>CM077159.1:73289381-73916881 GCA_039583875.1 Platanthera guangdongensis
GCATGGCGTGCGGACTCGCTCGGTTGTGCAGTGCGCGGCCTTGCGCGGCAAGGCCGCCCGGCCTTGCGCGACGTGTGCGATGCGCGGTCTGTACGGGTGCCTCCAGCGCTTTGACCGTTCACGCTTACGCTACCTGGTCGGATGTGGGTGCGGCTTAACCCCCTGAGGGCATTTTCGGTTCTTTTGGGCACGCGCAGCTCGCTTGGCGCGCGCAGCTCGCTTGCCGATTTGTTTTTGTGTCCTTTATCGATATGCTCCTGGTTTTGACTCGAGGATTTCAGGGGAACCCCATCAACTTTTAACATATTTCATATTTTAATACATATAGTCATTCATATATTCTAATGTCTTAACCTTTGATCAACAAGCATCATCGTAACGCCCTACGAGCTACTGAAAGGCAGGAAACCAACCATGTCCTACTTGAGGATTTTTGGTTGCAGATGCTATGTACTGAATAATGGAAGTACCCGCGTACTAAATTCGATGAAAATGCTTCGAAGGCATATTCATGGGCTATAGTTCCATAGTCGGGCATATAGGGTCTTCATAAGAAAACCCTAGTGGTAGAAGAATCGATAAATGTTGTATTTGATGAAGGAAGTTTGCTTAACTGCAATTCTTCCAGTAGTATTCTTGAAGATGCAGGTGCTAGACTTGACCAGCTGAATCTGGATGAGACCCCTAAAGATGACGCACCCAAGTACGTCAAAGTTTCCACCTCCACGTCATCTGAAAATGTTGAAGATCAAGATGAAACAAATCTTTTAGAAGAAAGAGCACAAGAAGTAGCTGAAGCTCCAGACGCCAGACTTCTAGAGCTCCGGACGTGAGAGATCATCCTAGAGATCAGATCATCGGGGATCCACGTGTCGGCGTCAGAACTCGAAGAGGTACAATTAACGAAGTATTGCATCTTAGCTTCCTGTCACAGATTGAGCCAAAGAAGTTCGATGAGGCGAACAAGGATGCGGCATGGATTCTGGCCATGCAAGAAGAACTACATCAATTCGAACGTTGCAAGTTTGGACGCTGGTTCCCAGACCATACAAGCAGAATGTCATTGGCATGAAGTGGATCTTCAGAAACAAGCTGGATGAACATGGTGTCATCATAAAGAACAAGGCCAGGCTGGTGGCTCAAGGTTACAGACAGGAGGAAGGGATTGACTTCGACCAGACCTTCGCACCAGTCGCAAGGCTCGAAGCAATCCGGTTGTTCCTGGCGTATGCTTCACACAACGGATTCACAGTCTACCAAATGGATGTGAAATCGGCATTCCTGAACGGAGACCTGAAAGAGGAAGTATACGTCGCTCAACCCCCAGGTTTTGTCGATCCTACTTATCCCATCACGTTTATTTTCTTAATAAGGCCTTATATGGGTTGAAACAAGCTCCACGAGCTTGGTATGAGACTTTATCTAGTTTTCTTCTTGAGAACAAGTTCTCCAGAGGTAAAATAGATAAACATTGTTTCTCAGGGAAGTCAAAGGCAAGATTTTGCTGGTGCAAATCTATGTCGATGACATAATATTCGACTCAACGGACAACAATCTTTGCAAAAAGTTTTCTAAACTTATGCAAGGAAAGTTTGAAATGAGCAGTATGGGAGAGCTCAAGTATTTCTTAGGCCTTCAAGTGAAACAGTCTGAGGATGGAATCTTCATCTCTCAGACGAAGTTCACAAATGAACTCCTTAAGAAATTCGGTATGGAGAGTGCAACCTCTATGAGGACTCCAATGGGATCCACCATGTCTCTGGATAAGGATGAGAAAGGTAAACCTTTCGATGAAACCAAATACAGAAGCATCATTGGATCCCTGCTCTACCTTACTGCCAGTAGACCGGATATTATGTTCTCCACATGTGTATGTGCCCGATATCAGGTGAACACTAAGGAATCTCACTATGTCGCTGCAAAGCGAATTCTAAGATACCTTAAAGGTACTCCTAATCTTCGCTTGTGGTACCCGAGGAACAATGATGTCGAGCTAATAGGCTTTTCAGATGCTGATTTTGCAGGGAGCAGGATGACAGGAAAAGCACCTCCGGGACGTGTCAATTCCTCGGCAGGAGGCTTATCTCATGGAACAGCAAGAAACAGAATTGTGTTGCAACCTCCACAGCAGAGTCAGAGTATATCTCGGCAGGAAGCTGTTGCGCACAACTCCTTTGGATCAGAAATCAGTTGGCCGACTACAACCTTCAGTTCAAGGAAGTTCCAATGTACTGCGACTCCTCCAGTGCAATTGCCATTGCCAACAATCCGGTGTCGCACAGCAGAACGAAGCATATTGAAGTACGCTACCACTTCATTCGGGAGCACGTGGAGAACAAGGATATCTCTCTCTGTTATGTCCCCACGGACAAGCAGATTGCTGATATATTCACAAAGCCCCTAGACGAGGCAAAGTTCAATCTTTTCAAGACAGAATTGGGGATGCTCAATTATGAAGAATGAAGACTACAGAAGCTTCCGACTCGTGCATAATCTGAGGGGGAGCCGGTAACTCCAGCGTGAGTACAGCTGCAAGAACTGAGAGGGAGCTAAGGGCCAAAAAATTACTGACCCCGATTTGCCGAAGCCGAAAAGGGGGAGATAACCCTATAACTCTCTCGGGGTCAAGGCTAAGGTGGCTCCAGCTTGCTCCCAAAAATCGGTATTGGTAAGGGTGACTCCACTTAATGATGTTAGTTTATGGCTTTCAGTTGCTTTCCTTTCCATTTGCTCTATTCACCTTAGCTTGTAGGGTTTAGGCTTCTTCAAATAGGGGGAGATTGTTGGGTATTGTATCCACAATGTACCTGATTTGAAGAAGCCCCTGGACAAGCTAAGGTCAATAGACTATGTATTTGATAAAATCCTTCTAGTTGTGCTTGCAGTTTTTCCACGCTAGTGCACACCAATGTCAGGGTGCAGTAGGTCAATATACACGGGTCTGCACGACGTAATCCCTCGTTGAGCAGATCAGTGTGTTGGCCTACGTGTACTCTCTCTATTGGAGTGCACTTATTTTCAAGCACAGGGCCGCTCATATGCAAGAGAAGACAAGGAGCATGGAGAATCAAGGAGCAGCTCCTAGGTGGAAGACGAAAAATCGTCCAAGGCAAATTCGACGAGAATCAACAAGTGATTCTCGCCGAATCGGCGAGAATCACCAGTGATTCTCGTCGAATCGACGAGAATCATCAGTGATTCTCGCCGACTCCTTTTGGCCATCTCAAAATGGTGCCAAGTAAGATTCGGCGAGAATCACTTGTGATTCCCGCCGAACTAGTGGTCAAGCAGCCCTTGTATAAAGTAAATTCGTTGAGAATCGACAAGTGATTCGACGAGAATCACAAACGATTCTCGACGAATCGTCGAGAATCACTTGGTGATTCTCGCCGATTCGTCGAGAATCGTCTGCGATTCTCGTCGATTTTGACTTGGCGTTTTCTCAGATTGATGCTGGACCGGATTCTGCTTCTGGACTTGTTTGAACCGGATTTTGGGGATTTCTTTTGTGGGTCCCACAAACGGTCAAAATTGCTGTATCTTCAGGGTATAAATACATGGGTATTTTGAACAGTACCGACACAGAAAAAATACGCCGAGGTCACGGAAACCCTAAGATCGCGAAATCTTTCCGCCGCCTCCGTCGCCGCTCGCGCAAGTCCGTCGCCGCCACTGATCGATCTCTTCCCGATCTCCGGCGACAGTAGCTTAGCAAGGCTTGAGTCTCACGCGTCCATCCAGAGATCCTTTGTCTCTCGATTTCTTGATCGGAAACACTTCCCATCCGAATCGATCGAGACGACTGATCCTCGTGTGACCGTTGGTAGACCGAGCTTGCTTCGCAACGAAGTTTGGATCTCCAAGTTCAGCAGCTGCTCTTCACCGTAGCCGCCGATCCCGAAGCTAGCCGCCGCTTGTGTGCCGCCGCCGGTTCCGGGGAATCCTCTCCAAGAGAGACCAAGGTCGTAGACTCTTCATCGACTTCAAGAACACGTCGTCGAACAAAGAGGAACACCGTAGTCTCCAAGAGAAGTTTGTATCACGTGTACATTCTACATTTATTTTATTGTAAAGGAACTTTTGTTCCGTGTTGTAAGGGTTGGGTGCAACCCGTTTTGTGGGAGTGTTGACTCTCACGTGTGGAAGGGCTCCTTCCGTTAGTGCAGGGATTGGATTTCAATCCCGTTGGAGAAGTGACCGAGTCATCCCTTGTTGGGAGATAGGTCGTAGGGGGAAAGTGGATGTACCCAAGTCGAGGAACCACTATAAATTTGCTATGTATTCTGTGTGCTGTGGTTTTTGTTTTTTATTGTGCAGGTACATCCGTTAAATTCCGCAAAAGAACCACACGTCACCTATTCCCCCCCCCCCATAGGTGCACATAGCTGACACTAGGTGGGACTTTCACCTTCTCTCGGTTGCTCGCCTCAGCACCATCCGGGTTCTCTTTTCTGTGGCTGTAACCGGGCTTGGGCTATTTCCCAGCTTGATGTGAAGAATGTCTTTCTCTACGGCGATCTTCAGGAGGACGTCTATATGGAGCAACCTCCTGGTTATGTTGCTCAGGGGGAGACACGTGTCTGTCATTTGATGAAGGCCATTTATGGCCTAAAGCAGAGCCTCGGGCATGGTTCGAAAAATTCAGTGGTATTGTGGCAACCATCGGCTTTCAAAGGAGTTCGACCGATCACTCCTTATTCATTCGCAAAACGGCCTCGGGACTGGTGGGTTTGGCCGTATATGTGGATGATATTCTCCTTACTGGTGACGACAGAGATGGGGTGGACTTGACGAAGAAGCACCTCCGTCAGCACTTGGTCACGAAGGATATGGGCTCCCCAAAATACTTTTTGGGGATAGAAATCTCTCGGAAACCTGACTCCTTGGTTCTCTCTCAACGGAAGTATGTCTTTGATCTTCTTCGAGAAGCAGGCTTGACAGGTGCCAAACCAGCTCATCTTCCCATGGCTGTTGGAGAAGACAAAACGTGGATGGATGAATCGCCTCCTCTATCTGATGTCACACGGTACAGACGTTTGGTAGGGAAACTCATTTATCTCACGGTGACTAGACCCGACATCGCCTACGCTGTAGGAAAGGTCAGTCAATTTATGCAAGCTCCAGGAGTGTCATCTTCAGTCCGCCCTGAAGATTTTAGAGTATATCAAAGCAGCACCGGGCAGAGGGTTACTCTTTCAGAAGAATGGCCATCTGAGGGTTGAGGCCTACTCAGACTCAAGCTACGCGGATGACAAAGGCGATCGTAAATCCACGTCAGGTTTTTGTACCTTTGTTGGAGGTAATCTCGTGAGTTGGAAGAGCAAGAAACAGTCTGTTGTTTCCAGATCCAGTGCCGAAGCAGAATACCGGAGTATGGAGGGGGGAATCAACTACGTGTGAGTTAAAGTGGTTGCGGGCTCTCATGCTTGACCTGGGCGAGGTATATGATTATCCTCTCCCTATGTTCTGTGACAACAAGGCCGTTATACACATATCCAGAAATCTGGTCTTCCATGAGAGAACGAAGCATATAGGGTTGACTGTCACTTCATTCGGGAGGAGATTTTGAAGAAACAGATTTGTACTCCTTTTGTCACCTCTGACAAGGAGTTGGCAGATATCTTCACCAAGCCGGTTTCTACTTCCTTCTTTCGCATTTGTGACAAGCTGGGCATGATTGATATCTATGCTCCAGCTTGAGGGGGAGTGTTGAAGTATTAGACCGGGCGGCTTAGCGGTCTGATCCAGCGGTTTGTTGACCGAGCGGCTTAGCGGTCTGATCCAGCGGTTTGTAGACCGGGCGGTCTATCGGTCTACCTCTGCGGCCTGTTCTATCCTGCTGGAGTTGCCGAGCGGTTAGCCCATCTGTCTAACCGCGCGGCCTATGCGGTCTCCATTATTCTAGCCGCCCAGTACTGTAAATGTTTAGTCCCACATTATTTGTATACTCTCTTTCTTATCTCCTCCATTCTATATAAGGGAGGCCATACCTTTGTAAATGATATCTTTTTTGGATAATAAAATTTCAATTATTCAAAAGTTTGTTCGCTTGTTCTCTACTTTTCGCTTCTTGTCTCTACTTTCTAACATCCGCAAATTATGTAGCTTAATCCTTGTGATGTGCCGAATTGTGCGGACTAATGCTGTGTCCGCTTCTCGTTATTTAACCTGCAGGTTGGCAAGACTGCGAACTAACCGGATAGAAAATGTAACCGCTCCTTGTTACCTGCCAGGAGAAAAAGCGCGATCTGAGCGGACAACAAATTGTGTCGGCCACAACTTTTTGCATTGAATTTTCCTTGGCATGTGAATCTGTGTTTGTATCCGCATTGTTGTTTCGCTGTTTTAACTTTTTGCGGACTGTGCGGATTGGAATTGCGAGCTCTGCGGCCTGGTCAAAAAGCTGTCAGACTCTTTAGCTATAAATAGGGTCTTCTGCTTTCTCTTTTGCAGGAAACAGCTGAAGTAAAACGAACCCTGCGGCCTGCAAAATGGTGTCCGCGCGGACTGATGCTGCTGTCGCCTTCCATTCCGCAGACCACCGGAAATGCACATTGACAGAGGCCGACCTGGACGCATTTGTCGAAAAGAAGATGGCGAACTCGAATATCCTTGTCCGCCTTCCCGCCCATCAAGAAAGATTAAACTTCTCAACCGCAACCCAGATCGCCATCCCTGTGGACCATTTTGATAGCGGATTCAAGTTTCCGCTCCTATGGGAACTCGCCGCCATCTTTGAGCACTATGGAATGGTGCCTGGCCAGCTTGCGCCGAATACACTCGCTGCGATCTGCAGCTTTGTCTCTCATTTGCGATCTGAAAATATCGCTTTTTCAATGAATGTCTTCCGCAAAATATTCTCTGTCCGCTACATTACTTCTTCCGGAGGCCGCCCCTACAAGGGGGTGATTTATTTCTACTGCAGGGGGATGAAGGTTGTGGGCCTTCCCAAAAAAATCCACAACTGGACCTCTAGGTTCCTGATTTTTGAGGGCGACCTAGGGTTCGCGCACACCTATCCGCAGGTGCGCGCGGACTCCGCCTTCAAAAGCGTGCAACTAGATGACTTAGAGTCCGCCATTGTCGAGTTCTTAGCCAACGCCAGGCTCGACATCGAGCATTATATTCCGCTGCTAGCGAGCTTAGCGAACGTCATGCCCGAAGAGAGTAAGTAGCTTCCGAACCCAGCTTTTGCATCCGCTACGACCTTGGCGTTTAACCCATTTGTTTTTGCAGCGACCTTGGCGGTACCCGCTAACTTGCCGCAGACGCCTAGCGGCTTCGTCCCTACACAGAAAGAAAAGAAAGAAGCAGTTGCAAGAAAGAGGAAGGAGGAAGGGGATCCCGCAGCGGATTACTCTTCCTCAGAAAGCTTCTCCATGAGTGGCTTCGGCATCAGCCAGAAGGACCTTAGGGGGAACCCTATGGTCCACTAGCACAGCAAGAATAAACACGTCCGCTTATCCACCGCGCTTCCTTCGTGGAAGAGTCCGCGGATAACACGCCATGCCCACATTGCGATTTCCGCGCTTTACGGAAAGCGCAACTTGAGCGACCTTAAGAAGGTGCCCGCCGCCGACCTCCCTCTGCTAGCCTCTCAGGCCGCGGCGAACAGCGTGGTGATAAATCACTATGTTGCCACCCTGGCCAGAGACCTGTTGAGGCAGAACGAACAACTTCAAAAGGATAATAAAGTGCTAAAGGAAAGGAATGTGCGGTTGGGAAAAAGGGTTGCTCAGCAAAGAGAAGAGCTCGGGGTTAGTTGAATTTGCAGCGGCCTTAGTTTGCTGTCCACCGCGATCTGTCTGACGTTTGCTTTTTGTTTTGCGCAGGTCGCCTATGACTTGGAAAAACAACAACTTCCAGTCTGCCATGCTCCCTTTCGTAAAGGAGACCGTCGAGGTCGCTATTGAGCGACTTATCCGCGACGGCTTCATAAAGGAGGGAGTGGATGGCATCCCTTTTTTGGATATCTTCCCTGAGCTGGCTCCTCAGGTCGCGGCGATGGAGAGGGCTAAAAAAGGAAAGGACATCATTGAGGAAGGTGAAGAAGAGGAAGAAGAAGACGAAGAAGAAGAAGAAGAAGAAGTTGAAGAAGAAGACGGAGGGCAGGGCGAAGGGCAAAGTGCCAAGGAAGACAATGCTGCCTCAAGCCCGCGAGTAGAGGAACTGTCCACCGAGTCCGACACCTCTGTATCCTCTGCTACCGGGAGCTCGCATAACGGGTCCGCCTCGAGTACAGGATCGGATAGCAGCGGGAGCGGCTCTGGGGGCTACTCTCCAGAAGTTGACATTGTTGGTGACAGCCCTGCACCTCCAGAGAAGAAACAAAGGACTACAGATTGATCAATGTATTTTTTATCTTTTGTTTTTTGTAAAAGTGGCGGACGCAAGATTGCAGCCCGCCGAACATATAGAATGATGTAAACAGTTTTTGATGAAATAGAAAGAAAGGATATTTTTGGCATGTGTGCTTTCTGCAATGTTCTTTTTCCACGCTCACCGCACCGACACTTAGCAGTCCGCACGTCATGCTGATAAGTTTAAGCTTTTTATTTTGCTGATTAAAGAATATTATTGTCCATTGTCGGAATAAGAAATTGCCAGGCGAACTCTGCTGAGTTTTAATTGCAGTCCGCACGACACTAAGATCATTTATAACGAATCTCGCTAATTAGAGAATCCAAATCATCAATCCATTCAACATTCTCCTTAAAATGACGAAAATAGCCAGCTGATAACAAAGTCAGGTGGTACTTCATTGAGTTCTAGTAGAGTCCGCATTTCTCTTTATTAATCAAATTATAACATGAAAACCATTCTGCGGACTGAGCGGATACAGAAGACCGACCCGCTCATAGTAGAAATGATCTATATAGCTCTTGGTTTCAAGAAAACTGTCGGACTGAGCGGATACAGAAAACCAGTCCGCCAAAGATAGAATCTATAAAATCATCCCAAGGAAACTGGCGGACTGCGCGGATAGATAAGACCAGTCCGCCAAAGATAGAAATGACCCATAGAGATAAAGAAAATCAATCCACTCATAATACAAGAAATGATTTATAGCTTGCGACCAGGTGGGCAGGTGAGCCAGAGCAGCATACTTTCCTCACCGGGCTACATGCTATAAAATCAACCCAAGCTGGCGGACTGAGCGGACACAGAAAACCAATCCGCTCACAATAGAAGAAATGACCTATAGCTTGCGACCAGTTGGGCATGTGAGCCGGAGCGGCATACTTTCCTCACCGGGCTACAAGCTATAAAATCAACCCAAGCTGGCGGACTGAGCGGAAACAGAAAACCAATCCGCTCACAATAGAAGAAATGACCTATAGCTTGCGAACAGGTGGGCAGGTGAGCCGGAGCGGCATACTTTCCTCACCGGGCTACAAGCTATAAAATCAACCCAAGCTGGCGGACTGAGCGGACACAGAAAACCAATCCTCTCACAATAGAAGAAATGACCTATAGCTTGCGACCAGGTGGGCAGGTGAGCCGGAGCGGCATACTTTCCTCACCGAGCTACAAGTTATAAAATCAACCCAAACAGGCGGACTGAGCGGATAGAGAAAACCAGTCCACACATAATTCCCTGCGAAGAGCAAAATGCTCATTTGTCGGAACGGTTCCCTGCCCTCTTGCCTGGAGTACAATCTAAGTTGTGGGTCTCCTGCAGGCACTGCTCGAGGGTACCATTGAGTGTTCGAGGGTTACAAGCTAAGATGACCCGCGGGCAGGTGAGCCGGAACGGCATACTTTCCTCACGCGATCATCGAAGTTGTAACGATACCCCTATGGCGGCATGGTAGAGCTTTACCCCACCCAGCCCTCCATAATGCAGAGGTGGGGTCAGGTACTTGCCGGGATCCGAAGTCCAGAATCCAACCGCGCTAGAGCCTGCAAGCTCCCACTACACGGTGTGAAATCTCCTCGCAACATGTGGTCTTTGTGGTGTTACGCTAATGACAACAGCTCTAAGGGAGGTCTTGCTGAACTCGGCGATGTCTCCTGGTACCAGGGAACCGTTATGGGTCTTTAGGAGAGAGAGAAAACACTAGAAAAAGGTGTCAGTATAGATCCTTCGATTAATAAAATGTATTTGCAAAGCAAACATAAGAAAGAAAAGGGAGTTCAGGCGTAGAACCGTTTTTGGAATCTTTCTTAGAATCTCATCTGTCATGATTACATAGACAACACTTGAAGAAGCGTTAGCAAGTAGTTTTTATTCATAATAACTCTTGAAGGGGATACACAAAGTAGAAAAAAGGAGGTTTAAGAATAGAACCGCTTGAGATCATCCCCGCTCCATGTGTGTGGTATATCCTCTCCTTCGTATGTCTGCAGGCGGTAAGCGCCGCTCTTTAATGCTTCTTTGATAACAAAAGGCCGGCCCAATTTGGATTAAGCTTCCCAATTGAACCAGCTCTTGCAGCTGCATCAATCTTCTTTAGAACGAGATCTCCCACTTGGAAGTGTTTGATCCTCACGTTCTGATCAAAGTAGCGGGCCATCCTTCTTTTGACCTCTTCCTGTCTTATGGCTGCCTGATCTCTGATGGCCTCGACGTGTTCCAAGCTGAACCTCATCTCTTCATTATTTAACTCAAGCCAGTCCTCAACGCCTTCTCTTGCAAGCAGAACTCTGGGTGACGGGACTTCAAACTCAACTGGGATAAGTGCTTCTGAGCCATGAGAAAGCTTGAATAGAGTCTCCCCAGTTGCGGATGATGGCGTTGTCCTAAGGGACCAGAGAACTGATGGAAGCTGATCAGCCCAGCTGCCCTTGAGATTCTGCACTTTCTTTTTGAGCAAACTGAGGATCTACTTGTTGGCTGCTTCTACTTGGCCATTGCTTCTGGGAAGATGAACTGATGCAAACCGCAGCTCTGTTCCGATCTGCTTGCAAAAATCTATCTGTTAACCCCTCAGTCCGCGACATACTACAAGATTCCAAAGCCCCCCTTTCAACAGGCGCGGACGCGATTTATCAGTCCGCCCAGTCCGGCAAGGTCCCCAATCCGGCAAGGTACCCCAGCAGCGGGCGCAAGGATCTGTCCGCCCAGTCCACCAGGACGGGTATCGGATTCTCTACAAGCGGCGGACGTAGTGTCTAGTCCGCCCAGGCCGCCGCTCTCCAGAAGGATCGCGCCCAGCAGCAGTGGAAGCTCTAGTCCGCGAGCCCAGTCCGCCCTTCTGCGCGGACTGGCGTGTTCTTTCTTTTTGCTTCCCGTCACCGCTGCCCGGTTCTCCTATACCCCGGGCAGCCAGTTATTTTAGCCCTGCCCGTTTGGGCAGGCCCCCTATCCTATAAATAGGGGGGAGGTGGTGCACCCAAGGCATGCTGACTCGGACCCAGGAGCCTACTTGTTACAGGCTGCGGACTCGAATCCTGTGCCTTGCGGACTCCCCTCGCTCTGCTCTTGTCCAGCTTTTCCTTTCACTTGTAACCAAATTCTTCTTCAATCAAGGGAAATCCCGTCGCAAGAGAGGCATTCAGGCCGCGACGGGCGAAGTCTGTTGTTGTCGTGGTTCACGGCCCTGCTTTTCTTCCTGCCCTCATCCGCTTAGTAGATCGCTACTCGCAGTCTTCCTTATTCCCCGGTGTTCAAACCGTTAGCTGGTGGTGATTGACCCCTCTGTGTTTTCGTGCATCAACAGTTAACACGCGACCTTCAGATCCGAGTAGTGTTTTGAAACCAGCGGACGGAAATGTCAGACCGCAGAGCCCGCTCCTCAGACCGCTCCAGCTCTTCAGAGGACTCTCTTTGGGACGCGATTGAGCAAGCTCGCCTTGAGGTCGAGCAGTCATACCAGCAGACTGACCAGCGTCTCGACGCAATCAGCCAAGCTCTGCTCGTGCTTGCCCAGCGGCTTGCTCCTCAGGCCGCAGCGGACCCAGCGGACTCGCCAGTCCGCCAGACCCCAGCTCGCCGAACTCCGCTTCGGCAGTCAGCAACTCCTCGGAACCCTGCTCAGTCCGCTGCCACCTCTGCGCCCTCAGGAGGAGCAGTTCGCTTTCAGAGATTTCTTCAGAGAAGCTGCCAGGGACACTCCAGCCCGCCAGCTCCATTTTGCTGACCGCTAGTCCGCCGAGCCCGCGAACTCCCCGGCTCCAGTCCGCCCATTCTACCCCGCAGAGTTCGAAACACCGTCTCCCTTTGTCGACCGAATCCGATGGGAATCGGCCCCGAGCAACTTCAGGGAGCCTCGCATCCCCTTCTATTCAGGAGCGACAGATCCAGTTTCTCACCTCCAGGCATTTGAGGGGGCAGTTGCTTTGAGATGCCTCTCAGATGCAATTAAGTGTAAACTGCTGGTCACCACTCTCGAAGGACAAGCGAGAGAGTGGTTCTACGAGCTGCCTTCGGGCACAATCTCTTCTTTTGCAGAGCTCCGTAGCTAGTTACTGCTGAGGTTTGCTAGCTCAAGGAAAAGGAAGAATGGGCCAGCTGCCCTATTTGAGATAAAGCAAAGGGATAATGAATCGGTGGCGCGATTCGTTGATCGTTTTCAAAGAGAGATCCAAGGGGTCAGGAATGTAAACCCCGATTATTATAAGGTCTCCTTGATCCATGGCCTCCGGGAGGGCCCTCTGAAGTTTAAAGCAATGACCAAGGCACCTGAGACTTATCAGGAGTTGATCGCCATGGTCAACCGTTTCATAGAAGGAGAAAATGCCAATCCTACTTATGTCTCATCCCTGACAGCTAAGGCTGAAGGAAGGGATGCCTCCGCTTCTTCCTCTCGTGGCAAGCCCCCTCGCCCAGACTTCAAGCCTCCGTCTCAAAGAGGCAGAAATTTCCGCAACAAGAAACCTTTCCAAGGCCATCAACAGTTTCGTGAGCAGAGACTGCCGTTGGCCGCCACTCCCGCCGTTCCATTGCAAGCTCTTCCCATCCTCCAACAAGCAGCCTTGCCTGCTCCGGTCCAATTTGATGAAAGCCCCATGGAGGACGCTGCAGATCTGGACCTTGACGAAGTCATCCAGATCCTGCAAAGGAGATCAGAAGAAAAGAGGCAAGAGCCTCAGAAAATGTGGAAGCCGAGAAATAATGCACAATATTGCCAGTTCCACAAAGAAAAGGGGCATCTGACTGAGAACTGCAAGGCCCTTCGCACGCTGATAGAGAAGTTGCTTGCCGAGGGCAAGATTGACCTGGCCAAGAAGGATTCTCCTTCCTCTTCGAAGCCATCCACCTCAAAGGGCAAAGAGGTAGCTGAGGCATACCAAGAATGTGTGGATGTAGAGGATGAAGGCCGTCTGGGGCCGATCAACGTCCCGGTGGAGTGCTTCGATGCAGATGATGAAGGAGTCCTGGGACGCCTCTTCTTCATCCATGGTGGAGCCGGGACCGAGTCCACCCGGAAATCGTCAATTTCAAGGATCACCCAGGCAGAGGTGGCCTCCTCTTCCGTTGCTCCTCCAAGAGAAGTCGTCACCTTTGGTCCAGAAGATCTACCTCAAACGGCCAATCCATTTGATGATGCAGTTGTAATCAAGGCTATGCTTGGAGACTTCACAGTGGATAGGATTCTTATTGACACAGGCAGCTCGGTCAACCTCCTGTTCAAGTCTACCTTTGAGGCCCTGAGGACTGGAAAGCCTCTGCTTTCCACTGAGGGGCCACTCTATGGTTTCTCGGGAGAGATAAAGGAAGTAGAGGGCAACGTCATCCTACCCGTGAAGCTCGGAGGATCGACTAAGCAGATACAGTTCATAGTGGTTGACGTCCCCAGCAGCTACCATGCCATCTTCGGCAGGCCCTTGTTAAACAAGTATCAAGCGGTGGTTTCCACTTACCACCTTGCCATCAAGTTCTTTGCCGATAGAAGGATGTGCCGGGTCAGGAGTGACCCAAGAAGAGCAAGGGAGTGCTATGTCCGTACTGTCAACATGGTTGAAGCCAGCCCTTCCCTTGCTCCAACAGAAGCTGCAGAAGTCTCTTCCAGTTCAGAAATCGCTGCTGATGAAGGTGCTCACCTGGAACCTGCCCAGGTGACGCAAGGAGTCCCCATTGCTGAGGGGGAGGAGAGGAAGCTCTCCATCAACTTGGAGCTACCTGAAGATCAAAAAGCTGAGTTGATTTCCTGCTTGCTGAACAACCTGGATGTCTTCGCCTGGTCAGCAGAGGACATGCCAGGAGTGGATCCTGATGTTGCTTGCCACCACTTGAATATTGATCCCGGCTGCAAGCCCGTGCAACAAAAGAAGAGGGACATAGCTACAAAGCTTGCTGAACCAATAAGGGAGGAGGTCGCAAAGCTCCTCAAAGCAAATTTTATTAAAGAAATTCAATATCCTACCTGGATTTCTAATGTTGTAATGGTTAAGAAACCAGGAGGAAAGTGGCGAATGTGTGTAGATTTCACTAAACTTAATAAAGCATGCCTTAAAGATTGCTACCCCTTGCCTCGGATAGATTCTTTAGTTGATTCCGCGGTAGGGTACTCTTACATGAGTTTTTTAGATGCGTTTTCTGGTTATCATCAGATAAGAATGCATAAGCCTGACGTTCCTCACACGTCGTTCATAACTAATGATGGTTGTTATTGCTACCTTGTGATGCCCTTTGGGCTTAAAAATGCCGGTGCAACCTACCAACGGATGATGGACCGTGTGTTTAACCATCAGAAGGGGAGGAACCTAGAAGTGTATGTAACGATCTCTTGATTAAGAGTAAATCGTTTTCGCTGCACTTGCGAGACCTAGCAGAGACGTTCGCTACTCTGCGTAGGTATAAAATGAAGCTCAATCCTTTGAAATGTACATTTGGGGCAAGTAAGGGGAAGTTTCTTGGTCACCTCCTTACTCCGGAAGGACTTGCCCCCAACCCTGATAAAGTAAAAGCCATCCTTGACATGCCAACCCCTCGTTCACCTAAAGAAGTTCAGCAGTTAGGGGGGAGGCTAGCAGGCCTTGCGAGATTTCTCTCTCGAGTTGGAGATAGGAGTGCTCCATTCTTCAAAACTCTCTGAGGGGCATCCAAGTTCGAGTGGACGGAAGAATGCTCCCAAGCTTTTGAGCAGTTAAAGATGCAATTGACCTCAGCACCCCTGCTTCAGAGTCCTCGGCCATGAGAGATTCTTTTCTTGTACCTAGGGGTTGGCCCTGAGGCCGTCAGCTCCGTTCTTCTCCGGGAAGAGAGCAGAAAGCAATTCCCAATTTACTATGTTAGCCATATTCTGAAGAGTGCTGAGACACGGTATCCAATTTTGGAGAAGTTAGCCTTGGCACTGGTCATGTCAGCTCGCAGGATTCGTCCGTACTTCCAAGCACATTCAATTCAAGTTGTCACTGATCAGCCTTTGAAGGGTGTGTTGGAAAAACCTGAACATTCCGGCAGACTAGCTAAGTGGGCAATAGAGTTGAGCGAATTCGAAATTTCTTATGTGCCCAAGACGGCCATTAAAGCTCAGGTACTAGCAGATTTTCTAATCGACATGCCAGAGTCCAGTTCTGATCAGGCAGAAAGGTCACCTTTGGCTTGGACCATCTATGTTGATGGTGCATCAGGCAGAAGTTCTTCTGGAGCAGGAGTGGTTCTCATCAATCCAAACGGAGTCAAATTGGAGCAGGCCATCAAATTCTACTTTCCAGTAACCAATAATCAGGCCGAATATGAATCTTTGCTAGCAGGCTTGAGACTTGCAAGAGAACTCAGAATCGATCATGTTCACATCAAAACCGATTCTCTGGTAATGGCGTCACAAGTCCTCGGTAACTTCGAAACAAGAGAGCCAATCTTGAAGAAATATCTAGCTCTTGTGAAGATAGAAGTTGGCAGGTTCAAGAGCTTTACTATCGAGCACATCCCCAGAACAGAAAATGAGGAGGCCGATTTTCTTTCCAAGCATGGGATTCTTTCAGGAGGGACAACGTCCGAGCTCTTCCGCCCGGCAGTGGTGGAAGGAGATCTGATGCAAGTAGACCAACGTGCCTCTTGGATGGACCCATTCATCCTCTATCTGTCAACAGGAGATTATCATCATACAGTCAGAGATAAGAAAAAGTTCAGAATAAAAGCAGCTCATTACTTCCTAGTGGCGGGAGTCCTCTACAAAAAACTTTTCTCTCTACCATGGCCCGGTGTGTTTCAGAAGAAGAAGCTTTCGCTGTTTTGCAAGAGGTTCACTCAGGAGTGTGTGGAAGCCACTCGGGAGCAAGAACTCTTGAAAAACGAATCCTGCGGCAAGGATATTTCTGGCCCACAATGAAGAGAGACTCTGAGATCTACGCCAGAAGGTGTGTACAGTGCCAGAAGTTTGCTCCACTTCAGCACCAAGCAGCTCAGTCCCTCAGATCGATTGCAACTCCTTGGCCCTTCACAGTTTGGGGAATGGACCTCCTTGGTCCTTTTCCCATGGCAAGCAGTCAGCGGCGTTTCATCATCGTAATGATCGACTATTTCAGCAAGTGGATTGAAGCCAAGGCATTGGCAAAGACAACTACTCAGGTCGTCAGAAACTTCATTTGTGGGGAGATTGTCTGCCGACGTGGAATTCCAATGGCCATAATCACTGATAATGGGCCACAGTTCAACAACTCAGAGATGATAGACTTTTGCAGGCAGATCGGAACAGAGTTGCGGTTTGCATCAGTTCATCATCCCAGAAGCAACGGCCAAGTAGAAGCAGCCAACAAGCAGATCCTCAATTTGCTCAAAAAGAAAGTGCAGAACCTCAAGGGCAGCTGGGCTGATCAGCTTCCATCAGTTCTCTGGTCCCTTAGGACAACGCCATCATCCGCAACTGGGGAGACTCCATTCAAGCTTTCTCATGGCTTAGAAGCACTTATCCCAGTTGAGTTTGAAGTCCCGTCAGCAAGAGTTCTGCTTGCAAGAGAAGGCGTTGAGGACTGGCTTGAGTTAAATAATGAAGAGATGAGGTTCAGCTTGGAACACGTCGAGGCCATTAGAGATCAAGCAGCCATAAGACAGGAAGAGGTCAAAAGAAGGATGGCCCGCTACTTTGATCAGAACGTGAGGATCAAACACTTCCAAGTGGGAGATCTCGTTCTAAAGAAGATTGATGCCGCTGCAAGATCTGGTTCAACTGGAAAGCTTAATCCAAATTGGGCCGGCCCTTTTGTTGTCAAAGAAGCATTAAAGAGCGGCGCTTACCGCTTGCAGACATACGAAGGAGAAGATATACCTCACACCTGGAGCGGAGATGATCTCAAACGGTTCTATTCTTGAAACTCCCTCTCTCTACTTTGTGTATCTTCTTCAAGAGTTATTATGAATAGAAACTGCCTGCTAACGCTTCTTCAAGTGTTTTATTTATGTAATCATGACAGATGAAACGCTAAGAAAGATTCAAAAAATGGTTCTGCGCCTGAACTCTCTTTCTTCTTTCTTATGTTTGCTTTGCAAATATATTTTTTATTAATCAAAGGATCCATACTGACACCTTTTTCTAGTGTTTTCTTTCTCTCCCAAAGACCTATAACGGTTCCCTGATACCAGGAGACATCGCCGAGTTCAGCAAGACCTCCCCTAGAGCTGTTGTCATTAGCGTAACACCACAAAGACCACGTGTTGCGAGGAGATTTCACACCGTGTAGTGGGAGCTTGCAGGCTCTAGCGCGGTTGGATTCTGAACTTCGGATCCCGACAAGTACCTGACCCCACCTCTACATTATGGAGGGCTGGGTGGGGAAAAGCTCTACCATGCCGTCATAAGGATATCGTTACAACTTCGATGATCGCGTGAGGAAAGTATGCCGTTCCGGCTCACCTGCCCGCGGGTCATCTTAGCTTGTAACCCTCGAACACTACATGGTACCCTCAAGCAGTGCCTGCAGGAGACCCACAGCTTAGACTGTACTCCAGGCAAGAGGGCAGGGAACCGTTCCGCCAAATGAGCATTTTTGCTCTTCGCAGGGAATTATGTGCGGACTGGTTTTCTCTATCCGCTCAGTCCCCCTGTTTGGGTTGACCTTATAGCTTGTAGCCCGGTGAGGAAAGTATGCCACTCCGGCTCACCTGCCCACCAGGTCGCAAGCTATAGGTCATTTCTTCTATTGTGAGCGGATTGGTTTTCTGTGTCCGCTCAGTCCGCTAGCTTGGGTTGATTCTATAGCATGTAGCCCGGCGAGGAAAGTATGCCGCTCCGGCTCACCTGCCCACCTGGTCGCAAGCTATAGGTCATTTCTTCTATGGTGAGCGGATTGGTTTTCTGAGTCCGCTCAGTCCGCCAGCTTGGGTTGATTTTATAGCATGCAGCCCGGTGAGGAAAGTATGCCGCTCTGGCTCACCTGCCCACCTGGTCGCAAGCTATAAATCATTTCTTGTATTATGAGCGGATTGGTTCTCTTTATTGCTATGGGTCATTTTTATCTTGGCGGACTGGTCTTATCTATCCGCACAATCCGCCAGTTTCCTTGGGATTTTATAGATTCTATCTTTAGCGGACTGGTTTTCAATATCCGCTCAGTCCGACAGTTTTCTTGAAACCATTAGCTATATAGATCATTTCTATTATGAGCGGGTTGGTTTTCTGTATTCGCTCAGTCCGCCGAATGGTTTTCTTATGTTACAATTTGATAAGTTAATAAAGGGAAATGCGGACTCTACTAGAAGATGAAGTACCACTTGACATTGTTTAAGGCTATTCGCTCAGCTGGCTATTCTTGTTATTTTTTAAGGACAAATGTTGAATGGGTTAATAAGTTGGATTCTCATCAGCAAAAGTTCGTCATAAATGATGTGTCGTGCGGACTGCAATTGAAACTCAACAGAGTTCGCCTGACAATTTCTTCTTATTCCGACGGACAATAATATTCTTTAATCAGCAAGATAAAAAGCTCAAACTTATCAGCATGACGTGCGGACTGCTAAGTGTCGGTGCGGTGAACGTGGAAAGAGAACATTGCAGAAAGCACACATGCCAAAAATATCCTTTTTCTATTTCATCAAAAATTGTTTACATCATTCTATATGTTCGCCGGACTGCAATCTTGCGTCCGCCACTTTGACAAAAACCAAAAAAGATAAAAACACACTGATCAATCTATAGTCCTTTGTTTCTTCTCTGGAGGCGCAGGGCTGTCACCAATAATGTCAACTTCTGGAGAGTAGCCTCCGGAGCCGCTCCCGCTGCTATCCGATCCTGTACTCGAGGCGGACCCGGTATGCGAGCTCCCAGTAGTAGAAGAAGATGCAGAAGTGTCGGACTCCGCGGACAGTTCCTCGACTCGCTGGCTTGAGGCAACATTGTCCCTGTCTCCTTGATGCTTGGCTCTTCGCCTTTCCATCCTTCTTCTTCTTCTTCTTCTTCGCCTTCTTCCTCAATAATATCTTTGCCTTTGTTAGCCCTCTCCATCGCCGCGACCTGAGGAGCCAGCTCAGGGAAGATATCCAAAAACGGGACACCATCCACTCCCTCCTTTATGAAGCCGTCACGGACAAGTCGCTCAATAGCGACCTCGACGGTCTCCTTTACGAAAGGGAGCATGACAGACTGGAAGTTGTTGTTTTCCAAGTCATAGGCGACCTGCGCAAAAGAAAAAGCAAACGTCAGACAGACCGCGGCGGATGGCAAATTAAGGCCGCTGCGAATTCAACTCACCCCCAGCTCCTCTCTTTGCTGAGCAACCCTTTTTCCCAGTCGCACGTTCCTTTCCTTTAACGCTTTATTATCCTTTTGAAGTTGTTCGTTCTGCCTCAACAGGTCTCTAGCCAGAGTGGCAACATAGTGATTTGTCACCGCGCTGTTCACAGAAGCCTGAGAGGCTAGCAGAGGGAGGTCGGCGGCGGGCACCTTCTTGAGGTCGCTCAGGTTGCGCTTTCCGTAGAGCGCGGATATCGCGATATGGGCATGGCGTGTTATCCGCGGACTCTTCCACGAAGGAAGCGCGGTGGATAGGCTGACATTTTTATTCTTGCTGTGCCAGTGGACCATAGGGTTCCCCCTGAGGTCCTTCTGGCTGATGCCGAAGCCACTCATCGAGAAACTTTCTGAGGAAGAGTAGTCCGCTGACGGATCCCCTTCCTCCTTCCTCTTTCTGGCGACTGCTTCTTTCTTTTCTTTCTGTGTAGGGACGAAGCCACTGGGCGTCTGCGGAAGTTAGCGGGCACCGCCAAGGTCGCTGCAAAAACAAATGGATTAAACACCAAGGTCGCGGCGGATGCAAAAGCAGAGTCCGGAAGCTACTTACTCTCTTCAGGCATGACGTCCGCTAAGCTCGCCAGCAGTGGAATATAGTGCTCGATGTCGAGCCTAGCATTGGCCAGGAACTTGACAATGGCGGACTCTAGATCATCCAATTGCACGCTTTTGAAGGCGGAGTCCGCGCGCACCTGCGGATAGGTGTGCGCGAACCCGAGGTCGCCCTCAAAAATCAGGAACCTAGAGGTCCAGTTGTGGATCTTGTTGGGGAGACCCACAACTTTCATTCCCCTGCAGTAGAAGTATATGACCCCCTTGTAGGGGCGGCCTCCGGAAGCGGTGATAGATCGGACAGAGAATATCTTTCGGAAGATATTCATTGAGAAAGCAATCTTTTCAGATCGCAAGTAAGAGATAAAGCTGCAGATCGCAGCGAGTGTATTTGGCGTGAGCTGGCCAGGCACCATTCCATAGTGCTCGAAGATCGCAGCGAGTTCCCATAAAAGCAGAAACTTGAATCCGCTGTCGAAATGGTCAACAGGAATGGCGATCTGGGTCGCAGTTGAGAAGTTCAATCTTTCCTGATGGGCGGGAAGGCGGACAAGGATGTTCGAGTTCGCCATCTTCTTTTCGACAAAGGCGTCCAGGTCGGCCTCTGTCAATGTGCATTTCCTGTGGTCTGCAGAATGGAAGGCGACAGCAGAATCAGTCCGCGCGGACACCATTTTGCAGGCCGCAGGATTCCTTGTACTTCAGCTGTTTCCTGCATAAGAGAAAGCGGAAGGCCCTATTTATAGCTAAAGAGTCTGACACCTTTTTGGCCAGGCCGCAGAGCTCGTAAATCCAATCCGCACAGTCCGCAAAACGTTAAAACAGCCAAACAATTTACGCGGATACAAACACAGATTCACATGCCAAGGAAAAATTCAAAGCAAAAAGTTGTGGCCAACACGATTTGTCGCCCGCTCAGATCGCGCTTTTTCTCCCGGCAGGTCACAAGGGGCGGATACATTTTCAATCCGCTTAGTTCACAGTATTGCCAACCTGCAGGTTAAATAACGAGAAGCGGACACAGCATTAGTCCGCGCAATTCGCCACATCACAAGGATTAAGCTACATAATTCGCGGATATATAATCTGAGTCCGCACAGATCAAATAGAGTTCATTTTACAACATCATTGCTTGGAGCACAATTATCCAAATAATTATACAATTAAGCAAATAAAAGCTCAAGGCATTGCGGACTCAGCTGTCTCTGTTGTCGGTCCGCGCCGGCCTCTCTGCCCTGTCTTTGCATAGATGAGCCGCTTGATCGCTTATCTGAAGAATTTCGCTGTACACACGGCAGAGGTGATGATGAATGACATTTATGGTCTGGTGCATATGAGCAGCCTCCCGATCTACCCGGCTGAGAGGCACCATTGGCACCGCCGCCGGCCATGGCTCCTCATCTGCGGGCTGTTGGACACCTGCCGGTGCAACGATCTCCGGAGCAGCGCGATCTGGCGCTCGCGGCCTCTGCTCAGCGACCTCAGCAGTCCGCTTCTCCTTTCCTTCACGCACTGACGCCAAGTGCTTGCCTTTGTAGAATCGGACGTCATCCGCGAGCCTCTTCTTTTCCCTTTCAGACCTCTCCAGCGCCCGCGAGATGCTGGCGATCTGGTATTTTAGGGCCTTCTCGCGTTCCGCGGACGCTCTCTCACGCGCCGCGGACGCCCTCTCGCGCTCCTCTGCTTTTTCAAACTCAGCTTTGACACACTGCATTTCAGCTTCAAATTTCTTCTCTAACTCTTTAATCATATTCAGGCTGGGCGGCTCATCCCCCGCGGATTCCACGTGCGAGACCGCGTCAGCACCAGTAATTGGTGTGACCACGAACTCACCACTCTCGATGGAGCCCGGTGGCGACCTCCTACCTGCAACAAACAATGTCAACTCCACATTCAAAGGCAGTTCGCGGCGGACGAAAAGAAAGGATGAAAAATCACTTTTAGACATAGCAGCAGCGAGTTGCCGACTATCTAAGATGATTGGCCGCCTTGCCCGCTCTGGGTCAAAGGCACTTAACCGCTTCTTCCATTCGCGATGGACCTTCGCTCTATTCTCAGCAGCCGCATTTGTTGAAACAACAATATCGTCCGTCTCGGTGATGATTCTGATTGGTCTTGACGTCCGCGGCGGCGACCTGTAAAGCCACTTACGCTGAAAATATTTAGGCGCTGGTTGAAGTTTACCTGACCGCATTCAGCTCCGCAGCAATCCGCAGATCCTCAGCGGCTTTATCCGCCGCGACCTGCTTCGAGGCCGCCCCTACTGCAGCTACATGAGCAACGATTTGTTTCTTCTGCTCCTTTATCTTCTCTTTCAGTCTCTCTCTCTCCTCTTCCTCCGCAGCGGACACGGAAGGGAGTTCGTCACCCTTATTCCCAGTGGTCGCCTCAGATTGCTGCAGTACAACCAACAAGGATTCGTTGATTAAATCAAGTCGATCGACGTCTATGGAATCTATTATCTCATCCGTGGATAGACTGACCGTTGAGAGGGAATTATCTCCCTGGATTTGGGCCTCCGGAGTAACCAGATTGCTGTCTTGAACATCTTTGTCGCGCGGCCTGTATTGTAAGTCCGCATCCCCAGTCCGCTTGGAGACATTCTTCTCCTTCATTGCGCGCAGTTTCTTCTCTACCCGCTCGGCGACGGTCGCCCCGTCTCTCTTCCTCTTCTTCCTTTTAGCAGTCTTCTCAGCAGAATCCGCGGCGGACCCCCCTAGGTCGGGATGGTTTACGCGGACAGGCTCTGGGTTCACAGCAGTCAATGCCTTTGAGGGCGCATCGTCCTCTTCCTCAGTCCGCCTGTCTTCTTCATCCAAGTTAACGATAGGCACCTGGGCATTGGGGGAAGATATGTCAGCCTCAATGTGTTCACCAGTGGTGTCCGCTGACGTTGCAGTTTTCTGAGAAGGGGCAGAGTCCGACAGTGTCACCATCTTCTCACTTCTCAATGGCTCGGCGTCGACTGCGGCGTCTTCGCGAGCAGATACATCGGCATGGCGGACTGCTTTCTCCGCAGGCTTCTGGCTCTGGGAACTCTCTCCTGTGGGGCGGACAGGGTCTTTTCTTGTCGACCTCTTTACTATCTTCTTGGTCCTCATAGGTGTTGCCAGTGCTGGGTCGCCCTTTGCAGTGAGACTAGAGAAGAAAGCTCCAAGCCTTGCCATGCCGGACTGGAAAGTGGAGACCGCAAGTGGTGAGTAGCGCCCCGTGTCGATCGAGATTCTCAACAGTACCAGGCCCTCCAGCGATATTTATAGCGTTGGCGGCATTTTCGAGGCGTGCGGGCTCGGCGGTTAAGAAAACATTTTCGAAGTTTTCTGGAAACTTAAAAATGTGCGGGGTTTATGTTAACCCCTCAGTCCGCGACATACTACAAGATTCCAAAGCCCCCCTTTCAACAGGCACGGACGCGATTTATCAGTCCGCCCAGTCCGGCAAGGTCCCCAATCCGGCAAGGTACCCCAGCAGCGGGCGCAAGGATCTGTCCGCCCAGTCCGCCAGGACGGGTAACGGATTCTCTGCAAGCGGCGGACGCAGTGTCTAGTCCGCCCAGGCCGCCGCTCTCCAGAAGGATCGCGCCCAGCAGCAGTGGAAGCTCTAGTCCGCGAGCCCAGTCTGCCCCTTCTGCGCGGACTGGCGTGTTCTTTCTTTTTGCTTCCCGTCACCGCTGCCCGGTTCTCCTGTACCCCGGGAAGCCGGTTATTTTAGCCCTGCCCGTTTGGGCAGCCCCCCTATCCTATAAATAGGGTGGAGGTGGTGCACCCAAGGCACGCTGACTCGGACCCAGTAGCCTACTTGTTACAGGCTGCGGACTCGAATCCTGTGCCTTGCGGACTCCCCTCGCTCTGCTCTTGTCCAGCTTTTCCTTTCACTTGTAACCAAATTCTTCTTCAATCAAGGGAAAGCCCGTCGCAAGAGAGGCATTCAGGCCGCGACGGGTGAAGTCTGTTGTTGCCATGGTTTACGGCCCTGCTTTTCTTCCTGCCCTCATCCACTTAGTAGATCGCTACTCGCAGTCTTCCTTATTCCCCGGTGTTCGAACCGTTAGCTGGTGGTGCTTGACCCCTCTGTGTTTTCGTGCATCAACACTATCATCTCGAAGTTGTTGAATTGTGGCCCATTATCAGTGATTATAGTCATTGGAATTCCAAGCCGACAGACAATCTCTCCCCAAATGAAGCTTCTGACGACCTGAGTAGTTGTCTTAGCCAATGCCTTGGCTTCGATCCACTTGCTGAAGTAGTCGATCATTACGATGATGAAACATCGCTGACTGCTTGTCATGGGAAAAGGACCAAGGAGGTCCATTCCCCAAACTGCGAAGGGCCAAGGAGTTGCAATCGATCTGAGGGACTGAGCTGCTTGGTGCTGAAGTGGAGCAAACTTCTGGCACTGAACACACTTTCTGGCATAGATCTCAGAGTCTCTCTTCATAGTGGGCCAGAAATATCCTTGCCGCAGGATTCGTTTTTCAAGAGTTCTGGCTCCCGAGTGGCTTCCACACTCTCCGGAATGAATCTCTTGCAAAATAGTGAAAGCTTCTTCTTCTGAAACACACCGGGCCATGGTAGAGAGGAAAGTTTGTCTGTAGAGGACTCCCGCAACTAGGAAGTAATGAGCTGCTTTTATTCTGAACTTTTTCTTATCTCTGACTGTATGATGATAATCTCCCGTTGACAGATAGAGGATGAATGGGTCCATCCAAGATGTACGTTGGTCTACTTGCATCAAATCTCCTTCCAATACTGTCGGGCGAAAGAGCTCGGAAGTTGTCCCTCCTGAAAGCATCCCATGCTTGGAAAGAAAATCGGCCTCCTCATTTTCTGTTCTGGGGATGTGCTCGATGGTAAAGCTCTTGAACCTGTCGACTTCTATCTTCATAAGAGCTAGATATTTCTTCAGGATCGGCCCTCTTGTTTCGAAGTTACCGAGGACTTGTGACGCCATTACCAGAGAATCGGTTTTGATGTGAACATGATCGATTCCGAGTTCTCTTACAAGACTCAAGCCTGCTAGAAAAGATTCATATTCGGCCTGATTATTGGTTACTGAAAAGTAGAATTTGATGGCCTGCTCCAATTTGACTCCGTTTGGATTGATGAGAACCACCCCTGCTCCGGAAGAACTGCCTGAGGCTCCATCAACATAGATGGTCCAAGCCAAAGATGACCTTTCTGCTCGATCAGTACTGGACTCTGGCATGTCGATTCGAAAATCTGCTAGGACCTGAGCTTTAATGGCTGTCTTGGGCACATAAGAGATTTCAAATTTGCTCAACTCTATTACCCACTTAGCTAGTCTGCCGGAATGTTCTGGTTTTTCCAACACACCCTTCAAAGGCTGATCGGTGACGACTTGAATTGAATGTGCTTGGAAGTATGGATGAAGCCTGCGAGCCGACATGACTAGCGTCAAAGCTAACTTCTCCAGAATTGGATACCGTGTCTCAACACTCATTAGGATATGGCTAACATAATAAATTGGGAATTGCTTTCTGCTCTCTTCCCGGAGAAGAACGGAGCTGACGGCCTCAGGGCCAACCCCTAGGTACAAGAAAAGAATCTCTCCTGGACGAGGACTCTGAAGCAGGGGTGCTGAGGTCAGTTGCATCTTCAACTGCTCAAAAGCTTGGGAGCATTCTTCCGTCCACTCAAACTTGGAGGCTCCTCGGAGAGTTTTGAAGAATGGAGCACCCTATCTCCAACTCGAGAGAGAAATCTCGCAAGGCCTGCTAGCCTCCCCCCTAACTGCTGAACTTCTTTAGGTGAACGAGGGGTAGGCATATCAAGGATGGCTTTCACTTTATCAGGGTTGGGGGAAAGTCCTTCCGGAGTAAGGAGATGACCAAGAAACTTCCCCTTACTCGCTCCAAACGTATATTTCAAAGGATTGAGCTTCATTTTGTACCTAAGCAGAGTAGCGAACGTCTCTGCTAGGTCTCGCAAGTGTAGCGAAAACGACTTACTCTTAATCAAGAGATCGTCTATGTACACTTCTAGGTTCCTCCCCTTCTGATGGTTAAACACACGGTCCATCATCCGTTGGTAGGTTGCACCGGCATTCTTAAGCCCAAAGGGCATCACAAGGTAGCAATAGCAACCATCATTAGTTATGAACGACGTGTGAGGAACGTCGGGCTTATGTATTCTTATCTGGTGATAACCAGAAAACGCATCTAAAAAACTCATATAAGAGTACCCTACCACGGAATCAACTAAAGAATCTATCCGAGGCAAGGGGTAGCAATCTTTAGGGCATGCTTTATTAAGTTTGGTAAAATCTACACACATTCGCCATTTTCCTCCTGGTTTCTTAACCATTACAACATTAGAAATCCAAGTAGGATATTGAATTTCTTTGAAAAAAATTGCTTTGAGGAGCTTTGCGACCTCCTCCCTTATCGGTTCAGCAAGCTTTGTAGCCATGTCCCTCTTCTTTTGTTGTATGGGCTTGCAGCCGGGATCAACATTCAAGTGGTGGCATGCAACATCAGGATCCACTCCTGGCATGTCTTCTGCTGACCAGGCAAAGACATCCAGATTATTCAGCAAAAAGGAAATCAACTCAGCCTTTTGATCTTCAGGTAGCTTCGAGTTGATGGAGAGCTTCCTCTCCTCCCCCTCAGCAATGGGGACTCCTTGCATCACCTGGGCAGGTTCCAGGTGAGCACCTTCATCGGCAGCAACTTCTGAACTGGGAGAGACTTCTGCAGCTTCTGTTGGAGCATGGGAAGGGCTGGCTTCAACCATGTTGACAGTACGGACGTAGCACTCCCTTGCTCTTCTTGGGTCACTCCTGACCCGACACATCCTTCCATCGGCAAAGAACTTGATGGCAAGGTGGTAAGTGGAAACCACCGCTTGATACTTGTTTAACAAGGGCCTGCCGAAGATGGCATGGTAGCTGCTGGGGGCGTCAACCACTATGAACTGTATTTGCTTAGTCGACCCTCCGAGCTTCACGGGCAGGATGACGCTGCCCTCTACTTCCTTTCTCTCTCCCGAGAAACCATTGAGTGGCCCCTTAGTGGAAAGCAGAGGCTTTCCGGTCCTCAGGGACTCAAAGGTAGACTTGAACAGGAGGTTGACCGAGCTGCCTGTGTCAACAAGAATCCTATCCACTGTGAAGTCCCCCACTACAGCCTTGATTACTACGGCGTGATCAAACGGGTTGGTTGTTTGAGGTAGGTCTGCTGGACCAAAGGTGACAACCTCACTTGGAGGAGCAACGGAAGAGGAGGCCACCTCTGCCTGGGTGACCCTTGAAATTGACGATTTCCGAGTGGACTCGGTCCCTACTCCACCATAGATGAAGAAGAGGCGTCCCAGGACCCCTTCATCATCTGCATCGAAGAACTCCACCGGGACGTTGATCGGCCCCAGACGGCCTTCATCCTCTACATCCACACATTCCTGGTATGCCTCAGCTACCTCTTTGCCCTTTGAGGTGGAAGGCTTCGACGAGGAAGGAGAATCCTTCTTGGCCAGGTCAATCTTGCCCTCGGCAAGCAACTTCTCTATCAGCGTGCGAAGGGCCTTGCAGTCCTTGGTCAGATGGCCCTTTTCTTTGTGGAACTGGCAATATTGTGCATTATTTATTGGCTTCCACATTTTCTGAGGCTCTTGCCTCTTTTCTTCTGATCTTCTTTGCAAGATCTGGATGACTTCGTCAAGGTCCAGATCTGCAGCGTCCTCCATGGGGCTTTCATCAAATTGGCCCGGAGCAGGCAAGGCTGCTTGTTGGAGGATGGGAAGAGCTTGCAATGGAACGGCGGGAGTGGCTGCCAGTGGCAGTCTCTGCTCATGAAACTGTTGATGGCCTTGGAAATGTTTCTTGTTGCGGAAGTTTCTGCCTCTTTGAGACGAAGGCTGGAAGTCTGGGCGAGGGGGCTTGCCATGAGAGGAAGAAGCGGAGGCATCCCTTCCTTCAGCCTTAGCTGTCAGGGATGAGACATAAGTTGGATTGGCATTTTCTCCTTCAATGAAACAGTTGACCATGGCGATCAACTCTTGATAAGTCTCGGGTGCCTTGGTTGTTGCTTTAAACTTCAGAGGGCCCTCCCGGAGGCCATGGATCAAGCCAACCATATAATAATCAGGGTTTACATTCCTAACCCCTTGGATCTCTCTCTGAAAGCGATCAACGAATCGCGCCACCGATTCATTATCCCTTTGCTTGATTTCAAATAGGGCAGCTGGCCCATTCTTCCTCTTCCTCGAGGTAGCAAACCTCAGCAACAGCTGGCTACGAAGCTCTACGAAAGATGAGATTGTGCCCGAAGGCAGCTCGTAGAACCACTCTCTCGCCTATCCTTCGAGAGTGGTAACCAGGAGTTTACACTTGATGGCATCTGAGAGGCATCTCAAAGCAACTGCCCCCTCAAATGCTTGTAGGTGAGAAACTGGATCAGTCCCTCCTGAATAGACTGGGATGCGAGGCTCCCTGAAGTTGCTCGGAGCCGATTCCCATCGGATTCAGTCAACAAAGGGAGATGGGGTCTCGAACTCTGCGGGGTAGAAGGGGCGGACTAGATCCGGGGAGTCCGCGGGCTCGGCGGACTGGCGGTCAGCAAAATGAAGCTGGTAGGCAGGAGTGCCCCTGGCAGCCTCTCTGAAGAAATTTCTGAAAGCAAACTGCTCCTCCTAAGGGCGCAGAGGGGAAGCGGACTGAGCAGGGTTCCGGGGAGTTGCTGGCGACTACCGAAGTGGAGTTCGGCGAGCTGGGGTCTGGCGGACTGGCGAGTCCGCTGGGTCCGCTGCGTCCTGAGGAGCAAGCCGCTGGGACAGCGCGAGCAGAGCTTGGCTGATTGCGTTGAGACGCTGGTCAGTCTGCTGGCGGGACTGCTCGGCCTCAAGGCGAGCTTGCTCAATTGCGTCCCAAAGAGAGTCCTCTGAAGAGCTGGAGCGGTATGAGGAGCGGGCTCTGCGGTCTGACATTTCCGTCTGCTGATTTCAAAACACTACTCGGATCTGAAGGTCGCGTGTTATCTGTTGATGCACGAAAACACAAGGGGGGTCGAGCACCACCAGCTAACGGTTCGAACACCGGGGAATAGGGAGACTGTGAGTAGTGATCTACTAAGCGAATGAGGGCAGGAAGAAGAGCAGGGTCGTGAACCACGGCAACAACAGACTTCGCCCGTCGCAGCCTGAATGCCTCTCTTAAGACGGGCTTTCACTTGATTGAAGAAGGATTGGGTTACAAGTGAAAGGAAAAGGTTGACAAGAGCAGAGCGAGGGGGAGTCCGCAAGGCACAAGATTCGAGTCCGCAGCCTGTAATAAGTAGGCTCCTGGTCCGAGTCAGCGTGCCTTGGGTGCACCACCTCCCACCTATTTATAGGATAGGGGGCTTGCCCAAACGGGCAGGGCTAAAATAACCGACTGCCCGGGGTACAGGAGAACCGGGCAGCTATGACGGGAAGCAAAAAGAAAAAACACGCCAGTCCGCGCAGAAGGGCCGGACTGGGCTCGCGGACTAAAGCTTCCACTGCTGCTGGGCGTGATCCTGCTGGAGGGCGGCGGCCTGGGCGGACGAGACACTGCGTCTGCCGCTGCAGAGAATCTGATCCGTCCTGGCGGACTGAGCGGACAGGTCCTTGCGTCCGTTGCTGGGGTACCTTGTCCGATTGGTGACCTTGCCGGACAGGGCGGACTGATAAATCGCGTCCGCGCCTGTTGAAAGGGGGGCTTTGGAACCTTGCAGGGTGTTGCGGACTGAGGTGTTAACATGCCTGATGTTCAGTTCCTTCTACGTGTCCACGTAGTTAAGGTTCTTATGATCTGAGTATATATCACAGTGGAATCCGTAGAGGTAGTGTCGTCATATCTTCAATGTGAATACAACTGCTCCCATCTCCAAGTCGTGCACTGGATAGTTCTTCTCATGGGTCTTCAACTGGCCGGAGGCATATGCTATGACGTGTCCGTTCTACATCAGCACCGCTCCCATCTACTGATATGATGCGTCAGTATATACCTGGAATCCTTCCTTCCCAGATGGAAGGGCTAGAATAGGGGCTGAGATGAGTCGGTTCTTCAACTCCTGGAAGGCTTCCTCACACTGTGGCGTCCATACAAAGCGCACGTCCTTCTTCGTCAACGAAGTGAGTGGAAGGGCGATACGAGAAAACCCCTCCACAAATTTCCGTTAATAACCGGCAAGCCTCAGGAAACTCCACACGTCCGTGGTCGTCTTTAGTGGTGGCCAATCCCTGACTGCCTGTACCTTTGCAGGGTCCACCGCTAACCCAGCTCCGCTAACAATGTGGCCCAGGAAAGCCACCTCCTTCAACCAGAACTGATACTTGCTGAAATTTGCATAGAGGCGATGCTCCCGCAATCTCTCCAAAGTCAGTGTCAGGTGCCGCGCATGGTCCTCCTCCATCCTAGAGTAGATAAGGATGTCGTCTATGAATACTATGACAAACACATCCAAATAAGTCTCGAAGACCCGGTTCATGAGGCTCATAAACGCTGATGGAGCATTCGTGAGCCCGAAGGGCATCACGATGAACTCATACAGTCCATATCTGCTACTGAAGGCCGTCTTCGGAATATCCTCCTCCTGGATCCGCGCTGGTAGTAGCCTGACATCAAGTCCAGCTTCGAGAAATAATGGGCTCCCTCCAGCTGATCGAACAACTCGTCTATCCTTGAGAGCGGATAAGTATTTCGGACGGTCAGCCTGTTTAGTGCTCGATAGTCGATGCACAGGCGAAGAGTGTCATCCTTCTTCTTCACGAATAGGACCAGAGCTCCCCATGGCGAGGAACTCGGTCTGACGAATCCTGCTTCCACCAACTCCTGCAACTGTGTCCGAAATTCTGCCAGCTCCCTTGGGGCCATCTGATAAGGGGCCATGGATACCGGCTTAGCCCCTAGAACCAACTGAATCTGAAAGTCCTTCTCCCTCTGTGGAGGCAGTCCTGGCAGCTTCTTTGGAAATACATCGGCGTAGTCACAGACCACCAGAATCCTAATAATCAGGTCCTTCTCCTCAGTCATCTCGAACAACACCTGATATACCTCGTCTCTTTGTAGGTGGGCCTTGACGGCCTGAATAGATGAAAGCAGGCGGCGGGAAACCGGGGTAGTACCTTCGAATGTCGCATCAGTGTCGTCGTGTCTCAGCACGACCCTCCTCGCTGGGCAGTCAATCTGGGCATGGTTCCAGACAAACCATGTCATGCCCAAGACAAGGTCGAAGTCCGGCATTCTCAGGATCGTCGTCGGGGCCTCGAGTGTTAACCCGTCTATGGTAACCGTCAGGAGGTACTTCTCTGTAGACTGGATCTCCATCCCATTGGGGAGACGCACCCTCATGGCATCTCCCGTATAATATCGAATCTGGCCCAGATCCTTGATGAAATCCTCCGACACAAAGTTGTGTAATTCCCCCGTGTCGAACAGGGTACGTGCAGGTTTGCAGCACGCCATCACTATTCCTAAATTATTTAAAGGAAAAACAGCTTAGGTCTAAATTTTTCTAACCTAGGTTGCGTAATTATTCTACCAATACTAAAAATTACTCTCATACCTGCAATAACCCTGTTCGGGTTCGGGGCTGCGCTAAGTCCAGAGCGTAGACCTGCTCCCCATCCTGCATGTGTTCACCGCCCTGAAATCTGCGTCCGCAACCATGTCCACGACCTCCCATCTGGTGAGCCGGTGGGCCACCCTGTGTAGCAGGTGTGGCCCCATTCCTCATAGGGCCATTACTCTGAATGTGCCCTGGCTGATGGCAGTGATAGCACAGCTGTAGTGGCGGTGGTCCCTGCCCTATCCTGGGCACCTCCCTCATCTGTAGCGGCTGCGGGGCCAGCACTGCCTGCTCCCTTAGTTCCTGCCTTTCCTCCTGGCGGGGTTCATCCCCGTTCCTTCTCTCTCCCTTGACCCGGCCCCTCTGCGGGTCCCTTCTCCCTCCTATCACTGCATCATCCCCATGTCTCTTCCTGCCCCGGACTGCAAGCTGGTCCGCCTCCAGCTTCTTGGCCATCTCCAAGATCCTAGCCATGGTACCATCAGACACGACCAAGAGGGTCTGCCTCAGGTCATCACGGAGGCCCTTGTAGAACCTCTTAGCGTAACCCACGTAATCTAGCTTGTAAGAATCCGCAAACCGGGCCAAATGAGTAAACTCCCGGTGATATTCCAGAACTGTCATGTTCCCTTGCTTCAACTGCAAGAATCTATCCTCCAATTCATCCCTTGCAGACTGCGGCACAAAAAGCTCAAGTAGTGCCGCCCTAAACTCCTCCCAAGTAATGTCCGCAATCTCCACTCCCGCATAAGTGGTGTCCATCACCGACTTCCACCACCTCTTCGCATGCGACTCCGGACAAGAAACCACCAACGATACTGCCAGGTCCACCGGGCACTGTATTCCCACAAACATCTCGTACAGAATGTCTAGCCACTCCTCAGTGCGTACTGCCGTCTCTGTCCCTAAGTAGGATGGTGGGGCAAGGCCCCGGAATGCACTCAACCAGTTCGCTCTGGGGTTAGGCTGAGGAGCCGGAGCCTGCTGTGCCCTAAAGGCCTCCAAGATGGCCGTCAAAGTTTGTCCCAGTTCCGTCTGCTGCAACGTGGTCGGAGCCGGCGGGGGTGGAGTCACATTCGGGGCTGGAGGTGTCCCCTGCGGCAGGGGAGGATTCGTCGCACCCTACAAAAGATGGTCTTGAGTTTAGTAAATTGACCTAAAACTCTTTGTTACTGGTGAGCACTGCACGTGATTCCTCCCATAGGCACACCATTGCTTCCGCTGCTAGTTTGTCCTCAAACTAATCCTGCGCGGGGTGTCCCATGTTTTGTGGACTACATTCTGTCAGATCGAAGTTTCCCTCTGATACCACTTGTAAGACCCCTTTTTTTTGCAACAACCACCAGGGTCTTAGGCCCAGAACCGCCGCTTTGCGGTGTCACCTTCTCACCCGGGAAGGTCATCACTACAAAACGCCGATCCTGCTGGCCAAATCGATCACCATCGACAGAATTTATAATGAATGAAAGTGTAAGTATCTAAGTCCACAATAGTATAAAGGAGGAAATCACATGACAAATAAATAGTCGACACCAAAATGTGAGTCTAAGTACCAACGCGAGAAAGTGAATACGGGCTTAAGCCCGGTACATGATAACCTCATTACAATTCACTCATAAAAGTAAAACTACTAATACTCGGCTCCACTCACGGATCCGGATGCATGTCCACCCGAGCTACACTAGCACATCTCCATCTGCAACGTACCCTGCTGGTGTTGCGTCTCCTGCGGCTGTTCCTTGTTTCCCATCCGGGGCACCTAAAATATGATGGTCAACGACCGTCAGTCAAACTAGACTCAGTCAACAATCCTCCACCCCTCTACCCGTGGCTCCTAGGCACCGGGCGGAAAGGAGTGAAAAGGAGGACCAAAAGCAGGGCATAATCTAGCAGGTGACATCTACCCTAAGGAATAAAATAATAAGGAATGGCAGGGGTATCACAATAATTAAACATGAGTAAACAAGTATGTAACAAAAGTAAACAGTAAGGAGTAGCAAGTAAGTAAAAGCAGTAAGAAGAGTAAGTAAGAGCAACGAGAAATATAACCGTTGATTTATAGGGATTACCCCTATAGACCAAAGGGCCGTTTTGCAGGGCCTATCGTATAAAACGTCCCATACCATTTTATACGATAGGTATCAGGGGTTAAATGCAATGATTATGCTATGACATACAAGTATGCTATGGTATGCACATGCAAGTGCAACTCACATACACGACTCTGTGCGCACAGACCTTTAGTTCCCCTTTTTAGAGTAGCTAAACTCCCAGGAGCCTCCGCCGTGGTAAAACGGAGACAGTGGGTTGGGCCTCTCCACTCCTACACTGGTAATCACACTACCCCGTCTAGCACCTCACGTTTGTTTCCGTACTATTCCTAGCAAACCAGCTAGTCTCCCGAGTCAACGTACCGATGACGGTGTGATTGATCGTCCAATACCGAGGACCCACCACTGTTATGCACATGCAACCATGATAGTTTGTATCTAATTATAGTACCGAGCCTCCAGCTCTTTAGACTATCGAGCCTACTAGTTCACCATGTTCCCGAGCCCACGGATCCCTAGACTAATCAAGTCTCCTTTTGTTTTTCCAAGTCCCCGAGCATCCAGCTCCCCGGACTTCCAAATCAATACCGAGTCCATTTAACTCTACCAGTAAGCCCTTAGGCCACGGGCCTACGCTATCCTTTCTCTACCAATTCATCTCCCTACGTGTACAGGTGTGAGTGTAAGGTGAAACTATTATTAGGGTTGCTCCTACCCAAATTATTCCTAAGGTTTACGTTAGCCCAGGACTGCCCAAGATATTTCCCGTGAATGGCTCTCGAATGCACTAGGAACTATGATGAGATTACGCCCAAAGCTCCCTTTCGCAAGGAACTTACTATTATTGATTTCTACCCTTGATCAGATCCCTCATTTATTTACCCAAACCGGCAACCTAATAAGGATTCAACTCTTCAAATTCATTACCCACTCTAGTTCAGTTTCCGCAGTTACTATATGCAGACCATCCTATATTATATGAGATGTATAAAGGAGGTACTCCGGATTGTCTTCCAAATCTCCTATAAAATTTACCAGAGAAATATCATAACAAGTTTAGTCTAAAATCAGATAATCATAATTTTTCTAATTAATTTGGTATTTATTGAATTTTCCCAAATATTTGGCCATGGCAATTTTGAACACGAACTATATGATCTACTCAAGTAATGGCCACCCAAAACTTTTGAAAACTAAATAACAGAGATATATGCTTAGATATTAATTTCCATAATTTTTCAAAAAATATGTGATGTCTAATTAATTTATCCAATATAATTCCCTTAATCATATAAAAAGAAGGAAGTACCAAAATTATTCATCATAAAATTATATAAAAATTACAGAATCTTAATATGGTTTAGAAAAGATCATTGTACAAAAATCATAGTTTTAGAGGCTTGCTAGATTCCAAAATAAATTATATTAAATTTTCATGGGAATCAACACTTAGTGAAGCAACCCTTAGAAATAGGCTTCTAAAAATCCCATAAATATTCATAGAGATTTAAAACATATTAAGGAGTCCCTTGGCTAACGTTCATCAATTTCCAGCAAGTAGTTCCTTCATAATAAATTTCTAAGCAAATATTACAAATTACTAAATTGTTAATGAAGTATCCAGAATAATAATTCTAAATTCATAACAAAAATCTCCAGAGCTTTTACAAACTTTCAACACTACTCCACCCAAATTTCAAGTGATTTTAAAGTGATTTGATAGACTAATATTCCAAATTAGGTTTGGTTCCCTAAACTAGGGTTAGAGTTTTGAGGGGGGTTTAAGACTTGCAAATTACCTAAAATTTTAACCAGAGGACTATACTAACCCTGTGGTCCTCTCCACCAATGTTCAATCCATTCCGAGGTCATTTGACCCCATGACCTTCAAACCCTAAAAATCCCCATCAAGGGACCTTCCCTAGGGTTCTAGGGTTACCCTGCTCTTAACCACCCCAAATTCCATTGGAGGGTGTTACATGCCATAGAAAGTCAGTGACCAAAATATCAGCCTCGGTTGAGGTGGTTTGACCACTCAAAACACAAAGGGGGTGCTTTGACCTAATTAACCCCATAAGGGTCAAACTAGTGTTGGATAAAACCTAATCAAAACATCTCCAAATGAGGTGAAAATTTTACCAGTGCCCTAACATGCCCTCTAAGACAACCCACACAAATTTGGGGGGATTTTGAGGTGTTTATAGCACCTAATTAGTTTAATAAATTTTCACAAAAACTATAGAAATTTTTTTCTAAAAATTCTTATTTTTGGCCAGTCTAAGGGGAATGTATGAGGAGCCTATGTTCAAAATTTCAAAGCATTTCGATGAGTGGTTTGGTGTGGGCACTAATTATATTGTCTGGTCATGCCTATGTATAGGTTGCACCAAAACGAGTGCTGTGGTCACACCAAGAATCCAAACTGAGTGAAATCAATTTTAAATTACACTAGACATCAAGGGCTACATTTTCTATGTTGATCACTTTTACATTAGAGGCATCTAAGTATTTATAATAAAACCATCTACTGCTAATAATATCCAGAAAATCAATAACATTAATATCATTTGAATCGCCTTGATCAAAACAGATGGCATCCGTTCATCCTCAACCTATAGCCAAGGGCTAAGATTGGCCCGACCTGGAGCCTCTTCAAGCCGACTTTCCGGCCACCCCGACCACCTCCCTGGCTGGACACCACCTCCGTTGAGGTGATGGCTAGCGTTTGGCGGCGACCATGCCGCAGGAGGCGGCGGTTTCCGGCGAACTCAACACCACCATTTTCCATGAAAATCTGAAATTACCAGCTCCCATTCAGGCTCAATTGAGCCCGATTTCTCAACCTAAACAAGTATAAATCTAGCACGCATAGAGAGGAGAAGGATTGGACCTTGCTGATGGCCTGAAGTCGGGAAGATCGCCAGGAAGCCATTTCTGAAAGTTGCGTCGCTCGGCTTCTACAACTGCATGGTGGGGAGGCTCGGTTTCTTCGGGTAAGGATTGGGAAAGGTTCCTCTAAATTCACTGGTGGTGTTTAAAGCCTCAGATTGGGAGAGGAGGGGCTGGAGCATTAATGTTCTTCAAAGCCATTAATGGCTAGGCTCAGCCATGGAGGAGTGGGGCTGAATCGGGTCTGATGGCCAGGGGAAATGTCTGGACACTTCTCCCCTTCCCTGGGGAATTGAATTCAACCACTAAATGTGGCCTATGGCCTCCCCTCGAACCGTTTCCTTCCCTCTTCTTCCTCATTTCTCTCTCCTCCATTATCACGGAAACGGAGCTTACTGTGACGCGCGGTACACGCCCGTGTCGGCCAAGACACGCCCGTGTCAGCCAAGACACGCCCGTGTCAGCCAAGACATGCCCGTGTCGGCCAATACACGCCCTGTGACACGCACGTATCACAGGCCGTGTGCCCCATACTCGATGATCGACACTCGACGATCGACGAACGGCCCTCGATGATCAACGATCACCTTTCGACACAGCGGGACACACCCCGTGACACGTCTGTGTCATAGGACATGTACCCCATGCTCAATGATCGACACACGACGATCGACGATCGGCACTCGACGATCGACGATCGGCACTCGACGATCGGCACTCGACGATCGACGATCGGCATTCGACGATCGACGATCGACGATCGATGATCGACCTTCACATTTTGACACAGCGGGACACGCCCTGTGACACGCCCGTGTCACAGACTGTGTACCCCATGCTCGACGATTGACGATCTACAGTCGACAATCCACACATTCGACGATCATCGAGCACAATTCGTCGAACCGAGGGACACGCCACCTGCTATTGGGTACATTGGAATAAATGTACCTGATTTGAAGAATCCTCACCCTACTCAATGATATACATCAAAATGTATTTGATGTATTTTGAGTTGTCTTGTGCAGGTTAAGTATTTGCAGGGAAAGCTGAACATTTTCTAAGTCCATGTGTCGACACCCAGAAGTAAAGTGTCGACACTTAAGAAACTTGTGTCGACACCCAAATAAGCAGTGTCGACACTTGGAGTAATTGTGTCGACACCAGGGATGCAGAGTCGACATCCAGAAGGAAAGTGTCGACACCTACAGGATGTGTCAACACTCAATGAAGAGAAGTCCAGAGAAGCTGTGTCGACACTTAGAAGCAGTGTCGACACCTAGAGGAACCTTGTCAACATCATAAAGTGTCGACACTTGGAGGCTGTGTCGACACTCAGCAAATTTCAACAGAGTCTAAGTATAAGTGTCGACATAATGAAGAATGTGTCGACACACAGCAGAAGACTTAACACATGAAGAAAGTGTCGACACAATGAAGAATGTGTCGACACACAGCAGAAGACTTAATACATGAAGAAAGTGTCAACACTAGGAGGATGTGTCGACATCCAGCAAAGTTCAACAAATTCTAAGTACAAGTGTCGACACCAAGGAGATGTGTCGACACCCAGCCAAAGTCTCAACAAAGAAGAATGTGTCGACACAAGGAGCTGTGTCGACACTCAGCAAGTATCAACACAGAAGGCATGTGTCGACACCAAGAAGATGTGTCGACACTGAACAAGTTCAACACAAGAAGATGTATCGACACAAAGGAGTTGTGTCGACACTTACAAGAATTCAACTAAGTACTGAAGAACAAGAAGTTGTGTCGACACACAATATCAGTGTCGACATATGATAAAGAAGCAGTGTCGAGACATAAATTCTACAACACAAGGAGTTGTGTCGACACCTTGAAGTCTAGTGTCGACACTTAGTCTACTTGTGTCGACACTTGGTCTATAAGTGTCGACACTTAAAGACAGACTATCTCGACACTTTCAGACAGATACAGATATTTCAAGAAGTGACTGGATGACATGACAGCTGCCATTCCAGCCGGTCTACTGCAACTGTCAGAGATGTCAGAAAGACGTTAGAAACTGGATCAGCCGGTCATCATGAAGAAGGCCTATATAAAGGCTTATTCTGTCTACAGAAGAAGATGATTAACAACAAGAGAACAACAATCAAAGAAGAAGATCTAGCTATTCATTGAAGAATCATTTTCAAGTGAAGATCTAAGTAGTTGGAGAGAGAGAGCTCCTTCCAAGAAGTCAGCCATTGGAACCAGGCTGTGAAGAAAGTTTCAGACCTAGCTCTGATTCTTAAGTGGCAGTGATTGAAGATCAGCTGCAGAGAGTATCAACCCTATTGTGTTCTACATTCAAGAAGTTTTGAAGAAAGCCAAGTGAGGTTTATCTCAGCAGAGTTCATTCAAGAACTCATCAAGAACCTGTCAACTCATCTCTCTTTTTCTGAGTTGTAGGTATATACTTTGTATTCAAAATTTCTTGTAGGATTCTTAGGGATCTGAGTTGTAAGCCTACAATTATAAAGGCTGAGTGGTAGGGCCTGTGTGCCTGAGTGTAGGAGATCCATATCTCTGAGTGTAGGCCTTGTGGCTGAGTGTAGGTCTTTGGAGAAGACTGAGTTGTAGGGCCTTGGGCCTAAGCTGTAGGAACCATTTGGGGTTCTGAGTGTAAGATCTGAGGATCTGAGGAATGGTGGAGGAGTTTGGCCGAATCTATTACACTACTAGATAGGCGATGGGGGAAAGTGGATGTACCCAAACCTTGGGGAACCACTATAAATCTGTGTGTTCACTGTGTGCATGTTTATTCTATGATTACTGATTGATTGCTGTGAAGAAGTAATTATAAATCTGTGTTTTAATCTGCCTAAAAGTTTAAAAAGATTTAGTCACCTATTCACCCCCCCTCTAGGTGATTAGGTACAATTTCTTTCAAGTGGTATCAGAGGGAGGTTACTCAAAAAGGACTTAACTGTCTGAGTAGATCTTGTTGGCAGATTCAGTGAAATCAAGGACAGATTCAGCATAATCAAGAAAATCAAGAAAATGGGTTCAACAGAGAATCATAAGGAACTTGGATCCATGAAGTTGCCCATTTGCAGAAAAGAGATTTTTGGCATCTGGAAAGAAAGGGTGAGACTATTTATGCAAGCCTCAGACCCTTGAATTTATATCACAGTTAAAGAAGGGCCATATGTGCCTATGAAGGTATCTGTATTAGATGCAAATTAGAGAACACCTAAAGACTTTTCTGAAATGACAAAAGATGAGATTATTCTGGCCACCATGGACAAAAGGGCTCAGAATATCATTGTAAGTGCCATAGACGATGCTACATTTCAGAACTTGATACACTGTAAGACATCAAAGGAGATGTGGGATACTCTGATAGTGTATATGGAGGGTTCAGAAGAAGTTAGACAAGACAGGAAGTCTTTGTTAAATCAAGAATATGAGAGCTTCAGACAAGGCAGGTCTGATAGCATAACAGAATGCTATAAGAATTCTATAGGATAGTTAATGAGTTAATGTCCTATGGAAGAGATTTCAGCAATTATGAGCTGAATGATAAGTTCTTGAGGTCCCTAACTAAGGATTGGGACACCAAGATCTGTGACATAAGGCAAATGGCCGAGTTAGCAGATATTCCTCCTCCAACATTGTTTGGAAAGCTATTATCCTATGAGTTGCAGTTGATGGTAAGGAAGGAGGAGGAGAAGACTACAAGAAGTGAGTATAAAGAAAGAGCAGTGACATTCAAGACAAAAGCCACCAGGAAATACAAAAGTACGTCTCCATCTCCACCTCCAAGAGTTGCTGGATCTGAGTCGGATGAGATAGAATGCAGGAATTCTGAAAGCAGTGAGAGTGATGAGGATTTTGCAGCTTTAACAAGACACTTTCAGAAGTTTCTAAAGAAGATATAGTGGAGGTCAAAGCCATCCACCTCACAGGGAAAAGATGACTATTATCAGAACAAGAAGTAATCAAAGAAAGAAAGGAGAAAGCCCAAGTCAAGCAAAGCAACTTTATCAAAAATTGTATGCTATTGCTGTAACAAGCAAGGACATGTTGTTGCAGACTGTCCAGAGAAAAGGAAAGAGTCAACAGATAAGAAAAAGACTTAATTCAAGGGCAAGAAGGAAAGGTCCTTTGTTGCCAAGAAGGATAAAGGCCTGTCAGACATGTCTTCTTCAGAAACTGAGTCAGAAGCTGAATCTTACATAGGACTGTTTGCTGAAGAAGAGGAAGAGGAGTTCATCCAGCTAATGAACTCTATATATGAGCAAGAGGACAATTAGTGCCAAGGACTGATGGCCTTAACAGAAGGTGACAAAATCCAGGATCAGCCTGGACCTAGTCAGGTACAAAATTGTTCTTTAAGTTCAATTTCTAGTGCTAGTTCAGATTCAGTTACATCAGCATCAAGTGATGCCAGTGGATCTGAATCTGAAGGGGATATTCATCAGTTGATTGATGAATATAGAGTTCTGTTGCAAGCTTTTAAGAAAAGCAAATCCTTGGCCAAAAGTCAGGCTAAGGAGATTGCTAATCTTAAAGTTGCTGCAACTGATTTTGAGAAGCTGATTGATCAAAAGTTAAATGAAATAGCCAGACTGAAGAACATAACTGTTATTCAGATGGGAACTATAACATTCAAGAATGATCAAATCAGAAATCTGAAGATTAGTCTTTAGAAGGAGAGAGACATTGTTGCAAGGTTTTCAAAACCTAAGTCTGTTCTACCTTTGATTGATGAATTTGTACATCAAAAGGGTAAAACTGGATTAGGGTTTACTAAACCTGCTAGGAATGTTCAGTCCAAGTCTAAGGGCAAAGACCTAGTACTCAACAAGTCTGCTGTAGATAGAACAGCTAGGGTTGTACCTAAGCAAAGGTACAATAGATTTGAGTGATAGTGCTGTGGCAAGGTAGACCACTTTGCCATTGACTGCTGACACAATTCTAGTGCCAAGATGAGTAGCAAACTGCCTGTTGGAAGATCTACAGGTAGCTTTGTTAAGAGGCAAACTAAGCAGCACCAAGGACCCAAGAATTCTTTGGGTTCTAAGGTCAACTAATCTATTTTGCAGGTGAGTCCAAGTCGCCATGCCCCAATATGGTACTTGGACAGTGGATGTTCCAGGTAGATGACTGGAGCTAGGGGATTGCTAAAGGACTACACACCAATCAAAGATGGTCCTAAAGTCACCTTTGGTGGTTCTGAAAAAGGAATCATCAATGGTTTTGGTAACATTTCTAGCAACCTTATAACTATTACTCAAGTGACTTATGTTAAAGGTTTGAAACATAACCTCATTAGTATAAGTCAACTGAGTGATTTAGGATATGACATCTCATTTGTCAAAGATGGTTGTCATATCAGGAGATCAAATGATCAAGAGATCATTTTGACTGGTTATAAAAAGAGAAATGTCTATTGCCTAGAAATTATGTGTGAGACCAATGGTTCTCCAGTGTGTCTTGTAGCTGATGAGAAAGTCTCTTATTGTGTCAAATGGCACAAGAGGCTAGCCCATCTTAACTACAAGACAATTAGCCAACTCTATAGCAAAGAGTTAGTGAGGAATGGTTCTCAAATTAAGTGTATTAAAGATGGAATATGCTCAGCTTGTCAAAAGGGCAAGCAGACTAGATCCACCTTTAATAGCATTGAAAACAAAGATGCTGTGAGGTGCTTATACCTCTTGCATATGGATCTTTTTGGTCCTATGCCAGTTCACAGTCTAGGTAGGAAGGTCTACACATTTGTGGTTGTAGATGACTACTCAAGGTTTTCCTGGGTGTTCTTCCTTAGACAGAAATCTGAAACACCTAGTATCTTCTATAGTTTTGTCAAACAAATTCAGAATGAGTTAGACTGTACAGTGGTCAAAATAAGAAGTGACCATGGTACTGAATTCCAGTCTGATAGTATGACAAAACTATGTGAAGAATTTGGGATATTTCAGGAATTTTCTTCACCAAGAACACCTCAGCAAAATGGCATTGCTGAAAGGAAAAATAGAATCTTGATTGAGGCTGGTAGAACCCTATTAAGTGATACATCTCTTCCAGAATATTTCTGGGCTGAGGCAGTTAATACTGCATGCCATGTAATTAATAGGGCTACTATCACCAAGAGCCACAATAAGACCCCCTATGAGATTATGAAAGGCAGAAAACCAAATCTATCCTATTTCAGGATCTTTGGTTGTAAGTGCTTTATACTTAACAATGGTAAGTCTTACTTGACCAAGTTTGCTTCCAAATCCCAAGAGGGGATCTTTGTTGGGTACAGCAACAATAGTAAGGCTTATAGAGTCTACAACTTGACTACTCAAGTTGTAGAAGAGTCAGTACATGTATTATTTGATGAAGCTAGACTTATTAACAATGAGTTGTCTAGAAGTATTTGCAGCTCCACAGGTGTGACTAAGAAGATGAACAAGCTCACTATTGAAGAAGGATCTACTGCAAGTCAGCATGTAGATGATAGTGGCTGTTGTCCAGGGGGAGTACTACATGCACCTGATGTAGAAGAAGACCAAGGAGTGCAGCAAGTTGAGGAAGCTGAAGGAGTTCAACCTGAAGCCAGGCTACCTCCAGCTACTAGGCATATAAGAGATCATCCAGCAGATCAAATTATTGGTGATCTAAGATAAGGGGTATAAACAAGGAGCAGAAATCCAAGCTCAGTACTCTACTCCAGTTTTCTATCCCAAGTTGAGCCAAAGAAATTTGAAGAAGCCATCCTAGACCCTCATTGGATTGAGGCAATGCAAGAAGAGCTGAATCAGTTCAAGAGATGCAAAGTCTGGGAGCTTGTTCCTAAACCAAAAGACCACAACATAATTGGGACCAAGTGGATCTTTAGGAACAAGATGGATGAACATGTAGTGATTATAAAGAACAAAGCAAGACTGGTTGCTAAGGGATATAGGCAGGAAGAAGGTATTGAGTTTGATCAAACCTTTGCTCTAGTAGCCAGACTGGAAGCCATAAGGATGTTCCTGGCCTATGCAACCTATCAAGGATTTAAAGTATATCAAATGGATGTTAAGTCAGCCTTTCTGAATGGTAATCTAAAGGAAGAGGTGTAAGACCCCCCCCCCCTCCCGGATCCCAAAACACGACACGAATGGGGAGTCTTATGCCCGGAACAGCCGCCTTGCGGTAGCATTAGCACACGGGCTAACCTGTACCACAAGATGCCTATTCCGCCGGCTACAACCATATCAATATAAATGCCAACCCAAACAAAAAAATAAGCAGAGAAGTCAAAATCCACACTAAGTAATATATAATATCCAAAACAACAAAAATGAGATGCTAAACATGCTTCTACAAAATATCAGAGTACAGCTAATCATTGCCCAAACGGGCTACATCAGAGTAATCAAAATACTAACATCAGTAACCGACGGTATCGACGGCACCGTCACATCAGGCCCTGTCGTCCGGGCCTGGCTGTCCTGCTGCGTAGTCTGCGGCTGCTCTACCTGCGGCGTGACCTCCTAAAAAGGAAGACGTAGCAACCGTTAGTCGAAACGACTAAGTGGTTTCACATCCGCTCCCCCGGCGACTCCTCGGCACCGGGCGGAGAAAAGGAACAAGAGTATAGTATATAACAAGTATGCAAGTAAAGGAGTATAAGCAGGTGGCAAGGTACATGAATATAATGTATAATCTAGCAGTTCTACAAGCTAACATCATATATCAACAGGTGTAAGGAAATCTACAGCAGGAAAGTAACTTAACTTATAAGAATGCCCATACAAACTTATAAGTTAAGGGTCGGGTTACATAAAGGAACTCATCATATAGGCGTGCCCATACAAACTTATACGAAGAGGATCTTATTGTGCAATGTTATGAAATGCTATGAATGCTATGCAATGACTCACCCATGCACACCCATGCAATTTCTATGTCGACACAGACTATAGTTCCCACTTTTCGAGCAGGTAGCTAACCTCTCAGGCATCAGCCGCCGTGGCCAGGCGGTAACAGTAGAACGGGCACTTCTACTACTAGGCGGGTATCACACTACTTCACCTAGGCCTCCGTACGCCTCAACGCTAAGAACACAACAGAGGAGCCCATGCGTACTATGGCCCAGCGGGGTCTTGGGTAGATGTGCACCAAGAACACAGCCCGAACTGGCCTTGTGTGACCCGGAAGGGGCCTCGGAAGAAAGCACGAGGACACAGCCCAACCGTTCACATGGCCGGAGGGGCCTCGGGACGTGAACACCGAGGACACAGCCCAAACCGACCAAGCCTAACTACCAACTCCCGTCAGTGTGACGACTGGCGAGCCCGTAGACCTGCCACACTATCCTTAACCCAGGATTACGACACCGCGTAACGACTCACACCACATGCAAATACCACATCAACATATCATGGAAGGGGCCTCGGAAGTAAACACGAGGACACAGCCCAACCATCCATCCACACCTTATCTCAACACAACCAAAACAAGTGACGGTCAACACCGCACTTACATCCCTTCACAATACTACCCGTAGGGAGACGACTCTCTAAGTATTGGACTACAAGACTCATTTCATTAATCAAACATGTCCATGATCATAATCTATTCATCTATATGACTTTCCAAATGATGACAATGTAATATAAACATATGCGCATATAAAGATCTATCTCACTTTTCATTTGATAATGTCATAATATAAACATGAAGTGCACAATTATCAATCTTTCAATTCCTACCAATTCAGTTCGTTTAAATAATATTGTTTCTCAATTTGATAATATGAAATCTGCAACAAATGATTAATCATTCATCCAAGCCAAGTGTCTTGCATTATTAATTCCACCGAATCAAAATCCATTTTTCCATTAAGCCCAGAATTTAGGTGCAGGCTGAATCTGGACAGCAACTTCGACCGGAGATTCCCGAAGCTACAGGAATCCGGTGAAGATGTGTAACCCCACGATGGAAAGGTCTTTCCGAGGTCTACAACCCTCGTATTCAGAATTCAACCCAGATTTGAAAATATCCTATTTGAAATCGGACTTGAAGTCCGCTGCGTAGAGAACACAGTTTCTGCATACAAGATTTATTGAACACCATTTTCGTTTAGACTTTCCTGTGGCTACAGACTTCGCCAAAACTCGTGCAACCATTCGTTGGAAAGGTATTTTCAAGGGCTTCAACTTTCGTGTTAAGCTGAAAGCCCAGATCTGGTCATAGCGTACTTAAAAATGGCCACGAAGTTCGCTGCGCGCAGAATACAGATTCTGCGCGCATCTTAAGGCGGAATGAACGGCATCGGTTCGTCTTCCTCCTCAAGGCGATTCTTCCCAAATCATTCCAGAGAACCTCCTCCCTTATTCACCCTCAAGAGGCCAATATCCTTCACGAAACCATCCCTTATCATCACATTGAAGAAGGGCGTGGTTGAAGAGATCTAAAACCTAAGACACAAGTCTTAGCATGGCCTTTCCTAGAAAGCTCCTCCTCACCATCAAGACTCTCTTGAGTCGATGTCTCGCGTAGGAAAATAACTATAGATCTAGCACCAAGGGAGAGGGTAGGAAACTCACATTGGCTCCAGCGGTACCACCATTTCCGGCCATGGATCTCGTAGTTCTCCTTGGCGGCATCTTCTCTTTCACGGCGATGGCGGATCTCCTTCGGTAGAACTTGCTCCAGCAGTTTCCCTCTCACCAGGAGTTCTCACAGGAATTAGGGGATGAAATGAACATGAAAACGGCTAGGGTTTTCTGTCCCCCTTATATATAAAAAGTGACACGGGTAGGGGCACGGCCGTGTCCTTACCCGTGTCCTTCCTGGCGAAGCGGCAACGACAGTTTCCATGTCGGTTCAATATTTGACACGGCCGTGTTCCTGGCCGTGTCCTTGGCCGTGTCCTTCTCGGGTTGCATCTCGACGATCTATCAAAAATTGTCGACTCGACACACACGGGTAGGGACACGGCCGTGTCGCTACCCGTGTCATATGATGTCGACACAACTCGCCAGACTCGACACGGCGTGTCGAGTGCGACTCGACACACACGGGTAGGGACACGGCCGTGTCGCTACCCGTGTCACATGATGTCGACACAGCCCGTCAGTCTCGACACGGCCTGTCGAGTGTAACTCGACACACACGGGTAGGGACACGGCTGTGTCGCAACTCGTGTCACATGATGTCGACACAGCTCGTCAGACTCGACACGGCGTGTCGAGTGTAACTCGACACACACGGGTAGGGACACGCCAGTGTCGCTACCCGTGTCACTACCCGTGTCACTACCCGTGTCACTACCCGTGTCACTACCCGTGTCACTACCCGTGTCACTACCCGTGTCACTACCCGTGTCTCTCTACACTGATTTCTCCACTTCTCCACAAGTGCAGTCCAATTCCCTGCACTTCTCAAGACTCGAGTCAACCCTCCTGACTCAAAAACACACACTAGGGGCCTAGAACGATTCGGGACGTTACAAGAGGTCTATGTGGAACAGCCATCAGGTTTTGTTGATTCAACTCAACCTAATTAGGTCTATAGACTTAGGAAGGCTTTGTATGGGTTAAAACAAGCCCCTAGGGCTTGGTATGAAACCCTGTCTAGTTTTCTCATTGAGAATAAATTCACAAGGGGGAAAATAGACAAGACTCTATTCCTTAGGGAATCCAGAGGCAAGATCATACTAGTCCAAATATATGGAGATGACATAATATTTGGGTCTACTGAAAATAGTCTTTGCAGAAAGTTTGCAAAACTAATGCAAGGACAATTTGAGATGAGCAGTATGGGGGAACTTAAGTTCTTCTTGGGTCTCCAAGTTAGACAGACTGAGAATGGTTTATCCATATGCCAGTCTAAGTTCACCCTAGAATTGATAAGGAAGTATGGTATGGAATCTTCCAGTACTATGAAAACTCCTATGGGGTCAAGTATGTCTCTTAGCAAAGATGATGCAGGGAAACCTGTAGATGAGACTTTGTATAGAGGGATAGTTGGATCCCTATTATATTTGACTGCAAGTAGACCAGATATCATGTATTCTACATGTGTCTGTGCTAGGTACCAAGCATGCCCTAAAGAGTCTCATTTGACAACAGTCAAAATGATTCTGAGATATCTTAAGGGCACTCCTTATCTATTCCTTTGGTACCCTAGGAATGGAGACTTTGAACTGACAGGTTATTCAAATGCAGATTTTACAGGATGCAAGGAAGATAGAAAAAGTACAACTGGAACCTGTCAATTCCTAGGTGGAAGACTGATATCATGGAGTAGCAAGAAGCAAACAAGTGTGTCTATCTCCACAGCAGAATCAGAATATGTGGCTGCAGGAAGTTGCTGTGCTCAACTTCTATGGATACAACATCAGCTAGAAGACTATGGTATTCAAGTAAGTAGAACACCACTATTTTGTGATTCTACTAGTGCTATATCTATTGCAAACAATCCTGTTTCCCATAGTAGAACTAAACACATTGAAATAAAATATCATTTTATAAGGGAACATGTAGAAAAAGAAGATATTTCACTGGAGTATGTTAATACAGATAATCAACTAGCTGACATGTATACTAAGCATTTAGAAGAAACCAAATTCAATAGGTTTAAAATTGAATTAGGTATGATAAACTTAGAATAAGTTTACAGAAATGGCTAAGTAAAATAGTGTCGACACACAGAGTTGTCTGTGTCGAGACAGAGAATTGGTGTCGACACTTCAGAGAAAAGGTGTCGATACATCTAGGAAGTCTGTGTCGACACTTTAGAAAATTTGTGTCGACACATACAGGGTCGGTGTCGACACAACCAAGGTGGTGTCGACACTTAGAATTTACACAGAATTAACCAAGTAAAGTCTCGACTAAGTGTCGAGTTAAGTGGTGTCGACACATAAACAAGTGTCGACACATATATTCTGTCGACTATACTTGTGTCGACACATTGTTGTCGAGACATTATAAGTCTGTGTCGACACTTTTCAACAGTGTCGACACAATTTGAGTATTTTGACGCGCCCTTTCATCTTCGATCCTAGAAAGGTATAAATAGGGTTTCAACAATGTTTGTCGACACGCTCACCAAAGTTTCGAGACCAAACTTGTGTGTCGACACCTCTCTTCTCTAAATTCAAATTCTTCAAACCCTAATGGCTCCCAAGCTCGAAGAGAATGTGAACGAAGGATATGAACTGGTGCGGCATGACTTTGATGACGCAGAACCAGAGATCAAGGATGTGGTAACCCTAGTTGCAAACTCAGGGTTAGATTTTCTTGTTTCAGAGCCGACCAAGGTATGGAAGAAAGAAGTTCTGGAATTCCTGAATGGAGCTACAATAGATGAATCTGGACTCAAGATAAATTCTAGGGTTCATGGGGCAAAGGTGAAGATCTCATCTAAGAGTTTGAGAAAGGTACTAAACCTACCAAGAACTAAGGAAGAAGATGAAGTTTCTGCTTCTAAGACTAGAGAAGCACTGACATGGTGTGGACTGGATTCCAAGATGAAAATTGGATCAGTATTCAAAAGAAAGGGAATGAACAGCCAAGGAAAATTCTTGTCTGAAATAGTTGGAAAAGTGATCCTGTGCAAATCTGGAGGGCATGACAGAGTTTCAGCTCATATGTTTAGCCTAATGACAAGGATTATCTTCACCCTACAAACTGATTGGTTACAGTAGTGTTTGAGAAGATTAAGGAGAGCCTGAAGAAACCCAATTTGGGTAGGATTCTCAGTCTATACCTTGCTGGTAGTATACCAGAGGTCATGAGTCAAGCTGCTGGATCTAAAATAAACCACATGAGAAGAATGGACATGAGAATCTTCTCTAGATGGGATAGAGTTTTGACCAAGGAAATGCCCACTCCTGAGAAGGAAACACCCCTAAAGAAGAAGAAGAAGTCAGCCCCTGTGGCTCAAGAATCATCAAGCAGTTCTGAGGAACAAGTAGTGTTCACTCCTGATGAAGAAGACACTGGAATTGCTGGAAAGTCTCCAGCTAGACAAGATGATGCAGAGAGGCAGGGGGAGCTACCACAGGCTAGCCCAATACACCAGGATTCTATCCAGGGGGAGTCTCTACAGGTTGAAGAGCCAACTCCCTTAGAAAGTGAAAGAGTCACTCAAACCATTCTTGAGGTAATCACTGAAATCAATCAATTAGATTTCCTTATTGAGAGTGAAGTTATAATTAACAAATTATCTGATGTTAATCAGCAACCTCATATTCATAGTCAACCCCCAGATGTTGTCATGAAGGACACATCTGTTGCAGATCAAGTGCTATCTGATCAAGTTGCTGATGAGATAAGAGTTTCTCCACCGCATCCTCCACAAGAATTCACCCTAGAAGAGCTATTCCCTGACCTACTCCAAACAGACTTTGAGAAAGAAAGTGCTGCTGCTGAGGGGGAGAATGCTCATGTTGAGGGGGAGCAAGTAGTTATTGTTGAGGAAACTGCAAGGAAGGAACCTGAAGTGCAGAAGGAGTTACCTCCAAGCCCTAAGGACAGGGTTGATATTGCAAGCACATCTGCTTCTGAAGATGAGGAGGCTGCCAGAGCTAAAAAGAGAAAGTTTCAAGTCTTCAAGAGGAGAAGCCAAAATTATGAGAAAGCTCTACAAACCATTGCACCACAGTCTACACCACAGCCAGCACCATCTGTAGATTACAGTTCTTTGATGGTTGCTATGCAGATAAAGCTTGATTAGCAAAGGAAAGCAATAGAAACGTATATGGATGAGGGGCATAAGTCTCTACAGTTTGATCTAGCCCAAGATATTAAGTCCATTAGATTTGAAATGAATCTAAATAAGAAGGAGATGACTGACTGCTTCCATAAGGGAGGGAATGCAGTAGTCTATCTAGCCACTCATCAAGAGAAGATCAAAGCTCAAGTGGATGACCTTGAAGTAAAGCAAGGCTATGTTCTGGAGAATCAAATAAGAATGAATGATAATTTGACAGCTTCCCACAATGCTATTGTAACTGAACTAAAGAATATAGCAACTGCCCAGAATGCAGCCCTGACCACTACCATAGAGGAATTTGACAAAGCACTGCAAGAGAGCCTAACTGCTGTTACTTCTGCAATTCAAGATTCTCAGAAGCTGATCACTGAAAAACTCCAAAGGTTGAAACCTTTCTACAAGGATGGAGTAAATTACCTAAATGCACAAATTAGATTTCAGAAAGATGATCTCAGAGATCACATTGAAAGAGAAGTCATAAAGGGGGAGAGGGTGTTAGTCAAAGCAGGCTCTGATCATGCAAAATGGATTTCCATCAGAGCCACCCTTGGATATCCTCCATTGTGTGATGATGACAATGTAGCAGAGTCTGGGATTAATCCTGCTTATCTTGGAGGGGAGAAAGCTGAAGTGGCTCAAGTAATTTACGCTCCACCAGACTTTGATATGATACATGCAGACATACAGTCAATGTATAGCCCACCTGAGGGAAAGCAAAATGTCATCATAGAAAAAGTGGTTCAACCAGTGCGAGAGAGCAAGCTGAACAAAGGCCTGATTTTGAACAGTGGAGCCCCACTTTAAGGAATATTATCTTAACTGCATGGAAGGCTGCCAAGGATAATATTCAAGACAGAAACAAGTGGTATTCTGAACTAGAATGGAGAAAGCATAAGTCTAGGCAAGAAGCCATTGTGCAATACAGGAGAAAGGCTAAGATGGGAAAGCTACCTCCTACTGTCCAGGAGCCTAGCAAGTACTTTCCCAAGCCTTATCATTACTTTGAGAGGCAGAAGATTAAAGCTGAAGAGTTAGAGAAGAAGGATCTTAAAGGCAAGAAGCCTGCTGATGCTGAAGATGCTGAAGCCCCTATACAAGCAAAGATACAATCTGGAAAGGGCATAGTTATCAAGGAGGCTGAGCAGAAATAGAATAGAATTTATCTTTAGTTTACAGTTGTACTCTTTTGATTTTAAACATTCTGTAAACTTTTGTATAATGAATATGATAAAGTTCTTAGAACTATGTGATGTGTGTTAATTCTATTACATAATTGTTCTGAGATATTGGTATATACATGTTTTGTTTTAATACATGTTTATGTTTTCCCTAGTTATATAATCCTGTTTTACATCATACTGTAATTTTGTTATGTATGGTGTATATCATTGACTAAGGGTTATGACTTCCCCAAATAGGGGGATATTGTTGGGTACATTGGAATAAATGTACCTGATTTGAAGAAGCCTCACCCTACTCAATGATATACATCAAAATGTATTTGATGTATTTTGAGTTGCCTTATGCAGGTTAAGTATTTGCAGGGAAAGCTGAAAAGTTTCTAAGTCCATGTGTCGACACCCAGAAGGAAAGTGTCGACACTTAAGAAGACTTGTGTCGACACCCAGACAAGCAGTGTCGACACTTGGAGTAATTATGTCGACACCAGGGATGCAGAGTCGACATCCAGAAGGAAAGTGTCGACACCTACAGGATGTGTCGACACTCAATGAAGAGAAGTCCAGAGAAGCTGTGTCGACACTTAGAAGCAGTGTCGACACCTAGAGGAACCTTGTCAACATCATAAAGTGTCGACACTTGGAGGCTGTGTCGACACTCAGCAAATTTCAACAGAGTCTAAGTATAAGTGTCGACATAATGAAGAATGTGTCGACACACAGCAGAAGACTTAACACATGAAGAAAGTGTCGATATAATGAAGAATGTGTCGACACACAGTAGAAGACTTAATAAATGAAGAAAGAGTCAACACTAGGAGAATGTGTCGACACCCAGCAAAGTTCAACAAATTCTAAGTACAAGTGTCGACAACAAGGAGATGTGTCGACACTCAGCCAAAGTCTCAACAGAAGAAGAATGTGTCGACACAAGGAGCTGTGTCGACACTCAGCAAGTATCAACACAGAAGGCATGTGTCGACACCAAGAAGATGTGTCGACACTGAACAAGTTCAACACAAGAAGATGTGTCGACACAAAGGAGTTGTGTCGACACTTACAAGAATTCAACTAAGTACTGAAGAACAAGAAGTTGTGTCGACACACAATATCAGTGTCGACATATGATAAAGAAGCAGTGTCGAGACATAAATTCTACAACACAAGGAGTTGTGTCGACACCTTGAAGGCTAGTGTCGACACTTAGTCTACTTGTGTCGACACTTGGTCTATAAGTGTCGACACTTAAACACAGACTGTCTCGACACTTTCAGACAGATACAGATATTTCAAGAAGTGACTGGATGACATGACAGCTGTCATTCCAGCCGGTCTACTACAACTGTCAGAGATGTCAGAAAGCCGTTAGAAACCGGATCAGCCGGTCATCATGAAGAAGGCCTATATAAAGGCTTATTCTGTCTACAGAAGAAGATGATTAACAACAAGAGAACAACAATCAAAGAAGAAGATCTAGCTATTCATTGAAGAATCATTTTCAAGTGAAGATCTAAGTAGTTGGAGAGAGAGAACTCCTTCCAAGAAGTCAGCCGTTGGAACCAGGCTATGAAGAAAGTTTCAGACCTAGTTCTGATTCTTAAGTAGCAGTGATTGAAGATCAGCTGCAGAGAGTATCAACCCTATTGTGTTCTACATTCAAGAAGATTTAAAGAAAGCCAAGTGAGGTTGATCTCAGCAGAGTTCATTCAAGAACTCATCAAGAACCTGTCAACTCATCTCTCTTTTTCTGAGTTGTAGGTATATACTTTGTATTCTAAATTTCTTGTAGGATTCTTAGGGATCTGAGCTGTAAGCCTACGATTATAAAGGCTGAGTGGTAGGGCCTGTGTGCCTGAGTGTAGGAGATTCATATCTCTGAGTGTAGGCCTTGTGGCTGAGTGTAGGTCTTTGGAGAAGACTGAGTTATAAGACCTTGGGCCTGAGCTGTATGAACCATTTGGGGTTCTGAGTGTAAGATCTGAGGATCTGAGGAATAGTGGAGGAGTTTGGCCGAATCTAGTACACTACTAGATAGGCGAAGGGGGAAAGTGGATGTACCCAAACCTTGGGGAACCACTATAAATCTGTGTGTTCACTATGTGCATGTTTATTTTGTGATTGCTGATTGATTTCCGTGAAGAAGTAATTATAAATCTGTTTTTTAATCTGCCTAAAAGTTTAAAAAGATTTAGTCACCTATTCACCCTCCCTCTAGGTGATTAGGTACAATTTCTTTCACCTGCCACGCCCGTGTTATAGGGCGTTACCACCCAGAAACTTCGTCGACCAAGTGCCCAACTCTTCAACCCGAGCGGGACATGTCCTGGGACACGCCCGTGTCCCAGGCCGTGTCACCCAAATTTTGCTACTCCCAGAATTTGGGCTATTACACTCACCCTCTCTCCTAGTCACCAATTTGACTTGGTCAATCTGAAGGACTATTTGCAGCCCTTCCACGCACATTATTCCCTAAAGAAGCCCATGAGGAGGATTGAGCTTGTGTTAGCCTATTTGGGCTAGGCTGACCAGAAATAGGGTTGGGTTGACCTTGGTCTCCTTGGGATTCCTTGGATTTTGTCATGACCTAGTCATGACAAAACCATTCCTAGGGGTCTAGCTGTTTGAGGTATGTTACAAACATTCTGGCACAAACCATGTCTGATGACATCTTTTCAAAGGTTGTTGAATGCACATCAACTAAGGACATTTGGGACTATCTAAACCAAATGGTTGCAAGATTAGCTGATGAGAGAAAGGACAGAAGATCTCATCTAATCTCTCAATATGAGAATTTCAAAAAAGGTGAATCAGAATCAGTAGCTGATATGTATAACAGACTCAACCTGATCATCAATGAGCTAAAGAACCTTGACAAGAATATCTCACTGATTGAGATAAATTACAAAATCCTAATTTGCTTCCCTAGCTCATGGGATTCTAATATTTAGCCAATGAAGGAGGCAAGAAGTCTAAATGAAATTTCCACTGAGGCTCTTCTAGGCAAGCTCAAATCTTATGAGCAACTTATAAAGACCAGAGATATAGCTGAGCAGAAGACTTCTACATCAGGAAGAAAAGGGCAAAGCATTGCCTTTAAGGCTTCTGAAGAATCTGAAACTCTACCAGCAAATGAAGAGTTGATGAGTCTGTTATCCAAAAGATTCTATAAAATGGCTAGGAAAGACTTTAGAAGAACGTCAACAAGGCAAGACGATAGACCCAGATTTAACAAAACTCCTACCAAGGAAATTATCTTCTTTGGTTGCAAAAAGACTGGGCACATTCTTCCTGAGTGTCCAGAGAAACAGAGGAAGGAGAGAAGAAAAGACAAGGACTCCAGAAAGAAGCATAACAAGGCCTATTCCAGCAGATACAAGAGGAAGGAAAAAGGTTTTGTAGCAGAAACCTAGAGTGAAATAGAATAATAATCCTCATCTTCGAGCTCCAGTGAAGATGAAGAAGATACTAGAGCTAAAGAAGCTTGCTTGATGGCTATCAATGCATCAAGCAACCTATCAAAAGCTGAAGAATCAAAAGTAGAAGATTCTGAGACTGAAGAGGATCAAGTAATCTCCTCATTTGATTTTACTTCTCAACATTTTTAAATTGAATTTAAATTATTGTGTAATGATTTAATCAAATCTGAGAACGAAATCAAACTTCTCAGAGATAAGCTAATTGAACAAGAAAATTTGTTGTCTGAAAATATTGAACTAAAAGACAAACTAGTTATAGATTCTAAAGAAATTAATACACTAAAAATTAAACTGAATGAGGTTAAGCAATTTGAAGAATCTCTAAATGGGAGAAGCATCAAATTGATGGACATCAGAAGCACTGTTAATGACAGGCTTAATGGGAATCTGGGCTTGGGTGGTTCATCAAGCCAACATCATTTAATTCAGAAAAATATACTTTCAACCCCCAAAAAATTCATATCTGAAAAGGGTAAAGAAAAGACTAATGACAATAATAAATTAACTGAATTAAAACAGAAGCCCAAGAAAAAGAAGAAGAACATGAAAAACCTTAAGCATAACAATGTTCAAAAGATTTCGTCGAACTCAGATCGATGAAATGTGTTCATTTCGTCGAACTCAATTCGACGAACTCCAAACGAAGATTTAAAGCTATGTACATCAATGGGTCCAAATAGGTCCATATGTAGCAAATACAGAATCCTGGGTGAATCTAAATAGATCCATATGTAGGGGCAAGAAAAGACTTGCCTAATTGACAAGCCTTTTGGTTTGCTTGACAAATTGACAAGCCCTGCAAAGGATTTCCTTCTTGTAGGGGCAAGAAGGCAATCCTCTAACAAGGTTGTCCCTACAGATTTTAGCAATATTTTTAAGATTTACATGTCCTAATCTCTTATGCCATAATTCATTATTATTACTGATTTGATTGATAAGCAAATTTATGACCTAGCAGATTTAAAGTTTACTAAATATATGTTTCCTTGCCTAAGACCTGTTAAGACAGTTATATTATAAACAGAAGATATAATGGAAGAAGAATTGTTAAAGGATACCTGATAACATTCATCACATAATTTGCTTATGGATATCAGGTTATGTTTTAAACCACTCACATAGACAACTTTCTTAAAAGTGACATCTCCAATCTTACATTTCCATAGCCTTCAGTCTGGGCACAATTGGAGTCACCAAAAATCACCTTTGGACCATGCCTGAACTTGTAAATTGTTAAGTTGTCCTTCCTTCCTGTCATGTGCTTTGAGCAACCACTATCCAAGTACCAAAATTCCTCTGTGGTAGGATAACCTTTCACCTGAAAAATAAAAGTTGGGTGTTCTTGACCCAGGTAACCTTGGGTCCTTGATTTTTTACAAACTTAAAACTATAAATATAGGAGCATTCAGGTTGGTTTTTATATCCTAGGGGGTGAAATTTCCTAGGTGGAATTATCCATTGATTAAATGGGTTAACAAATTCTTTTGATTTATTAAATGTTCTGGAATAATAAAAATGTCAGTTAATTTGAACAGGGATCAATGAATTCTGATAAGTTCGTCGAACTAAGTTCGACGAATAGGGATGACTTCATCGAACTCCACTCAGAGAATGCAAGTATTCATTCTCTGTGCGCCAATATCGTCGATCTCGGCTCGATGAACCATATTGGTTTCGTCAATCGTAGTTCGAAGAATAATTATAAAAAAAGGCCCATCCTGGACCTTTTGTATTTAATTCCCCAACTTCATCACTAATGTGCAAGGCAGTGGCCTTTTCTTAAAGTCTCCTTGCACACACTCTGACCACGGGTAAATCTGCCAGGATGCAAGACTTGGAAACTTCTAAGGGCAGCAACAACATGTCCTCTGCAAAGAGAATTGCTGTTGATAGACCTTGTGAAAAACCAAGCTCTTCTCATGATAGGACCTCTCTCAGTCAGACTGTGACTAAGAGAAATTGGAACAAGGATGCAACTCTTCTTTTTGTTCAGTCTGCAATCAACCATGCTGCCAGACCTTCTCAGAAGAAGAGATACAATATTCAAGAGTTTTGGTGCTATGGAAAAGTGGGCCACTTTGCCATAGATTGTTGGCACAACCCTTGTGTGCCAAGGGAAAGAGAAAATCTTCCTTACAGGGCTCCTGTTAGTAGACATTTGCATTTTCAAACTAATAAGAACCTGGGACCCAAGTCATCTTAAGTTCCTAAGGTAAGATAAATTCTATCTTGCAGGATAGTCCAAGTGGCCATAATCTCTTATGGTCCTTGCACAAGGAGGTACCAGACCCAAGTCTTGGTAAAAGGAATAACTTCTTATGATCATAGAGCAAAAGTTCTCAAAGACATGTGCAACTGTTGATGGGGAGCTTGCAAAGAAAAGCCAGATGGACATCAAAGGCTAAAGATCAAAAGCAAGGTTGTTGGTATGCTCAGAGACTGTGAATCCAGCATGGGCTTCAAGTCATCTAGGCATAGTTAAGTAGAATTCATCTAGCTTTAATTCTACTATTTAATTGCAAAACTGATTATGCATGATAAGAGATATGGAAATTTAAAGAAATGACTGAGAAGATGTAAAAACCTTAGTGTAAACAACTCTTCTCAATAAATTTGTTAGTGGCTCACTTGGTTACTATGCTACAAGAAGTAACATATCTAAAATTAACCAAAGACACATACTACGTGTGCAATACTAGGTTAGATAAGTCTCAATATTTGGTTTAGTCAATTGAGATTGGGGGCTAATACACTCTCAGTTGAAATCAATGTAAGGATATTGAAATTAAGTCTAATTGCACCTTAATAGAACACATTTTAGTATATGTATTGCGGGACTATATTACCCATGCATGTTAGGGCAATACAGTTAGGGGCAAATTGAAAATTTAATTACTAAAGAAAAGAGATGTTAAGAAAAACAAGCTAACACTACAAAAATTGTAGAAAATATAGCCTGCAGATATGTGTCGGGTTTCAATCCTGGCCATTGATCTAGGTTAATCAACAAAATAGACTAGTGACTTTCCGCCTTCTTTTTAGGAATACCTTTAAATAGAAGAACTTGTGCAATAAGCTAATTCACTGTTCCTTACCCTCTCCCTCCCATATTCGCTAAATCGTCAGAAAGCCATTTTCGCTAGCCTTCTCAAATTCTGCAGCGAAATGGCGCTCAAGGACAAGATTTCCTCTTCGAAGGAGCAGAGGTTGTTCGCAATGGATTCGCTGATGCTCCAGAAGAAGTTTAGCAGGTGCTTAGTCTTCTACATAAATCTGACATATCCTTCGTCCTGACGGAACCCTGTCTTCTATGGAAGAGAGAAGTGCTAGAGTTGTTCACCAATGCCAAAGCAGGTGCTTCTGGAGGAAACGTTAAGACCATAATATGCGGGAAGAAGATAAAGATTACTCCCAGAAGGCTCAGTAAGGCTTTGTAGTTGCCAAAGCTCTCTGCAACTGAGGACGAACAAGAGCTGTTGATGGACAATGTAAAATCAGCAATGAAATGGTCTGGACTTTCTAAGCACACCACTGGATCAATTCTAAGGAAAGAAGTTAACCTAAGAGGTAAGTTTCTAGCTGATGTCATTGTAAAAGCTCTGATATGATATGCAAAAAAGGCTCCCATAACAAGATTTCAAAAAGGATATCAGGATGCTTGGGAGATGGGACAAGGGCCTTCAGCCCCATGGCCTAGCGGCTATTCAGAAAAAAAAGGAAAGAGAATTGCTGCTATTGAGCCCAACTCCTCTAGCAGATCATCTGGGGAAGAAGAGCCTCATAATCCTAAACTATCTTCATCAGCTAAAGACTTCAGGAGGGACATGAATGATCTGGTCTCTGCCTCCTTTGATCTTATCCCTCTTAGTCGTGTAAGTAGACAAGAGTTAGATTTTGTTCCTGAAGTTGATGAGACTACTGTTGGGTTAACTGGATCTGCTGCAGAGGAAGGAGATGATTTGCCTTCAGCTAAGGATGCTGGCCAAATAATAGAGGAAATTGTTAACAAGATCTCTGCATAAATGAAGGAAGATGCTTCCAGGAATGTTGATACAAATGATCACATGCCTACACGTGATGATGCTAATGTTTCCAGCCCTCAGAGTGAGGGGGAGCATCTGCTGGAGAAAATTATGGAAATATCCTTGGCTAAGGAAAAGTCTACAATGACTGAGGGGGAGCAACTAATACAAGAGATAACGCATGATGCATTATTTGTAGTGGAAAAACTAAAAGTTCCTCCAATAGTGGTACTGTCTGCTATAAATAATAAAGAGGTTGTTGCTGCTGTTGATGACCTGCATGCAAATGAAAGCATGGCAGAGGTTGAGCGGGAGACACAATCTGATCTTCCTACTTATGAAGTACATGATTTAGTTTCCTCAAAATCTGAAAAATAAGAACACAATCATTAGAAAGCCTACTCCTCACCACATCCTGAAAATGACACAGCTCTGGATTAGGGCACATCCACTAGAGTTGATCAGTTGTCACCAACTTTCTTAGCCCAGCTAAAGGGTCTGTTAGATGTGCAAAGGAGGGCACTACAAAATTATGTGGATGATGCCCTCAAGGATGTTATAAATGATCTTGCAACTGATATCAAATCTATAAGGCTTGAACTTAATCTGTTAAATGGAGAAACAGTAAAATTCTTCACAAGAGCTGTTGGAGCTATAGACTTTACAATGGAGAAACTAGATGTGTCTGGCCAGAACATTACTGTCATCATAGAAAATCAAAAGATTCAGGGCAAGAATAGTGTAACAATCCATGAAAATGACAAAATCCTAAGAAGTGAATAGAACACTGAAATTTTCACGAAGATGGATGCCTGCACAAAAATGCTTGATGAACGCATGTTGAAGTCAAGAATCATGTCACTATAGGAGTGAACTAGCTAGAAGTAGAGAGAAGCATGGTAAGCAGCTCCTAGACCAATACTTTAATTAAAGAAGCCAAAAAGGGGGGAGAGAGAAGCAATAAGGACAAATAAAGAAAACATGGACTAGGCAACAAATGTTGTGAGAGGCTCATTGGGATTAGAGCTAGTACAATATGACAATATCCCATTGTTGCATGCTCAAGTACTAGAATCTTTGAACAGAGAACCTGCTCAAGATAATCAAGAGTATGGGATGTACATAGAAAATTATGACAGTGCTGGTAATCAGTGGGGAGTGCAATCCACTTCTATTGAAGTTCCCTTCTTCAGCCCACTGTAGAACAAGCAATACAGAAAAGAGAAATGACAACTGAAACTGCTGCAATAGAAGAAGAAGTCAGGATAAGAAAGAGAAAAAATAGTGAAGAAATGGAAAAACGACCTAATTTCGACCAATGAAGTACATAGTCCAGATCCATTATCTTGCTTTCTTAGGATCAGGTAAAGTATAAGAAATCTGATAGAGGTAAATGGTATAGCAAGACTGAATGGGATAAGATGGAACAAAGGGACACAAAAAGAAGTATTTTCTGGAGGAATCAAAAGACAAATCTTCTCACTCTTGATGCTGTGGAACCATCTAAATACTTTCCCAAGCCCTTCAGCTATTTTGAGAGACAAAAGGATAAAGCTGAAGCTGAAGCTACTAAGGTTAAGGCTGCTGATGAAGGTGATAAGAAGGGAAAGAAGATAGCTGGAGCTGAAGACAAGCAAGAAAAGAAATCCAGAAGCAGTGGGATCATGATAAGGGAACCTGGAACTTGAAAAGTTTCATGTTCTATTTACAGGTCTTAGGGATGTAATTTTTTTGTTTAAATTGCAAACATCTATTATATATATGATTAAATTGAACAATCATTTGCTATAATTATGATCTATCTGATTCATCATTTGAAATGATTTTGACTTATCTGTTACATTATTTGTCATGCCTCTGATTTATCTGATTTATGCTATGATGATATGTTTTGTATATATAACATAAAGTGTGTTAGTGTATACATTGGTTTAGGTTTTGACTTCTTCAAATAGGGGAGATTGTTGGGTCCATTGATCCCAATGTACTGGGTTTGAAGAAGCCCTAGCAAACAATGCATACACATGCGGTGATCTAACTTGTATTCAAGTTTAATGATGGCAGGATGTCCTTATAACAATGATGGGACAGATAGCCTGAGTGGCTAAGTCAGGTAAGTTCTTACCTAAGTGGTGGAATGAAAGAAAATCTATCCAAGTCCATAGGGATTGAGTGAGGAACATTCACTCAATGCCAAATGACTTATGGTGTTGAGTAAAGGCTATTAAGCCAAAGCTATTAATGTGGCAAGCTTAGAATGTGGCTAAATTCATAGGCGTTGAGTGAAGCCAACTCACTCAACGCCATACAACAAAAGATTGTGAGTCAGTCAAATAACAGTATAAGCCTAAAAAGAAATGAGCTAAAAAGTGGCTAAGTCCAAATTCGTCGACCTACATTTAGAGTTCGTCGTGCTGAGCTAGTCGTTCGTCGCACTAACCCCGGAGTTTTAGAAATTTGGCTACGTCCAATTTCATCGAACTGAGTTCAGAGTTCGTCGAACCAAATCCTGAGTTCGTCGATCTAAACTTTCACTTGTTCGTCAAGCTGAACTCTAAATTCGTCGAACTGAGTTTTCACTCATTCCTCGAAATGAGTTCAGAGTTCGTCAAACTCAAACAGATTTCTGAAATAAAATGGCTAAGTCAAAAAGCGCTGAGTGAGGCGTGCTCTCTCAATGCTCTCAATGCTTTTATACAGAATTTGTTAAAGCATAAAGCGTTGAGTGAGGCATGCTCACTCAACGCTCTCAACTCTTATGTTCTTGAAGAAGCAGAAATGGCTAAGGCAGATAGCATTGAGTGAGGAATGTTCACTCAACGCTCTCAATGGATAAAATGCAGAATGTCGTTAAGGAAAAAGGAATTGAGTGAACTTTACTTACTCAACGCTATCAACTCCTAGATTGACAGAAATGTCCAAGTACTTTGGCGTTGAGTGAAGCTCTTTCACTCAACGCCTATTCTTCTGATGTTTGCATTTTGACCAAGTCTTCAGGTACTGATGTCAGCAAGTCAAAAATTAAACCATATTCAAATTGTTAGCGGTAAAGCCACAGTACACGACAAAAGGTGTTGCATGCCTACAGTACGACAGTTAGGCATTAAAATAAAGATGTAGCCAACATTAAAGGTATTGGACCCATGGATATAAGAGTCGTTGGGCTACAATAAATAAAAGAAAGTGCTCTTTAAAGAAAGAAAAAAGTAACAGTAGTTCTTCCCAATTGCCATTGTTGGTGGTGTGGCTGACGACACGAGAGCCCAAGACAAGCAAGTCAATGGCAGATCAAGTTAGTTGTTGAGATCAACATATTCAACAGTAAGATTGCGGGTGCAATCTTCATCTACACCAACTAGCATGCTCAGGGTAATAGAGAACACACAAAGAATATATGAAGAACAAACACAGAACACAGAAGGAAAATACGAAAAATAGAGGTAGCTGGAGTTCATCTTCTCCGATAAGCTTGAAAGCCAAGTCCAGCAGAATTAGTCAGAAGGCAAGAGAAGTTAGCTGAAGCTCTTTCCAGTTTAGCAAGTGTGTTCTCTCCAGAACAAGGAAGCTGATTCTTCAGATGATCAAGGAGATTGTTATGTGAAGGGCCGTTCGCCTTCAATAGCAGATTTATGTTCACTAGTGCAGCAAAGAAGCAGTAAACTGTAGAAGAAGACTCATTCCTTCTACAGCAAGAGGGCTGGACTGATATCTTCTCAGTCCAGTAAGGTAAACTCAGAAATTTATCTCTGAGTTAGTTGTTTCAAATTTACTTAACTTCATGTATAAATTCTTGTAAGATTTAGTTTGTCTGAATCTGAGCTGTAGGGCTTTTTGGCCTGAGTTGTAGGTGACTAATTAGTCACTGAGATAGATGCCCTGTTGGGGTACTGAGGTAGAATCCAAGTATGGATGTGAGAGTAGGGTTGTCCTCCCAGCCATAGTAGTAGGCCTTAGAGATAAGGCTGAGGTAGGTGACCGGTGAGTCACTGAGTTGTAGGTGACAAGTGTGTCACTGAGTGTAGGCCTTGGAGGAGACTGAGCAGTAGGTGCCTGGAAGGGCACTATGGTAGGTACTTGGAAGGGTACTGAATTGTAGGAGTGTTACAACACTCAAAGAGTAGGGCCTTGTGCCTGAAGTTGTCGGGCTGAAAAGCCTAAGCTGTAGGCCATAGAGATAAGGCTGAGGTATGTGGTTTGAGGACCACTGAGTTGTAGGAGCACTACAGGGCTCTGAGGTAGAAACCTTTGTTGTTTTGAGGTAGGGTTATGAAGAAAACCTGAGTGTAAGGCTGAGGGCCTAAGGTGTAAGCTCTGAGGAGCGTCTTGGAGGAGTGTGGGCCTTGACCAATATGACGTTAGCAAGATGGGAGGAGAGTGGATGTACCCAAATATTGGGGAACCACTATAAATCTTTGTGTACTCTGTTGTGTTGGTTTTCTTTGTGTAGGTAGCTGAACTTGAAAGAAGTAATTAACCAACAATTAAAGCAGCAAACTTAAAGTAAATCAAAGATAGTCACTACGGACTAGAATACCTACTCACCCCCCCCCCCTCTAGATGATTTAGTTATGCTTGAAGTAAAGACTTTCAATTGGCATGCACGACCACCCATCCCATGCTCTTAGGGCACATTATCTTTGTACTGAAATTCAATTAACACCACCATCCTTAGTCCCAGACTAACACGACATAATTTTGAGCATTCATCCATCCGAGATAATGCCAAGTACTCTCCCTATACCAATGTCAAAATCCAAGTACTTTAGGGAATCTAGTTGTACGACATGGTGTAGGTACAGTTCTGCCACTTCATGTTGGCCAAATATCCATACCAATGTCAAAAGCCAAGGTAATCTAGGCAGAAGACATGATGCGGGTTGTCCACCCCATTTCCTGTTCATCTCATAACCATTGTTATGTTCTATGGTCGACACTCATGCCCACCAAAGTTGGGCTCAGTAGGCTCAATATCTCATCATGCTACCCACATAGTCCCCGGGACACATGTTATGCAACCACAAAAAACTCTCTGGGAGGTATCATCAGGGATATCACTATCATTGCACGATATTGACAAACCATAAATCTGTCTCAAGCTTGGGTTCACACCCAACACATACAACTGCTCACTGGTCTCTACCAGCAAAGCTATCGCCTGCAACATCACTATCGCAGACGATAACAATAGAATTTCGTTCTCTATTGCAAACTTGGATGTTTCCTAGAGACACCCTCCAGTACTTCTACAGCAACCTCTAGTACCCCAAACAATCTGAAATCTACTCATTTTCTGCAGAATCTTCTCTGGCACATAAATTAAACATCACCAATCCAAACCAACTTGTTTGGATGAGCTTCACACAACATTCTTATACCCATACAACGATTCGATCTCTATATGCAATTTCTACCGGGGAAACTCCGCATCAACCCAAAGGAAGTATTTCACTCCATCAGTTAATGGGAACTTCCATGCAACATTGCAAAATAAGAAGACTATCATGTCCAAGTATTTAGAAGGAGAGTTGTAAACCTTGTGGATCATTTTGTTGTCATGAATCTGAGCTCGAGTTGGATGAAAAGGGTTTCCTCGCTTTCTACTCTGCAGATCTTCAATTGGCTAACGACTATGACAGTAAGAAGTCCTCCAAAGCTCTTCCAAAGGTTGAGAACATCCTTCTTCTTCTTCCTCTCCTTTTCCTTCTGTTGATATCTTAATTTGAAAGAGAGAAAGAGTGAAAGCAAAAATGAGAAGGAGTTTCTCATCAAACTCCTTATCACCCACAGGAATTTACCCAACCATCTGATCCTCCGGCCAGAACAAATGGATGGCCGTGATTTTAGATGAAAAATCTATTTTAATGATATCGTTGGGCGATATCTGGCTATAGCGGGGCAATAGCTCCAGTGATGGCTGCTTGACAAGTCAACGCCACTCAACGACTGGTTCATAGCCAACTGACGTGCAGCACCTACCACGTGACACACTATAGATAACAATATCAAGCTATCGACATGAGATATCATATTAACTACATCGACTTGATCATTATCGCCAGCGGTATCACTATCGACAGCGATAGCAAATCGACTTGTCGACTGCATCGTTCTGAACATTACTGTTGGGTGATACTTTATTGCCATCAATAGACAAAATGCAATTTTGTTATTTGTAACTGTGGGAAACCTAGGGTATTTCAAATCTTCCCTCTTTTACAAAATTTATCCCAAAATTATTCGGTATAGAAAAAAAACACAACTACAATTATTCAAAATGCACTTCAAAAGAACATTTCAGGGGCTCATCTCTCATGGTTTGCTCGCATTCCTATGAAAGGTCTTTGCAAATATAACTATCACAGTGCACTTTAGCCATCTTGATCGCCTTATTTTGCAATTATTTTACATCCATGTCTTCGATATGAATGGGCTTGACTTTCGTCTTTAACCCACCGTCAACCGACACCTAATCCACAACAACCACTTGAGTAGGCTCTGAAATAGCCTTCCTCAGCACCGATATATGAAACACATCATATAACTCGCTCAACTCCAATGAAATAGCAAGTAGATAGGCAGCCTTACCAATACATTCCACTATGTCAATGGGTCCAAAGTATCACAGAATAGCTTTTTCAAGCATCGAGTCCTTGGTACGCCCTTGAAAGGCTTGATTTTTCGGTATGCCTAGTCACCAATAGTGAATTTAACAACAATGTGCTTAGTGTTGTAATAATTTAACTTCCCTATCCTGAGCAATCAACAATCGCTCTGGGATCAAGCGTATCATCAAGCTTTCCTCATGGACATCATTTCTCTTAAAAATCTTTATTTTGCACGTTTCTACCCAAGCTAGTGAATACTTTCTTGGTAACTATTATTGTAGGTGAACTCAATCATATAGAGATGGTCAAGCCACCTCTTTCTGAAATCCGAGGCACACATTCAGAGCATATACTACATTTTATTATTTAACCTTTTAATCTGACCATTCGTTTGAGGATGAGAGACCGTGTTGAACTTCAGCTTGTACCTAACAGTATTTGGATTAGCCTCCAATCATTTGATGTAAATCGCTCATCTCAGTCACAAACGATGTTATGGGGCACATCGTGCAATCGCACTATGTTGTCAATATATAACTTTGCCAATTTTTCCACAGAATCATACTTTCGATTCAGAATAAAGTATGATACCTTTGTCATTCGGTCTACAATCACCCATAAACGTCATTCCCATGTTGTGATCTTGGCAACCCATGCACAAAATCCATCAATATATCATCAAACTTCCATTCTGAAATTAGTAATGACTTCAGAAAACCACTAGGCTTCTAACATTCAGCCTTCACTAGTGAACCAGTATGACACTTCTCCACATATAGAGCTATGTCTTTCTTAATACCTGGCCGCCATAATAACTTTTATATGTTCTTGAACATTTTTTCCTCCTAGGGTGTATTTAGTACTTTGTGAAATGTGTCTCGTACATCAATTCCTCCCGTAATTGCCAATATTTGGGATGCACAACCGATTTTCTTTCCATAAAAGACTATTGTTAACAGAAAAGTAGGAATTTGACTCATCCACAGTCTTTGTCAAGTAGCGTTTCATGCTGTCATCAAACTCCAATGCTTGTCAAATACTGCCCGCGAGGTCATGTTGCACCTCGGTCTAGTTTAAACATGCATTTACAATGGTTCTCATGTCCACACAAGAGATTTCTCAAGGCCTCTAAGTCATGAATAAGTCGCTTATCATGCATCTATATTTAGTTGGCATGTGTTAGAGCCCTACGACTTAAAGCATCCACAAAAATATTTCCCTTCCCAGGACCATAATGTATATCAAAGGTGTAGTTCCCAAGAAACTCCCTCCATGTTGATGCACAAAAACAGAAAGGGAGTCGAGCACTACCAGCTAACGGTTCGAGCACTGGGGAAAATAAGGGAAAAGGGAAACTACGAGTAACAATGTACTAAGCAAACGAGAGCAGAAAGAAGAGCAGGGCCGTGAGCCATGGAAACAACAGACTTCGCCCGTCGCAGCCTGAATGCCTCTCTTGCGGCGGGCTTTCCTTTTATTGAAGAAGGGTGGTTACAGAGTTGATTATAAGTGGAGCAAAGGAAAAGGGCAAGAGCTGATCAAGATGGAGTCCGCAAAGCCTGAGATTGGAGTCCGCAACCTTTAACAGGTAGGCTCCAGGGCACGAGTCAGCGTGCTTTGGGTGCACCACTTCCCCCCTATTTATAGGACGGGGGCCTGCCCAAATGGGTAGGGCTAAAATAACCAGCTGCCCGGGGTACAGGAGAACCGAGAAGCGGTGACGGGAAGCAAAAAAAAAGAACACGCCAATCCGCGCGAAGGGGGCAGACTGGGCTCGTAGGCTAAAGCTTCCATCTACTGCTCCAAGGCGCGATCCTGCTGGAGGACGGCAGCCTGGGCGGACTGGACACTGAGTCTGCCGTAGAGGGAGCAATCCAGAGCTTCAAAGGCATGTCGAACTGGGTGGATGGAGCACTGAGTCCGCCTCTAGGGGGATCAACCTTGGGACGGCTGAATGCTGCTGCTATGCCGAGCTCGGTGATTGCCAACCCGAGTCCGCCTCTAATGAGCCTGGGACCTTGAAACTAAGTTGGGGCTTCGCCTGGCTAGGCGTACTGCCAAATTGATTCCGCAGCTAATGAAGTAGGTGACCTTGGAATCTTGTACGTGTTGCGGACTGAGGGGTTAACATAATCCCCGCACATTTTTAAGATTCTGAAAACTTCGAAAATGTTTGCTTAACCGCCGAGTCCTCAAGTCTCATTAATGTTGTCAGTGCTATAAATATCGTTGGAGGGGCTGGAATTGTCAAAAGTTTCCAGCGACACGGGGCCTTACTCTCCTCTTGCGGTCTCTACTCTGCAGTACGACATGGCGAGACTTGGAGCGTTCTTCACTAGCCTCACTACAAAGACTGAAAAACCAATAACGCCAATGAAAACTAAAAAGTTAATAAAGCAAGTAGGGTCGTCCGTCCGCTCTATAGGATAAAGCTCTCAGAGTAAGAATCTAGCCGCAGAAGCAGTCTGCCAGACTGACATGCCTGCGAGTGAAAAGTCTGGGGATGTCTCCGTATCTCACTTAGAACAACCATCAAAGAGTGCGGGTAAGACGCTGAGTCCGCCAAAGCCTGCTGACAAACAAAAGTCTGCCCATTTAGCGGACACGGTTCGCACAAACAACCAAGCCAAAGTGTCTTCACCGAATGCTCAGCAGCCCGTCATTGTTCTTGACAAAGGAGGGTGACCTGCAGGAGAGGAAGTTGGGAAGGATGCGTCTTTACAGGTGCTGGTTGCTGTGAACACAGAGACAGTCCGCGAGAATCTGTTGGACTTAGGGCAAGTAGAAGCGGGTTCCTCTGGGAAAAAGGCCCCTTCTGAGAAGAAGTGGAAAAGAGAGAAATCCACCGTGGCCGAACGGGTAGAGAAGAAACTGCGGGCTAGGAAGGAGAAGAATATTTCCGTGCGGACTGGGGTTGCAAGATTGCAGCATAAGCCGCGGGAAAAAGAAGTTTCTGAGAGCGACCTCGTGACCCCGGAGGCCCAAATTCAGGGAAATAATTCCCTCTCGACGGTCAGTTTATCAACTGATGAAATACTGAATTCCATAGATGTCGAGCAACTTGATCTCATCAAACAATCCTTGTTAGATGTTCTGCATCCTGAGGTAGAAATCCTTGGAGTGAAGACCAGCGAGCTCCCCTCTTTACTCGCTGCTGATGAAGAAAAGGAAAAAATGAAGGAGAAGATCGCTGAGCCGAAGAAGCAGATCGCAGACCGCATGGCCACGGTTGAGGCGGCCTCGAAACAGGCCGCGACAGACAAAGAAGATGAAGATCTGTGGATTGCTACCGAGCTGCTGCAGACAGGTAAACTCCAACCGACGCCTAAATTCTTTAAGCGTCAGTGGCTTTACAGGTCGCCGCAGCAGAAGTCGAGGCCAATCAAGATCATCACCGAGACCACGACATTGTTGTTTCAACAAGCTCTGTGGCTGAAAAGAGAATCAAAGTCCACCGCGAATGGAAGAAGCGGCTAAGTGCTTTTGACCCAGAGCAGATAAGGAGGCCTATCTTCGATAGTCGGCAACTCGCCGTTGCTTTTGCCAAAAGTGATCATTTATCTTCATACTTTGAGTCCGCTGCGGACTGTATTTGAATGTGAACTTGACCTTCTTTGTTGCAGGACGGAAGTCGCCACCGGGCTCTATCGAGAGTGGCAAGATTGTGACCAAGCCGGATACTGCAGCTGACACGGTCTTGCTTGATGAGTACGCAAAAGGTGAGCAGCCCGGCCTGGACAAAAATCGCAGAGTTAGAAAAGAAATTTCATGCTGAAATTCAAGAAATTAGAACGGAGTTAAGGAAGGCAGTAGAGCGCGAGAAGGCTACGGGGGAGCGCGAGAAAGGCTTGAAGGACCAGGTCGCTAACATCTCTAGTGTGCTAGAGAGGTCCGACTGGGAAAAGAGGCGGCTTGCTGATGATGTCCGCTTCTACAAAGGAAAGTACTTAGAGGCGATTCGGGCTGACAAAGGCAAGCGGGCTGCTGAGGTCGCCGAGGAGAGGCCGCGACTGCCAGATCGCGTTGCTCCAACAGATGCTCCAATCCCCACAGAATGTAGCCAGCCTGTCGTGGATGAGGTATCAAGGCCAACAACTGATCCCGTGGTTCCTTTGAGTCGCGTTGACTGGGAGGCTGCACACATGCACCATACCATCAACACCATCTACCATCACATCTACCGCTTATATGGTGAAGTGCTTCAGATGAGCAACCAGGCATCACATCTCTGCAGAGATAGAAACGAGCGGCCTGTGCGATCAGAGAATCGAGACCGCTAAGGCCGCACTTAGATGAACTGATCTGTTGTATAATTTGTGTTGAACAATTCTTTGTTTTTCTGTTGCTGCGATGTGTGTAATGAACGATGCTATTTTATGCAGATTAAACTTGTTATCCGCGCATTCTGACGTGAAACTACTTGTTTCTCTAAACTAGGCTGTGGCGAATTGCGCGGACTAATTTTGTGTCCGCCTCTATGAATTTAACTTGTGAATTAACCTGTAGGTGGGAAGCATTGCGAGCTGGGCGAACTGAAATTGTGTCCACATAATTTCTGCTTTGAAATTTGCTTGGCTGGTGCTCTGGAGATTGGAAATAGCAAACAGCGCGGACTCGAGTTTGTGTCCGCGTTGTCTTTATCTTTGTTGCATGAAAAACTGAACTGTTGCGATTTTAGCGGACAAGATAATCGAGCTGTGTGGCTTAGCCAAAAAGCTGTCAGGCCCCACTACTATAAATATAGCCCTGTTGCTTCTTCTATGTAGGAAAGCAGTTGTAGCAGAAGACCCTGCGACCTGAGAATATGGTGTCCGCCAGGACTAATGTCGTGGTTGCTTTCCATGCTGCTGATCACAAGAACTGCACACTGACAGAGGCTGACCTTGAGGCCTTCGTTGAGAGACATATGGCGGACTCAAACGTGCTTGTTCGCCTTCCTGCCCACCAGGAAAGATTGAACTTCTCAACAGCGACTCAGATCGCTATTCCTGTCGACCACATTGATAGCGGGTTCAGATTCTCACTGCTATGGGAGATGGTAGAGATATTTGAGCACTACGGGATGGTTCCGGGCCAGCTCGCACCCAACACATTAGCAACAATTTATAGCTTGATTGCATACCTGCGATCTGAAAAGAACGCCTTCTCCCTGAACATCTTCCGCAAGATGTTTTCAGTCCGCTCGACAACACCCTCCGGATGCCGCCCATATAAAGGAGTGATTTACTTCTACTGCCGAGGGATGAAGGTCATGGGTCTGCCTAACAAGGTCCATAACTGGACCTCCAGGTTCCTGATGTTTGAGGGAGACCTATGGTTCACGCATACTTATCCACAAGAGCGCATGGACTACGCTTTCAAGTGTGTCGGGCTTAACGATGTGGAGTCCGTCATCGTCCGGTTTCTCGTAGATGCCCGGCTAGATATTGAGCATTACATACCGATGCTGGCGAGCCTAGATGGCATAACCCGCGAAGAGAGTAAGTGTAAGCGGACAGGCTTTTTGCATCCGCCGCAACCTATATGTTGACAATCTCTTTCCTTGCAGCGATCTTGGTTATGCCCGTAAATCTACCGCAAATGCCCGGCGGATTCACACCTACACAGAGGGAAAGAAAGCAAGAACTGGCAAGTAAAAGGAAAGAAGAAGGGGATCCTGCAGCGGACTGCTCCTCTTCTGAAAGCTTTGTGATGCAGGGCTTTGGTAACCGCCAGAAGGATCTGAGGGGAAACCCGATGACCCACTGGCATAGCAAGAATAAGCATGTCCGCTTATCGAAAGCACTGCCATCATGGAAGAGTCCGAAGATCACCCGTCACACACATGTGCGATCTCCGCGCTCTACGGGAAGCACAACCTGAGCGACCTGAAAAAGGTTACCCCTGCCGACCTCCCTTTGCTGGCCTCCCAGGCAAGCGCGAACAGCGCCGTGACAAACCACTTTGTCTGATCCTTGACAAGGGATCTGTTCAGATAAAATGAACAACTTCAAGAAGAAGTGAAGCTGGTAAAAAAAGAAACAAGTGGCTAGGGAAGAGAGTTGCAAAGCAGAAAGAAGAGCTGGCGGTAAGTTTGGTTTTTTTGCAGCGCTCTGCTTGAAGTCCGCGGCAAGCTGACGTTTGTGCCTTTGTTTTTTGCAGGTCGCATATGACTTGGAGAATGATAACTTGCAGGCCGCTATGCTCCCCTTTGTGAAAGAAACCGTTGAGATCGCTATCGAGCAATTTGTTCGCGATGGCTTTGTAAAGGAAGGGGTGGACGGTGTCCCTTTTCTGCAGCTCTTAACTGAGTTGAAGGAGTAGGTCGCTGCAATGAAGCAGACTACTAAAGGAAAAGATGTAATTGTCGAGGAAGGAGAAGAAGAAGAAGACGGAGAAGAACGAGGAGGCGGCGGAGAAGCCGATATAATTGCAGACGACGTTGGTTCAAGCCAGCATGGCGGAGATCAGTCCGCCGAGTCCGACGCCTCTGCATCTAGCTCTGCTAACAAGAGCTCGCATAGCGAGTCCGCGACAAGCACCAGTTCAGATAGCAGTGGAGGGAGTAGCTCGGAGGGCTATTCTCCAGGGATTGATGTTGAAAGCCAAAGCCCTGACCCCCTACAGAGAAGAAACAGAAGAGGAATGAAGCAAAATAATGTATTTTTGTTTTTAATATTTTTGTAAAGGGAGCGGACTTAAGCTTGGTGTCGCCGAACATATAAAAAAATGTAAGTTGTTCTTTATGAAATACGAAAGGATATTCTGATATCAGTATGTGTCTTCTGCAATGTTCTTTACTTTTTTGTTATTTAAATACAATCTGACGTAGTTAAGAGCGGGCTCCGTATCTCAGTCCGCGCAATGTAGATATCATCCGCACTATATAAGTTTTTGACTCGTTAATTAGGAAATCTTATCAAAAAATTCAACCACTATTCCCCGCAAAATGATTGAGATTAATGTTTTGTTGGTTTCCGAAGTAAAAGAACATTAATCGGACTCTGACAAGTTCCAATAGTAGTCTGCAATTCCCTTTGCCAAAATCGAACCTTTCAAACTTAACGATAATAAGCATTGCGGACTTCTAATTATTGCTAAACTGAAGCTGAACAAACAAACCGGGGACCAATCCTGCGGACTGGGCAGTTACACTTTCACAGTCTGCATATAACTGTAGATCTATAGCTCATGACCAAGCGGGCAGGTACGGCCGAAGCGGCACAGCTTTTCACACCGGGCCAGAAGCTACAAGATACTCAAGAAAACTAGCGGACTGAGAGACTACTATAATACAGTCCGCACTGAATAGAGAAATGATCCATAGCTTGTGTCCAAGCGGGCAGGTACGACCGGAGCGGCATAGCTTTTCACACCGGGCCACAAGCTACAAGATCAACCCAACTTGCGAACTGAGCGGATGCCATATTATAGTCCGCACTGAATAGAGAAATGATCCAAAGCTTGTGACCAAGCAGGCATGTGCGACCGGAGTGGCATAACTTTTCACACCGGGCCACAAGTTATAAGATCAACCCAAGACAACCTACGGACTGAGCGGATACCATATTACAATCCACACTGAATTAATTCCCTGTGAAGAATGAGCTGCAGACTTGTGATCCAGTGGGCAGGTGCGGACGGAGCGGCATTGCTTTTCACACTAGGCCTCAAGATTTGCACACTAAACGGAACGGTCCACTATCCTCTTGCCTGAGTACAGTCTGAGTTGATCTTTTTGGTAGGTGCGGTCGGAGCAACATTGCTTTTATCCAAGATAAAGCGGTTTGTGGGTCTCCTGGAGGCACTTCTTGAGGGTACCACAGAGTGTTCGAGGGTCACAACCTAAGGTGATCCGTGGGAAGGTGCGGCAAGAGTAGCATATCTTTTCACACGTGATCATCAAAGTTGCAATGATATCCCCAAAGTGGCATGGTAGAGCTTAACACCAACCCTGTCCCTCCATAATGCAGAGGTGGGGTCAGGTACTAGCCGGGATCTGAAATTCAGTATCCTATCGCGCTAGAACCTGCAAGCTCCCACTATACGGTGTGAAATCTCCTCGCAACACGTGGTCTTTGTGGTGTTATGCCAATGACAACGGTTCTAGGGGAGGTTTGATGAACTCGGCGATGTCTCCTGGTATCAGGCAATCATTGGAGTTGTTCAGGAGACAAAAGAGAAAACACTAGAAAAAGTGTTTGTATGAGTTCTTTGATGAATAAGAGGCTTCTGTAAAGTTAACATAAGAGTGAAAAGAGAGTTCAAAGATAGAACCGTTTTGAAATCTTCCTTGCTCAATGTGCTAACTGTTATTATTCAAGATATAGAAACACTTGAAGAAATGTTAGCAAGCAGCTTGTATCCATAATGTTTCTTGAGAAGATTGCATAGAAAGGAAATAAAAAGAGGAGGTTCAGGAATAGAACCGCTTGAGATCATCTCTGCTCTACGTATGTGGCACATCCTCCCCTTCATATGTTTGCAAGAGGGAAGACCCGCTCTTGAGCACTTCTTTGATAATGAAGGGGCTGACCCAATTCGGATTAAGCTTTCCTACTGAGATGGCTCTTGCAGCAGCTTCAACTTTTTTAAGAACCAGATCTCCCACTTGAAAGTGTTTGATCCTCACGTTCTTATCGAAGTATCGGGCCATCCTTCTCTTGACCTCTTCCTGCCTTATTGCTGCTTTGTCTCTGATTTCTTCAATATGATCCAAGCTGAATTCCATTTCTTCATTATTCAACTCAAGCCAGTCCTCAAAACCTTGCCTCGCAAGCAGAACTCTAGGTGACGGAACTTCAAACTCAACTGGAATGAGGGCCTCTGAGCCATGAGAAAGTTTGAATGGAGTTTCACCACTTGCGGATGAAGGTGTCATTCTTAAGGACCAGAGGACCGATGGAAGTTGATTAGCCCAATTTCCTTTGAGATTCTGCACTTTCTTCTTTAGTAAATTGAGGACATGCTTGTTGGATGCTTCAACTTGGCCGTTGCTTCTAGGATGATGGATTGATGCAAACCGTAGCTCTGTTCCGATCTGCTTGAAAAAATCAATCATCTCTGCATTGTTGAACTGTGACCCGTTGTCGGTGATTATTGCCATTTGTTTTCCATGCCGACAGACAATCTCTCCCCAAATGAAATTCTTGATGACCTGAGTTGTTGTCTTTGACAATGCCTTTGCTTCAATCCACTTGCTGAAACAATCAATCATCACTATGATAAAGCGTCGTTGTCCGCTTGCCATGGGAAAAGAACCGATGAGATCCATCTCCCAAACTTCAAAGGGTCATGGAGTTACAATTGATCTGGGTGACTGAGCAGCCTGATGCTGAAGTGGAGCAAACTTCTGGCTCTGAACACATTTTCTGGTGTAAGCCTCAGAGTCTATCTTCATGGTAGGCGAGAAATATCCCTGCCGCAGGATCCGTCTTTCTAGTGTTCTTGCTCCTGAGTGACTTCCACACTCACCAGAATGAACTTCTTGCAAAACAATCAGAGCTTCTTCTTCTGAGACACACCTTGCCATAGCAGACAGGAAGGTTTTTCTGTAGAGGACTCCTGCCACCAAGTAATAGTGAGCTGCTTTTATTTTGAACTTTTCTGGTCTTTGATTGAATGATGAAAGTTCCCTGTTGACAGTTAAAGAATGAATGGATCCATCCAGGAGGGATGCTGATCAATTTTCATCAACTCTTCTTCATCCACTGCCGGGTGGAAGAGCTCAGAAGTTGTTCCTCCTGATGGCAGTCCATACTTGGCAAGAACATCTGCCTCCTCATTTTCTGTTTTAGGGATGTGCTCAATGGTAAAGCGTTTGAATTTGTCGACTTCTACTTTCACATGAGTAAGATACTTCTTCAAGATTGGCTCTCTGGTCTCAAAGTTACCAAGGATTTATGACGCCATCACCAGAGAATCAGTCTTGATATGAACATGATCAATTCCGAGCTCTCTTGTAAGCCTCAAGCTTGTTAATAAGGCTTCATACTCGGCTTGATTATTGGTTATTGGAAAGTAGCACTTGATTTTCCTGCTCAAGTTTAATGCTATTTAGGTTGATCAGAACCACTCCTGCTTCAGAAGAATTTCTACCTGAGGCACCATCAACATAGATGGTCCAAGCCAAAGAAGACCTATCTACTTGATCAGAACTGGACTCTGTTATGTCAATCAAGAAGGCTGCTAGAACTTGAGCTTTAATAGCTGTCCTGGGCACATAAGAAATTTCAAACTCACTCAATTCTATTGCCCATTTGGCCAATCTGACAGAATGTTCTAGTTTCTCAAACACACTTTTCAAAGGTTGATCAGTGACAACTTGAATTGAGTTTGCCTGGAAATAAGGACGGAGTCTGCGACCAGACCTAACCAATGCTAGGGCCAACTTTTCTAGAATCGGATATCGTGTCTCTGCATCTTTCAGAATATGGCTAACATAATAAACTGGGAACTGTTTCCTGTTCTCTTCTCGAAGAAGAACTAAGCTGACCGCCTCAAGGCCAACTCCTAAATTTAAGAATAGCATCTCCCCTGAACGGGGACTCTGGAGCAAAGGTGTTGAAGTCAGCTGCTTCTTTAACTGCTCAAAAGCCTAAGAACACTCTTTTGCCCACTCAATTTTGGATGCTCCTCGAAGAGTTTTAAAGAAAGAAGCACTCTTGTCACCAAACTAAGAGAGAAACCTCCCAAGACCTGCTAACCTCCCCCCTAACTGTTGAACTTCCTTAGGTGAACGGGGAGGAGCCATGTTAAGAATTGCTTTAACCTTATATGTATTGGGGGCAAGCCCTTCTGGAGCAAGGAGGTGACCAAGGAACTTCCCCTTACTCGCTCCACATGTGCACTTTGAGAGGTTGAGTTTCATCTTATATCTACGCAGAGTAGCGAACGTCTCTGCTAGATCTTGCAGGTGCAGTGAAAAAGACTTGCTTTTGATCAATAGATCATCCACATACATCTCAAGGTATCTTCCTTTTTATTTCTTAAATACATGGTCCATCATGCGTTGATTTGTTGCACCAGCATTTTTAATCCCAAAGGGCATCATAAGGTAATAGTAACAACCATCATTGGTAATGAATGACGTATGAAGAATGTCAGGTTTATGCATTCTTATTTGGTGGTAACCAGAAAATGCATATAAAAAACTCATAAAGGAGTACCCTACCGCAAAATCAACTAAAGAATCTATCAGAGTCAACGGGTAACAATCTTTGAGGCACGCTTTATTAAGTTTTGTGAAATCTACACACATGCGCCACTTCCCTCCTAGTTTTCTAACCTTTACAACATTGGATATCCAAGAGGGATATTGAATTTCAAGAATAAAATTTGCCTTGAGGAGCTTCGAGACCTCCTCTCTTATTGGTTCAGCAAGCTTCGTTGCCACATCTCTTTTCTTCTACTGCATAGGCTTGAAACTGGGATCAACATTGAGATGATGGCAAGCAACGTCTGGATCAATTCCTGGCATGTCCTCCGTTGACCAAGCGAAGACATCCAGGTTCTTCAGCAAAAAAGAGATCAACTCGACTTTCTGTTCTTCAGGCAACTCCGAGTTGATGGAGAGCTTCCTCTCCTCCCCCTCAGCAATTGGGACTCCTTGCGTCACCTGTGCAAGTTCCAGGTGAGCTCCTTCTCTCTCTACAGCAGTTTCTGAACTTGGAGATTCTTCTGCAGCTGCTGCTGGAGCAATGTGAGGATTGGCTTCAGTCATGTTGACAGTGTGAACATAACACTCCCTTGCTCGTCTTGGGTAACTCCTAACCCTGCACATCCTTCCATCAGCAAAACACTTGATCGCGAGATGGTAAGTAGAAACCACCGCTTGGTATTTATTCAGCAAGGGTCTGCCGAAGATTGCATGATAACTGCTGGGAGCGTCAACCACTATGAATTGAACCTGCTTGGTTTCTCCTCCAAGCTTTACTGGTAGGGTGACATTTCCTTAGACTTCTTTTCTCTCACCTGAGAGGCCATTGAGTGGTCCTTCGGTGGAATGCAGAGGCTTTCCAGTCTTTAGGGCCTCAATGGTTGATTTGAACAATAGGTTGGCTGAGCTGCCAGTATCAAAGAGAATCCTGTCAACCGTAAAATCTCCAATAACCGCCTTAATCATCAAACAAATTTGTTGTTTGAGGCAGATCAGCTTGGCCAAAAGTGATGTCGTCCCCTGATGGAGCAGAGGAAGAGGAAGAAGCAACCTCTACTCGAGTGACCCTGGAAATTGAGGACTTCCGAGTAGACTCTGTTCCTATCCCACCATGAATGAAGAAGAGCCGCCCCAGGACTCCTTCATCATCCGCATCAAAACATTCAACTGGAACTTTGATAGGCCCCATATGGCCTTCATCTTCTACCTCCACATACTCCTGATAGGCTTCAGCTACATCCTTGCCCTTGGAGGTAGATGGCTTCGAAGAAGAGTCTTTCTTACTCAAATCAATCGTGCACTCAGCAAACAGTTTTTCTATTAGCAGATGAAGGGCTTTGCAGTCTTCGGTTAAGTGACCCTTCTCTTTATGAAAATGGCAGAACTGTGCGTTGTTCCTTGGTCTCCACTCTCTCTGAGGCCCTTGTTTCTCCTCATCTGATTTCTTCTGCAAGATCTGGATGACTTCATCAAGATCCATACCTGTAATCTCCTCCACGGAGTTGGTATCACACTGGCTTGGAGCAGGCAGGCAGCTTGCTGAAGAATTGGAAGCGCTTGCAGCGGTATGGCGGGAGTGGCAGCCAATGGCAGTCTCTGATCTTGAAACTGTTGATCGCCGAGGAAGGGTTTCTTGTGGCAGAAATTCCGGCCCCTTTGAGAAGGAGTCTAGAAATAAGGGCGAGGAGGTTTGCTGTGATGGTGGTTACTATGAGAAGAAGAGCCAGAAGCATCTCTTCCTTCAGCCTTAGCTGTCAGGGATGAGACATAGGTTGGGCTGTCGTTCTCGCCTTCAACGAAGCGATTAACCATGGCTATCAACTCCTGGTATGTTGCTGGTTCCTTCGTTGTTTCTTTGAATATTAAGGGGCATTCCCGAAGGCCATATATCAAGGCAACTTTATAGTAATCGGGGTTCACGTTCCTCACCCCCTGAATCTCTTTCTGGAAGCGATCAACAAACCGTGCAACCGATTCATTGTCCCTTTGCTTAATTTCAAAGAGAGCAGCCGGTCCATCTGTTCTCTTTTTTGAGGTAGCAAACCTCAGCAACAGTTCGCTGCGATGCTCAGCGAAGGAAAAAACTGTGCCCAAAGGCAGCTCATAAAACCACTCTCTCACCTATCCTTCGAGAGTGGTAACCAAAAGTTTGCATTTGATGGCATTGGAGAGGCATCTCAGAGCAACAGCCCCTTCGAACGCCTGAAGATGTGTAACAGTATCAGTCTTCCTTGAATAGAAGGGAATACGGGGTTCTCTGAAGTTACTTGGAGCCGACTCCCATCAGATTAGATCGACGAAGGGAGCCGGAGTCTCAAACTCAGTAGGGTAAAAAGGGCGGACTGGAGCTGGAGAGTCCGCGGGCTCGGCGGACTGGAGATCAGCTAAATGGAGCTGGCGGGCAGGAGTGCCCCGGGCTGCCTCCCTGAAAAAATCCATGAAGGAGGCGAACTGCTCTTCCTGAGGCCGCAGAGGAGCGGCAGACTGAGCGGTATGGTGAAGGGTGACTGGAGATTGCCGAAGCGGAGTTCGCCGTGCTGGGGTCTAGCGGACTGGCGAGTCCGCAGGCACTGCTGTGGCCTGGGGGGCAAGTCACTGGGTCAACACAAGAAAGGCCTGGCTGATTGTGTCAAGACGTTGATCGGTCTCTCTGCGAGATCGCTCTGCCTCAAAGCGATCCTATTTGATGGCATCCCAGATAGAATCTTCTGAAGAGCTGGAGCGGTCTGAGTAGCGAGCTCTGTGGTCTGACATGTTTGTCCACTGTATTCAAAAGACTACTCGAATATGAAGGTCTCATGTTAACTGTTGATGCACGAAAATGGAAAGAGAGTTGAACATCACCAGCTAACGGTTCGAGCACCGGGGAAAAGAAGGGAAAAGGGAAACTGCAAGTAGCAATCTACTAAGCAGATGAGAGCAGAAAGAAGTGCAGGATCGTGAACCACGGCAACAACAGACTTCGCCCATCGCGGCCTGAATGCCTCTCTTGTGACGGGCTTTCCTTTGATTGAAGAAGGGTGGATACATAGTTGATTACCAGTGGAGCAATGGAAAAGGGCAAGAGCTGAGCAAGTTGGTGTCCACAAAGCCTAAGATTCGAGTCCACAACCTTTAATAGGTAGGCTCCAGGGCACGAGTCAGCGTGCTTTGGGTTCACCACTTTCCCCTATTTATAGGACGGGGGCCTGCCCAAACGGGCAAGGCTAAAATAATCAGCTGCCCGGGGTACAGGAGAACCGGGCAGTGGTGACGGGTAGCAAAAAGAAAGAACACGCCAGTCCGTGCGAAGGGGCGGACTGGGCTCACGGGATGAAGCTTCTGTCTACTGCTGCAAGGCACGATCCTGCTGGAGGACTGGACACTAAGTCCACCGCAGAGGGAGCAATCCAGAGCTTCAAAGGCATGCCGAACTGGGCAGATGGAGCACTGAGTCTGCCACTGGGGGGATCAACCTTGGGATGGCCGAATGCTACTGCTCTGTCGAGCTCGACGGACTGCCAACCCGAGTCCGCCTATGATGAGCCTGGGATCTTGAAAGTATGCTAGTGCTTCGCCAGGCTAGGTGGACTGCCAAATTGAGTCCGCGGCTAATGAAGTAGGTAACCTTGGAATCTTGTACGTTTTGCGGACTGAGGGGTTAACACTCCACCCTATCTATCACATATTGAAATCCTTCTAATTTAACAAATACTGAAGGCATTTATAATCCATAAATATGTCAATCTTCATACCATACTAGTAATGCTGCCACAACTTCAGAGCAAATATCAGAGCCGCCAACTCCAAGTCATAGATTGGATAGTTTCTCTCATGCACCTTCAACTATTGAGATCCATAAGCTATAACCTTTCCAAACTGAAGCAAAATGCAGTCTAAGCCGCTCCCTGAGGCATCCCTATAGATCTCATAGCCTTCATTACCACATTACAAACACAAAATAGTCGTCATGGTCAGACGACACTTTAACTCTTCGAAAGGTCGCGCGCACTCTGGCGACCAAACAAACTTCTGAATCTTCCTTGTCAACGTAGTGAGAGGTAGAGCTATCCATGAAAAGTTATCTATGAAACATATATAGTAGCTAGTAAGCCCAAGAAAACTCCTGACTTCCCCCACATTAGTCAAAACATGCGACTCATGTATCACAACTATATTCGTCAGATCTACTGCAACACCCTCTCCACTAACTAAATGACCAGGGAATGCCACTGATTATAGACAAAACTCACACTTAGAGAACTTGGCATAAAGTCGATTCCTCCTTAAGGTATGCAAAACAAGCCGCAAATGGCTCGCATGATCTTCCTCTGACAGAGAGTATGCCAATATATCATCTATAAAGACGATCACATCGGCCTAGTTACTCTCAAAAGGTTCTATGTATTAGATCCATGAATACCAATGACAAATTTGTTAGCTCAAATGACATCATGGGGAACTCATAATACCAATAGTATGTACTAAATGCTATCTTGGGAATATCACTATCATGAATTCTCAACTGATAATAAACAGACTTCAAATCCAGCTTCGAATACATAATTGATCCAACCAGCTGATCAAACAAATCATCGATTCTCGAAATCAGATACATGTTCTTCTCTACCAGCTTATTCAATTTACGATAGTCGATACATAGACGCAAACTTTCTTCTTTTTCATAAAAAGAACTTGTGCACTCCAAGGACACATACTTGAATGTATATAGTCTCTCTATAGAAACTCCTGTAACTGAAACTTTAATTTCACCATTTCTTTTGGCTTTACCCAGTATGGTGAGCATGACACAGGTTTCACACCTGGCACCAACAAAAAATTAAAGTGGATCTCTCTCTGAAGTGGAACTCTAGGAAGATCTTTAGGAAACACATCTTCAAACTCTGACACAATAGGAACACCAGTCAAACGTGGCTTTGGCATTGAAGCCTCCAATGGCGTGAAGAATAACTCCGAGCACTTCCAAACCGCCTCGACCACTTTGAGAACATATATCAATATCTTTCACGATCCTTGCATACTAGCAAACTTAGTCTCACATTAGATGTTCTATCCAAGTGTGACTTCCTTTGAATTGCAATCAATGCATTCACGCTGCACCGGAAGCTAGTATATGCAAAAGATCACATCAAACTCTGATATTAGCAGCATAGATGCTTCCAATACAAACTCATGACTTCCTATCCACACCTTAACACTACCCTTTCTACCAGCACTAAAAGTCTATCCAAGCGGTAACATTTTCAAATGCACTCTGATATTACTTATAAAGTCCTAAATTAGGGCGTAATATTCCAGGTCAAAGGGAACTTTTGCTGAATAGATAAGTATTAGGACTTCGCCTAATTATAACCCTACAAACATGCCTTCATTCACAAGGTATAAAATATCAAAAGCTTATAATTGTTGTATACTAATTTATACTTATAGTTGGCTCTAGAGATTTCCCTTTTTCTATAGACGAGGCACCCATCATTTTCAACATCCTCGGAGGACCATTGCAATAATCTCGGGCAAAGTATCTCCCCATGCCAACATTGAAATCCAGGTACTTTAGGCAATATTGCTAGATGACATGGTGCCGGTACAATTCAGCCACATCCCATTACTCAAATCACTTTACCAACGTTGAAAGCCAAGCGAATCTAAGCAGACAACATAACGCTGTTTGTCCTCCACATTTCCAGTTCATCTCATATCCATCATTATGTTCCACATTCAGCACTCATGATCACAAAAGCTAGGCTCAATAGCTCATCATGCTACCCATCTAGTTCCCAGGACGTAGGCTTTGCAACCACAAAAATCTGTCTCGTAGCTATCGCTAGTGATATCACTATGGTCGCGTGATATTGACAAACCAACAATCTGTCTCAGGTTCGGGTTCACACCCATCCATACAACTGCTCGCTGGTCTCTACCTGCAAAGTTATTGCCAGCAATATCACTATCGTAGGCAACTGTAACAGAATTTTGTTCTCTATTGTAAACTTCGGTGTTTCCAAAAGACAACCTCTAGTACTTCTGTAGCAACCTATAGTACCCCAAAAACTCTTAATTCTTATCGTTTTCCATGAAGTCTTCTTCGTCACGTAAATCAATCATCACAAATCCAGGCCAACTTCTCCAAATGGGCTTCACACAACATGTCTATGCCCGTACAACGATCTGAGCTCTATATGTAATTCTATCAGGGATACTTTATATCAGCCCAAAGGGAGTATTTCACTCCATAAATTGATGTGAACTTCCATGCAATGATTCCAAATACAAGGAATATCATATCCAAGTATTCAAAAGGAGAGTCATTACCTTCATTCATCATTTCGATGCCATGAATCAGATCTTGAGTCAGATGGAATGGATTGCCTCAGTTTTCTCTCCGCAGATCTTCAATAGGCTCATGACTCTGTCGTAAGAACTCCTCCAAAGCACTTCCAAAGGCTAAGAACAACCATCTTCTTTTTACTCTCCATTTCATTCTCTTAATTTCTTAAGTTGAGAGAGAGAGAGAGAGAGAGAGAGAGAGAGAAAGCAAGAATGAGAAGCAATTCCCTTTTGTCTACTTATCACCCGCGAGAATTCACCCAACCATCTGATGCTCGTTTCAAAACTAATGGATGGTCGAGATTTCAGATGCAAAATCTAATCTAATGCTATCACGGGACGGTAGCCCCAACAGTGGCCGCTTGACCAAGTCAGCACCGCTCAACGACCGCTTCATAGCCAACTGGCACGTAGCAGCCTGCCACTATTACACTATTGTCAGCGATATCAAGCTATTGCCCGGAAATACCATATCGACTTCATTGTCTTGACCACTATCATCTTGCTCACTATCACCATCGGTATCACTATCCCCAGCAGTAGAAAAATTTACTTGTCGACTACATCGTTCAGAACATTATCACCGGGCGATATCGCTATCTCCAGCGGTAGCTCCAAAATGCAATTTTTTGTTTTCAATAATGGAAAACTAGGGGTGTTACACATCGCACCTTGTATAAACATACAATATGTTAAGCCCGGAATCTGCGACCATTTCGCGCAGCTTTCCAGACCGGGCGGCCTGGTTCTTCTAGCTGCAAGCATGTCAAGTCGGCCGGTCATCAGAGACCGGCGGCCTGTGCCTTCTAGCCGCCACCCACGTGAAGTCGGCTTCTCGTCAGAGAGGTCAGGTTGGTCTCCATATTAAGCCGCCGTCAGCTCCGGCCCTGCTCAGCATCAAGGCCCAGGACCTAGACCATCAGCTCTCCAGGAGGAATCCGCCAGGCCGCGCGGCTTCCCTCCTTTCTCCTTTTCTGCTGATTTGCTTCCCCTCACCTCTGCCCGATTCTCCTGTACCCCGGGTAGCAGCTAACATTATCCCTGCCCGTTTGGGCAGGCCCCCGAGCCTATAAATAGGGGGGTGCACTCCCCAAGGAACGCTGACTTGTATCCAGGAGCTCGCTTGTTAAGAGCTGCGGTCTCAAGTCTAGTGCTTTGTGGCTTGCATTCTGGCCGGCTTCATCTTTTCTTTCCTTCTTATAACCACTTCACTTTTAATAAAAGGAAAGCACGTTGCAGGAGTTGCATTTAAGCCGCGGCGGGCGAACTCTGCTGTTCCCACTGCCAGCGGCCTCTTTTTCTGTCCCTCAGCTACGACCGCTAGTAACCGACTATTCAATAGTATCCTCTTTTCTCTTCCTTCACCTGGTGCTCGAACTATTAGCTGGTGGTGCCCGACTCCCTATCCGTTTTCGTGCATCAACAGTTAACACGCGACCTTCAGATCTCGATTAGTCGATGAAATCAGCGGTCTAGCTGGTCAGATCGCTCATGCTACTAGAGCTCGGCGGCGTGTCGAGCCGGCCGTGACTTCGCCCGCTAAGGTTTTCAGTCCACCTCCAGCACTGTAGAACCTGTCGTTCTACCCGCCAACTTTTCTGTTCAATCTTCCTACGGGCTTGTCCCATTGTCTAGCTGCCAGTTCAAGCCGCAACTGGTCGACGGTCTCTAAGCAAAGTTTGGTTATTTTTCTCCCTTTCAAAATGAATCCTGCAAAGGGGCAGAGTGAATCTAATTTCATGTCAACTACTACTAATTTCTCGGAGGTACAAGATTGTTCATATTTTAATGATGGGGCCCTTGACAATGATAACAAATTCTCTCGGAGTTGGGTTGAACAAGCGCCAAAATCTATTGTAAGAGAATCTCCTTATAAAGAAGAATAAGAAGTTCGGTCTCCATTCATTGACCAGATTTGTTGGGATATGGTCTCCGATGATTTCAGAGTGCCGCATCTCTCAGAGTATTCCGGATGTGATGATCTGTTTTCTCATTTACATGCCTTTGAATCGTCTATTTCATTAAGAAAGGTGTCAAACAGAATAAAATGCAAACTTCTTATTATATATTTTGGCGACATTGCAAGGGAATGGTTCTATAGTCTGTCACCTCAATCGGTCACCCGTTTTAAAGATCTTTGAAGTCAATTCATTTCAAGGTTTGCTACTTACAGGAAGCAAAGAAGAGACGTTGGAACTCTCTTTCGAATCAAGCAAGGAATTGATGAGTCTAATCCGAATTTTGTTGACCGGTTCCAAAAGAAAGTACTGGATGTTTGTAGCGTCCATCAAGATTATTTCTTACATGCCTTCATAAATGGACTTCGAGAAGGCCCTCTGAAATTTAAGCTCACCACAAAGGACCCCAAAACTTATGGAGATCATATTGAAATCGTAAATAAGTTCATCAGATGACTAAACAACCTCACGGTACTTCTGGTGATCAGCAATTTATTTACTCCCAAAATGTTTCACAAGTTAAAAATTGCAAATCTCCTCCTCTTCCTCAGGATAGGCCTACATTACCTCCTCAGCAGAACGAATTATCTGAGTTTGTGAAAGTACATCTAGCCACATCTTCGCGTCTGAAGACTCTAAAGTGTAAAAAAGGTTCATATAAATATGTTAAATTTAAAATTCCTATGGAAGATCTTCTGATGATTCTTCAAGAAATGTCTGAGATCAAAGGCCTCGGCGTATGAAATCTAAAATCAAATATCGGCATGCGGAGCTATTTTGCAATTATCATAAAGATGTTGGTCATCTGGCAGAAGATTGCATGGCTCTTCGAGAGTTAGCTAATCAACTTGCAAGAGCTGGGAAGCTACAAGACCATTCTTCTATGGCTTACTCAATGGTTCAAGCAGGGACTTCCTTTTTCTCTATGATAAAAATGCTAAAGATTGGAATAATATATAAAGTCCCCTTGACAATTGGTATTAATGGGGCATAGTCAAGCTTCGAGCATATATCCTTTTGCCACATCCTTAACATCAAAACAAGCATTATCTTCCATTTAAAGCTTATTTCTCAGCTTTACTTTTGATATTAATATACATGCTTATGGGGGCAAAATACCTTTAAATTCTTAAGCACTCCACGTCTCGCTTGACATCAGTCGCAGATGTGTAGTGGAAATTCCATTTGACATCAGTCGCAGACATTACGTACTTGTCCTGCTTGACATTTGTCGCAGACATTGCGTACTTGTCCCACTTGACATCGGTCGCGGATATTACGAATTTTAATCTCGCTTATGTGTTCTTTGTGTGGAAAGCCCTGCCACACGCACCTGCCCACATCGACACATAAGCCCATAGCTCCATCTATACTTGCAGGACAATATGAGCCTATCCGCTATCTTGCGGTCTTATTAAGCGGCTTGTGCCAATTTATATAATTCAATACACAGAACGCGCGGTTACTTATTCCGGCTTCAATTATTTGGCTTCTATGTGTCTATTTGTTGGTTTATTATTCATATACTCGGGAAGTCGGCCGACCTATTGCTGGCAATTAATCTGGGCCTTTGTCCGCCGGCTTCTGGTATCAATTATTCTAGTCAACTTACGACTTGCCATCACAAAACTAATATGGTTTTGATCTCTACTATCGGGTGACTTGTTTGCTGGCTATGCATGATTAAGTATCTCTGATTACAGGCTTGCATGATCATATCAGAAGCCGCAGATTATTGGTCTCTATCCTTAAGTCTCTTGCATCAAAACACGATCTTTATCAGAATTCGCCCTAGCCGCAAACATATATGTCACTATTAAGGCTTTTCGGCGGCTAAGGTTTTTAGCCGCGCGGCTTATTTGTCATAGTTTATTTGCAAATAAGCCGCGAGCATTTCTCTCTTCCCAGCAGATAACTCGATTTTTTCATTAAGGCTTTAGGCGGTTAAAACATTAGCCGCTCGGCTTATTGTCAATGTGTATTCTCAGATAAGCCGCAAACATTTCCTTCTTCCTTGCGGATAGCCTTATTTGAAGTCGCAGTACGACCTCAGACCGGTTTATATGTTAAATATCTATTAAATCAGAAGTTAAACTGAGACAGCGCAGACTTATACAAGTAATAAAAATGATAAGTAAGCTACACATCAGAGGTAAAGTTTTCTTTAAATTCAAATTCATATATGTTTACAAAAAATAACCGCGCGGTTTACAAAAATCATACCGCCGGTTTCCCAAAAAATCTGAAAGTACAAGTAAAAAATAACAAAGTTCCTAATCGGCCGGCTTGAGTTTTTTAGCCACAGGAGAACTCGAATCTCCGCCACCCTTGATGTCGATGGAAGATTCAGAGTACCCACTGCTGCTAGCTGCCGATCTGCCAGAAGTCGCCGGATCTGTCCGCGCGGTCTCCGAAGCCTGACTGCTGGTCCCGGATGAAGCGCTTTCGCTCCGGCTTCCTCGTCGTCTTCCTCCTCTTTACCGTCTTCCTCGCCAATCTTGCCCTTGTCTTTGATTGCCCTGTAGACAGCGGCCACCTTCTTTTTCAAGGTGGTGTATATGTCGGCACAGGTGAAGTCAGTGAAGCCGGCCGCTAAGCCGCCAAGTTCTCGGAGGCGGTTAAGCGCTCCATCGATCCCCTGGATGACTTGCAGGAAGACGTTATCTTGGAAGGTCGGGTTGGCCGGGTCGTACATCGCCTGCAAAAGGAGTGAAATGTTAGCCCGCGCGGTTTCATAATTTTAACCGCATGAGTATCAGGTGATAACTTACCGTATCACTTTCCTTCAATCGTTTGTTTTTGTCTTCTTTATCTTCTAGTTACCGCTCCAGGCCGCTCTTCTCTTTCATTAATTGCTTGTAGGCAAGGAACATGAAGTGGCTCGTCACAAAGCTCCTTGCCCCGACCTGCGCGGCTTACCGCGGCAGGTCGTCTGCAGGAACTCGGCGCAGCGCCTTCAAGTTACGCTTGTCGTACAGCGCGGAGACAATCACGTTTGGGTGGCGGGTCACTTTTTCCCTCCCCTAGTAGGGGAGGGCGGTGGAGACCTTCACAGACTCGTCGTTCGGACTCCACAGAACAGCCGGGTTGCCGTGGACGTCCTTCTGGCCGCTGCCCATTCCTTGCAGCATGAACTTGTAGGAGGAGGCTGACTCCTCCTCTTCCTCAAACCGCTACGTCTTGGCCCGCCTGGCACACTTCTCTCTTTGCGTGAGCGTCAGGCCAACAGGCGTTAGCGGCTTGTTTTGCGGGACCGCCACAGCAGCTGCAAAGACAGAGTAAAAAGTCTGTTCATAGACCGTATGACTAGCAAGTGAGTTCGGCCGGTTTTAAACTTACTACCTGCCGCTTCAATTCCTTCCAAGGACGGTAGTAGTAGGATGTAATGGTTGACATCTAGTCACGGATATTAAGAATTTTAATCCCGCTTATATGTTCTTTGTGTGGAAAGCCCTGCCATACGCACCTGCCCACATTGACACATAAGCCCATAGCTCCATCTATACTTGCAGGACAACATGAGCCTATCCGCTATCTTGCGATCTTATTAAGCGGCCTATGCCAATTTATATAATTCAATACACAGACCGCGCGGTTACTTATTTCGGCTTCAATTATTTGGCTTATATGTGCCTATTTGTCGGTTTATTATTCATATACTCGGTAGTCGGCCGACATATTGCTGGCAGTTAATTCTGGGCCTTTGTCCGCGGGCTTCTGGCATCAATTATCCTAGTCAACTTACGACTTGCCATAAAAAAACTAATATGGTTTTGATCTCTACTATCGGGCGACTTGTTTGCCGGATAGGCATGTTTAAGTTTCTCTGATTACCGGCTTGCATGATCATGTCGGAAGCCGCTGGTTATTGGTGTCTATCCTTAAGTCTCTTGCATCAAAATGCGATCTGTATCAGAATTCTCCCTAGCCGTAAACATATATGTCACTATTAAGGCTTTTCGGAGACTAAGGTTATTATCTGCGAGGATTATTGGTCATAGTTTATTTGCAAATAAATCGCGAGCATTTCTCTCTTCCCAGCAGATAACTCGATTTCTTCATTAAGGCATTTGGCGGTTAAACCTTTAGCCGCTCGGCTTATTGTAAATGTGTATTCTCCGATAAGTCGCAGGAATTTCCTTCTTCCTTGTGGATAGCTTTATTGAAGTCGCAGTATGGCCTCAGCCGGTTTACATATTAACTATCTACTAAATCGGAAGTTACACTGAGACCGCGTAGACTTAAACACGTAAGAAAAATGAAAAATAAAATAGGGTACACATCAGAGGTAAAGTTTACTTTCATTTCTATTTCATAAATGTTTACAAAAAATAACCGCGCAGTTTACAAAAATCATATCGCCGGTTTCCCAAAAAAATCTCAAAGTAGAAGTAAAAAATAACAAAGTTTCTAATCGGCCGGGTTGAGTTTTTTAGCCGCAGGAGAACTCAAATCACCGCCACCCGCGATGTCGACGGAAGATTCAGAGTACCCACTATTGGTAGCTGCCGAGCTGCCAGAAGTCACTGTATCTGTCCGCACGGTCTCCGAAGCCTGACCGCTAGTCCCGGATGAAGCGCCTTCGCTCCGGCTTCCTTGGTCACCCTCTTCCTCGTCATCTTCCTCCTCTTCGCCGTCTTCCTCGCCAACCTTGCCCTTGCCTTTGATCGCCCTGTAGACATCGGCCACCTTCTTTTTCAAGGGTGGGTACATGTCGGCACAGGAGAAGTCGGTGAAGCCGTCTGCTAAGCCACAAATGTCTCGGAGGCGTTTAAGCGCTCCATCGATCCCCTGGATGACTTGCGGGAAGACGTTATCTTGGAAGGTCGGGTTGGCCGGGTCGTACATCGCCTGCAAAAGATGTGAAAGGTTAGGTCGTGTGGTTTCCTTATTTTAACCGCACGAGTATCAGGTGATAACTTACCGCTCCCCTTTCCTTCAATCGTTTGTTTTCTTCTTCTTTCTCTTCTAATTGCCGCTCCAGGCCGCTCTTGTCTTTCATTAATTGTTTGTAGGCAAGGCCCATGAAGTGGCTCATCATAAATCTCCTTGCCCTGACCTGAGCGGCTAACCGCGGCACGTCGTCTGCAGGAAATCGGCGCAGCGCCTTCAGGTAGCGCTTGCCGTACAACGCGGAGCCAACCATGTTTGTGTGGCGGGTTACTTTTTCCCTCCCCCAGTAGGGAAGCGCGGTGGAGACCTTCACAGACTCGCTATCCGTACACCACAGAACATCAGGGTTGTCCTGGACGTCCTTCAAGCCGCTGCCCATTCCTTGCAGCATAAACTCGTCGGAGGAGGCCGACTCCTCCTCTTCCTTAACCCGCTGCGGCTTGGCCCCACCAAAAGCCTGGCGGCAAGTTTCCGGCAACTTCTTCGAAGTCGCCAATGCAAACCGCTGATCTTCGTCGGCCTCTTCTGACGGGCCTTGGTCTTTTCTTCCCTCAAGGCAGTGAATCTCTTCTCTCTCCCTCTCAAGCCGTCCGGTCGTCAGCACTTGCGCTTGGAAGTCCTACTCTCTGCCCTCTCGTACTCCAAGGCGGCCTGCATCATTAATATTTTCCCCTCAGCGGCCTCCAGTGCGGACTGCAATCTTGAGGTCTCTTGCTCCAACATGGACTTCAACCTTGTGGTCTCTTGCTCCAGCGCAGACTGCAACCTTGAGGTCTCTTGCTCCAGCACGGACTTCAACCTTGTGGTCTCTTGCTCCAGCGCAGACTGCAGTCTTGTGGTCTCTTGCTCCATGGTGGTTTGCAACTCTTGGATCCTCTTCTCGGCGGCCTCCTAGGCAACCCGCTTTTCTTCGTCCTTAATCCGCAGGGCTTCGGCGTGTGCGCTCACAACCGCTTGCAATGTGTCTACCTCCTTCTAGAAGTCGGCCATCTCTTTGTCGCGAACACTTGGCAGAGGCGGCGGCAGCATTGATAAGAAGGATGTCAAGTCGCCCGACTTCATCGCAGTTTCTGGTTCACCTGCAAAAGATAAGCCGCGGTTAGGTTTAAACAGATAATTGCGACCTTTTTGCAAGGAAATCGGTAGGATAAGACCGCCGGCATGATTTTTATGTCCGTCCGAGGGAGCGGTATGGTATCTAAACACTGGGCGCTGTAATCGTTCAGGATCTATCTGCTTTAAATTTTCTTTCCACAGCCGCTCGACTTCTTTTGCTCGATTTTTCAGTTGAGCCGTGGTTAGGAAAAAGCTTGTCGGCTACAATTTTCCCATGTTTACCTTGCAGTAGAGGAAGCGTGGTCGCCACCGGCTTCCCAGCGATCAACTTCTTCATCTCCTCCATCTTCTCTCGAAGTTTCAGTTTCTCGGCTCCTTCAGAAACCGCGGAACCTGGCCCACCATGTTGATGCACGAAAACACAAGGGGGGTCGAGCACCACTAGCTAACAGTTCGAACACTGGGGAATAGGGAGACTGCGAGTAGTTATCTACTAAGCGGATGAGGACAGGAAAAAGAGCAGGGCCGTGAACCACGGCAACAACAGACTTCGCCCGTCGCGGCCTGAATGCCTCTCTTGCGACGGGCTTTCCCTTGATTGAAGAAGGATTTGGTTACAAGTGAAAGGAAAATGTTGACAAGAGCAGAAGAGCGAGGGGGAGTCCGCAAGACACAAGATTCGAGTCCGCAGCCTGTAACAAGTAGGCTCCTGGGTCCGAGTCAGCGTGCCTTGGGTGCACCACCTCCCCCTATTTATAGGATAGGGGGCCTGCCCAAACGGGCAGGGCTAAAATAACCGGCTGCCCGGGGTACAGGAGAACCGGGCAGCGGTGACGGGAAGCAAAAAGAAAGAACACGCCAGTCCGCACAGAAGGGGCAGACTGGGCTCGCGGACTAGAGCTTCCACCGCTGCTGGGCGCGATCCTGCTGGAGGGCGGCGACCTGGGCGGACGAGACGCTGCGTCCGCCGCTGCAGAGAATCCGATATCCCAAGCCCTGGCGGACTGAGCGGATAGGTCCTTGCGTCCGCTGCTGGGGTACTATTCTTGGTATCTGATTGGTGACCTTGCCGGACTGGGCGGACTGACAAATAGTGTCCGCGGCTGTTGAAAGGGCGGCTTTGGAATCTTGCAGGATGTTGCGGACTGAGGGGTTAACATAATCCCCGCACATTTTTAAGTTTCCAGAAAACTTCGAAAATGTTTTCTTAACCGCCGAGTCCGCACGCCTCGAAAATGCCGCCAACGCTATAAAAATCGCTGGAGGCCCTGGAACTGTTGAGAATCTCGATCGACACGGGGCGCTATTCACCACTTGCAGTCACCATCTTTTCACTCTTCAATGGTTCAGCATCGATTGCGGCATCCTCGCGAGCAGATATGTCGGCGCGGCGGACTACTTTCTCCGCATGCTTCTGGCTGTGGGAACTCTCTCCTGTAGGGCGGACAAGATCCTTTCTTGTCGACCTCTTTACTATCTTCTTGGTCTTCATAGGCGTTGCCAGTGATGGGTCGCCTTTTGCAGTGAGACTAGAGAAGAAAGCTCCAAGCCTTGCCATGCCGGACTGGAAAGTGGAGACCGCAAGTGGTGAATAGCGCCCCGTGTCGATCGAGATTCTCAACAGTTCCAGGGCCTCCAGTGATATTTATAGCATTGGCAGCATTTTCGAGGCGTGCAGACTCGGCGGTTAAGAAAACATTTTCGAAGTTTTCTAGAAACTTAAAAATATGCGGGGATTATGTTAACCCCTCAGTCCGCAACATCCTGCAAGATTCCAAAGCCCCCCTTTCAACAGGCGCGGACAGGATTTGTCAGTCCGCCCAGTCCGGCAAGGTCTCCAATCGGATACCAAGAATAGTACCCCAGCAGCGGACGCAAGGACCTGTCCGCACAGTCCGCCAGGGCTTGGGATATCGGATTCTCTGCAGTGGCGGATGCAGCGTCTCGTCCGCCGAGGCCGCCGCCCTCCAGCAGGATCGCGCCCAGCAGCGGTGGAAGCTCCAGTCCGCGAGCCCAGTCCGCCCCTTCTGCGCGGACTGGCGTGTTCTTTCTTTTTGCTTCCCGTCACCGCTGCCCGGTTCTCCTGTACCCCGGGCAGCCGGTTATTTTAGCCCTGCCCATTTGGGCAGGCCCCCTATCCTATAAATAGGGGGGAGGTGGTGCACCATGGCACGCTGACTCGGACCCAGGAGCCTACTTGTTACAGGCTGCGGACTCGAATCTTGTGCCTTGCGGACTCCCCCTCGCTCTGCTCTTGTCAACCTTTTCCTTTCACTTGTAACCAAATCCTTGTTCAATCAAGGGAAAGCCCGTCGCAAGAGAGGCATTCAGGACGCGACGGGCGAAGTTTGTTGTTGTCGTGGTTCACGGCCCTGCTCTTTTTCCTGTCCTCATCCGCTTAGTAGATCACTACTCGTAGTCTCCCTATTCCCCAGTGTTCGAACTGTTAGCTAGTGGTGCTCGACCCCCCTTGTGTTTTCGTGCATCAACACACCAAGCTTCTCCCCTGTGACTTTGACATCAGGGCGATCGACCTGCTTTGAAGCCGATGGGGTCTCTAACAACCTATCCTGCTGCTGTAAAGGTTCCGTGCCCCTTAGAATGTCACTAATCGACTCGCTAGCCGCGGATACATCCTCTGGCTCGCTCGGTTTGGGATATGGTGTGGACGGATTCTCGGATACCTCTTTCTCGCATGGCTTATGTTGAAGTCTATCCGCTCCGGTCTTTACGGAAATATTCCGGTTTCCGGCCTGCATCTTCCTCATCTTCCACTTCATCATTTCTTCGAAGGACTCGCTCCTTTTCTTCTGCCATTTCACGGAGCCGACAACCATTTTTGCCGGCTTGCTCTTTTCAGCCAAAAGCCGCGCGGCCTCCAGCGTCTTCTCCGGCTCATTATCGTCCACAATAATTAGGTCGACCTTGACCGACAATTTGCGCAGCTTGCCAGATTCAACGGTTTTCTCCTCCGTCTCACCTATTTTTAAGAGCACTTCACCCGATGGAGAGTAAGTTATCTCAAAAGATTTGGCAGTTCCGGTTTGTGGTGGAACATCCTTTGAAACCGCTTTCGGATTGGTAGCATCCTTCGAAACCTCTTCAGGATTGGTCGCGGCCTGCGAAGATTCGCGATAGTCTGCGTCGGCCTCTTTTCAGAATCAGAAGCCGTTGGGGTAACCGACTTCTTGTTCTTCTTCGCGGGTTGTTGGACAGAGTCATCCGGTTTTTGGCTCTGGATTTTCTTCTTTTCAGTCGATTTCTTGTCGCGAGCTAACATCGACGACATGACGTCCATCTTGTGCAAGACCTCGTCGGCTTGAAGAATTCTGACCGCAAGTGGCGTGTAGTGCCCTGTGGCTCTGCAGAGATCTTGAAGAATGTCAACGGTCAAGGGATTTTATATACGCAGATGCATTAATGGCAATCACGGTCTCCGGCTTAGTTCTGCATTTTCAAAGTTTTTTCGAAACTTAAAAATGTGCGGGGATATGTTAAGCCCGGAATCCGCGACCAGTTCACGCAGTATTCCAAACCGGGTGGCCTGGTTCTTCTAGCCACCAAGCATGTCAAGTCGGCTTGTCATCAGAGACTGGGCGGCCTGTGCCTTCTAACCGCCACCCACGTCAAGTCGGCTTCTCGTCAGAGATGCCGGGCTGGTCTCCATATTAAGCCGCTGTCAGTTCCGGCCCTGCTCAGCATCAAGGCCCAGGACCTAGACCATCAGCTCGCCAGGAGGAATCCGCCAGGCCGCGCAGCTTCCCTCCTTTCTCCTTTTCTGCTCATTTGCTTCCCCTCACCTCTGCCCGGTTCTCATGTAGCCCGGCAGCCGGTAACTTTAGCCATGCACGTTTTGGCAGGACCCCGAGCCTATAAATAGGGGGAGGGTTCACTCCCCAAGGCACGCTGACTTATCTAGGAGCTCGCTTGTTAAGAGCTGTGGTCTCAAATCTAGTGCTTTGCGGCTTGCAGTCCGGCCGGCTTCATCTTCTCTTTCATTCTTGTAACCGCTTCTCTTTTAATAAAAGGAAAGCGCGTCGCATGAGTGGCATTTAAGTTGCGGCGGGCGAACTCTGCTGTTGCCGCTGCCAGCAGCCTCTTTTTTTGTCCCTCAGCTACGACCGCTAAAGACCGGCTATACGACAGTCTCCTCTTTTCCCTTCCTTCCCCCGGTGCTCGTGTAACAACCCAAATTTTAGAACGGGAAAATATTGGGTGACACGGCCTGGGACACCGGTGTGTCCCAGGGCGTGTCCTGATCGGGTTGAGCAGATGGGCGTGTGGTCGACGAAATTCGTTCGACGAATTTTCGGGAAGTACACGCCCGTGACACGGGCTTGTCAGGGGGCGTGACCTATGGCGTGTCCTCCCTTGGTTGACACCGGAGTATTTGCACGACGAAAGTGTCGACAGAGGGAACACGCCGTGCTACACGAGCATGTACCATCCGACACGGGCGTGTCGGAGGGCGTGTCCCATCTGGTCGACAAACTGCGCTCTACAATCGTCGAGTGGAGAGTAAGGGGTACACGGCCTGTGACACGGGCGTGTCACAGGGCGTGTCCCGCTGTGTCGAGAGGTCGACACTTTTCTCTCGATAATGTGTCGAGTGGGTTACACGCTCTTGGTCACGGGCATGATTGGGCCGACACGGGCATGTACCCTGGCCGTGTTCTATGTTGGATATGTCAGATTGAGTCGGTTCGTGTGCCACTTTAGGTACACTCCCTATGACACGGGCGTGTCACATGGCGTGTCAGAGCAGAAAGAGCTGTTTTTAGGGAATTTTTATGGATGTTCATTTCTTCCTATAGGATCTGATGGCTCAGATTTCCCCTTGCTGGTATAAGGCTGAGAATGGGATAAATTTGCTTCATTCTCATCTCCTTCTTCTTCTCATTCCAAGAGAGACAAAGAGAAAGGGAAAGGCCAAGGCAAGGAAAGGAGAAAGGAAAGCCAGCTACTGGAGGAGCTGCGGAGTGCGGATTGAAGATCCGAGAACGGATTCGTGAAGGCAAAGCTGATGCGGTGACTTCCATCCGGCTACTTCATGGCGCCAAAGCGATCTTCAACGGTAACGATCTCCTTCGTGGACATCGAAGTCATTTCTTTATGCATGTGCATGGGATCCTCCACCAAGAGATTGATATCGCAAGATATTCCTTGGTTGAGTCTGCATCTAGATCCGAAAATGTGGAGTATAACATCGGCATGTTGTGTGAAGCCCATCTGGATGGGTAGTCTAGATTGGTGATGATTATGGGTAAACCGGAGAAGACTCTGTGGTTTTGATAACTATGTATGGTTCATATGTTGTGTATGGATGCATGGATGTGTGGATGAATGGATCTTGGATGCTTTGCGTATTCTTCTTGTGGTGTGAGCGCTATAAGCGCTAATTGCTCTGGGAGAGCGAAAAGCTGCGGCTAATCAAGGGAAGGGTAGGCCGACCCGCGTCTAGTGGTGCGCTACTGACGAATTGAGTACGGGAAAGGCTAAACTGATCCTGGTTGTTTTGGGAGGTCGATTGGCGGCAGTGTTCGCGAGGATGCGTGGTAGACCCGACTTGCTGCACCACATTGTTGGGTCAATATTAATGCTCAGGTTTGCCGTGAGGTTATCACCTTTGAGTGGTATGGGCGGAATGCAACCAATCCGCGGGTTGGGGTGACTATGACCGGCCAGCCAACAAGTGACTGATTCTCTAATCGGTGGTGTTGCCTCGGAGACTGGTACACCGTAAGGTGCCCTGAGTGGACGGAGTGTCTGGTGCATACCAGCGTTTGTGATATGGTTGTGATTGGTAGATTGATATGGAATATGATGGCAATGCATACAGGGAAGGAGCCACTACCCCGGGTAAGGGGTAGGGTCGTTATAAGTTGTCAGCGAAAGCTGACCATTACTTTGTTTGCCGCTCTTGGGTGGATATGTGGTTCCAGGTGCTGCTTCTTGAATTGAATTGCTTGAGTGGAATGGATGCTTGCTGCTAAAGGCCCTCGAAGGTTGTGCGAATCGTGGTTCGATTTCATGTGTGTCCTGCCTGCGTGCCGATGTACGAAAATGTATTTGTGTAAAGAGAAACTTGTAAGTCCTTAAGGCCATGTGTGTGTGAGTTGTAATACATTCCTGGTTTGGATATATAAATGTGGAGTTTATATAATAGTGGACATTCTTTGAGTTGAGTTCATGGTAACTTAAAATGGTGTGCTAGAATGTATTGAGTTAGGATGCTAGTAGATTTTCATTTCCACAAGTAATTCTACCGCTTGTCTGTGACATATGGCATGGGGCACCGGCAGGACCCACCGTTATATGCCACGTGACACGTGGGGGCATTACAGCTCGAACCGTTAGCTGGTGGTGCCTGACTCCCTGTCCGTTTTCATGTATCAATACAGTCGACTCAATTGCATTGAATAGAAGTCGACATTATGTCGACATCTACTTGACGTAGAGCTAACTAAGGATCCGTGTCAACTTTGAGTTTTGCTACATCGATAGCTAGCCTGCTTGCATTGATATGCACCCGACGTGCGTTGATAGGCACTCGACGCAATCTGCCAATTTTCTTCATGTCATAGGATTGGCTATCAGAACCCAAATTTTCTCGAGGTTTAAATTATTATCAGAGTAAGTGAAAATATGTGTCGTGATGCCACACCATGTAGAGTACAACTGTTAGCACTCAGGCAAGGACAAACTTCTAATCAACTTTATAAAGGACTTAAATTTTTATGGTTGAAAACACTATTTGAGTTTAAAGTTCAAGATCGTGTCCCTCAGTTTAATGGATCAACTAGTCTACAAAGAAGAAAAATACATTTGTAGTGGAATACCTGTATTTTACAACAATCATTCAACCAATATGAACATGAAAATCTAAGAAACATGATAATGTGTGCAATTTCTATATTTAGTATAAGTAAGAGAAAAGAGTTTTAGATCTCTTAAAGTAGGTTGAAATAATGTTGAAAGAGATGTGATGATTCTAATGTAAAATACAGATTCGCTTAGTTGAAAAATAACTAACATGCAACCTAACAAAAAACATTTCCAGAGAGAGAAACACTTCAATAGCGAAAATGCAGTATTAGCAGAGATAGAAATACAACAGTCTGAAGCACAAGAAATATACTATGAGTGCCAGCAAACTGACACGAACCCATAGCAATAACAACAAAAGTTTGATCTTTTGAATTCAAGGAGAGAAATACCAACCACTCCTTAACTATGAGAGGGAAGTAAACAACTGCAGAAAACTAGTCAAACAAGCTCGGTCAGCACTACCTGCTATTGACTTGAACCTGAGACATTCAAAAAAAAGAATGCCTCAGCAACAAAGAGCGCAAAGACGACTTAAACATAAATCAAAAGATTTAATGAGGTAAGTAGGTTACCAAGCCTACTGAAATGCTGCAAAACCACAGAAGTCAACAACATGAGCATAAGGATAACAATTAGCTTGCCACAAAGCGACCATATAAGGAGAAGACTTACACTAAGTGTGGAAAGGACTCTTAGTGATGTCATAATCATAAGTATATTTATAACCATAGAAATAACATTGATTAGATTAAAGAGTACATTATCAGTGCCGAACATAAAAAGGTACTGAGGAGACGACTATCTTTCCAACATAAACCATCAGACCAACACAACCAAAGAAACAGTCTCTGAGGTGGTGGTCTTTTATCCACTGCCAACCAAAAGTACCAAATAATAAAGTCACCAGGCATAATAATTCACAGAAGGCACAAATGAGGTGGACATTATCCACTTCCAATCCAAGTACAAAATCATAACAATAATAATACATATGTAGAAATAAATTTAAATCTCCTAAGACTTAGCATCAGATTGTCACAGCAATGCAAGGAAAGAAAATCCAGGAATTTCTGAGGGTATACTTGGTGAATCTATTTTACACTCGACTAATTTGGATAGATTACACGAGAACACTCGACGAATCTACTGTTCAATTGACGAATTCTACTCGGTCTCACGAGTTCACTCGACGAATTCTACTAGACTTTACAAGTATAATCGATGAATTTAGCTAGACTATATGTGAACACTGGATAAATCCACTGTTCACTCGACGAATTATACTTGGTCTTAAGAGTTTACTCGACGAGTTCTACTAGACTTCACGAGTACACTCGATAAATTCTACTTGCCCAACTCAGCCAATTACTCGAGAACAGTCAACGAATTCGGCTCAACCTCGCGAATTCACTCGACGAATTCACTCGACGAATTCACTGTTCACTCGACGAAATCTACTCGGTCTCACGAGTTCACTCGACAAATTCTACTTGGGAAAGATTTTTTTTTACATCATCAAATTCTACCAATACGATTAATTCCAGAACTAGTGATATTTCTAAGTCCGATGAAGAAAGTGAAGAAATTGACAAGAATAATGGTAACAAAGCCAGAGGGTTAGATAACCACTTACCTCAAATCTCGACGAAATTGCCTCTACAGGACCCCATGCCACAGATTGGCCGAGAGAAATGTCCAACGAGAAGAATCTGAAAGTTTTGCGGTGAAAATGAACGTTAGGGCCACTCGCTCCAACTCCAAACATCCAAGAAGCCTGAAAAACTCACCGCACACACGAAGATTTCGGCGAGAGCAGTTCGAATCTCTACTCTGATGACAATTTCCTGCATTCTAGCTTCCACGATGCTGGGACATAGACTTTCGAAAAGGCCGACTTCTCCTCTGTTGCGTGGTCGGGTTCGGTGGAAGAAGAAATAGTTTCGGAAACCTAATTTCTAATGGGTTTGGCTTTTATATGGGGAGCTTTTAATAAAATAAATTAAAAATTCTTTGTTATTACATTACATAGAGTATGTTTAAGAATAAATTACCGACGTACGAAACTCTTGAACTAACGTAACTCCCTTACAATATTATTATGCGACTAAATTAATTATAGAAAATTCAGGGGTGCTACAGTCACCCCTCCTAAAAGAGGTTTCGTCCCCAAAATTAGAATGCATCTTGAACCTCCGATAAAATGAAAGGCACTAACTTGCTGGATTAAAGTCTTACCAACGAAAACATGGAGATTAGATGAGGATGTGATTCCTTCATAGTAGACTTCAATTCCCAGGTTGCGCTCCTGCCATCCTAATTCTGCCAAATAACTTTCACCATAGGGATTGTCTTTCTCCTCAACACTCGATCCTCCGTGTGCAAGATACAGACCGGTTCTTTGACATATGAATGATTGAGTTGCAATTGAGGAACCGAATTAAGGACATGGCATTCACTGCGCAAACACTTTCGCAAACTGGCTCACATGAAGCACATCGTGAACACCGGGTAAAGTATTAGGCATCTCCAGCTATAAGCCGACACTCTGATGTGCTCGACGATCTGGAAAGGTCCCACATACCTGGTATCGAACTTATGGTTCTTCCTAAATCTCTTAACACATGGCATCAGAGAAACTTTCAAGAAAATGATGTCCCCAACTATAAATTCCAGATCAACCATACGGCAATTAGTGTACTTCTCATAATGCTCTTGAGCCAAACGAATCTACATACGGATATGAGTTACTTCAACACTCATCTCTTCCAAGACCTTTGGACCTAAAAATGACCTCTCACCATCTTTAGTCCAAAATAGGGGAGTTCCACAATGCCTCCCATACAAGGCTTCAAAATGTCTCATCTACAAGCTTTCCTGATAACTATTATTGTAGGCAAACTCCATAAGTCTGAGATACTTGTCCCAGGACCCACCATGGTCCAGGATATAGCATTTAATCATATCTTCCAAAATCTGAATTACTCTTTCCATTTGACCATTTGTCTGCAGATGATAAGCAATAGAATATCTGAGGTCTGTACCTAAACCTCCCTGCATCATTCACCAGAAATGGGACATATATCTAGAATCTTGATCTTGCATAATATTCACCGGCACACCATATGAAAGTGTAAGGGATAGATCTACCATATGAAAGTGTAAATGATAGATCTAACTGAAATATATTTACTCAAAGTTAGTTAATCACCTAGAGGGGGCGGGGTGAATAGGTTTTTGAATTTTTATCAATTCTTATGCTAATTTTTAACTTATACTATCTAGAGCTTGTTCTTAGCACATGAAATAAGTCAGGAAACAAGCACACAACAAATACAAAGATTTATAGTGGTTTCTCAATTGGGTACATCCACTTTCCCTCCCACCTATCCAACTAATTTGTTGGATTAGGCACAAACTCCACCAACATGCTCCTCAGAACTTACACCTCAGACCCTCGGCCCATAACACCGATTCTTCACAGAATCTAAACTTAGAACCACAAGGGTTCCTACATCAGAGCTCTGCAAAGCTCCTAAAACTCAGTGATCCACTGATCACCTACCTCAGCCTGATTACTAAGGCCTATAATTCAGGCTCTTCAACCTTATAGCTTCAGGCACACAGCCCTACTATCAGATTGCTACAGCACTCCTACAACTCAGTACCCCAACCAGGTACCTATAACTCAGCCTCCTCCAAGGCCTATAACTCTGTGATACACTTGTCACCTTCAGCTCAGTGACTCTCCAATCACCTACCTCAGACACAAGGTCATACACTCAGGCTGGGAGGATAGCCCTACCTCAGATCCAGACTTGGATCCTACCTCAGAGATCAACACTCTCCTACATTAGGCAATTAAGCCCTTTAACTCAGATCCACACTTGGATCCTACTTCAGTACCCCAACAGGGCACCTACCTTAGTGAGTAATTAGTCACCTACCTCAGGCACAAAGTTACTTACACTCAGAGTCAGATAAACTGAATCCTACAAGAAACGAGTACATAATGATTTAAGAAAAATAAACAACTAACTCCGAGATAAATCTCTGAGTCTACCTTGCTGGACTGAGCAGATTTCAGTCCAGCACACTTGCTATAGAAGGACTTAGTCCTCTTCTATATCTAACTCTTTTCTACTACACAGAAGAGAAGCAACCAACTTGCTGAATGGTAGAATCAGCTTCTTTGTTCTTGAAAGATCTATCTTGATGAGTTTGAAGAGCTCAGCAAACTTCCTTTTCCTCGGCGGCTATCCTTGCTGCACTTTAGCTTTCAAGCTTGGTGGAGAAGATGATGTGCCGACGCCTCTAATTTTCTTTTTTTATTCGATCTCTTTTGTTTTTTGTTGGTTGCCCTAATCCATTTTTATTTTCCTTTTTATATACGAGTGACAGGCACAGGCCTTCGGCCTGGGGGGCATTTGTCGCGAGGGCGACATATGTCGTGGGGGCGACATTTATCGTGGGTGCGACATTTGTCGTGGATGCGACATATGTCGTGGGTGCGAGATATGTCGTGGATGCTGACATTTGTGGTGGGGGAGTCATTTGTCGTAGGGGCGACATTTGTCGTGGGGGCGACATTTCTTGTGGGGACGACATTTGTCGTGGATGCTGACATTTATCATGGGGGCGACATTTCTCATGGGGGGACATTTCTCATGGGGGCGACATTGGTCGGGAGTGCGACATTTGTCGTGGGCGCGACATTTGTCGTGAGCGCGACATTTGTCGTAGGCGACGACATTTGTCGTGGGGGAGACAAATGTCGTGAGAGAGACATTTGTCGTGGGACGACATTTGTCATAGGGGGGAGACATATGTCTTGGGGGCGATATTAGTCGTGGGGAAGACATTTGTTGTGAGAGTGACATTGGTCGTAGTGAGCGACATTCGTAGTGGGTGGCAGCATTCGTCGTGGGCGGCGACATTCGTCGTGAGTCGTGGGGGCGACATTTGCCGGGGGGAAAACAATTTTCATGAGCATGACATTTGTCGGGGCGACATTTGTTGTGAGGGTGGATTTTGTCGCATGGGCAAACTATGATATAAAAATCATATGAAATTGGAATCATTTTAATGTGTGTAAACTATGCTGCAAACTGTGATATACATTGCCGTGTGATTATAAAAATAAGATGCTAAACATTGGTTTCCTATGTACGTGCGGAGGAACACATCTATTCCTAAAAATGATTATGCAGGTTTCTTTATATTGTTGCCTAGATAAAAAGAGCAATGGAAACATAATAAAATGTATCAACTTTACCCTCACATCAATCCTTGTTATGCCCGTCTAGAATATGAATTGGAATCTCCAAATACATGGCATATGTTGCAGCCATACCTACAACATCTTTTATTTTTAGTACTGAATCTGATTGAAGAATTAACATCTAAATATCATATAAATAAATAAAGAACATTTGTAAATTAAAATTAAATGAGATGAGAACAGTTGAATAAAATGCAGGTGTGCCATAATATGCAGATGCATCAGAGGTAAAATTAATAAATTAGCTTTTATCATCGTGCAATTCTATTACCAATCCTTACAACCCATAAATAACAATTGAACTGATATCTGCTAGTGGAGTAAAACAGTCTCCGCCTTAAAATCTATTTATGAAGAAATCAAAGGTCGATGAACTGTAATGTTGCTCTTATGTGGTTTAAAAATTAGCATTTGTGTTGATTCATGAGTTTGATGGAGAGGAGGTGAATACCTGATAGATTTTTCCTGAAGTTGGAGTCGGCGATAGGAGTCAACTGCAGTCGGCGTCAATGGCTTCGAGTGCAGGCAGTGGCGGCAGAGCCACACGTTGGATTCAGACGGCAGAATTTTCCATTTTGTTTCCTGTTCACTACGAATTACTTATTCAACTTAAATTATCTTGATGAATTACATTCATCAGAAATATTTGTAAAAACCTACAGGATGTTTGCATTCATGTCAGTGAGGAATGACCTCCATGTTATAAAATATTTACAGTTTGAAGTGAAAAAATATAGTTGCTAGAAGGTTTATTCCAATATACTGTGGCCATGCACCACAATATCCGGCCGACGACAGTATTCCGATCGCGGCAATACTCAATCGCAGAATAATTTTGAATGGAATCATAAATTTGTCATGCGTGATTGCAGAATAAATTTTTTTAATGAAAGGGTAAAAAGTTTCAATAGAGAAAGTTGAGCATTTGCTATGTGCTTGTAGGGAATTAAAAGGAATTTCAGCATGAAATGAAATCACAGCTGAAACATAAAAGAACCTCAGCAAGAACAGATTAATAAGATATAAAATCCAAGCCCAATGTTGGAAAAACACCAATCTGGAAGACGAAATCGGTCGCTGACAAACCTGTAGTTTCTACATCAGATGAACCACAGAAGTAGATTAACCTGAATCCTTTGAGAGTTTCTGCCTCAAACCCAAATATACACACCAAAAAATCATCAGAGTTAGAGCACACCGAAATGGTCTCATTTGCCTTTGCAGATGTTGAACGAGGCGCGCGTTGGAGCCTTGCTCAGTCGAAGAGGAGGCATTCCGGCGTGCGAGCGGCGAGAGGGACTGAGCAAGGCGCAACAGCGTGGTGAGGGTGTCATGGAGAGGGTTTCAAGGATATGATTTGGTAGGGTTGGAAAGCATTCTTCATCGTTGATGGAGATGAGGGTGAAGTTAGGTAGTAGAAGGTGGTAGCGGGCCTTGGCGGAGGTGGCGATGTGGTAAGGCGTGAATGAGAAGGGGTCGCGGGGGAGAAGCATTGGGGAGAAGGACCTAGGTTATCGGGATATTGGAGGAGAACGTGAGAGAGCTGGCACCGGATTTTAAATTTTGTAAATTGAAAAATTGAATTTAATACTTGATCCGACGGCTAAATTGCATTAGGTGTCTCATATACCTTGTCAAATACATCTTGATGATACTTCTTTTTAATATAGTATAGATGTTAATTTGAATCAATGGTACACTTGTATGTGTGCCCCTGAATAGGTTTGGTGAGCCCTACCTTCTTCAGAAAAGGACAAGGCTGCTTTCAGCGCCACTGCAGCTTTCCCGCAATGGCTACTAGTGAGTTGACTTTGATGACATCAGCAAAAATCATCACCATCTGGACTTCGAAAATATTACAGAAATCCTTGAAGCATTGAGTGATGTTAAGTCACTCAAAGCCATCTGTCTTGGCTCTCAGCGTTTCTAGACTTGTGAATTTCTTTGGATTTGTCTCAGCGGTTCTGTCTCAACAGTCTCAGCGGTTTCTTCTTAATAGCTGTGATAGTCCTTTGTCTTAACGCTTTATTCATATTAGTTAAGACAAGTCACTATCTTAGTGGTTCTGTCTCAGCGGTCTTTGCTTCTCAGCTGAGACTATCTTCTATCCTAGAAGATTTTCTCTTAACTGTCTCAGCACTTACTTCTTGATTTGTAGCGTTGAGTGAACCTGCTTCACTCAATGCTTCTGGACTTAGAGAAATCCAACTAGTTTTGTCTCAGCTGTCTCAGCACTCTCAATGCCTTCTTCTCATTTATCTCAGCTGTCTCAGTGGCATCAACTCCTTCTTCTCAGCTATCTCAGCAGTCTTAGCACTTTTTGCCTTGGTCAGTTTCTCTAGCTTTAGTTGCGTTCGACGATCTGTGCCTGAGCTCGACAAACTCTGATCTTCTTAGCGGTCCCAATGCTTTTTAACTTAGTTGATTTTTCTGGCTTTAGCTTAAAAAGTGTTGAGCTGAGTTCGATGATTTATAAGCTAAGCTCGACGAATTGCAAACTGAGCTCGACGAACTTCAAGCTGAGCTTGACGAATTGTGAAACCTGACCTCTTATGCTTATCACAAGGAATGTTGAGCTGAGCTCGACGACCAGTGTGCTAAGCTCGACGAACTTTGAGCTGAGCTCGACGAAATTTGAATTTTACTACCAGACTCATTTTCTTCAGCTGTAGAATCATGGACTACCTGCATGCATGAACTAGGGCACACATCAAATACATTATGTGTGTATGTCATTGACCCGTTTGACTTCTTAAAAATCTCGGATATTGGGATCAATAGACCCAATAATCCCCCCTATTTGAAGAAGTGAAAACAATAAAGGTCATTGACAACACTGCATATTCATCATAGACCAAATTTAACATTAGTAGAGTGTGGAAATTTTACCATATTTCTCCATCCTGTCGAGAATTACATACTCCCCGGTATGCTGCCATCCTTACTGTTCCACTTATTTATTCTTCACAACACTGGACTTCTATCCTCCCCCTTTTTGACTTCTGTAATGCGGAGCATACTGAGGGGTTTTTCTCCCCCTATCTGTTTAGAGTAGAAATTTCCCATAGTGACTGAATCCAGTTCAATTGTTCGGCCAGCTCCCCCTCAACAGTTGCACATTATCTTCATAATCTGGAGGAAGAGCATGTTCTACCTGCAAAATAAACATTGACATATTATAGAAGAGAGAATTGAAGCTACACAAGATTCAACATACCCAATTCAAATTTGAAGGTGTTGAACTTGGTCATCTAGTGCCTTAATGAAGATATCAGCCAGTTACTTGTCTGTGGAGACAAATTCAAGGGAGATGTCTTCCCTTTCCACATTTTCTCTAATGAAATGATACCTAATTTCTATATTCTTAGTCCTGCCATCGGAGATAGGATTCCTAGCTATAGAAATTGCACTAGTAGAATCACAAAAGAGTGGAGTTCTACTTATTTGAATATTATAGTCCTGAAGTTGATGCTGGATCCACAGCAATTGAGCAAAGCAGCTTCCAGCTAAAATAAACTCTGACTCTGCTATTGATATTGCAACACTCGTTTTTTTCTTGCTACTCTAAGAGACAAGCCTTCCACCTAAAAATTGACAGGAGCCTGAAGTTGTCTTCCTGTCCTCCTTGCCTGCAAAATCTGCATCTGAATACCCTGTTAGTTCAAATTCCCCATTCCTGGGGTACCATAGGCCAAGATTTAGGGCATCTCAAGATTCTTTTCACAGCAATATAATGAGACTCTTTAGGGCAGGCATGATACCTGACACTGACACATGTTGCATACATAATGTCAGGCCTACTTGCAGTGAGGTAGACAAGGGAACCAACTATACCTTTATACAAAGTTTGATCAACAGGTTTTCTTGGATCATCTTTGCCTAAAGGCATACTTAAGCTCATGGGAGTTCTTATGGTGGAATCATTCTCCATGCCATATTTCTTGATTATCTCCCTGGTGAACTTTGACTGGGATATGAATAGACCATCATTAGTCTGTTTTGCTTGGAGTACTAAGAAAAATTTCAGTTCACCCATACTACTCATCTCAAACTTCCCCTGCACAAGTTTAGTAGACTTCCTGCAGAGGTTGTCAACAGTAGAGTCAAATATTATGTCATCAATATAAATCTGGACTAGGAAGATCTTGCCCTGAAATTCCCTTAAGAATTGGGTCTTGTCTATTTTCCCCCTTGAGAATTTTTTCTCAATGAGGAAGGTTGACAATGTCTCATACCATGCTCTTGGGGCTTTCTAGAGGCCATAAAAAGCTTTCTTAAATCTATATACAACAATAGGCGAGTTAGATTCTACAAAACCTGGAGGTTGCTCTACATAAATCTCTTCATTCATGTCTCCATTCAGGAAGGCGGACTTGACATCCATCTGGAATACTTTGAATCCCTGGAAGGCTGCAAATGCAAGGAATTGTCTGATTGATTCCAACCTTGCAACTAGGGCAAATGTCTGGTCATAATCAATCACCTCTTCCTCTCTATAACCTTTGGCCACCATTCTAGCTTTATTCTTTATTACAATGCCATTTTCATCAAGTTTATTTCTGAAAGTCCACTTTAATCCAATGACATTATGTCCATCTAGTCTGGTATCCAGTTTCCAGACATTGCACCTTTTGAACTGGTTCAGTTCTTCTTGCACTGCACCACTCCAGAATTGGTCTTGATTAACTTCTTCAAATTTTTTGGTCTCTACTTATGACAGGAAGCTGGAATAGAGAGCCATGTTGATACTTTTGCTTCTAGTTTGTACACCTTGGCTAGCCTCACCTATTATCTGATTTATTGTATGATCTCTCAGATATCTAACTACAGGGGAAGCCTGTCTGCTTCCTGCTAATTACCATTTTCTCCAGCAGGTTGGTCTTCATTTCCAGTTTGATTGTCCTGTGCTTCCTCTGGATAACATCCCTCATCACATCCTTCTTGCATAGCTTTGTCTTTATCTTTGATGGAGGGCATTTCCATCATGCCTTATGTACCTACATAGCTAGGCAAAGAGCTTGACATATCATTGTCAATCATGCATGACTCATCAAGTACTACATGTCTTCTACACCTTGATTTGTTAAGTTATAGACTCTATATGCCCTACTATTATTGTTGTACCCAACTAAGAACACCTCATAGGATTTGACGGCAAACTTAGTCACTTTTGACTTACCGTTGTTCAGAATGAAACACTTGTAGCCAAAAATCCTGAAATAGGATATGTTTGGCTTTCTGCCCTTCAAGATATCATCCTTAGTCTTCTTGTGGCCTTTGGTGATAGAAACCCTATTGAGCACATGACATGCAACATTAACTGGGAGAGAAGTGTCACTCAATAATATTCTCCCAGCTTTTATGAGAGTCCTGCTTTTCCTCTCAGCTAACTCATTTTGCTGGGGTGTTCTTGGAGAGGAGAATTCTTGATGAATCCCTTGCTCTTCATAGAATGTATTCATAGCAGCAGGCTGAAACTCAATTCCATGGTCATTTCTCATTTTGACTACAGAGCATGCAAGCTCATTCTGAATTTGCCTGACAAAATTTGTGAGGATTTAGAGGATTTCATCCTTTCTTCTAAGGAAGAACATCCAAGTAAACCTGGAATAGTCATCCACAATCACAAGGGTGTAGACCTTCCTACCTAGACTATAAACAGGCATAGGAGCAAACAAGCCCATATGCAAGAGATACAAGCATCTCTTTGAGTCCTTGGTCAATGGTCTTATAATTCCAATGACACAAATACCCTCCTTGGAGCATTTTATTTTGGGACCATTCCTAACAAGCTCATCACTGAAGAGCTGACCAATGGTCTTATAATTCAAATGAGGTAGTCTCTTGTGCCATTGGACATAATATGATACTTTGTCATTTGCAACTTGGCATATAGGGGAACTATTATCTAAGCAAGAAAAATTTTAACAATAGACATTCCCACTCCTAGACCCTGTTAAGATGACACATTGGTCACTTAACCTCTTGATGTGGTACTTATCCTTATGGAAGGAAATTACATATCCAAGATCACATAGTTGGCTCTTACTTATGAGGTTGTGTTGCAACCCTTCCACATAAGCCACCTTTATGATGTTGATTATACCATTTGAAATATTACCATAGCCTATGTTTATCCCCATGTCAGAGCCTCCAAAGATGACCTTGGGTCCATTATTTACTGTAGTGAACTCCTTCAATATGTCCTTTATTCCAATCATGTGCCTGGAACATTCACTATCCAAGTACCATTTAGGGGAACTGGTACTTGAACTAATCTGAAATAAACACAAATCACCTTACCTTAGTACCCCAATTTCTGTTGGGCCCTAGGTTCACATTAGTCTGAAAATAACCATGCCTTCCTGCAGAATTCTTGATAGGTTGGCAACTTCTGAACACAGAAGGATTGTGCCAGCAATCTACAGCATAGTGGCCCACTTTGCCACAACACCAACACTCGTAGATATTGTATCTTCTTTTCTATTTGGGACCAACATTAGGATGTATTGCCTCCTGAACCGTGGGGAGATATGCCGCTCTATACATCAATCTTCTTGCAGTAGCCGTTTAACTGAAGGACAGTATTTCAGTAGGCTGTTTTGGACTTTTCTGAGAACCACCAGCTGCATGTCTCTTTTCAGCCAACATGCATCTGATAGCATCTGAGATTGCCATTCCAGCAATGCCAAAAGACTCTCCTTAAGTCACTACTTTTGCTGGATGATTTAGATTCACAACAACAGCATTATCTTTGATTTTTGGGGCTAGGGCACCACAAAAATAGTCCAGAATGGGCCATTTGAATTTCCTCATGGGCAGCCCTAAATGCTCTCACATGGCTGTATCTTCCACCTTGGCTAGGTCCACGTTGGTCCATACCTGTGGATCTGCCATTCTCTTAGTGACCACAACAGCTTTCATGGTCATACTTGTTAGAAGACAACAACACTCTCTGAAAAGGAATATGAGGCAATGAGGCTAGATGCACAACTTGTGCCTTCCCTTTTCCCTTTCCTTTTGGATTGGAAGGTCTAGCAGGTCCCTTAAATCTCAACCCTTTCTTACAAGCATGGGTAAGGTGGGTATCAATTAAGGCAGCACAGTGTTTGGCTTAAAAAATTTGCTCACTAGTAATTTCTCATTTAAGAGATCATTTTCAAGTCTCTGGATAAGTTTCTCATTTGAGACTCTTACCACATACTCACTGTCAATGATCTCCTTCAGCTGAGCTTCTTGAGCAGCCATGTTAGTGAGGGCATTTTCTTGATCTTCACACTTGCTTTTAAGACTTAAAACCTCTTTTACATTTCTCTTGGCAAGTAGCTTGCACTTCTTGAATGCCTAAAGAAGTAATCCATACTTGATAATTATGGAGTTGACTTCATCCTCAGAGTCTGAATCCCCTTCATCTCTTGATGATTGAGCTTCAGAGCCTGAGTCAGCCTCATGACTTGAGATAGAAGATTGTGATTTAGCATTTACCTGAGTCTGACCAGGCAGATCCTGGCTGCTTTCTTCATTTGTCATTGCAACCAATCCAAGGCATTGAGCATCTTCTTCTTCATCTTCATCCACCTCTGAGTCACTATCTGAGTGAGACGAAGTGGCAATGATCCCTATTCTAGCAGCAAGGTATTCTTCAGATTCTTCTTCAGCAAGAGCCATAAGCCAAATGTAGGCTTCTTCTTCTTCACTGTCTGACCCAGAGGAAGAGTCAGTACAGGTCTTTTCCATCTTGGCCACAAGGGACTTCTTCTTCTTTCCCTTGTGGTGCTTCTACACTCCTTCTTCTTTCCTCTTCACTGGGCAGTCAGCAAGTACATGCCCAGGTTTGTTGCAGCAGAAACAAATAATATTAGAAGAAGATTATTTATTAGAGTTCTGAGCATACATGTCCACTTTAGAGGATTTTTGTCTGTGCTGTGAGGAGGAGGATGGCCTTCTGTTCTTCCACTGCCCCTTCTTCATGAATTTTTGAAACTGCCTAGAGAAGGCAGCAAAGTCCTAATCAGACGTATGGTTGTCAGAGGAGCTGGACCTTGAGCTCTCAGATTCTGACTCAGCAGTTCTTCTGACTAGAGAGGTCTTCCTTCTGCTCCTGGTTGAAGCATCAGCTCTGAAAGCCACATATTTCTCCTTGCTCTGTGACTAACTGCTCTTCTCTTGTTCTTCCTTGTAGTAACTTTCCAAAAATGGTTGATGGTGGAGTGTCAGCTAGCTTACCCATCTCCCTGATGGCATAGATCTTTGTGTCCCAATCCTTTGTGAGGGACCTAAGAAATTTTTCATTCAGCTCATAGGTGCTGAATTCCCTTCCATATGTTCTAAGTTCATAAACAGTTCTGAAAAATCTTTCAAATCTTTCAGCAATGCCCTCAAACTTTTCATGTCTGAAGGCCTCATACTCCTGGTTGAGCAAGGATTTTTTTCATCCCTCACCTCTTCTGTGTCATCCATGAACACAACTAGGGTGTCCCACATCTCCTTGGAGGTTTTGCAGTGCACCAGATTCTTGAATGTTGAATCATCTACTGCACTGGCAATAATATTTTGAGCTCTCTTGTACATGGAGGCAAGAAGGAACTCATATTTGTTGATTTCTTCATAAGACTTGGATGTTTGAATGTTGGCATCCAAAACTGAGACTTTCATAGGGATTAAAGGTCCATCTTTGACTATAATTTCTATCCTAGGGTCAGCAGCTTCCATGAATAGCCTGACCCTTTACGTCTAGAGCGCAAACCCATCCTTTCTACAGATTGGTAACTTCATGGCTCCCAATTCATTGTAGTTTACACCATACCCCATTATTTATATTATAGCTAACCTTGGAGGAAAGATTGTTAAATTCTTTTTGAGTAACATCCCTCCGATACCACTTAAAAGTTATTTAACTCAAAGATAGAAAATCACCTAGAGGGGGAGGGGGTTAGGGGGGTGAATATGTTTTTGAATTTTTATGAATTCTTTTGCTGATTTTTAACTTATACTATCTAGAGCTTTTCCTTAGCACGTGCAATAAGTCAGAAAACAAGCACATAGCAAACAAAAAGATTTATAGTGGTTCCCTAATTCGGTACATCAACTTTCCCTCTCACCTATACAACTGATTTGTTGGACTAGGCACAAACTCCACCAATATGCTCCTCAGAGCTTACACCTCAGGCCCTCAGCCTATAACACAGATTCTTCAAAGAATCCAAATTCAAAACCACAAGGGTTCCTATCTCAGAGTTTTGAAGAGCTCCTACAGCTTAGTGATCCATTGATCACCTACCTCAGCCTTATTTCTAAAGCCTACAACTCAGGCTCTTCAAGCCAACAGCTTTAGGTACACATCCCTACTCTCAGAGTGCTGCAGCACTCCTACAACTCAGTACCACAACTAGGTACCTACAGCTCAGCCTCCTTCAGGGACTACAACTCAGTGACAAACTTGTCACCTACAGCTCAGTGACTCTCTAGTCACCTACCTCAGGCACAAGGCCCTATACTTAGGCTGGGAGGACAGCCCTACCTCAGATCCATACTTGGATCCTACATCAGAGAGCAACACTCTCCTAACTCAAGCAATTAACCTATATAGCTCAGATCCACACTTGGATCCTACCTTAGTATCCCAACAGGGCACCTACCTCAGTGACTAATTAGTCACCTACCCAGTCACAAAGTGCTCTACACTCAGATTCAGATAAAGAGAATCCTACAAGAAAAGAGTACATAATGATTTAAGAAAAATAAACAACTGACTCAGAGATAAATCTATGAGTCTACCTTGCTGGACTGAGCAGATTTCAGTCCAGCACTCTTGTTGTAGAAGGAATTAGTCCGCTTCTACAGCTAACTCTTTTTTGCTGCACAGAAGAGCAGCAACCAGCTTGCTGAATGGTAGAATCAGCTTCTTTATTCTTGAAAAAACTATCTTGCTGAGCTTGAAGAGCTCAGTTAACTTCCATTGCCTTAGCGGCTATCCCTGCTGGACATTAGCTTTCAAGCTTGGTGGAGAAGAAGATGTCCAGCCGCCTCTTATTTTCTTTTCCCGTTCGATCTCTTTTATTTTCTATTGGTTGCCCTAATACCTTTTCATTTTCCTTTTTATAAACGTTGATTTGAATTAACGACATAATTGTATGTGGGCCCCAACCAAGGTTTGGTAAGACCCACCTTATTCAGAAAAGGACAAGGCTGCTTTCGGCACCACTGCAGCTTTCCCGCAACGGCTACATGTGAGTTGACTTTTATGACGTCAGCAAAGGTCATCACCATCACGACTTAGAAAATATTCCAGAAATCCCTGAAGCGTTGAGTGATCTTAAGTCAGTCAATGCCATCTGTCTTGGCTCTCAGCACTTTTGGACATGTGAATTTCTCTGGATTTGTCTCAGCAGTCTCAGCGGTTTCTTCTTAATAGTTATGACAGGCCTTTGTCTCAACGCTTTCTTCTTATTAGCTGAGACAAGTATCTGTCTCAACGGTTCTACCTCAGCGGTCTTTGCTTCTCAGCTGAGACTATCTTCTATCCCTGTAGATTTCCTCTTAACTGACTCAGAGCTTCCTTCATCATAAGAAGCGTTGAGTGAACCTGCTTCACTCAACGCTTCCAGACTTAGAGAAATCTAGCTAGTTTTGTCTCAGCTGTCTCAGCGCTCTCAATGCCTTCTTCTCAACTATCTCAGCTGTCTCAGCGGTCTCAACGCCTTCTTCTCAGCAATCTCAACGGTCTCAGCATTTTTTGCCGTGGTCAGTTTCTCTTATTTTAGCTGCGTTCGGCGATCTGTGGGCTGAGCCCGACGAACTCTGATCTTCTCAGTGGTCTCAGTACTTTTTGTCTTAGTTGATTTTTCTGGCTTTAGCTTAACAAGTGTTGAGCTGAGTTCAACGATTTGTAAGCTGACATCGACAAATTGCAAACTGAGCTTGACGAACTTCAAGCTGAGCTTGACGAAATGTGAAACCATTGCTCTTGTGCTTATCCCAAGGAATGTTGAGCTGAGCTCGACGACCAGTTTGCTGACCTTGACGAACTTCGAGCTGAGCTCGACGAAATTTGATTTTTACTACCAAACTCATTTTCTTCGCCTATCCAATCATGGCCTACCTTCATGCATGAACTACGACACACATCAAATAATTATTTGTGTATGTCATTGACCCTGAAAGTGTTCAGTTGTCTACCTAAATCACATAGATGGTGGTGAATAGGTGAGTTGTGCATCTTTTTGCGGAAGAAAAATTTAGAGATCTATGCACACAATTATCTACCAAGAATTCACAGACGACAAAAGATTTATAGTGGTTCCCAAACCTTGGGTACATCCACTTTCCCTCACCGATCTAGCAAAGCACTAGACTCGGCTACTCCACTATCTCGGATTGAAAACCAATCCTACGCCTCGCAACAAAGTTCCTACAATCTCGATCTACAACACGGATCTACACTCGGAAGATAAATACTTCTTACAACTCAGATGCAAAAGCTCCTACAGTCGGAGAGAAATCTCCTACAAGAATTAAATTGAGAATGATGAAAATACAAACAGTAATGCTCAGATCTGTAAACAGTTTGCCTAGGTCTTCTTCTTTGATCATTGCGGCTCTATCAGAAAAGTTGAAGAAGAATCTCTACAAGAACTGGATCTAAAAATTTCTTTGACTTCAAAAGATCCGAGAGATGATGAGGAATGAAAAGCAATCTCGATCTGTGAATCTTCTTGATCTGAATCTCTTGAATCGAAAGACCTAGCGATTTGCACGAAGAAGATCGGCGGCAGCGGCTTCCGTTTTTGGACAGAGTGAATAAGATTCAATAATCTTAGAATAATGCTTGACAGCGCTTAGGGATAGTCAGTTTTGACAAGACCTTATATAAGATCTCCCTAACGGTCATAATTAACATTACTGATGTACATATGGACCAATCACGTCACGACATTTGATATTTCCATCAAATCTGGACTTAGCAATTTTCTGGAAAAATCCGACTATATTACTCGAGTAAACAATTACCAACTCGAGTACTTACTAAGATTACTCAAGAGAGTAGAACGAGACTACTCGAGTAGATGACTTAGAGAAAATCCAGAAATAATGAGTATCTACTGAGTACACGAAGACTTACTCGAGTGCTAATATAGTTACTTGAGACGTGGAGTTGAAATAATCGAGTACAAGAAGCATTAGTCGAGAGAATATAAATTAACTACTCGAGAGGTAGAAGGAATACTCGAGTCAAAGACTTAGAATAATTTCTGAGAGAAGAAAACGGGTTACTCGAGAACAGGAACTGGACTACTCGAGAGGAGATAACCTACTCGAGTATATGGATATTACTACTCGAGTAATGGACTTAGAAAAATTCTGAGGGAAGAAATGCTTATCACTCGAGTATTAAACTTGGACTACTCGAGTAGTAGATAGACTACTCAAGTACATGAATTTTACTAATCGAGTGAAGTAAAACAACACGAAATCCTATCTTCTATAACTCGAGACAAAAGACTAATCAACTCGAGTACTAATATGACTACTCGAGTAAATGACTTAGAAAATTTTTCAGAAAGGAAATTCTGTTAACTCGAGAATAAGAGAGTATCTACTCGAGTAATTGACTTGGCTACTCGAGAGATATATTTTGACTACTCGAGAGCTAATTCCCTTACTCGAGTACAGATAGACTTACTCAAGTATAAACTAAGTATTCAACTTAAGTATATAAAATACTACTCGAGTGAAAGACTTAGAAAATATTTCTTCAACAAAATTTTCTCTTCTTCAATAAATTCAGCAACATTTATTTCTCCAATCAGTACTAGTGCTTGAAAATGAAGTGTATCCCAATAGAAAAACTACACATGAGTCAACACCATGGATGACACAATGAGGGATTACATTGTATGGTCCTGTGTTTAGTCACCTATTGTAGATTGACATTGTTCCACACTTGGCATTATAGTCCTACAAACACATAACTAAAACAAGACATCAAATATAACTTAATTCATCTTAGTTCAAGGGTAACTTCATCAAATTTGGGTTGTTGTGGATATAATACCCAACAATATCCCCCTATTTGTAGAAGTCAGAACCCTTTACACTAAGGTGAACTATATAGACATAAAAAGAACTAGATATGAGATAGAGAAAGCAGTGCAATAAGCATAAGGAGTAAAGTCAAAGAGCATATGATCAAAATTAGAAGTTATATAAACAAGATTGTCCAAAATATCATTTCTACATAAATCATATCCACACTCTCATAATTCTCTATGCTTAGACTTAAAGGTGCAGCTTGTCCTTCTTCTCTTGCTATCTTATTTGGTAGTTGTAGGGCTTGGGATAGTACTTTCGAGGCTTTGGAGGAGCAGCAGGGCTGTTCCTTCCAAATTCTCTATCATAAAGCCTTCTCTTTGTCATTGACTTTTCATACAATTCTCATTCCTGGGAGCTGTAATGATCATTCCTGTTTTCATTGAAGTCCATGACAAGCTTGAGAGTATCTAGAATGAGGGACTTTGAAGTTGGAGACCAGATCTCTACAAACTCAGGAGCTTTCCTGTTTTCTGTTCTGGAATTGGGATTGACCTTCTAGCTGAGGCACCATCACCATACATTATCTTCTTCTTTGAAGTGTTAATCTCAGGAGGAGCTTGGAAGAATATGTTTGCTGGGTCTGCCTCCCAAACCTGAGCATATGATTCTAGAGGAGGACCTTCACAGCCTTCAGGTCTAGGATAGAAGGTAGGTTGTTGAGCTTGAGCTGGAGCAGCAGTAGCTAAGGGGTTCAGATTGTGAGGAATGATGTTTGGATCAGCTGGAAAGTCTGGAGGAATCTGATTGTGTATCCAAACTGTTGTATCAAAGGTATGAAACTTCACACTCTGAATCTGTCCTGGCATATCATCATGAATGTTAAGCCCGGAATCAGCGACCTGTTCGCGCAGCTTTCCAGACCGGGCGGCCTGGTCTTTCTATCCGCCACGTCTCCCAAGTCGGCCGTCACCCGAGGTCGGGCGGCCTCTCAGGCTAGCCGGATCTCAGATCAACCCGTCTAGTCATCTCTGAAGCCGGGCGGTCTCCATGTCAGCCGGCCGCCAGCGCCGGCCCTGCTCAGCGACAATGCCCAGGGTCCAGCCCGTCAGCTCGCCAGGAGGAATCCGCTAGGCCGCGCGGCTTCCCTCCTTTCTCGTTTTCTACTCATTTGCTTCCCCTCACCTCTGCCGGGTTCTCCTGTACCCCGGGCAGTCAGTAACTTTAGCCCTGCCCGCTTGGGCAGGCCCCCGAGCCTATAAATAGGGGGAGGGTGCACTCCCCAAGACACGATGACTTGTATCCAGGAGCTCGCCTGTTAAGAGCTGCGGCCTCAAGTCTAGTGTTTTGCGGCTTGCTGTCTGGCCGACTTTCTCTTTTTTCCCTTCTTGTAACTGTTTCTTACCTCTAATAAAGGAAAGCCTGTCGCAGGAGTGGCATTTAAGCCGCGGCGAGCGAACACTGCTGTTGCCACTGCCAGCGGCCTCTTTTTCTGTCCTTAAGCTACGACCGCTAGTAACCGACTAGTCGACAGTCTCCTCCTTTACCTTCCTTCCCCCGGTGCTCGAACCGTTAGCTGGTGGTGCTTGAATCCCTGTGCGTTTTCGTGCATCGACAGTTAACACGCGACCTTCAGATCTCGATTAGTCGATGAAATCAGCGGTCTCGTTGGTCAGACCGCTCTAGCTTCTAGAGCTCGGCGGCCTGTCGAGCAAGCCGCGACTTTGCCGGCTAAGGCTTTCAGCCCGCCTCCAGCACTGTAGAACCTGCCTTCTACCCGCTCGCTTTTTCGCCGGCCTTCTTATCGGCTTGTTGCGCCGTCTAGCCGTGAGTTCAAGCCGCGACTAGTCGGCGGTCTCTGAGACATGTTTGGTTATCTTCTTCTTTTCAAGATGAATCCTGCAAAGGGACAAATTGAATCTTGTTTCTTGGCAACTACTACAGATTTCTCAGAAGTGCAGGATTGTTCATATTTTAATAATGAGTTCCTTGGCCATGATAACAAATTTTCTACGAATTGTGTTGAGCATGCACCAAAGTCTGTTCCAAATGAACCTTCTTGTAAGGAAGAAGAAGAGGCCCCTTCTCCATTCAATGATCGTATTCGGTGGGATACTATTTCCGATGATTTCAGAGTGCCGCGTCTCCCGGAGTATTCTGGATGTGATGATCCGTTCTCTCATTTACATGCCTTTGAATCAGCCAGTTCACTAAGAAACGTGTCATATGGAGTAAAATGCAAACTCTTTGTTATATCTTTTGGAGATATTGCAAGAGAATGGTTCTATAGTCTTCCACCTCGATCGGTAACCAATTTTAAAGATCTTCGAAGTCAATTCATTTCAAGATTCACTATTTACAGAAAGCGGAGAAGAGACGTTAGAGCTCTCTTCCGAATCAAGCAAGGAGTTGATGAGTCGAATCTGGATTTCATTGACCGATTCCAAAAGGAAGTTTTGGATGTCTGTAACGCCCATCAAGATTATTATTTGCATGCTTTCATAAATGCACTTCGAGAAGGCCCTTTGAAGTTTAAGCTCACTACAAAGTATCCCAAAACTTATGGAGATCTTATTGATATCGTGAATAAGTTCATAATAGGGGAAGAAGCGAATAAAGGTTATATCTTGTTTCTGAATCAAATGGCTAAACAATCTCAAGGGACGTCTGGTGATCAGCAACTCATTTCTTCTCAAAATGTTTCGCAAGTTAAATGTTGCAAATCTCCTCCTCTTCCTCAGCATAGAACTCCAAAGCGTAAAAAAGGTTCAGATAAGTATGTTAAATTCAAAATTCCTACGGAAGATCTTCTAATAATCCTTCAAGGAATGCCTGAGTTCAAAAAGTCTCGGCGTTTGAAATCTAAAGTAAAATATCGGCATGAGGGGCTTTTTTGCAACTATCAGAAAGATATTGGTCATCTAGCAGAAGGCTGCATAGCTCTTCGGGAATTAGCTGATCAACTTGCAAGAGCTGGAAAGTTGCAAGAATATGTCATTCAGTAGTTTTCTAAGGCATTCTTCCATGGCTTACTCAATAGTTCAAGAGGGGATTTCTTTTTCTCTATATGATAAAAGTGCTTATGATCAGAATAATATATAAAGTCCCCTTATAAATTGGTATTAATGGGGCATAGTCAAGCTTCGAACATATATCCTTTTGTCACATCCTTAACCTCAATCAAGGACCCCTTATAATCCTTTTGCCACATCCTTACCTTTCATTTAAAGCTTATTACTTAGCTTTACTTATAATGCTAACATGCATGCATATAAGGGCAAAAGGCCCCCTTGGAAATCTTAAGCCCTCCACATCCCGCTTGACATCAGTTGCATATGTGTAGTGGAAATTCCGCATGACCTTCGTCGCAGACATTGCGTACTTGTCCCGCTTGACATCACTCGCAGACATTACGTACTTGTCCCGCTTGACCTTCGTCGCAGACATTACGTACTTGTCCCGCTTGACCTTCGTCGTACACATTGCGTACTTGTCCCGCTTGACAACGGTCGCGGATATTAAGAATTTCAATCCCGCTTATGTGTTCTTTGTGAGGAAAGTACTGCCGCACGCACCTGCCCACATCGACACATAAGCGGATAGCTCCATCTATTCTTGCAGGACAACACGAGCCTCATCGCTATCTCGTGGCTTTATTAAGCGGCATGTGCCAATTTATATCATTCAATGCACAGGCCGCGCGGTTACATATTCCGGCTTAAATTATTTGGCTTCCATGTGCCCATTGCCGGTTTATTATTCATATACTCGTGAAGTCGGCCGACCTGTTTCTGGCAGTTAATTCTCGATCTTAGTCCGCCGACTTATATGGTATCAATTATACTAGTCGCTCAGCGACCCGCCATCATAAAATTATTTGGCTTCCATGTGCCTATTGCCGACCTGTATTATCAGAAGCCGCAGAATGTTAATCTATTCTTCTCTCTTTCATTAAAAGGGCAATTTGTATCAGAGTTCACCCTAGCCGCAATCTTATACTTCAATGTCATCGCTTTTTGACGGCTAAGAAGGATAGTCGCGCGGATTATTGGTCGTAGTTTATGTACAAGTAAGGCGCGATCATTCAGCTCTTCCCAGCGGATAACATTGATTACTTCATTAAGGCAAATGAAGGTTTAAACAGTTAGCCGCACGACTTATTGTCGATGTGTATTCTGAAACAAGCCGCAAGAATATCTCTATATCACTTGCGAATAACTTCGTTGAAGTCACGGTTTGACCTCATACCGGTTTATATGCTAACAATCTATTAAATCGGAAGTTATACTGAGACTGCGCGGACTTGAACAAGTAAGAAAAGTAAGATGTAAAGTAAGAGACACATTAAAGGTGAAATTTTCCCTCATTCCTTTTCATATTTCGTTGAATATTACAAAAGTGTTAATCGCGCTGTTTACAAAAACAATACCGCCGATTTTCCAAAAAGATCAAAATACAGATTGCAAATTAAAAAGGTTCTAATCGGTTGGCTTGAGCTTTTTAGCCGCAGGAGAACGTGAATCACCGTCATCATCGATGTCAACGGAGAATTCAGAGTACCCGCTGCTGATAGTCGCCAAGCTTCCTGAACCGCTGGAACTCGCCGACGCTGTCCGCGCGGTTTCGGATGCTTGACCGCCGGACTCTGACGATGCGCTCCACTCCGGGTTTCCTGGCCGCCCTCTTCCTCGTCGTCTTCTTCCTCTTCGCTGACTTCGTCGCCGATCTTACCTTTGCGCTTGATCGCCCTGTAGACGTCGGCCACCTGCTCTTTCAGGTGGGGTAGATGTCGGCACAGGTGAAGTCGGTGAATCCGGTCGCCAAGCCGCCAAGGTCTCGGAGGCATTTAAGTGCTCCGTCAATCCCCTGGACGACTTGCGGGAAGACGTTGTCGTGGAAGGTGGGGTTGGCCGGGTCATACATTACCTGCAAAAGAAGAAAAGGTAAGGCCGCGCAGTTTCATAATGCTAACCGCACGAGTATCGATAATGACTTACCTCCTCCCTTTCTTTCAGTCGCTTGTTCTCTTCCACTTATTCATCTAACTGCCTCTCCAGGCTGCTCTTCTCTTTCATTAGCTGCTTGTAGGAAAGGCCCATGAAGTGGCTTGCCACGAAGCTCCTCGCCCCAACTTGCACGGCTAGCCGCGGCAGGTCGTCTGCTGGAACTCGACGCATCGCCTTCAGGTTGCACTTGCCATACAGTGCGCCGCCAACCACGGTAGCGTGGCGGGTTACTTCTTATCTCCCCCAGTAAGGGAGGGCGGTGGAGATCATCACGGACTCGCCGTCCGGACTCCACAGCACAGTCGGGTTGCCATGGACGTCCTTCAGGCCGCTGCCCGTTCCCTGCATCATAAACTCGCCAGAGGAGGCCGACTCCTCCTCCTCCACAGCCTGCGCCGGCTTGGCCCGCCTGGCTCGCTTCTCTCGTTGGGTGAGAGTCAGGCCGCCAGGCGTCAGCTGCTTGTTCTGCGGGACCGCCACAGCAACTACAAAGATAAAGACAAAGTTAGTTCACAAGCCGCGCGGCTAAGCGTTCAGTTCGACCGGTTTGGAGCTTACTATCTTTTGCTTCAATCCATTCTAAGGAGGGCAGTAGTGGGATGTAATGGTTTACATCAAGCCGCTCCCCCTTGAATAAGGTGTATATTTCCTTCTCCACGCCGTCCAAGCCGCCGCTGCCGAAGGCGGCCACTTCGCGGATTTGCGGGTTGACTGGCAGTAACCCCAGGTTTCCCTCGAAGATGAGAAACTGTTCCGACCAGTTGGCGATCTTATTCGCCAGGCTGACGATTTTCAGCCCCCTGCAGCCGAAGTACAAATGCCCCCGGAAGATCTTTGTCACGGAGTCCAGGATAGACCGCACCGAGAAGCATTCCCGGAACAGCCTCATAGAGAATCAGACTCTTTCCGATCTTAAGTAGGAGATGAAGCTATATATGGCGGCTATCGAGTTAGGTGGCAGTTGTCCTGACACAACTCTATAATGGTCGAAGACCGCCACGGCCTCCATCAAGACCGGAAAGCTGAATCCGCAGTCGAAGTGGTCGATTGGCATGGCGATCTGATTGGCATTTGATGTGTTAATCCGCTCGTTTTGCAGTGGAAGCCGCGCGACCAGCGGGCTTCCCTGTATGGGTTTCTCTACAAACTCGTCCAGCTCGGCTTTTGTAAGCCGGCATTCTTTATGGTCAGCATAGTGGAATGCGGAGGCAGCGTCAGTCCTAACCGCAGAGGCCTTGTCAGGCCGCAACGACTTGGACTTAGCCCTCATCTTTTCTATCTTGTGATGAAATCTCCGGGGCCAGCTCTATTTATAGAAAACCAATGGAGGTATAGTACTCAACGTCAAATCGCGGCTAGGCGTCACGCCGCGCGACCTAAACCTGTAGGAAATACAAATCAACGCAACGACTAAGCCTCAGTTTAGTTCGTTAGTCCGCACGGCTATATCCCTGCACTTAGAACAATTTCATGGAAAACCATGTGGATATCAATCTGTTAAGCCGGAGATCTGTTCACCAGACCGCACAGCTACTTTCCTGTACTTAAATTTTTCAGAACAAAGCACAGGCATGGTGATCATAAATACAAACCGCATACGCAGTAAACAGTTTGCAGCATATAAAATACAACAGTTTACAAGAACCAAATTGTCCAACATCCAGCAAGAAAAATATATATTACAACATAATATTCAATTGTTCGCGCGGCTTAAATCGCTCAAGTCGCTCAGCCTTGCTTGTCGCCATTCTGTCTGTCCCGTCCTATCCGCGCGACCTGTTCACCGGTTTGCACAATCACAACATACACCTCGCTAACCAGATTATGAAGCGAGTGTAGAGACTGATGAACCCGCGCAGTGTCGCGCTCTACGATCGCAAATGGGATCATTGGGATCGCCTGAATCCCCAGCCCGCTTGAAGCTGTGGCCTGTCTGGGTGCCGCGACCTCCGATGGATTTGAAGTCTCACCGGAGGCCGGGCGGCCAGTAACCAGCTGTTTTCCAGAGGTCGGCAGTGTAGTCCGCTCATCTCCGTCGGTCTCCGCTGGCAAATCGTGGTTTTTGCCGCCCTCAACATGTGGAACGTCTTCTCTGTCTCCATCTAGCTGCCCGGCCGTCAGCAAATACTTCTCTGCCCTCTCCTGCTCCAAGGCGACCTGCATCTCTGCAATCTTCGTCTCAGCAGCCTCCATCGTGGTCTGCAGCTCAGACTTCAACTTTGTGGTCTCCTGCTCAAGCACGGTTTGTAGCCTTGTGGTCTCTTGCTCCAGGATGGTTTACAACTCATGGATCCTTTTCTCGGCCGCCTCCTGGACAACCCGCTTTTCTTCGTCCCTAATCCGCATGGTTTCGGTGAGCGCGTCCAAAGCCGCTTGCAGTGTGTCGACCTCCTTCTTGAAGTCGGCCATCTCTTTCTCCAGAACACTTGGCGGAGGCGGAGGCGGCGGCAGCATGGACATAAATGATGTCAAGTCGCCAGGTTTCATCGCAGTCTCCGGTTCACCTGCAAAAGATAAACCGCAGTTAGGTTCAGCCGGATAATTGCGACCTTCTAGCAAGGGAATCGGTAGGATAAGACCGCCGGTTTGTTTTTTATCTCCTTCAGAGGCCGCGGTATGATTTTTAAACACTGGCCGCCTGAATCGTTAGGGATCTATCCTCTTTAGCTTTTCTTTCCATAGCCGCTCGGTTTCTTTAGCTCGGCTTTTTAGTTGGGCCGTGGTCAGGAAAAAGCTGGCTGGCGGATTTAATATTATGTTCGCCCCCTTCTTCCTTGACCGCGGCTTGTAGAAGTTAACAATTCGCTTAACTTTAAAGTGTTTACCTTGCAGCACGGGAAGTGAGGTCGCCACCGGCTTCTCGGCGATCAGCTTCCTCATCTCCTCCATTTTCTCTCAAAGCTTCAGTTTCTCGGCTCCTTCAGAAGCCGTGGAAGCCGGATCGCCAGGCTTCTACCCAATAACCTGGACGTCGGGGCGGTCAACATCCTCAGAGGCCCCTAGGGTCGACAATAGCGCATCCTGTTGCTGGAGGGTCTCCATTCCCTTGAGAAGCTCGCTAAGCGACTCGCTAGCCGCGGATGCATCCTCCGGCTCATTCGGCTTGAATGCTGGGGTGGACGGACTCTCGGGTACCTCCTTCTCGTGGGGCCTATGTTGAAGATTGTCCGCGCCGGTCTTTACGGAAATATTCTGGTTTCCGGCCTGCATCTTCCTCTTCATCCTTTCCTCAAGGGTCTCGCTCCTTTTCTTCTACCGTTTCAAGGAGCCGAACACCATTTCAGTCCGTTTGCTCTGTTCAGCCAAAGTCCGTCCGGTCTCCAGCTCCTTCTTCGGCTCATTGTCGTCCACAACGATTAGGTCGACCTTAGCCGGCAATTCGCACGGTTTGCCGGATTCAACACTTTTCTCCTTCGTCTCACCTATTTTTAAGTGTGGTTCGCCTGATGGAGAGAAAGTCATGTCAAAGGATTTGGCAGTTCCGGTTTGTGGCGCGGTCATCTTCGAAACCGCTTTTTGATTTATTGCGGCCTGTGATGATTCGTCGACGGTCTGTGTCGGCCTCTTTTCAGATCCAGAAGCCGCTGGAGCAACCGGCTTCCCAATCTTCTTCGCAGGCTATTGGTCAGAGTCATCCGGTTTCTCGCTCCGTCTTTTCTTCTTTTTAGTCAGCTTCTCTTCGCGGGCTAGCATAGACTACATGACATCCATCTTGGGAAAGATCGTGTCGGCTTGCAAAATTCTAACCGCAAGTGGCGAGTAGCGGTCCGTGGCTTGGCAGAAATCTTGAAGAATGTCAAGGGTCAGGGGATTTTATAGACTTCGATAAGGCAGTCGCGGTCTCCGGCTTAGTTATGCATTTTCCAAGTTATTTGGAAACTTAAAAATGTGCGGGGATTATGTTAAGCCCGGAATCCGCGACCTGTTCGCGCAGCTTTCCAGACCGGGCGGCCTGGTCTTTCTAGCCGCCACATACCCAAGTCGGCCGCACCCGAGGTCGGGCGACCTCTCCGGCTAGCCGGATCTCAGATCAACCCGTCTAGTAAACTCCGAAGCCGGGCGGTCTCCATGTCAGCCCGCCGACAGCGCCGGTCCTGCTCAGCGACAAGGCCCAGGGTCCAGCCCGTCAGCTCGCTATGAGGAATCTGCCAGGACACGCGGCTTCCCTCCTTTCTCGTTTTCTGCTCATTTGCATCCCCTCACCTCTGCCCGGTTCTCCTGTACCCCGGGCAGCCGATAACTTTAGCCCTGCCCACTTGGGCAGGCCCCCGAGCCTATAAATAGGGGGAGGGTGCACTCCCCAAGACACGCTGACTTGAATCTAGGAGCTCGCCTATTAAGAGCTACGGTCTCAAGTCTAGTGTTTTGCGGCTTGCAGTCCGACCGACTTCCTCTTTTTCCCCTTCTTGTAACTGTTTCTTACCTCTAATAAAGGAAAGCCCGTCACAGGAGTGTCATTTAAGACGCGACGGGCGAACTCTGCTGTTGCCGCTGCCAGCGGCCTCTTTTTTTGTCCTTTAGCTACGACCGCTAGTAACCGACTAGTTGACAGTCTCCTCTTTTCCCTTCCTTCCCCCGGTGCTCGAATCGTTAGCTGGTGGTGCTCGACTCCCTGTGCGTTTTCGTGCATCAATAATGAATCTCTTTCATCTTAGCTTCCTATTGAGTATGCTTGATTGCATCTTATTCCTCAAGATATTCCTTGACTAAACTCTCCCCCTTTCTGACTTCTAAAGTCAGTTTATTGATGACATATTCTTTGAATGTGCCTACCTCATCACAGATCTTCATTTTGGTTGCTTCTGCTCTCTTATCTAATTCAATCTGATTGTTGGCAAGAGTGATACCTTGTTCCATGACTTGACCAACACTAGTGATATTGTGATCTAGAGCTTTGCCACCAATCTGGAAGAGATTTCTGAGTTGATCTGTGTTGTACTGAATCTCAGCAAATCCCCTGCTCATCTCTTTCTCTAGAGTAGTTACTTTCTCAGTCACAGCTTTGAACGAATCATCAAAATATTTCCTTTGTCCTTGAAGTAGATTTACAAACTGACCCATCAAATCATTGGCAGCAGTAGCAGGAGGAGGAGAAACAGAGGGAACTGGAGGAGGAGGAGCAAACCATGGAGCTCTCTCTTCAATTACTACAGATCTCTCATCTTTGGTAGTATGATTCAGGGCATCCCCTTCATCAGTGACTATGGGGATGGTGAAGTCCAGGTTCCTTATAGGGCTTCAGCTGGTTTAGGTGACTGGTCTGGCTCATCAGAAATCAAAATGGTCTCGGCCTCCCCTTTCTCAGCAGCAGGAGAGTGGATGGGAGATGATGGAGTATGTGTTGGAGATGATACAGGAGTGGGTTGCTTGGGAACTTCAGCAGTTTGTTCTTTTTGAAGAGGGGGAAGAGCTTCATGAGCAGTTAATTCCTCAATCATTTCATTGATTGCTGCTTCAGTTGATAGAAGGGTTTCTTGTAGTTGGTATTCTGATGGAACTTATTCAGGAGTGGATGAATGAGGAGAAGGATCAGCTGGACGGGTAGGAATCCTGACTTCAGGAACAGAGGGAGCAGGCTCCCCCTCAATAGCTGCACCAGATGTGCTGGCAATAAGAGGTGGAGAGGGAGATGGGGTCCTATTCTCTATAGCAGGAATGTCATGAGCTTTGGCAGATTGAGGAAGGTTCAAGAGCTTCAAGTCCCATCTCTGAATGGATGAAATGGAGACTTTCTTCATGTGATGGAGAATAGTCCCTTTGGAGAAGTTGAATATCCCAGGATTAATCTCATGTCGGAGAAGACAGATAATCCTAGCATAACTTGGACCCCTTATGTTGTCCTTGATCTTATCCAGAATTAACATCCCAAATTGATACCTTTTCCTGCAGACAATGGCTTGCATGATGTTAATGAGGCTGAGTGAAATATCCCTTATAGAACTTGTCTTGCAGAGAAGAATCTTCCCAATGATATCCACCAAAAGCTTTCCTTCTGGATTCAATTCAGTCCTTTTGATGGTGAGTGCATCTAGAGAATCTCCACAAAACATAAAAGTCCTGTCAGATTCTTCTGGACCTAAGTCATCTTCTTCATCAAAGACTGGTAGTCGAAGAAGTGTATAAATAGAGGTCTTGTTTAGCTTGATCTTGATTCCTTTAACTTTGGAATTGAGAACTGTCCCATGTCTCTTGACTTTGATGTTCTTGAAAAACTCTTCAACCTCTGGAAAAAGAATCTTAGATGGCTGCTGTAGAACAAACATGAGGCCGGCGGTGTCGAGGATAATCAAAAGATATCGAAAATCGTCTGAATGTCGACAATTCCGGTAGCAACAAGTTCTGAACCGATTCCAATCTTAGAAGAGGGCACCATGATCAGGAGATTTGAGAAAAATCTGGTGCGGGGAAGAAGAAGGAGCGACTCTGTAACTTTCAGCGAAAGATGAATCGTCTGTCGGCTTACTCGAGAGAGAGAGAATTTTGATTCATGTAGAAAATGAAAATCCAGACTTTTCTATTTATATAACCCTAATTTATCTATAATTAGGAAGTAAATAAAGCAGACATACCTTTGGAATTGGCGGTATAAGTCTCAGGTTACGAATAACGAAATTTAAATCAAAGTTGGAAATATGACTTCCTGATACTCGAGAGAATTGACAGTAATCGAGTGAAGATATAGAAGTACTCGAGTGAGAAATGCAGAAGTACTCGAGTAAAGATATATAAGTACTCGAGTGAAGCTTTAGTACTCAAGTAGTCTATCTCCTACTCGAGTAGGTTTACTCGAGTGGTTGAAGAAGTACTCGAGTAGGTCAAGGAGATACTCGAGTAGGTTACTTCTTACTTGTGTATTCTTTGTCTGACTCGAGTCATAAAGTCTGAAACTTAGAAAATTTCAACTTTTGACTGATTCTCGATATCTAAGCCTTCTTGTGAGTTCACTTTCTCTAATTTTCTTTGTTGAACATTCCAAGTTCTGTTTTGAAGAACGAGAACTTGGTCTCAACCAGCGACTTCGTGAAAATATCTGCAATCTGCCTGTCTGTTTGGACATACTGTAGATCTATATCACCATGCTCCACAGGCTCCCGGATGAAGTGGTACGGCAACTCGATGTGCTTTGTCCGACTGTGCGATACTGGGTTGTTGGCTATTGCAATTGCGCTGGAAGAGTCGCAAAATAATGGAATGTTCTGAAACTTCATATTGTAGTCTTCAAATTGATTCTTTATCCACAGCAATTGTGCACAGCAACTGCCTGCAGAGATATACTCTGACTCAGCAGTTGAGATTGCAACACAGTTCTGTTTCTTGCTACTCCAGGAAATGAGACTTCTTCCAAGGAATTGGCAAGTCCCGGAAGTGCTTTTCCTGTCGTGTTTGATACCTGCAAAATCTGCATCTGAAAACCAAATAGCTCGCTATCATTATTTCTTGGGTACCATAAGCCAAGAGTTTGTGTACCTTTAGGTATCTCAAAATCCGCTTTGCAGTAGCATAGTGAGATTTCTTGCAGTTCACTTGAAATCTAGCACATACACATGTTGAAAACATTATGTCTGGTCTACTAGCAATAAGGTAGGCAAGGATCCAATTATGCTTCTCTACTTGGTTTCATCAAAAGGTTTCCCTTTCTCATCCTTGTCTAGAGACACAGTTGAACCCATTGGAGTCCTCATAGAGGCTGCATTCTCCATTCCAAATTTCTTAATTAGCCCTTTGGTGAACTTAGTCTGCGAGATGAAAATTCCATCCTCAGATTGTTTCACCTAAAGCCCTAAGAAATACTTCAGCTCGCCCATACTGCTCATTTCAAACTTCCCTTGCATAAGTTTAGAAAACTTCTTGCAGAGGTTGTCGTCAGTAGACCCAAAAATAATGTCGTCGACATATATTTGCACTAGCAAAATCTTGCCTTTTATTTCCCTAAGAAATAATGTTTTATCTATCTTTCCCCTTATGAACTTGTTCTCAAGAAGAAAGCTAGACAGCGTCTCATACCAAACTTGAGGAGCTTGTTTCAAACCATAAAAAGCTTTATGTAATAAGTAAACATAATCGGGAAAGATAGAATCAACGAAACTTGAAGGTTGTTCCACATATACCTCTTCCTTTATGGCACCATTAAGGAAGGCAGACTTCACGTCCATTTGACAGACAGTGAAGCCCTTGAGAGCAGCATATGCTAGGAATAACCTGATTGCCTCCATCCTTTCCACTGGAGTGTACGTCTAGTCAAAGTCGATTCCCTCTTCTTGACGATATCCTTTGGCAACGAGTCTGGCTTTGTTCTTTAAGATCGTTCCATCCTCGTCCATGTTGTTCCTGTAGACCCATTTTATCCAAATGACATTCTTACCTTTGGGTCTTGGAACAAGTTTCCATACTTTGCAACGCTTGAACTGATTTTGTTCTTCTTCCATCGCCGTTATCCAAGATGCATCTGAGTTTGCTTCCTCAAACTTCTTTGGTTCAACCTGTGAGAGAAAACTTAAATATAAATTCTCGTTAGTTGTACCTCGACGACTTCTGACACTATCCCGGGGATCTCCTATGATCTGGTCCATGGGGTGATCCTTCAGATGTCTGAGCTCTAGGGTCCTTGCATCTGGATTGTCTTCAATCACCATAGTGACTTCATCAACTTGGATGATTTCATCATTTTGATCATCAACCTCTCCAATAGGGGTTGGAGTGGTGATCTTAATGAACTTTTCATCTTTATCTTCAGACGGTTCATCCAAGTTAAGTTCTTTCAACTCTGTACCTGCATCTTAAATGAACACACTAGAAGAGTTGCTTTACAGCAAGCTCGTCTCATCAAATACAACATTTATTGATTCTTCTACAACCTGAGTTTTTCTATATAATATCCTGTATGCCTTACTATGGATACTATATCCTACAAAAAATACCTTCAAATCTCTTTTCGCTAAACTTGGTAGTATGATACTTGTCATTGTTAAGCATGAAACACTTACAACCAAAAATTCTAAAATATGAGATAGTCGGTTTCCTGCCCTTTAGAAGTTCGTAAGGTGTCTTATCATAGTTTTTGTTTATGAGTGCTCGATTTTGCATGTAGCATGCAGTGTTGATGGCTTCAGCACAGAAGTATTCCGGAAGTGAGGTATCACTAAACATGGTCCTGCATGCCTCTATGAGTGTTTTATTTCTTCTCTCAGCCACTCCGTTCTGTTGTGGAGTACAAGGAGAGAAAAACTCTTGAAAGATACCCAAGCTTTCACAGAATTCTGTCATGGTCCACTTCTGATTTTGACTACAGAACAGATTTATTCATTCTGGACCTGCCTGGCAAAATTAGTAAAGATGTCGAAGGTATCTGACTTGTGTTTTAGAAAGAACAACCACACAAAAAGCGAGTATTCATCAACAATTACCAACGTATAATCCTTACCTCCCAAACTTCTAACTTGCAGTGGACCAAACAAGTCCATATGAAGGATACACTACCGTTAGTGATCATACAATAGCCTTTTGTGATTTCTCGGTCTGAACCTCCAAAGATGACTTTTGGTCCATTCAAGACTGGAGAATAGTTCTAAAGTAGGCTTCTTGTCCCGAACATGTGTCGAGAACATCCACTGTCCAAATACCAGATAGGTATTTTGGTGGCCTTTGGACATACCTGCAATTATAAATCAGTTTGCCTTAGGAACCCAAACACGTTTGGGTCCTTAGTCTCTTGTTAGAATACTCCACTTACGAGTATTTGCATTATGAGCGGTATTTCTCATATTGCTAACATGAGGAGTTGCAAATTCCTGGGATTAAACCTGCAGTCAATGGAAAAGTGACCAATATTATGACAACACCAACAGTCGAACCTGTTGTATCTTTGCCTTAGATTCTCCTGCTTGACCTTTTGAGATGGTGGTCTAGCAGGGGCATCATTCTTGGAGGAAGAAGCTTCATAGTGATGACAATCACATGATTTCTTCTCCTTCAATGGCATTTCCACAACGGGCTTTACCTTTGTGCTTTCTTGATGTTATGACCATGATTGAAAGGGTCATAGCTCTAAAAATGACTTCTTCATAAGGTTCCTTAAAGACACTCTCACAAAAGTTTATGGGGTGAGTCCATCCTTGGTAACGGGACTTGGGCTCTATATAAGTAGGCCTGGCGAAGTGACCGTAGGATGAGTCAAGATCAAACTCATTTGTTGGAAATATGACTTTCTTAAAAGAAGTCTGATCTTGAGGAGCTTTCCCCTTCTCTTTGGCCAAAGCTTTCTTGCCGGCCTTATTCTTTCTTTGAGCCTTATTCATCCTAGAAGATTTACTAGGAGCTTCCACATGGCCTAGCCTAGCACCCTTGGCTTTAGCTGAGAATTCAGCAATTAACGGAAGAATAGTCTTCGGCTTCGAGAAACTTTCAACAAGTTTCTTTTCGGCTTCAAGTTGTGCTTCCAGTTCTTTTATGAATTTCTCCTTAAGGTCTAGGTGCTCGAGAGTCTTGTTATATTCTTCAATGGCAGCATTGAAGTTTTCTCTGAGCAAGTCAGTCTTAGCGACTTCCTCTATTAGAGTGCTCTCTTCAGCTTTCAGAGACTTTATCTCTTTAGCTTGAGTTTTCACGACTCGTTGACATTTGTCGTAAGCCATGATTAACTACTTGTACTGGGCCATGACTTCAGACTTATCGTCAGAAGAGCTGTCATCATGATCATGCTCAGAAACATCAGAATCGGAAAGAGGAGTGTGAGTGTTTACCTTCCTAGTGAACTGGGGCTCTTGTTCATCATCTATCTGAGCCATAAGCCTGAAGTAGGCTTCTTCTTCACTCGACTCAGATGAGTCAGAGACACTAAGAGTTTTTCCCTTCTTGGCTATCAGGCTCTTCTCTGTTCTCTTCTTATTGTATGAGGACTTCTTTTCCTCTCTCTTTCCACCCTCCTTATTCTTGTAGGGGCAGTCAGCAATGACATGACCTGACTTATTTCAACAGTAACAAACGATGTCAGTAGAAATATGTTTGTTCGGTTTAGAAGTATACCTGTCATGGCTGCTTGAGCCTTTTTGGTGTCAATCACCATCATGTCGTGATCTTCTGAAGGATCCATCCTTGCCTTTCCATTGCTTCTTTTTGCTTAAGAATTTCTTGAACTGACGTGAGAGTAGAGAGAACTCTCCTTCAGATAGCTCTGAGCCGGAGGTACTTGGCTCTGAGGGTTCTTCTTCACTCACTTCTTGTGCTGGGGCAGTAGAGGCAGCCTTTAACTTCCTTGAGGTGTCTGCCTTTAGGGCAACAGACTTCTCCTTGGATGCAGACTTGCTCTTCTCTTCTTCAGCCTTTCTTGTGTTGAGTTGAAGCTCATATGACATAAGCTTCCTGAAGAGATTCTGTGGGTCTATCTCAGCTAGCTTTCCAAATTCCCGAATAGCACAAACCTTGTTATCCCATTCCTTGGTTAGGGATCTTAAGAACTAATCATTTAGTTCTCCGTTTGTGAAGTCTCGGCCATAGACAATTAGGTCGTTGACTATCTTGAAGAAATTCTCAAAAGTGTCACCAATGGTGTCCTTGTCGGAAGGCTTCATATTTCTGATTCAGAAGTGATATTCTACCATCCCTAACTTCTTCGGTACCTTCCATCAAAGTGACAAGGGACTGCTACATCTCCTTAGCAGACTGGCAGTGGATCAAGTTCTGCAACATGGAGTCATTGACTGCACTTGCTATTTTATTTTTGGCCTTCTTATCTAAAGACACAAGTGCAATCTCATCTTTGTCTAGATCCATCAATTTCTTTGGAACTTTCTTTGTTGGATCTATTGTAGAGACGGTCATGGGAATGTAAGGACTTTCTTCAACGATCATGAAGATCCTTGGATCCATAGCTTCCATGAAAAATCTGATTCTTTCTTTCCACATGGGAAAGCTATTCTTGGTGCTCAAAGGAAGCTTGGCAAAATCTTTAGCCTTGTCCATGCTTGAAAGATCTCAAAAGACAATTAGAGAGATCTGAGCAAGGTGTTAACCTTTTATTGATCAACGTGGCTCTGATACCAATTAAAAGTGTTCAGTTGTCTACCTAAATCACCTAGAGGGGGGTGAATAGGTGAGTTGTGCGTCTTTTTGTGGAATAAAAATTTAGAGATCTATGCACACAATTATCTACCAAGCATTCACAGATGACAAAAGATTTATAGTGGTTCCCCAACCTTGGGTACATCCACTTTCCCTCACCGATCAAGCAAAGCACTAGACTCGGCTACTCCACTATCTCGGATTGAAAACCAATCCTACGCCTCGGAACAAAGTTCCTACAATCTCGATCCACAACACAGATGTACACTCGGAAGATAAACACTTCCTGCAACTCGGAGACAAATGCTCCTACACTGGGAGAGAAATCTCCTACAAGAATTAAATTGAGAATTATGAAAATACAAATAGTAAAAGTCAGATCTAGAAACAGTTGGCCTAGGTCTTCTTCTTTGATCTTTGCGGCTCTATCAAAAAAGTTGAAGAAGAATCTCGGCAAGAACTTGATCTGAAAATTTCTTTGACTTCACAAGATCTGAGAGATGATGAGGAATGAAAAGCAATCTCGATCTGTGAATCTTCTTAATCTGAATCTCTTGAATCGAAAGCCCTAACAATTTGCAAGAAGAAGATCGGCGGCGGCTTCCGTTTTTGTACAGAGAGAATAGTATTCAGAAATTCTTAGAATAATGCTTGACAGTAGTTAGGGTTTGTCGGTTTTGACAAGACCTTATATAAATTCTCCCTAATGGTCATAATTAGCAATAATGACGTAAACGTGGACCAATCACGTCACGACATTTGAAATTTCCGTCAAATCTAGACTTAGCAATTTTCTAAAAAAATCTGACTATATTACTCGAGTAAATAATTACCTACTCAAGTACTTAAGAAGATTACTCAAGAGAGTAGAATGAGACTACTGAAGTAGATGACTTAGAGAAAATCCAGAAATAATGAGTAACTACTCGAGTACACAAAGACTTACTCGAGTGCTAATATAGTTACTCGAGATGTGGAGTTGAACTACCCGAGTACAAAAAGCATTAGTCGAGAGAATAAAAATTAACTACTCGAGAGGTAGAAGGAATCCTTGAGTCAAAGACTTAGAATAATTTCAGAGAGAAGAAAACGGGTTACTCGAGAACTGGAACTGGACTACTCTAGAGGAGATAACCTACTCGAGTAAATAGATATTACTACTCGAGTAATGGACTTAGAAAAATTTTGAGGGAAGAAAAGCATATCACTCGAGTACTAAACCTGGACTACTCGAGTAGTAGATAGACTACTCGAGTACATGAACTTGACTACTCGAGTGAAGTAAAACAACACGAAATCCTGCCTTCTGTAACTCGAGACAAAAGACTAATCTACTCGAGTACTAATATGACTACTCGAGTAAATGACTTAGAAAATTTTTCAGAGAGGTAATTCTGTTAACTCGAGAATACGAGAGAATCTACTCGAGTAATTGACTTGGCTACTCGAGAGCTATATTTTGACTACTTGAGAGCTAATTTCCTTACTAGAGTACAGATAGACTTACTCGAGTATAAACTAAGTATTCAACTCGAGTATATAAAATACTACTCGAGTGAAAGACTTAGAAAATATTTTTTCAACAGAATTTTCTCCTCTTCAATAAATTCAGCAACATTTCATTCTCCAATCAGACCTAGTGCTTGAAAATGAAGTGTATCCCAATAGAGTGGATATACATGAGTCAACACCATGGATCACACAATGAGGGATTGCATTGTATGGTCCTTTGTTGGGTGACCCATTGTAGACTGACATTGGTCTACACTTGGCAATATAGTCCTGCAAACACATAACTCAAAGAAGACATCAAATACATCTTAATTCATCTTAGTTCAAGGGTGACTTCATCAAATCTCTGTTGTTGTGAATACAATACCCAACAGACCCATTTGACTTCTTATAAATCTGGGATATTGGGATAATAGACACAACACTAACATTACTCTATAGGGGGGGGGGGGGTAAATATAGTATATTAAAAACTTTAATTTAGTTTTATTGCAGTTTTAAAAATCATGATATATATAGATGATATTCACAACACATAAAAAAAGCAACAATCACCGAAGACACGAGGATTTTATAGTAGTTCCCCAAAAAATCTAGGTACGTCTACACTTCTACCACCCTGGTAGGATTCCACTATAGTTTTTTGCCCAGGTGCCCCGTCACCAGAAGATCTATTTGCTATGGGAGATCTAGCAACACTTTGGGACTTTGATCAGGTACCTAAAAACCAAGCTTAAGTCTTTTGATCAGGTGACTTATGAACCAAGTGTAATTTTAAAAGGGAGTTTGAACCTTGTACACAGTTTAAGGAATAAACTAATAGATTTAGATGTTATCTTATCTGCCAAGCATCTCTGAGAAGACTTAGTGGATGATGTTGTAAAAAGTTCCCCCTGATTTGAATAGAGATTGTGATCAAGAAAGGAGACTTTTTTCAGGGTGTAGGTCTTCTTGTATGCTTTTGCTCTCCAGTAGATGTTTCAGACAGAAATGTATTAGGATGATGATTGAAGATATGTAGAATATATGTATATATCTATATACTTGTTTTGGTGAAGCAGCAATCTTCTATATATGTAGTCTGTCAGGGAAGAATTCAATATTTGAAATAAGCAATTCTTCAAACGCCTGAAGAATCCTTTAAGAATTTGTAACTACCTTGGAATTAATTATATCTAAATCCTCTGTGATAAATCCATATTCAATGCTGCCTTAAACGACTATATTCGATAGAATATTTTGCATTAAATATCAGAGTTTTGAATATCAGAGTATTAACTTACTGTTATCAAGCAATCAAAAACATTCTGCCTTTTGCAATAAAGAAACTGTCTGATCATCGAACTCAGCAAGGATTTCATCGAACTAAGCTTGGATTTTGTCGAACTGAGCTTTCACGAACTGGACTTTTACTTTCGTCGAGCTGAGCTCTAAGTTCTTCGAACTAAGCTTAGAGTTCGTCGAACTAAGCTCAGAGTTGAGATCTGAGTTAGTCGAACTGAGTTCAGAGTTTGTCAAACTGAACATCTCTGAAATACCTTCTGAAATTGCTCAAGAAAAAAATATGACCCTAACCTATACAAGTTGTGTCAAAATAAAAATCCTAAACAAAGAATAGTAATCGTAGCCCAAATCCATAATAAGGAGTTCTAACAATCTCCCCTTATTTGGGTGAGGATACTATCAAACAAGAATAACTCAAATCATAAATAATTATCTAGTAGAAATATAAATTTCAGCAGATATATAAAAAGTTAAGTTATAACAATAATGTTTAAAAGCAAAATTAAAGTTAGGAACCCTTTTGAGGTGCATCAGATGAAGGATCCGAATAAGATATAGTAATGATCAGTTGTCTTGTTGGATCATCAGACTCCCTTTTGCTTAGCTTCAGATCTTGAGAACTAGTAATCTTCTGGGAAGACACTGTATGAACAACAGCTTCTGGATGCATGCTCATATATTCATCAACATTGAACAAGCTTTTCTTCTGATATCTGTCCAATTCTCATTGCATGTATGAAGACATAGTAGTAAGTTGAAAGGTATCCTTACCTTCATTTCTTGTCTTCTTTATCTGAGAAAGTGCAAATTATTCCCTGAACCTGGATATTCTGTACAAAGGATGTAACTCTGGTTCAATCACATGAGAGGCTGGCCTGTCTTGGCTAGAATATTGTTGGCTGCTCTGTCTGGCATAAGTCTCAGACAATGTAGGTCTGTCTTGCCTTGTTGGTCAATCTTGCCTGAACTTAGTTGTTCTAGAATATTGAGAGATAGGCATCTAAGAAGGAGGTGAAATACCTACAGATCCTACTGCTGGAGGAGGAGGAGGACTTCTCCAAGACTCTAGATGTGAATGACACTTTTTCATTTTCTTCCTTCTTTTCTGCTGATTCTTAGTTTACCTCATCTAATTTGGATGAGCAGGAGTAAAAGTTATCCCATACAAAATATAATAAGGGATATCAGCAGTAGAAGAAGGTTGAGGAGCAACCTTGGCTTAAGCCTTTTTCGTTAATTTCCTTTGCCTAAAAATAGAATTTTCTGATTCATCAGAACCTGTATGATCATCAAACTGTACCTTTGGCTATTCATATAATTTATCAATTAGTTTATATATTTTATCTACCTCTTCTATATCTTTATTAGGCATATCATCAAAATTAGGCAAGGGAGATTCATCCCATTAGGAGGGGAATAAGCCTACTCAGGAATATTCATTATCTCATCAATCATAATAGTTTGTGGGACTGGATCATCGATCATCATAATTTGTAAGACTGGATCAAAACTAGTAGAAACATTTCTTAAAAACTCTTCTAAATCTGAGGCATCAACTGGAGCAGAGTAATAAACTATTGCTCTAGAGAGATCCTTTTCAAAATCTGGTAAGCTAGTAATATGTCTGCGTAGTAAATCAAAATTTCATAGTAAAGAATATATATTAACTGTGGGATTAATGATGAAATCACCAACAGTAATAACCTCTAGAGGATCAGAAAACTCATACTCAACTGTCGTATAATTTCTACAGTGTACAAGTCCAGCTAACACTGAGATGACTTCAGTCATGTCTGAATCAGGAACTAGAAGAATCTTCATTGGCTGCTGTAACTGGAGCTTCCTCATTGGCTGCTACCACGGGATCTTCTTCATTAAGCATCTCCTCCCTGCCTAGATCCAGTGAAAACTGAATCTAGGCCCCCAGAAGAAGGGACAAAATGGGAAGAGATAACTTTAGAAGAGTGTTCTGAAATAGAAGCCAAAACAGGAGCCAATGATTCATCCAAGAGCTTTTAGAGTGTAGGAGAGATGAAATCATGAAGTTGATTGGAAATAGATGAGAAATCCAGATACATAAACTTAGGTGGATTCTGAGTAGATGCAGAAGATGGATTTGAAGAAGAGGGAGTTGATCTATTAGCATAGTTTATTCAGATAAAGGAAGACTGTATCATAGATGGAGGATTGATGACAGGGGGAATGTCATCAGGTATTGTCTCCTGGATGGGTGAGTGTGGTGGAGATAAGTGAGGTGGAGATGAGTGAGATGGAGATATGTGAGGTGACTGATGAACTGGGGAATCTGCATGGAAGGCAGAGGATGGAACTTCTTCAGACAAAGTAATTTGTAGAGAAGGAGGTGTGGAAAGTCTAGGGGATTGATGTGGAGATAGTGGAGTGGGAGAAATTAGGGGAGAATCTTCTTCTGGAGTAGGGAGAGTAGCTAAGACATCTCTAGTGCTTTCAGAAGCTGCCCTAAAAGATTCAACCCGGGAAAGGCTTAGGAATTACACTCTTCCATTTACCAAATAGAGCCGGGGTGATCCTCTTAGATGCATTAATATGTACAGTCTGAGAGACCAAAACCTCTGGACATTTGGCCTGGAGAAAAATACCCAAAACGCTTCCATAACACACATCCTTCATATTAATCTTCTTCTTAATAGAATCAAACAAAACTATTGTTGGGTTCATTCTTCTCAATGTCCATGATTTGTGAGAAGTCAAACAGGTCAATGTTTGAGGTCTTGAGTGCAAGTTAGTCCATATCACATTGATTGGGCAAGTGGACAAAACAATTGGTTGCTGGACATAGCAAAAATCTACTAAGTCCACAGATGTTGAGTGGAGCAGGCTCACTCAACACCAGAGGTAAGGATTCATTTTTTTCTAGCTAGAAATTTCCCTTAAGTCCATTGGCGTTGAGTGAGGACAACTCACTCAATGCCATATTACAAATAGCGTTGAGTGTATCTCAACCTAACTGATAGATAGCCAAAAATAAGGCTAAGTACATAGACATTGAGTGTAGTCTACTCACTCAACGCCATATAGTAAAAATCTGTAAGTCAGGCTGAGTCAGACAAAGCCTAGAGAAATAGGCTGTAAATGATGCTAAGTCCATAGGCGTTAAGTGTAGTCTACTCACTCAATGCATACAACAAAAAGCTGTGAGTCAGGCTGAGTCAATCAAAGCCTAGAGAAATCGGCTGAATATGTGGCTAAGTCAACAGACATTGAGTGTGGTCTATTCACTCAATGTCATATAGATTTTAGAGTTGAGTGTTGTTATGCCTGTCAACTCCACAGAAAGGTTTGTCAAAATTTTAACTAAGTCCACTAGCATTGAGTGCTGCTTACTCACTCAACGTCATGACAGAAAAATCTATCTAAGTAGAAAAGTGTTGAGTGTAGCTTACTCACTCAACGCCATGCAGCAAAAAACATTGAGCGTAGCTTACTCTCGCAATGCCTGATAAGAGAGATGTTCTGTTAAGTAGTTTGGCATTGAGTGGAGCTTACTCTCTCAACGCCAAGGCTCATAAAATTTGGCTAAGTCCAAATGCGTTCATAGCTTTTACTTTCATCGAGTTGAGCTATGTATTCATCAAACTAAGCTCTAAGTACGTCTAACTGAGCTTTCACTTTTCGTCGAGCTTAGCTCTGAGTTTGTCGAACAAAGCTCTAAGTTCATCGAACTAAGATTTCACTTTTCATCGAGCGGAGCTCTCAGTTCGTCGAACTGAGCTCTGAGTTTGTGAACTAAGCTTTCATTTTTCGTCGAACTGAACTCTAAGTTCGTCGAACTGAGTTATGTGATCGTCGAAGTGTTTTGGCGCTGAGTGATGGTCATTCACTCAATGCCTTTGTATCTGATGTTTGAATTTTGTCCAAGTACAAAGATGCTGAGTTATGCTGACGTTTGCAAAGTCAAAAAGTCAAACAAAATTCAATTATTGCGGGAATGCTGCCAGAGATGCTGGCAGCTAGCTGTCATCATCCTCTGCACTTGGAAAGAAATATTTTCATCTTTTAATGTTGGGGCCCACATACAGCAAAGAGTCGTTGAATCAAGAGTAAATGGAAAGAATGTGTTGAATGGCTATATTTCAGCAATCAATCCTGGTGGTGGGCTCACTGCTCGATTGGCCGTTAGAGAATAAATAGAAGCAAATCGGCCAGAGCAACAAAAAATCGAATCATTGTTGTTAACCCCAAAGTCTGCAATACGTCCAAGGTCCCAGATCGGCAAAGCATCGACATTCAACAAGTCCCAAGGTTAATCCCCTTCGGCGGTAGACTCGGTGCTTAGTCTGCACAGCTCGGCATGCCCCAGATGATCATCTCCCGGGATAGCTCTTCAGGCGGACTCAAAGATAAGTCCGCCCAGGCCACCGTCCTCCAGCAGGATCCCTCCTAGCAGCAGCAGATGGAAGCTCCAGCCCGCGAGCCTAGTCCGCCCCTATTGCGCGGATTGGTGTGTTCTTTCTTTTTTCCTTTCTGTCACCGTTGCCCGGTTCTCCTGTACCCCGGGCAGCCGGTTATTTTAGCACTGCCCGTTTAGGCAGGCCCCCATCCTATAAATAGGGGGGAGGTGGTGCACCCAAAGCACGCTGACTCAAGTCTAGAAGCCCATTTAGTGAAAGCTGCAGACTCAGATCTCGGACTTTACGGTCTTGAATCTTGATCACCATTTTTCCTTGGTCCATTAGTAAACGATTGATTGCAGTTTTATTCTCTCTTTTTCCCTTTTTACTGGAATTTGAGGGCGCATTTTCTACATCAACATCAACACGCGACCTTTAGATCCAAGCTATCGTTTAAACTCGTGGACCGAGATGTCAGATCGCCTATCATCTCATTACCGTGCCCGTTCAGGTCACTCGAGCACCTCCGATGACCTGCGGGACGCGCTTTACCGATGCCGGAGAGAGGCCGAACAGTCTTGAAGATAGACCGACCAGCGCCTCGACGCAATCAGCCAGGCCCTGGTCACACTTTCCTAGCGACTCGATCAGCCTAGAGCGGCCTTCGCGGATGAGGCAGTCCGCTAAACCCAAGTCTGCCAAGCGCCTGCTGCGACGCCACCGCCAGCCAGCATGCCTATCCAGCCCACAGTTCCATCGAGGCCGCAGACCGACGAGCTCGCTCCACTCATGGATTTTTTTTCCGCGAAGTAGCCAGAGGGACTCCAGCCCACAGGCTTAACTTTACTGAGGATGACTAGGTCGAGCGGCCTCCTGTGATTTCTGTTGTAGCTCAAGCCGGGGAGTCCCCTTTTGTTGATAAGATCTGTCAGGAGCAGGCTCGTAATAACTTCAGAGAACCTCTTATCCCATTTTACACTGGAGGAACAGACCCGGTCGCTCATCTCCAGACCTTTGAAGATGTCGTAGCACTGAGGTGTTTGTCAGATGGTTTGAAGTACAAGTTCTTAGTAACCACTTTCGTTGGCCAGGCCCGAGAATGGTTCCATGAAATATATCCCGGATCCATCGCCAGTTTTGCCGAGCTACGTCAAGAGCTCCTGCTAAGGTTTGCCACATCCAGGAAGAGGAAGAGTGGACCAGCTACCCTCTTCAATATCCAGCAATCAGACAATGAGTCGGTAGCACAGTTTGTGGATCGCTTCCAGAAGGAGAAACTGGGGGTCAAGAATGTGGATCCCGAGTTCTATAAAATCGCCCTAATCAACGGACTCAAGGAAGGTCCGTTGAAGTTTGAAGCAACCACCAAAGAACCGGCCACCTTCCAGGATCTGATAGCCTTGGCTAACACCTTCATTGAAGGAGAGAGTGCCAATCCTTCATATGTATCCAACTTAATGGCAAAGTCCGAAAGGAGGGACACCACAAATTCCTCTGCAAGTGATCGAACATCCACTCCCCCTTCACTAGAGTACCATCCTCCGGCACACAGGGGAAGAAATTTCTATCACAAGTGGCCATATCAAAGTCATCAACAGTTTCGTGAGCAAAAACCACCGCTGGCCGCTACCCCTGCTCCTGTGGCTCTTCGGATCCTGCCGGTCCTTCAAATTCTGGACGGCTCATTCTCAAATGATCAGGAAAGCCATGGTCCTATGGAAGAGCTCGCTGCTATGGGCCTGACAGTAGATGAAGTTCTCCAAATCCTGCAGAAAATGACTCAGTTAAAGAAAGAATTCCAGAAGGCGGAAGGAAAGCCCCGAAGCTCGGATCTTTTTTGTGCATTCCACAAGGAGAAAGGGCACCCAACTAAGGATTACAGAGCTCTCCGGCAGCTTATGGAGCGACTACTTGTCGTAGGTAAAATGAAGGGTCTCGGAGTAAAAGAGGCCTCATCAAAGCCGTCCACCTCTAAAGGCAAGGAGGTGGCCGAAGTCCTCCGGGAGAATGAAGACATTGAGAAAGTGGGATACTATGGCAACATCAAGATTGGAGAAAGCGTCGACGAAGACGACGTAGGCGTCCTCAGTGATCTCTTTTGCATCCACGAAGGAGTGGGTGCATAATCAAGCAGGAAGTCTTCTTTGGCAAAGATCTCACGGCATGAAGTAGCTATGAATTCCACAACTCCATCAATGGAAATCGTTACGTTTGGTCCAGACGATCTCCCGAAGACGGCCAACCAGTTCAACGATGCGGTCGTGATGAGAGCAATTATTGAGAACTACACAGTTCCGAGAATTTTGGTTGACACCGGAAGTTCGGTCAATCTTATATTCAAAAGTGCTTATGAGGCCCTAAGGTCTTGAAAGACTTTGCCCTCCACCGAAGGGCCACTGTATGACTTCACTGTTATTGCGCCATCTTTGGAAGACCTCTACTTAATGAATATTGAGCAATAGTTTCCACCTATCATTTGGCAATCAAGTTCACAGCAGGAGGAAAGCAATACCGGGTTAGAAGAAACCCAAGGGAGGGGCTAGAGTGCTATGTCAAAACAGTAAACATGATCGAGCAAATGCCTCCCCATGCGACTCTAGTCGCCACCTCAGAAGAAAAGGCTCCCCAAGGAAAGGTCGGAGATCAGGAAGAAATCCAGGAGGGGACTCACTTGGAAACTGCTCAAGCAACCCAAGGAATCTCAATTGGCGTAGATGAAGAGAAAATACTTACAATCAACTCAGAGCTCCCCAAAGAAGAAAAAGAAGAGTTGATCGCTTGCTTATTGAAGAACCTGGATGTTTTCGCCTGGGCTGCGGAAGACATGCCAGGAGTGGATCATGATGTAGCCTGCCATCACCTCAGCATTGCTCCCGACTTCAAACCTGTTCAACAAATGAAGCGGGTGGTGGCGACGAAGCTGGCCGAGCCAATCAAGGAAGAGGTTGCAAAGCTTCTAAATGCTAAGTTCATTCGTGAAATCCAATACCCGGATTGGGTATCAAACGTTGTGTAAGGAAGCCTGGAGGAAAATGGAGGATGTGTGTTGACTTTACCAGGTTAAATAAAGCATGCCCCAAAGATTTCTATTTGCTGCCTCGAATAGATGCTTTAGTAGATTCTGCGGTTGGATATCCTTTTATGAGTTTTTTAGATGCATTTTCTGGTTATCACCAGATTAGGATTATTAAGCCTGAGATCCCCCATACGTCCTTTATCACAGATGATGGTTGTTACTATTATCTAGTAATGCCCTTCAGATTAAAAAATGCAGGCGCTACCTATCAGTGCATGATGGACTTTGTGTTTAAAAAACAAAAAGGAATGAATCTTGAAGTATATGTCGATGACCTCCTTATTTAAAGTAAAACCTTTGCTTTGCATTTGCAAGACCTTACAGAAACATTCACTACTTTACGAAGGTATAACATGAGGTTGAATCCGTTGAAATGTATCTTTGGAGCAAATAAAGGAAAATTCCTCGGTCATCTCCTTACCCCCGAAGGGCTTGCCCCTAACCCAGATAAGGTTAAAGCAATCCTCAACATGTCATCACCTCACTCCCCTAAAGAAGTTCAACAATTAGGGGGAAGGCTAGCAGGCCTTGGGAGATTTATTTCCAAAGTAGGGGATAAGAGTGACTCGTTCTTCAAAACTCTTCGTGGAGGGTCAAAATTTGAATGGACCAAAGAGTGAGAAGAAGCTTTTAAGCAACTAAAAAAGCAGCTCACCTCCACTCCTTTACTTCAAAGTACTCGCACTGGAGAAATGATATTCATCTATCTAGGAGTAGGCTCAGAAGCAATAAGCTCAGTCCTTGTTAGAGAGGAAGGGAGAAGGCAATATCCGATATATTATGTCAGCCACATATTGAAGAATGCTGAAACCAGGTATCCAATCCTTGAGAAGCTCACACTAGCATTAGTAATGTTTGCCAGAGGGCTTCGACCATACTTCCAAGCGCACTCAATCAGGGTGATAACCGATCAGCCATTAAAAAGTATGCTTGAAAAACCAGAGCACTCTGCAAGACTAGCCAAATGGGCAATTGAACTCAGTGAGTTTGATATATCATATATACCTCGAACGGCTATCAAAGCGCAAGTATTAGCAGATTTTTTAATAGACACAACTGAGTCTAATGCTAAACAAGCCGATCAATCCCCGCTAGCATGGACACTCTACATAGATGGTGCTTCGGGCAAAAACTCCTCGGGAGCTGGAGTAGTCCTCATTAACCCCAACGGGGTCAAATTAAAACAGGCCATAAGGATCTTTTTCCCAACCACCAATAACCAAGCATAATATGAAGCACTTTTAGCGGGCCTGCGGTTTGCAAAAAAGTTGGGAATAGACTTTGCGCATGCTAAACTGACTCGCTAGTAGTGGCATCCCAAGTATTGGGGCATTTTGAAACCAAAGAACCTACCCTGAGGAAATACTTAATGATGGTAAAAGCGGAGATTGGAAAGTTTAAGAGGTTCACTATTGAGTATGTTTCAAGAGTATACAATGCAGAGGCAGACGAGCTAGCAAAGTTCGGCCTCCCCTCGGGAGAGACAACTTCAGAGCCTTTTTACCCTGCTACGGAAGAAGGGGAATTGATGCAAATAGAACAACGACCCTCTTGGATGGACTCATTCAAATCTTATCTCTCGACAGGAGAATTGTTGAAGGCTTTAAAAGATAAAAGATGATTCAGAATGAAAGCAACCAACTACAAGCTTATCTCCGGAATTCTCAATAGAAAGACTTTCCTCTCGCCAATGGCGAGATGCGTATCTGAAGAAGAAGTTCCTATGGTGCTCCGAGAAATTGACTCTGGAGAGTGTGGCAGCCATTCAGGGGCCAGAACTTTGGAAAGAAGAATATTACGACAAGGATACTTCTGGCGCACAATGAGAAAAGATTCTGAGTCCTATGCAAAGAAGTGTGCCCAATGCCAAAAATTCACTCCTCTTCGACTCCAATCATCGCAGCGACTTGTGTCAATCACCACGCCCTGGCCTTTCGCAGTTTGGGGAATGGACCTCCTCGGGCCATTTCCCATGGCGAGTAGACAGCGATGCTTTATCTTGGCTTTGATTGATTACTTCAGCAAATGGATTGAAGCCAAGGCACTAGCAAAGCCAATAACCCAGGTGATAAAAAATTTTTTGGGGGGAGATAATTTGTAGGCATGGGATTCCGATGGTAATAATTACGGATAATGGGCCGCAGTTCAACAATGAAGAGATGAAGAATTTTTGCAAACAAGTCGGAATAGAGCTGCGGTTCTCGTAAGTTCATCATCCCAGAAGCAATGGTCAGGTAGAAACTGCGAATAAATAGATACATAATTTGCTAAAAAAGAAAGTCAGAATCTGAGGGGCAACTGGGCAGAGGAGCTTCCTTCAGTTTTTTGGACCCTCAGAACAACCCCTTCCACAGCTACTGGAGAAACTCCTTTCAAGCTATCTCACAGTTCAGAGGCTCTCATCCCGGTGGAATTTGAGGTTCTGACTCCTAGGGTCTTACTGGCCAGGTAAAGTTGGGAAGACTGGCTTGAGATTAATGACACGAATATGAGACATAGCTTGGATCAAATTGAAGAAATGCGAGATGAAGCCACCGTAAGGCAAGAGGAAGTCAAGCGAAGAATGACCAGATATTTTGACAAGAACATCAGGATCTAGCATTTTTCAGTGGGAGATCTCGTCCTGAAAAAATTAGATGCGGCCCCAAGAACAGGTTCAGTGGGCATGCTGAACCCGAACTGGTTCAGTGGCCAAGCTGAACCCGAACTGGAATGGACCATTCATCATTAAGAAAGTCCTGAGGAATGGAGCATATCAACTACAAACCTAGACGGAGAAGATGTCCCCCATACTTGGAATGGTGATGATTTAAAGCGTTTTTGTGCTTAAGCAAACACTTATCATTTATGTTCATTTCAATGATTATGGAAATAAGAATCTCTGGCTAATAATTTTTTCGTACAGGGCACAGTCATTTCTCCTATCTACCATACAAAGTAAAAAATCACCACACCAGGAGACATCGTCAAGTCCAGCTTGGACCCCCCCAAGAATTGTTGTCATTAGCGTAACACCACGATGATCACGTGTTGCGGGGAGATTTTGCACCGTGTAGTGGGAGCTTGCAGATTCTTGCACGGTGAGCTAATGGATTTTGGATCCCAGCTAGTACCTGACTCCACCTCTGTATTTTTGGAGGGACAGGGTGGTTGACAGCTCTACTAAGCTTGCTAGGGATAGCGTACACCTTGATGATCTCTTTGAGGAAAGCAATGCCATCCGGCACATGCCCATAGATCATCCAAGTTTGTACCCTCGAATACTCTCTTGTACCCTCAAGCAGTGCCTACAGGAGACCCACAGCCATGTTGATCTCAGAGGAAAGTAATGCTGCTCCGGCCGCACCTGCCCGAAAGATCAATTTAGGATGTACTCCAGGCAAGAGGGCGGTAAACCTTTCCGTTGAGCTTACATCTTCTATGACCCCGTGAGGAAAGCAATGATGCTCCAGCTGCACCTGCCCACTTGGTCACACAGGCCTGTATCTCATTCTTCACAGGAAGTTGACAAGGCGCGGACTGCAAAATTTAAGTCCGCTCAGTCCGCCAATACCTTGGGTTAATTTTACATCCTCTGTGACCCAGCGAGGAAAGCAACGCCGCTCCGGCTGCACCGGCCCGCTTGGTCACCTAGTGTTGTGTGTCATTTCAATCTCTATTACAGACTGCGCTATGGTGTCCGCACAGTCCGCCAAGTTCGGATTGATCTTGAGGTTTTTTGTGACCCGACTATGAGAAAAGCAATACTACATACACACACTTGCTCGGATTGATCTTTCTTAACTCACAAAATTTTATTTACATGCAGACTGGAATTGGAATCCATCATAGTCCGTCAGTCATGTCCTTTTTGATAAGTTACAAGGACTTGGCGAGCTACAAATAAAATATCGCGGCCTGGATTATTGTCGGCCTTATTTATCGTCAAGCTATAGATCATTTCTATTAAAATGCGTGTGAACTGTGAAATTATAGCCGCATGGTCCGTAGGATTGGTCCCCGGTTGGTCATTTCAGCTCGCAGTTTAACAGAAAATATGAGGCCGCAATGCTTATTATCATTAAGCTTAAAAGGTTTGTTGACAAAGAGAATCGCGGACTATTATCGAAACTCGTCAGAGTCCGCATGATCTTTTACTTCGGCAACCAACTAAACTTTGGTCTCATTCTTTTTGCGGAGAACAGTGGTCAAATTATCTAATAAATTTTCCTAATTAGCAAGTCAGAAACTTATGCAGTGTGGTCGATATTTGCATTACGCCGACTACTACATGGAGATCGCATTTAACTACATCAATACATTTCAATAACAGAAAACAGAGAACATTGCAGAAAACACACTGATACCGGAATATCCTTTTCTATTTAATCAAAAATAGTTACATCTTTCATGTATTCAGTGGACTCCAAACTTAAATCCGCTCTCTTTACAAAAATGCTAAAAACAAAAAGTACATTATTCTGCTTCGGCAGTCATCTGTTTCTTTTCTACAGGAGGGCTTGGGCTTTCGATATAAACCTCTGGAGAATAGCCCTCCGAGCCACTTCCACTACTGCCATCTGAACCGGTGCTGGCCGCGGAATCGCTATGCGAGCTCTCGCCAGCAGAGGAAGATACAGAGGCGTCGGACTTGGCAGAATGATCTCCGCATTGCTGGTTCGAACCAGTGTCGTCGGCAATTGTCTTGGCTTCCCTGACTTCTCCATGTTCTTTCTTTTCTGCTTCCCGTCACCGTTTCCCGGTTCTCCTGTACCCCAGGAAGCTGGTTATTTTAGCCCTGCCCGTTTGGGCAGGCCCCCATCCTATAAATAGGGGGGAGGTGGTGCACCCAAAGTACGCTGACTCGAGTCCAGAAGCCCATTTAGTGAAAGCTGCAGAATCAGATCTCAGACTTTGCGGGCTCGAATCTATCTTGATCACCATTTTTCCTTGGTCCATTAGTAAACGGTTGATTGCAGTTTCCTTCTCTACTTTTCCCTTTTTAGTGGAATTTGAGGGCGCGTTTTCTACATCAACATCAATCTGAAAATGAAAGTGCGGCCGAACTTCAATCTTCTTCCTCACCTTTCTTCCTCATCTTTCTTACCATCAGGTCAGCCGTTGAACATGTGCTTAGTGCAGGGTACGCACTCGGTTGATGAGTATTTGCAGGCATTTCTTTTGATAAGCCGCTACCCATGCTTTGGGTTGGAGAACGAGCAATCTATAGTTGATAGATTCTATAATGGTCTGCGTAATGAACTACGAATTCTACTGCTAGGACCAAAACTATTGGGATTCCGAGCCTTGGTGGAGTCGGCTAGGTCTTTCGAATTAGATATGGGGAAAATTCAACATATACCAGTGAGTAGGCTATCAAACTCTGCAAGTCCTATGAGGGCTGCATCTCACAGAACGCTGAAAAAGAGGGTTAGATCATCGACTAGCAAGGTTACTTACAACTGTCATACTTGTGGCAAGAAAGGGCACTTTGCCCGAGATTGTCGTAATGGCGCAGAGAAGATAAAGAAAGCTAAGACAGCAGCAGCCATTGGGAGGAAGGCAATTACATGTTTTAACTGTGCGAAGCCAGGACATTTTGCCTGAAACTGTTGGCGCGGACGACGGAAGTCCGAGAAGAAATCTGGAGATATCTACGAGGAGAAGGGCAAGTGGTCGGAGGCAACCAAATCGCACTATGCCCCAACCCATCCAAAAGTGTACAACCTTAGCCAGCAGGAAGCCACAAAGCAGTTTGATGTGGTGACGGGTATGTATTGCAGGTTTGTTTTAAATATTTGTTTCCCTATGCATTTTAGCCTATGACTGATTGTGTTAGGCTTGTTTAGATTGTCGATTTTCCGGCTAGAGCACTTTTCGGTGCGGAAGTTTCACATCCTTTATGTCTGAAGAGTTTCTATCGTGCATCGGAGTACTTCCTTCGATGGCAAAGGTCAAATTGGATGGGTTGCTGCCTACGGGTGCCCTATGCGTGCGGATAGAGCTTGTGGCGTTAGGGTAAGGCGTGGGAGTCACGTCGATGACTTTAGAGCGTCGTTATTGCTGATAGTTGCGTGCGATGTGATCTTTGCTATGGGATGGCTCTCGGAGCAGCAAGCATGCATTGATCGTAGTGGCAAGGAGGTCTGTTGGGAGCTAGTCGTGAGATAGCATTGGCGAGCGTGAAAGTGGTCGAGCAAGACGTTGACATCTGCCCCTCAAGTGATTAAGGCAGGTCGGTCTGGGCAGAGCGGTTTGTCACTCTAGTGCAGACTTCGATGCCTAAGCCAAGTCTGGTCAGTATCCCATTTGTGTTCGGGTATCCTGATGTGTTCCCAGATGATCTCTCAGGAGCCCCTCCTAAGTGGGAGATTGATTTAACTATTGAGCTGGTGTCGGGTGCCAAACCGGTGTCATGCTCCCCCGTATCGGATAGAGGCAAGAGAGACGGCAGAGTTGAAGGTGCAACTACAAGAGTTGTTGGAGCAAGGGTATGTGCGTCCAAGTTCGTCGCCTTGGAGCGCACCGGTCCTTTTCGTCAAGAAGAAATATGGGAGTTTGCGGCTTTGCATTGACTATCGGGAATTGAACAAGCTTACGGAAAAGAATAAGTATCCGATTCCGAGGATTGAAGATCTATTTGATCAGTTGGTTGGGTCAACGGTATATTCGAAGTTGGATCTGAAGTTCGGTTACTACCAATTGAGGATAAGGGAGAGCGACATGCCAAAGATAGCATTCAGTACGCGGTTTGGGCATTACGAGTTCACGGTTATGCCGTTTGGCTTGAGCAATGCGCCATCCGTGTTTTTGGATCTGATGAACAGGACGTTCAGAGAATACATGGACCGTTTTGTGATAGTATTTATTGACGATATCCTGGTGTACTCGCAATGTGAAGAGGATCACTACAATCACCTGCACATGGTGTTGGAGACGTTGAGGAGAAAACAGTTGTATGCTAGGTTCTCCAAGTGTGAGTTCTGATTATCCTCGATAGCGTTACTTGGTCATGTAGTTAGTGGAGAAGGGATAGCGGTGGATCCGGCGAAGATAGTGGCGATACGGGAGTGGCCTGCTTTGACTACAGTGGAGGAGGTCCGGATCTTTCTAGGGCTTGCTGGCTACTGCACGCGCTTCGTAGAGAACTTCTCGCGGATAGCGCTACCACTCACGACATTGACTAGGAAGAATCAGACGATTATGTGGTCTTCGGAGTGCGGACAGACTTTTGAATAGTTGAAGAGGAGGTTGACCATAGCGCCTATTTTATGTTCCCCAAGTGGAACCGAAGGGTTCGAAATCTATAGTGATGCTTCGGGCAGTGGTTTGGGCTGTGTTCTGCTGCAGCATGGGAGTGTGATAGCCTACGGTTCATGACAATTGAAGGCTCACGAGGGGAATTATCCGGTCCATGACTTGGAGTTAGCGGCCGTGATATTTGCTCTAAAGTTGTGGAGGCACTATATGTACTGTGTGAAAGTCGACATATACACCGATCATAAGAGCTTGAAGTACTTGTTAGATCAAAAGGATCTGAACATCAGGCAGCGGAGGTGGATGGAGTTCTTAGTGGACTACACCTTCAAGATACATTATGTGCCTGGGAAACGTAATGCAGTGGCGGATGCGTCGAGTCACAGGACTCCTGCGCAGGCCAACTGGTTATCGGAGCGTGATGAGAGATTGGTCCATGAGTTGGAGGCTTTGAAGGCATCTTGCGTCGACAAACAGTCTAGTACTGAGGCGAAACTATTTTGGACTGAGGTGCAGTGTGACCTAGCTGATAGAGTTCGGCGCGCTTTGATTCAAGATAACAGTATGAAGCAGATCTTGGATGAATTATTGGATTGGTCAAATTCCCAGTTTGTTGTTGAGGATGGGTTGCTAAGGAAAGACGGTCGCCTATGCGTTCCTAGTGTGGATAATCTTCGGGAGGAGTTGATGTACGAGGCTCATCATACCAAGTACTCAATCCACCCGGTAAGCACGAAGATGTATAGAGATATGAAGAAATTATTTTGGTGGCCAGGATTGAAGAAGGATGTAGCACTTTATGTGGCTAAGTGCCAAACTTGTGCCTTGGTTAAGGCGGAGTGCCAGAAGCCCGGAGGTTTCCTAAAGTCCTTGCCTATCCCGGGATGGAAATTTGACGACATATCTATGGATTTTGTGCATGGTTTGCCGTAGTCACAGAGGGGAAACGACGCCATCTGGGTGGTCGTAGATTGGTTGACAAAGGTGTGGCACTTCATCCCGATCAGGACGGAAGATCCGGTGGAAAGGTTGGCCAAACTCTATGTGGAGAATATTGTACAGTTGCATGGTGTGCCCCGCAGTATTGTTAGTGATCGAGACGGACACTTCACGTCGAATGACTAGAGGTTGGTGAATAGTCTGTTGGGTATTAAGCTAAAGTTCAGCATAGCCTTTCATCCGCAAACGGATGGCCAGACCGAGAGGGTCAACCGGATGATGGAGGATATGCTTCGCATGTGCATCCTAGGTGTTGGAAAGTAGGGGAAGATCACCTGTACATGGTGGAGATTACGTATAACAACAGCTTTCAGGCGAGTATTGGAATGGCGCCTTTCGAGGCCTTCTACAGAAGAAAGTGTCGCACGCCGTTGTCTTGGTTGGAGACGGGCGAGTCGAAGCTTTACAAACATCAAGCAGTGGAAGATGCCACTTCAGTGATACGGACAATTCAAGAACGGTTGAAGATCGCTTAGGACAGACAATCAAAGTACTATAACGCCAAACATAGGAACGTGGAGTTCATTGTTGGCGACTGGGTGTACTTGAAAATCAAACAGTTCAAGGATGTCTCGCGGGTTCGACGCTTGAAGAAGCTGAGTCCGAGAAAACTTGGACCATTTGAGATCCTAGAGTGTGTTGGCGAAGCAGTGTATAGATTGAAGCTGTCGGTGGAGTTGAGTGGGCTACACGACATGTTCCACTTATCGGTGTTGCGTAAGGCGGTGCAAGAGCCTTCGCAGATAGTTGTGGTTGATCAAGTGCCAGTTGATTACGAGTTGACGACAAAGGTCAAGCCTATACGTATAGAAGACGTTGAAGTCAAGCGACTCCGCAACAAGGATATCTGAATGGTTAAAGTCCGTTGGGATAATTGCGGACGTGAGGAGCTTTTATAGAGAGCAGGCTATGTTGGAGGAATACCCCGAGTAATTCCACTCAGGTATCATTTAGATTTGTGTGCCTTTACTTAATTTCGGGACGAAATTCCTTAAGTGGGGGAGATTTATAACGCCCTGAAAATTGTACTTGAGCTGGTCGCGTCTAAATAGTATTTTTGACTCCTGTATAGAGGTACACGGCCAGGGAAACGGGCGTGTCCATGGCCGTATCATGCTGGGTGTGTTGGCCGGCTGTGTCCCGAGAAGGACACAGCTGGAAACACGGGTCGTGAACACTTTTGACACGGGCGTGTCAGGGGTGACACGGGCATGTTCATACCTGTGTCCCTACCCGTGTTCAGTTGGGTCGTGTCGGTTGGCGTGGCAGTTATGTGTGACACGCCCCCGGTCACGGGCGTATCGGTGACCCGACACGGGCGTGTCGAGTGAGACACGGCGTGTCGGAGACCGTGTGAGTCTCTGTGATCGACGATCGTGCCTCAACTAAGGCACACGGCCTGGGACACGGCCGTGTGCAAGGCCGTGTTCGGCCCAGGACAGAGGATTTTTGTGCAGATCGGAGCCGTTTGTTTTCTTTAATTAAAATCCGATGGCCCTGGGGAAACACTGCTCGGTTAAGTTCGAAAATAGAGGACCAATTCCTAATTTTCTCCCTTATCCTCTCTCTCTCAAGGAGTTGGAAAGAGGAGGAATAAGGAGGAGTTTTCCGGCCTCCGGCGGAGCATCAGAGCACCGTTTTGAGATCTGAGAGCGGATCCGTAGAGGAGAGTTTGTTGCGAAGATTTCCATCAGTGTAGTTTTTCCATCGTGCCAAAGCGTACTACAAGGGTAACTATTCTCTACTTGAGCATGTGAAGCTCTTCCTTTTTGCATAGGAAAAACCCGCTCCCGCGAGTGTGTGGTGAGTGTGTTGTGTTCCTTGGGGTTGACGGGAATAGTCCCCCTTTGTGTTACATATAGAGTCCGAAATCGAAGTACGGGCATATTCATTATATGTGAAGCCTACCCGGATATGTTGGTCTGGATCGGTGATGTTGCATTTGTTATGTTTTGCCAGAGAATACTCTATGCGTTGGGGTTTTCGGGGTTCTACGTAGTAGATTGCAGCAGCGATCTTTGGAGGTTAGCTCCAAGGCGCACCTGGAAAACTGAGCGGAATCATTGTTCTGCAAACTTGGTGGTCTGGGAACCAGCCTTGAACATAACTGGGTTATGTGATTGTTTGGAAATGGCAGGATCCGAGAGAAGCATAGCTCGTGCGTACGTCTTAAGGTGTACTACGCGTTGTGAGCAATGGGAAAGTGGAATCGGACCTGGGCTATGTGGTTCGGTGCGAGAGACCCGAAAAGGGGACTGGCCGTTGGCATAGTCGGGAGCCTTAGACGGTGGTCAGAAAGGCTAAATGCTCATGTTGTTGCCATCTTTGTGGTGGTGGTGAAGACGCTGAAGTGTCAGGATTCACCGTTAATGTGCCCTGAGTGCACGGGGTGTTTGGCCATGCGAGCCTACACCTGTGGGGAAATGTAATTACACCTTATTGTTTAGCTGGGCTAATGTTATGCAGGGAAAGAGCACCGCCGTCCCGAGTAAGGGGCGGGGTTGTTATAATTTGATCGGCTTTTGCTGACCGTTGCATTGTTTGCCACTGTGCGGTGGAATGTTGCTTGCAGGTGATACAGAGCCGAGTGCAAGTTAGTGGGCTGGAGCCCATGTTGCTGTGCTGGCCCATGAAGGCCGTAAAGAATAGTTATTTTTATTTTGTCATATGTGGCCTGCCTGCGAGCCGATGTATGTAAGACATTATCTTAATAAGTGAATATTTGTAAGGCCATAAGGCAGTGTATCCTTTCAGTGTATTTAGTTTTCATTCCTGTTGTGTGGATGTGGACATTCATGATTATGGATTGAAGTTTTGGTTTCTTTCAACTATTTAAAAGCTTCTGTTAGAATGCTCTGTGTAAGACGAGTAGTCTTAATTTGATAGTTTGGATATTCTTATGTAACCCTTCCGACTGTCCGTGGTATATGGCGTCGGGTTCAAGCTGGACCTTCTGTTATATGCCATGTGACGGATGGGGGTGTTACATCTTCCACCTTGGCTAGGGCCACATTTGTCTATACTAGTGGATCTGCCATTCTCCTAGTGACCACAACATCTTTCATGGTCATACCTGTTAGAACGCAACAACACTCTGAAATGGAATTGAGGCAATGAGGCTAGAGGCACAACTGGTGCATTATCTTTTCCCTTTCCTTTTTGATTGGAAGGTATAGTATGTCCCTTAAATCCCAACTCTTTCTTACCAGCTTTGGTATGGTGGGTGTCAATTAAGGGCAACACAATGTTTGGCTTAGAAAATTTGGTGACTAGAATTTTCTTACTTAAGAGATCATTTTCAAGTTTCTGGATAAGTTTCTCATTTGAGACTCTTACTACGGACTCACTGTCAATGATCTCCTTGAACTGGGTTGCTTGTGCAGCCATGTCAGTGAGGGCTTTTTCTTAGTCTTCACACTTGCTTTTAAGACTAAGAAACTCTTTTACCTGTCTCTTGGCAAGTAGCTTGCACCTCTTGAATGCCTCACGAAGTTCTCCATACTTGGCAATTATGGAGTTGACATCATCCTCAGAGACTGTGTTAACCCCTCAGTCTGCAATATCCTACAGGATGCCAAGACCCCCCTTTTCAACACCCGCGGATGCAATTAGGCAGTCCGACCAGTCCGACTACGTAACCAATCGGCCACCAAGGATGATCCCCCAAGCAGCGGACTCAAGGATCTATTCGCTCCGTCCGCCGTGCCTTGGGATGTGGATTTTCTATGGCGGCGGACTCGGTTTCCCGTCCGCCCAGGCCGCCGTCCTCCAGCAGGATCGCGCCTAGCAGTAGCATAGGAAGCTCCAGCCCGCGAGCCCAGTCCGCCCCTTCTGCGCGGACTGGCGTGTTCTTTTCTTTTTGCTTCCCGTCACCGCTGCCCGGTTCTCCTGTACCCCGGACAGCCGGTTATTTTAGACCAGCCCGTTTGGGCAGGCCCCTTATCCTATAAATAGGGGGGAGGTGGTGCACCCAGGGCACGCTGACTCGGACCCAGGAGCCTACTTGTCAAAGGATGCGGACTCGAATCTTGTGCCTTGCGGACTCCTCCTCGCTCTTCTCTTGTCAACCTTTTCCTTTCACTTGTAACCAAATCTTTCTTCAATCAAGGGAAAGCCCGTCGCAAGAGAGGCATTCAGGCCGCTACGGGCGAAGTCTATTATTGCCGTGGCTCACGGCCCTGCTGTTCTTCCTGCCCTCATCGGCTTAGTAGATTACTACTCGCAGTCTATTTATTCCCAGGTGTTCGAACCGTTAGCTGGTGGTGCTCGACCCCCCTTTGTGTTTTCGTGCATCAACAGTTAAACACGACGACTTCCCAGGAGGTCACCCATTCCGCAACCCAGATCGCCATTCCAGTGGACCACTTCGACAATGGATTCAAGTTTCCGCTTCTATGGGAGTTAGCCGACATCTTTGAACACTATGGAATGGTGCCGGGTCAGCTCGCGCCCAACACACTCGCTGCGATCTGCAGCTTCATCTCCTACTTGCGATATGAAAAGTTTGTTTTCTCCATGAACATCTTTCGCAAGATGTTCTCTGTCCGCTCCATAACCGCTTCTGGAGGCCGCCCCTACAAGGGGGTGATATACTTCTACTGTAGAGGGATGAAGGTTGTGGGCCTTCCCAACAAGATCCACAGCAGGACCTCTAGGTTCTTGATCTTTGAGGGCGACCTAGGGTTCGCGCACACCTATCCGCAGGTGCGCGCGGACTCCGCCTTCAAGGGCGTGCAGCTGGATGACTTGGAATCCGCCATTGTCGAGTTCTTGGACAATGCCAGGCTTGACATCGAGCATTACATTCCGCTACTGGCGAGCTTAGCGGACGTTCTGCCCGAAGAGAGTAAGCAGCTTCCGAACTCAAACTTTGTATCCGCAGCGACCTTAATCCCCATCTGTTTTTGCAGCGACCTTGGCGGTACCCGCCAACTTTCCGCAGACGCCTAGCGGCTTTGTTCCTACACAAAAGGAGATGAAAGAAGCAGTCGCAAGGAAGAGGAAGGAGGAAGGGAATCCTGCGGCGGATTACTCTTCTTCTGAAAGCTTCACCATGAGCGGCTTTGGCAACAGCCAGAAGGATCTCAGGGGGAACCCTATGATCCACTGGCATAGCAAGAACAAACATGCCCGCCTATCCACCGCGCTCCCTTCGTGGAAGAGTCCGCGGATAACTCGTCACGCCCATATTACGATCTCCGCGCTCTACGGAAAGCGCAATTTGAGCGACCTTAAGAAGGTGGCCGCCGCCGACCTCCATCTGCTAGCCTCTTAGGCCGCTGCGAACAGCGTGGTGACGAACCACTATGTAGCCACCCTGGCCAGAGACCTGCTAAGGCAGAATGAGCAGCTTCAACAGGAAAATAAAGTGCTAAAGGAGAGGAACGCGCGGTTGGGGAAAAGTGTTGCTCAGCAAAAAGAAGAGATCGGGGTGAGTTGAATTCGCAGCGGCTTTAATTTTCTATCCGCCGCAATCTGTCTGATGTTCGCTTTTGTTTTGCGCAGGTCGCCTATGACTTGGAGAACAACGGTTTCCAGGCCGCCATGCTCCCTTTCGTGAAAGAAACCGTCGAGGTCGCCATTGAGCAACTTATCCGCGGCGGCTTTACAAGGGAGGGAGTGAATGGCGTCCCTTTCTTGGAGCTCTTCCCTGAGTTGGCACCGCAGGTCGCGGCGATGGAGTGGGCTAAAAAGGGCAAGGACATCATTGAGGAAGAGGAAGAATGCGAGGAAGTAGAAGAAGAAGAAGGAGAAGAAGAAGAAGGAGAAGAAGAAGAAGGCGAAGGGCAAGGCGCCTTGGAGACGGCGGATGGAACTGGCTCAAGCCGGCGAGTTGGAGATTAGTCCGCCGAGTCAAGCACCTCTGCATCCTCCTCTGCAGCCAGGAGCTCACATAGCGAGTCCGCCTCAAGCACAGGATCAGATAGTAGCTGAAGCGGCTCGGGGGGCTACTCTCTGGAAGTCGACATTGTTGGCGAAAGCCCTGCACCTCCAGAAAATAAACAAAAGACTGCAGATGATTAATGTATTTTTATCTTTTTTGATTTTGTAAATGTGGCGGACTCAAGACTGTAGTCCGCCGAATAGATAGAAAGATGTATAAATTTTTGATGAAATAGAAAGGATATTTTTGCATGTGTGCTTCTTGCAATGTTCTTTCTTTTTCCACGCTCACCGCACCGATACTTAGCAGTCGGCACGACATGCTGATAAATCACACAGCTTTTTAACTTGCTAATTATAGACAATTATTGTCCGTCGTTGGAATGAGAAGAAATCGTCAGGCGGACTCCGTTGAGTTCCAATTGTAGTCTGCCCGATACTAAGATCATCTATAACGAGTCTTGCTGATTAGAGAATTCAACTTATCAATCCATTCAATGTCCGCCTTAAAAAATGAAAACGAAAATAGCCGGCTGATAACAATATCAGGTGGACTTCATTGAGTCTTAGTAGCAGTCCGCAATTCTCTTTATTAACTTATCAAATGATAATATATGAAAACCATTCGGCGGACTTAGTTGATATAATTTCGCAGTTCGTATATATGCCAACAGAAATAATCTATAGCTTGCGGTCTCAAGGAAAACGCCGGACTGACCGAATACAGAAAACCAGTCCGCCCAAGATAGAAATGACCTATAGCTTGCGACCAGGTGGGCAGGTGCGCATGACATTGCTTTCCTCACCAGGTCACAAGCTATAAAATCAACCCAAGGAAACTGGCGGACTGTGCGGATAGATAAAGCCAGTCCGCAGCAAACAGAAGAAATGATCTACAACTTGCGACCAGGTGGGCAGGTGCCATGGCATTGCTTTCCTCACCAGGCCGCAGGCTATATGATCAACCCAAATAAAACCGGCGGACTGTGCGGATAAAGAAAACCAGTCTGCACCAGGAAGATTCCCTGCGAAAAGCAAGATACTCGGCGGAACGGTTCCCTGCCCTCTTGCCTGGAATATAGTCTAAGCTGTGGGTCTCCTGCAGGGACTGCTTGAGGGTACCATGGAGTGTTCGAGGTTTACAGGCTAAGATGATCGGTGGGCAGGTGCGCATGGCATTGCTTTCCTCACCAGATCATCGAAGTTGTAACGATATCCCAAATGAGGCATGGTAGAGCTCTACACCCACCCTGCCATCCATAATGCAGAGGTGGGGTCAGGTACTAGCCGGGATCCGAAGTTCAGAATCCTACCGCACTAGAGCCTGTAAGCTCCCACTACACGGTGCGAAATCTCATCGCAACACATGGTCTTCGTGGTGTTATGCTAAGGACAACAGCTCTAGGGGAGGTCTAGCTGAACTCGGCGATGTGTCCTGGTATCAGGGAACGGTTATAGATCTTTGGAAGAGAGAGAGAGGGCACTAGAAAAAGTGTTAGTATGAATCCTTTGATTAATAAAATGTATTTGCAAAGGAAGCATAAGAAAGAAAGGAGAGTTCAAGGGCAGAACCGTTTTTGAAATCTTTCTTAGGGTGTCATCTGTTATGATTACATAGACAAAACACTTGAAGAAGCGTTAGCAAGCAGTTTCTATTCATAATGACTCTTGAAGAGGATACACAAAGTAGAGAAAAGGAGGTTCAAGAATAGAACCGTTTGAGATCATCCCCGCTCCATGTATGTGGCATATCCTCTCCTTCGTATGTCTGCAAGCGGTAAGCGCTGCTCTTTAATTCTTCTTTCATAACAAAAGGGCCGACCCAATTTGGATTAAGCTTTCCAACTGAACGAGCTCTTGCAGCAGCATCAATCTTCTTTAAAACTAGATCTCCCACTTGGAAGTGTTCGATCCTTACGTTCTGATCAAAGTAGCGGGCCATCCTTTTTTTGACCTCCTCCTGCCTTATGGCTGCTTGATCTCTGATTGCCTCGATGTGTTCCAAGCTGAACCTCATCTCTTCATTATTCAACTCAAGCCAGTCCTCAACGCCTTCTCTTGAAAGCAGAACTCTAGGTGACGGGACTTCAAATTCAACTGGAATGAGTGCCTCTAAGCCATGAGAAAGTTTGAATGGAGTCTCCCCAGTTGCGAATGATGGCGTTGTCCTAAGGGACCATAGGACTGATGGAAGCTGATCAACCCAGCTGCCCTTGAGATTCTGCACTTTCTTTTTGAGCAAATTGAGGATCTGCTTGTTGGCTGCTTCAACTTGGCCATTGCTTCTGGGATGATGAACTAATGCAAACCGCAGCTCTGTTCCGATCTGCTTACGAAAATCTATCATCTCTGAGTTGTTGAATTGTGACCCATTATCAGTGATTATTGCCATAGGTATCCCATGCCGACAGACAATCTCTCCCCAAATGAAGTTTTTGACGACTTGAGTAGTTGTCTTAGCCAATGCCTTGGCTTCGATCCACTTGCTGAAGTAGTCGATCATTACGATGATGAAACGCCGTTGTCCGCTTGCCATGGGAAAAGGACCAATGAGGTCCATCCCCCAAACCACAAAGGGCCAAGGAGTTGCAATCGATCTGAGGGACTGAGCTGCTTGGAGTTGAAGTGGAGCAAACTTCTGGCATTGAACACACTTTCTTACATAGACCTCAGAGTCTCTCTTCATAGTGGGCCAGAAATAACCCTGCCGCAGGATCCGTCTTTCCAGGGTTCTTGCTCCTGAGTGGCTTCCACACTCTCCTGAATGAACTTCTTGCAAAACAAGGGGAGCTTCTTCTTCTGAAACACACCGGGCCATGGTAGAGAGGAAGGTTTTTCTGTAGAGGACTCCTGCCACTAAGAAGTAGTGAGCTGCCTTTATTCTGAACTTTTTCTTATCTTTGACTGAATGGTGATAATCTCCCGTTAACAGATAGAGAATGAATGGGTCCATACAGGAGGTACGTTGATCCACTTGCATCAAGTCCCCTTCCACCACTGCCGGGCGGAAGAGCTCGATAGTTGTCCCTCCTGAATGCATCCCATACTTGGAAAGAAAATCTGCTTCCTCATTTTCTATTCTGGGGATGTGCTTGATGGTAAAGCTCTTGAACCTACCGACTTCTATCTTCACAAGAGCAAGATATTTTTTCAAGATCGGCTCTCTTGTTTCGAAGTTACCGAGGACTTGTGACGCCATTACCAGAGAATCGGTTTTGATATGAACATGATCGATTCCTAGTTCCCTCGCAAGTCTCAAGCATGCTAGCAAATATTCATACTCGGCCTGGTTATTTGTTACTGGAAAGTAAAATTTGATGGTCTGCTCCAGTTTGACGCCGTTTGGATTAATGAGAACCACTCCTGCTCCAGAAGAACTTCTGCCTGAGGCACCATCAACATAGATGGTCCAAGCCAAAGGTGACCTTTCTGCCCGATCAGAACTGGACTCCGGCATGTCAATTAGAAAGTCTGCTAGGACTTGAGCTTTGATGGTTGTCTTGGGCACATAAGAAATTTCAAATTCACTCAACTCTATTGCCCACTTAGCTAGTCTGCCAGAATGCTCTGGTTTCTCCAACACACCCTTCAAAGGCTGATCAGTGACGACTTGAATTGAATGTGCTTGAAAGTACGGACGGAGCCTGCGAGCTGACATGACTAGCGCCAAGGCTAACTTCTCCAAAATCGGATACTGTGCCTCAGTGCTCTTCAGGATATGGCTAACATAGTAAATTGGGAATTGCTTCCTACTCTCTTCCCGAAGAAGAACGGAGCTGACGGCCTCAGGTCCAACCCTTAGGTATAAGAAAAGAATCTCTCCTGGTCGGGGACTCTGAAGCAGGGGTGCTGAGGTCAGTTGCATTTTCAACTGCTCAAAAGCTTGGGAGCATTCTTCCGTCCACTCAAACTTGGATGCTCCTCGGAGGGTTTTAAAGAAGTGAGCACTCCTATCTCCCACCCGAGAGAGAAATCTTGCAAGACGTGCCAGCCTTCCCCCTAACTACTGAACTTCCTTAGGCGAATGAGGGGTACGCATATCAAGAATGGCTTTCACTTTATCTAGATTGGGGGCAAGTCCTTCTGGAGTAAGGAGATTACCAAGGAACTTCCCCTTACCGCCCCAAAAGTGCATTTCAAAGGTTTAAGCTTCATTTTGTATCTACGCAGTGTAGCGAACGTCTCTGCTAGATCTAGCAAGTGCAGTGAAAATGACTTGCTCTTAATCAAGAGGTCGTCTACATACACTTCTAGGTTTCTTCCCTTCTGATGGTTAAACACACGGTCCATCATCCGTTGGTAGGTTGGACCGGCATTTTTAAGCCCAAAGGGCATCACAAGGTAGCAATACCAACAATCATTAGTAATGGACGACATGTGAGGAACGTCAGGCTTATGCATTCTTATCTGGTGATAACCAGAAAACGCATCTAAAAAACTCATGTAAGAGTACCCTACCGTGGAATCAACTAAAGAATCTATCCGAGATAAGTGGTAGCAATCTTTAGGGCAAGGGGTAGCAATACCAACTGCTCAAAATCTTGGAACCATTACAACGTTTGATATCCAGGTGGGAAATTGAATTTCTCTAACAAAATTAGCCTTGAGGAGCTTTGCAACCTCCTCCCTTATTGGCTCTGCAAGCTTTGTAGCTATGTCCCTCTTCTTTTGTTGTATAGGCTTGCAGCCGGGATCAACATTCAAGTGGTGGCATGCAACATCAGGATCCACTGCAGGCATGTCTTATGCTGACCAGGTGAAGACATCCAGGTTATTCAGCAAGCAGGAAATCAGCTCGGCCTTTTGATCTTCAGGCAATTCCGAGTTGATGGAGAGCTTCCTCTCCTCTCCCTCAGCAATGGGGACTCCTTGCGTCACCTGGGCAGGTTCCAGGTGAGCACCTTCATCAGCAGCAGCTTCTGAACTGGGAGAGGCTTCTGCAGCTGCTATTGGAGCAAGGGAAGGGCTGGCTTCAACCATGTTGACAGTCCGGACGTAGCACTCCCTTGATCTCCTTGGGTCACTCCTGACCCGTCACATCCTTCCATCTGCAAAGAACTTGATGGCGAGGTGGTAAGTAGAAACCACCGCTTGATATTTGTTTAACAGGGGCCTGCCGAAGATGGTATGGTAGCTACTGGGGGGCGTCAACCACTATGAATTGCACTTGCTTAGTTGCCCCTCCAAGCTTCACGGGCAGGATGACGCTTCCTTCCACTTATTTTCTCTCTCCTGAGAAACCATAGAGTGGCCCCTCAGTGAAAAGCAGAGGCTTTCCAGTCCTCAGGGCCTCAAAAGTAGACTTGAACAGGAGGTTGACCGAGCTGCCTGTGTCAACAAGAATTCTATCAACTGTGAAGTCCCCAATCACAGCCTGAATTACAACTGCATCATCAAACAGATTGGTTGTTTAGGGTAGATCCGCTGGACCAAAGGTGACAACCTCACTTGGAGGAGCAACGGAAGAAGAAGAGGCCACCTCTGCCCGGGTGACCCTTGAAATTGATGATTTCCGAGTAGACTCAGTCCCTGCTCCACCATAGATGAAGAAGAGGCGTCCCAGAACCCCTTCATCATTTGCGTCGAAGCACTCCACCGGGACGTTGATCGGCCCCAGAAGGCCTTCGTCCTCTACATCCACACATTCCTGGTATGTGTCAGCTACTTCTTTGCCCTTCGAGGTGGATGGCTTCGAAGAAGAATCCTTCTTGGCCAAGTCGATCTTGCCCTCGGCAAGCAGCTTCTCTATCAGCATGCAAAGGGCCTTGCAGTCCTCGGTCAAGTGGCCCTTTTCTTTGTGGAACTGGCAATATTGTGCATTATTCCTTGGCCCCCACACTTTCTGAGGCTCTTGCCTCTTTTCTTCTGATCTCCTTTGCAAGATCTGGATGACTTCGTCAAGGTCCAGATTTGCAATATCCTCCATGGGGTTTGCATTAGATTAGCTCGGAGTAGGCAAGGCTGCTTGCTGGAGGATGGGAAGAGCTTGAAATGGAACGGCGGGAGTGGCGGCCAACGGCAGTCTCTTCTCGTGAAACTGTTGATGGCCAAGGAAAGGCTTCTTGTGGCGGAAGTTCCTGCCTCTTTGAGATAGAGGCTGGAAGTCTAGGCGAGGGGGCTTGCTACGAGAGGAAGAAGCGGAGGTATCCCTTCCTTCAACCTTAGCTGTCAGGGATGAGACATAGGTTGGATTGGCGTTTTCTCCTTCAATGAAACGGTTGACCATAGCGATCAACTCTTGATAAGTCTCAGGTGCCTTGGTTGTTGCTTTAAACTTCAGGGGGCCTTCCCAAAGGCCATGGATCAAGGCGACCTTGTAATAATCGGGTTTCACATTCCTTACCCCTTGGATCTCTCTCTGAAAGCGATCAACGAATCGCGCCACTAATTCATTATCACTTTGTTTGATTTCAAATAGGGCAGCTGGCCCATTCTTCCTCTTTCTTGAGGTAGCAAAACTCAGCAATAACTGGCTGCGAAGCTCTACGAAAGAAGAGATTGTGCCCGAAGGCAGCTCGTAGAACAACTCTCTCTCCTGTCCTTCGAGAGTGGTAACCAGGAGTTTACACTTGATTGCATCTGAGAGGCATCTCAAAGCAACTGCCCCCTCAAATGCTTGGTGGTGAGAGACTGGATCAGTCCCTCCTAAATAGAATGGGATGCGAGGTTACCTGAAGTTGTTCGGAGCCGATTCCCATCGGATTCGATCAACGAAGGGAGATGGGGTCTCGAACTCTGCAGGGTAGAAGGGGCGGACTGAAGTCGGGGAGTCTGCGGGCTCGGCGGACTGGCGGTCAGCAAAATGAAGCTGGCGGGCAGGAGTGCCCCTGGCAACTTCTCTGAAGAAATTCTTGAAAGCGAACTGCTCCTCCTGAGGACGCAAAGGCGCGGCGGACTGAGCAGAATTCCGAGGAGTGGCTGGCGACTGCCGAAGCGGAGTTCGGCGAGCTGGAGTCTGGCACACTGGCGAGTCCGCTGGTTCTGTTGCGGCCTGAGGAGCAAGCTGCTGGGCTAGCGCGAGCAAGTCTTGGCTAATTGCTTCGAGACGCTGGTCAGTCTGCCTGCGGGACTGCTCGGCCTCAAGGCGAGCTTGCTCAATTGCGTCCCAAAGAGAGTCCTCTGAAGAACTGGAGCGGTCTGAAGAGCGGGCTCTGCGGTCTGACATTTCTGTCCGCTGAATTCAAAACACTACTCGAATCTGAAGGTCACGTGTTAACTGTTGATGCACGAAAACACAAAGGGGGGTCGAGCACCACCAGCTAACGGTTCGAACACCGGGCAATAGAGAGACTACAAGTAGTAATCTACTAAGCAGATGAGGGCAGGAAGAATAGCAGGGCCGTTAGCCACGGCAACAACAGACTTCGCCCGTCGCGGCCTGAATGCCTCTCTTGCGACGGGCTTTCCCTTGATTGAATAAAGATTTGGTTACAAGTGAAAGGAAAAGGTTGACAAGAGCAGAGCGAGGAGGAGTCCGCAAGGCACAAGATTCGAGTCCGCAGCCTTTGACAAGTAGGCTCCTGGGTCCGAGTCAGCGTGCCCTGGGTGCACAGCCTCCCCCCTATTTATAGGATAGGGGGCCTGCCCAAACGGGCTGGGCTAAAATAACTGGCTGCCCGGGGTATAGGAGAACCGGGCAGCGGTGACGGGAAGCAAAAAGAAAAGAACACGCCAGTCCGCGCAGAAGGGGCAGACTGGGCTCGCGGGCTGGAGCTTCCTATGCTACTGCTAGGCGTGATCCTACTGGAGGACGGCGGCCTGGGCGGACGGGACACCGAGTCCGCCGTCGTAGAAAATCCAGATCCCAAGGCACGGCGGACGGAGCGAACAGATCCTTGAGTTCGCTGCTTGGGGGATCATCCTTGGTGGCCGATTGGTTACTTAGCCGGGCTGGGCGGACTGCCTAATTGCGTCCGCGGGTGTTGAAAAGGGGGGGTCGTGGCATCCTGTAGGATATTGCGGACTGAGGGGTTAACAGACTGAATCCCCATCATCTCTTGATGATTGATCATCAAAGTCTGAGCCAGCCTCATGACTTGAAATAAAAGATTGTTATTTAACATTTACCTAAGTCTGACTAGGCAGATACTGGCTGCTTTATTCATCTGTCATTGTCATCAATCCATGGCATTTAGCATCTTCTTCACCTTCATCCACCTCTGAATCATTATCTGAGTGAGACAGAGGGGCCCTGATCCCTATTCCAGTAGTAGGGTATTCTTCAGGTTCTTGTTCAGCAACAGTTATTAGCGCAATGTAGGCTTCTTATTCACTGTCTGACCCGGAGGAGGAGTCAGATCAGTTCTTTTCCTTCTTGACCACAGGGGACTTCTCTTTCTTCTTTCCCCTGTGGTGCTTCTTCACTCCTTCTTTCCTTTTTACTGGGCAACAACTACATTCCCAGGTTTGCTGCAGCAGAAACAGATAATATTAGAGGAAGATTGTTTATTAGAGTTTGTAGCAAACCTATCCTCCTTAGAGGATTTGCTTCTATACTGTTAGTAGGAGGATGGCCTTCTGTTCTTTAAATACCACTTCTTCATGAGTTTCCTGAATTGTCTGGAGAAGGCAGCAAGGTCCTCATCAGATATATGGCTGTCAGAGGAGCTGCACCTTAAGCTCTCAGATTTTGACGCAGCAGTTCTCCTAATTGGAGAGATATTCCTTCTGCTCCTGGTTGATGTATCAGCTCTGAAGGCCACAAATTTCTCCTTGCTCTGTGACTTACTGCTCTTCTCTTCTTCTTCCTTTCTTGCTGCAAGCTGCATCTCATAATATAGTAGATTTCTAAATAGGGTTGGATGTGGAGTGTCAGCTAGCTTGCCTATCTCCTTGATGGCACAAATATATATATCCCAATCCTTTATAAGGGACATGAGAAAATTATTATTCAGCTCATAGGTGCTGAAGACCCTTCCATATGTTCTCAGTTCAATAACAATTCTTAAAAATCTTTCAAAACTTTCAGCAATGCCCTTAAACTATTCTTGTCTGAAGGCTTCATACTCCTAATTGAGCATGGATTTTTTGTCATCCCTCACCTCTTTTGAACCCTCCATGAACACAACTAGGGTGTTCCACATCTCCTTGGAGGTCTCGCAATGCACCAGATTCTGGAATGTAGAATCATCTATTGCAATGGTAATGATATTTTGAGCTCTCTTGTCCATGGAGGCAAGGAGGAGCTCATCTTTGTTCATTTCTTCATAAGACTTGGGAGTCTGGATGTTGGAATCCAGAACTGAGATCTTCATAGGGATAAAAGGTCCCACTTTGACTGTGATGTAGATCGTAGGGTCAGCAGCTTCCAAGAATAGCCTGACTCTTTCCTTCCAGGGCCCAAACCCTTCCTTTCTACAGATTGGTAACTTCATGGCTCCCAATTTCTTGTAGTTTACACCAGACCACATTCTTTATCTTATAGCTAACCTTGGAGGTATACTCAGATTGTTAATTTTTTTTGAGGAACCTCGCTCTGATACCAATTGAAAGTTGTTTAACTGAAGGTTAGCTAATCACCTAGAGGGGGGGGGGGGTGAATACGTCTTTGAAGTTTTATTAGTTCTTTTGCGGATTTCAAATTAATCTATCTAGAGCTTGTCCTTAGATCCTGCAATAAGAATGAAAATAAACAACACAGCAAACACACAATGATTTATAGTGGTTCCCTAATTGGGTACATCCACTTTCCCTCTCACCTATCCAACTGATTTGTTCGACACGGCACAAACTCCACCAATATGCTCCTAAGAGTTTACACATCAGGCCCTCAGCCTTACACACAGATTCTTCACAGAATCCAAACTCATAACCATAAGGGTTCCTACCTCAGAGCCCTACAAAGCTCCTACAGCTTAGTGATCCACTGATAACCTACCTCAGGCTTATTTCTAAGGCCTACAATTCAGCCTCTTCAGCCCTACAGCTTCAGGCACATAGCCATACTCTTAGAGTGCTGCAGCACTCCTACAAATCAGTACCCTTCCAGATACCTACAACTCAGCCTCCTCCAAGGCCTACAACTCAGTGACACTTGTCACCTACATCTCAGTGACTCCAGTTACCTACCTCGGGCACAAGGCCGTACACTTAGGCTGGGAGAACATACCTACCTCAGATCCACACTTGGATCCTACCTTAGAGAGCAATACTCCCCTACCTCAGGAAATTAAGCTCTATCGCTCATATCCACACTTGGATCCTACCTCAGTACCCCAATAGGGTACCTATCTCAGTGACTAATTACTCACCTACCTTAGGCACAAAGTTCCCCACACTCAGATTCAGATAAACTAAATCTTACAGGAAGATAATACAAAGTGTTTAAGAAAGATAAAATAGTTGACTCAGAGATAAGTCTTTGAGTCTATCTTGCTGGACTGAGTAGATATCAATCCAGCACTCTTGTTGTAGAAGAAATTAGTCCTCTTCTACAACTAACACTTTTCTACTGCACAAATGAACAATTATCAGCTTGCTGAATGGATGAATTAGCTTCTCTGTTCTGGAGAGAACTATCTTGCTGAACTTGAAGAGTTTTATCTATCTTCGTTTGCCTTTCAGGCCGTCTTTACGGGACTTGAGCTTTCAATCTTAATGGAGAACAAGATGTCCAGCCGCCTCTAGATTTCTTTATGTATTTTCTATGTTTGTTCTCCGTTCGTTCGTTGCCCTAATCCACTTTCATTTTTCTTTTTATATGCATTGATTTGAATCAATGACACAATTATATGTGGGCCTAGCCAAGGTATGGTGAACCCCACCTCCTTTAGAAAAGGACAAAGAAGCTTCAGGCGCAACTGCAACTTTCGCGGAATGGCTACATGTATATTAACTTTGATGACGTAAGCAATGGTCATCACCATCTGGAATAAGAAAATATTTCAGAAATCCACAAAGCATTGAGTGATGTTAAGCCACTCAACACTATCTGTCCTGGCTCTCAGCGCTTTTGGACTTGTGAATTTTCTTTGGATTTGTCTCAGCGTTTCTGTCTCAGCGGTCTCAGCGGTTTCTTATTAATAACTGAGACAAGATTCTATCTCAGCGATTTCTTATTAATAGCTGAGACAAGAATTTATCTCAGCACTTTCTGTATCAGCGGTCTCAGTGGTTTCTTATTAACAGCTAAGACAAGCTTCTGTCTCAGCGCTTTCTTCTCAGCGGTCTCAACGCTTTCTTCTCAGCTATCTCATCACTTTCTTCTCAGCTATCCTAATAATCTCAACGCTTTTTGCTTTAGTTAGTTTTTCTGGCTTTAGTTGCGTTCGATGATCTGTGGGCTGAGCTCGACCAACTCTGATCTTCTCAGCGGTCTCTGCGCTTTTTGACTTAGTCAATTTTCTGGCTTTAGCCTGATAAGTTTTGTGCTGAGCTCGATGATTTGTAAGCTGAGCTCGACGAATTGCAAACTAAGCTCGACGAATTTCAACCTGAGCTCGACGAACTTTGAATCATGAGCTTTTGAGCTTATCCCAAGGAATGTTGAGCTGAGCTTGACGACCAGGGAGCTGAGGTCGACGACCAGCGAGTTGAGCCCGACGAACTAGGAGCTGAGCTCGATGAATTTTTAGTATACTACTAACCTAATTTTTCTTCACCTGTCCAATCATGGACTGCTTGTATGTAAGAACTAAAGCACACAACAAATACATTATGCGTCTATGTCATTGACCCATTTGACTTCTTACAAATTTGGGATATTGGGATCAATAGACCCAATAGAATTGAATGAAAAGTTCCTTAAATCTCTCACTAGAGAGTGTGATACAAAGATCTGTGCCATCAGAGAAGTGGCAAAGCTGGGTGACACTGCTCCTCACACCCTCTTTGGGAGGTTGCTGTCATGTGAGATGCAACTGGCTGCTAGGAAAGAAGAGGAGAACCACAACAAGTCTCAAGCAAGAGACAAGGTTGCTGCATTCAAAGCTTAAGGCTCCAACAAAAGCAGAAAAAAGTCTCCCTCTCCACGAAGGAGAGATGTTGAATCTGATTCTGGAAGATCAGAGAAAAGCACATCAAACTGCAAATGGTCTGATGAAGATTTTGCTGCCTTCTCTAGATAATTCCAGATGTTCATGAAGAAGAAACACTAGAGATGCCAGACTTCCTCCTCCTCTCATCCCAAGTATGAAGACTACAAGGTTAGGTGGAAATCCTCAGGTATGGTTAGAAAAATAGTAAACAGGTTTCATCTAACATGACTTGTTATCATTGTAGAAATCCTGGGCATGTAATAGTCGACTGCCTAGTTAAAAGTAGGGAACATGGTGAGAAAAAGGACCACCAACATAAATGCAAGAAGGAGAAGTCCCTCATTGCTAAAAAGCAGAGAAGCTGGACTAACACCTCCTCACCAGAGTCTGAAGAAGAAGAAGACTACATAGGGCTGTACTCTACTGAAGATGGAGCTATATAAGCAGACTGCATTAAAAGGCTGGCTGCTATAGAAGAAGAAGCTGATAAGGATCTTTCTACTACCAGGGTTGAAGTCAGGCCCCCTCTATCATAGTCTGATGGTGATTCAGATGTGGATTATTAAGAAGACAGCTATTGCCTTTGGCTGATGGCTAGGCCTGATGAAGAAATCAACTAGGATCAGCCTGGTCTAAGCAAGGTAATCTTTGTTACTAGCTCTTCTTGATCAGATTATGAATCAATTGCAGATTCTTATGCCTCTGCATCATATGATGATGATGACTCAGAATCTAAATGAGACATCAATCAATTGATTGACAACAATGGTGCACTTTTACAGGCTCTAAAGAAAGGCAAGCTCCTGGCCAAACAGCAGGCTCAGGAAATTGCTTCTCTACAGCGTACTGTTTTAGAATCAGCAAAACTACTGGATCTGAAGATGCAAGAAGTCAACAAATTGAAGAATGTAACAATCATTCAGATGAGCACCATAACCTTTAAGAATAACCATATCAGGAATCTTGAAGGAAAGATCCAAAAAGGGAGGGTACTAGTGGATAGCTAATCCAAGCCTAGCACAGTGATGCCCTTGATAGACTCCTTCTCCTCCCAAAAGGAAAAGAAAGGGTTAGGTTTCAAAAGAAGGACAGGAGCTGTCAATCCCAAGGGAAAGGGAAAAGCTCAAGTGCAGCCACTAGCCTCTAAGCCTCCTATTAAATATAATAATGTGCAACTACCTTCTAACAGTCATGACCATGAGAGTATTCATGGTCACTGGAATAATGCTAGACCCTCTTATGTGAAAAAAGATGTTCCACAAAATGTTGGTAGATACAATAAGGGTGCAAGTGCCTTTAAGGCAGCCTATGAGGAAATACAAATGGCCCATCTTGGACCATGTGTTTAGTGCAACAGGCCCTTCAGTCAAGGGTAAAGCGGCTGACTATTCTCCAGATCTTCCAGCCCACTATAAGATAAAGAGCAAGGCTATCAGTAGACCAGACCTGGGCATCTCTGAGGTCATCAAGAGTACGCTTTCTGAAAAGGAAGCAGCTGCTAGAAGGGCTCAAGATATCCCAAACACTTCTACTTCCAGACCCACCACTTGTTAAACTAGGGATGGGAAACTAAAGAACAGGACTATTGCTACCCCTTCTATACCAAGAGCTACTATTAACACAAACACTAGACCTGCTCTGAGAAGAAGGTATAATATACATGAATGTTGGTGTTGTGGCAAGGTAGGCCACTTTGCTATTCATTGCTGGCACAATCATAGTCTGCAGAGAGCCAATGTTAGCTAGACTGTCAGAAAAGCTGCAGGCATGCATAGTCATTTTCAGTCAAACCTGCAGCAGGGACCCAATTAACATTGGGGGTCCTAAAGTTAACTGATTTGAATCTTGCAGTTTAGTCCAAGTGCACATACCCCTATATGTAATTGGACAGTGGATGTTCCAGGCACATGACTGGAATAAGGAGCATGTTGAAGGATTATGCTCCAGTAAGGAATGGACCAAAGATTATCTTTGATGGGTCAAAAAAAGGGGTGACTAGAGGTTATTGTAGGATCTCTAATGACATAATCACTATCACTAGATTAGACTATGTGGAAGGGTTGCAACACAATATGATAATCATCAGCAAACTCTGTGATCTTTGCAATGACATAGTATTCCACAAGGATGAGTGTCAAATTAGGAGGTTAAGTGACCAAGATGTCATCTTAATAGGCACTAGGAGTGGAAATGATTACTATTTATATTTCTTATGCTTAAGCAAAGACTCACCTGTGTGCCTAGTTGCAGATGAGAAAGTCTCTTCCTGTGTCCAGTTGCACAAGAGGCTAACCCATCTAAATTATAGGACCATAGGCAAGCTGTTAAACATTGAGCTTGTTAGGAATGGCTCTAAGTCTATATGCACTAAGGAGGGTATCTTCTCTGCATGCCAAAAGGTCAAACAGAATACGACCTCCTTCAATAGCATTGGCACCAAAGACTCAGTGAGGTGCTTATACCTCATGCATATGGATCTGTTTGGTCTTATGTCAATTCAAAGTCTAGGTAGGAAAGTCTACACCCTTGTGGTTGTTGATGACTTTTTCAGATTTGCTTGGGTATTTTTCCTAAGGAAGAAATCTGAAACCCCTGATGTCTTTTAGACATTTGTCAAGCAAATTTAGGATGAATCCAACATGGTTAACTGTGAGCTACCTATCTCCTCCTTTTATAGTATTGCAGGTATAGAGCAGATTATGGACAAGCTGACCATCAAGGAAGCTACCGCTACAATTCAAGATAATGATGATGGACTGTCCATTACAAGAGAAGGGAAAGACATACCAGAAGAAATTGAAGACCAACTAGATGAAAACCCTGAAGATCAGCAAGCTGCAGTTAGATTGCCTCCAGCTACCAGGCATCTAAGGGACCATCCAGCACACCAAATCACCTATAAATCAAATCATGGAGTCCATACTAGAAGAAGGAGCATGAATATAGCTCTTTACTCAAGATTTCTGTCTCAAGAAGAGCCTAAGAAGTTTGAAGAAGCAATCAAGGACCAGTTCTGGATTGGAGCAATACAATAAGAACTGGACCAATTTAAGAGATGTGAGGCAAAGAAGTTGGTTCCCAAACCACAAGGACAAAATTTCATAGGGACCAAGTGGATCTACAGGAACAATTTGGATCAAGATGACATTATTGTTAAGAATAAGGCTAGACTGGTGGCTAAAGGCAACATACAAGAATAAGTCATAGACTTTGACTAGACCTTTGCCGCAGTAGCCAGATTGGAAGCAATAAGGATATTCCTTGCATTTGCTGCCTATCAGGGATTCAGAGTCTACCAGATGGATGTTTAGTCAGCATTTCTGAATGGGGACCTAAAAGAGGAAGTATATGTGGATCAGCCACCACGTTTTGTAGATCCTAACATTCCAAATTTTGTATATGAGCTTAGGAAAGCTCTATTTGCGCTAAAGCAAACCCCTAGGACTTGGTATAAAACCTTGCCCAGCTTCCTCATTGAAAACTAATTCTATAGGGGGAAGATAGACAAGACCCTATTCCTAAGGGAATCAAAAGGCAAGTTTATACTATTCTAGATATATGTCAATGACATTATCTTTGGATCTACTAATGACAACCTTTGCAGGAAGTTGCTAAACTTATGCAAAGGAAGTTTGAAATGAGCAGTATGGGTGAGCTCAAGTTCTTTTTGGGAGTCTAAGTAAGACAGACTGATTATGGCTTATCCATATCTCATTCAAAGTTCACTAGGAAGCTAATCAAAAAATATGGTATAGAGAATGCCTCCACCATGAAAACTCCCATGGGGTCAAGTATGCCTATAGGTAATGATGAGGCATAGAAACCTATTGATGAGTCTTTGTATAGAGGGATAATTGGCTCCACAGAGGTATCAGTTCACCGATGCTTCTATTAAGGGGGAGTAAGTTACTCTGGAACGGACAGCCCCTATCTACCTATTATGCAGCAGTCAAAAGTGGGGGAGAAGGTCTTAGAAAGGATGAGAGATAGGGAGATTTTGCAAGACTGAAAGATGGCATGGGGGAAAGAAGGACATATCCGGTAGATGATCAATATCATGCAGCAAACCTAAGGGTAGAAAGAGCTGTTCCCATATAGGGGAAAAAGTGATCAAGGCACTCAAGTAAGAACAAATGCCTTGCAGCAAAACAGAGGGAGTAGGTGATGCTCACCATACGGGTAGGAAATGAGGTACACTTCCTTATAGCATATCAGAATTCAGTATTTATTTTGATGTATAGGTTGTATGTGTCATTGACCAAGGAAAGAAAATAATTTGGATAAAGGTTTTGACTTCTTCAAATAGGGGGAGATTGTTGGGTCCATTGTTCCCAATGTCCTTGATTTGTGAGAAGTTAAACAGGTCAATGTCACACATATCAATTGTATTTGATGTGTATTTGAGGTCTTGAGTGCAGGTTAGTTCATATCACATTTATTGGACAAGTAGAAACAATAATTGGTTGTTGGACATTGCAAAAATTTACTAAGTCCACATTCATTGAGTAGAGCAAGCTCACTCAACGCCAGAGGTAAGGATTCAATTTTGTTTAGCTAGAAATTTGCCTAAGTCCATCGTTGAATGAGGACAGTTCACTCAAAGCCATATAACAAATAGCGTTGAGTTTATCTCAGTCTAACTGATAGATAGCCAAAAATATGTCCAAGTGCATAGACGTTGAGTGTAGTCTACTCACTCAACGCCATATAGCAAAAGCTGTGAGTCAGGATGATTCAGTCAAAGCCTAGAGAAATAGGCTTAAAATGTGTCTAATTCCACAGGCATTGAGTGTAGTCTACTCACTCAATGTCATACAATAAAACATTATGTGTCATGCTAAGTCAGTCAAAGCCTAAAGAAATAGGCTGAAAATATGGCTAAGTCCACAGATGTTGAGTGTTATCTACTCACTCAATGCCATACAGCTTTTAGTATTGAGTGTTGATGTGCCTATCAACTACACAGAAAAGTTGGGCAAAATTTTAAGTAAGTTCACTGGCGTCGAGTGCAGCTTACTGATGAGTCCTAGTTTTATTGTGATTTTCGGACTCATCTGTGCTAGTTTTCTTTCACATGTACTTCATTTTTAGTTTGTTATCGTATATATTTAATCTTATCTTTATTTACATAGGAAGTGCGCATTTAGGCCCGTGGTTGTGTATTTTTGTTACTTTTATAGTTTGTACTCCTTTTTGTGATTGCCTAGAATGTCTGCACAAATCAGTGATTTGTTTTTCCTATCGGTACAGGGGTCGTGTGCGTGTTCCGGGATGATTTGGAAACAGGAATACTACGCACGATCATCGGATCTATTGCGCACGACCACTAGTCGTGTGCCACGGTTCGTGCGCACTACTCTTCATCTTTCCAAGTTCTGTCGGGGCAAAAACACGACAACTGGTCACAGTACGAACGACCACCGGTCGGGCACCACTGATAGTGTGCGTTGATTCCACATTTTATGGAGTTCTGTCTGGGGTAATCGCACGACCATTGGACAATGTGTGCATGACCAATGGTCGCGCGCCACTTCTCGTGCGTGTTATTCCTGTCTTTCTTGAGTTCTGCCATGCCAATACACACAATCAGTGGACATAGGGCGCACGACCACCGGTCGTGCGCCCGTGACCGTGCGTATTGTTATTTCTTCTTTCTATAAATATGCAGGTCCCACGCTAATTCCAGAGAGCTCAACATTTCTCCGCCGTTTTCATCTATGAGGAAGGGTTCCGCCGTTTCTCATCATCCTCCACCGTAGGGAAGATCTCCGGGCAAGCCTTCAACGTCAAAACAAAGCCGGAGCTTCCTCTCGTCCTCCTCCTTCATCCTTGAGCTTCAAGTAGGGTTTGACGCCATAACCAACAAGAAAAGGTAAGCTAGAAACTTTCTTCCGCAATCGTGACACGAAGAAGACGGGTCCATTGGAAGGTAGTGACAGCCTTCTCTACCCCGGACGCAGTTGAGGACCGAGCTCGGACGCAGATTGACAACCCGATGTTTCCTTCCGCGAGCCCTCAGTAAGACTTCGGATTCGGTCGATCTCTTGACTTGTTCTTGCTTTCTTTTTGGATATGTGTGTTTAAATCTCTTGTATATGATGTTGTTGCTCTTTAGTTGTATGCTTTATTAGATTCGTGTCTATGTGACTCTGTATTGCTTTACTTCTTTAGTTGCTTGAGAAGCGCCTTTATTTCCATCCGCCACCACATCCAGTTTTGCTGCACTAGAAATTGCTAGTGTCATGCGTAGCGAAGTGGTGCTCACGACCCTCATTTTCGTCGTTCTCACCACCTCATCTGCAAGCCTACTCGTCCATTCGCCTAGCAATTTGGTGCATAGAGGCCCGTGTAGTCTTCCATCCCGCCTGGCGAAGCTTCGCATAGCAGCGTTGCATAGGAGTAGTTCTTAGTGTTTTATTTTTTGTTTCCGCTGCCATCAAAATCCCACTTAATTAACTCCGACCAAAGGACTTCAATCTCAAGTCCTCCTCGAAATTAACTCCACCTTACTGTGTCCCTTGAGAGATCGATACTTGGGGACATTCGCCCATTTTATATTACTTGTTCGACCGGTACACTTGCCGTCCAACGCATTAAGTGTTTGGCGCCGTTACCGGGGAACATAGTCGTGTGAGTTTTTGGAGAGGGAGATAAGAGATAGAAGCCCTTTTCCATTTGTCCATCACATTTTTTTCTTTACTTTACTTTTTAGAATTTGTTACGTAATTTTTCTTTGCATCCCTTTTCTGATTTTTGGTTTACAAAGCAGATCCGTGCTATTTTTATTGCAGTTGTGTTGCACCCTTTTGGTTAATATTTTTGTTCGCAATGTATTCGGAAGGTGAGTGCCATTCCTATGACACTTTGTGCTGACGCATTGATGCCTTGGCTGTTTTAAATGCCGAGCATTGTACTAGGTGTTTGCTATGTCAAGGTGTGGGCCACATATTGAAGGATTGCCCTCATTTGTGCGAGCCTTCTCGCTCTGAGGGCGTGTGCGCAGCAGCCCCACTTTTACGGAGGACTACTGTGGTGTTGATGCTCGAAAATGGGAAGGCAGTCGAGCACCACCATCTAACGGTTTGAGAGCAGACTTGAGTAGAAAGAAGAGCAGGGCCGTGAGCCACGGCAACAACAGACTTCGCCCGTCGCGGCCTGAATGCCTATCTTGCGACGGGCTTTCCTTTGATCAAAGAAGGGTGGTTACAGAGTTGATTATAAGTGGAGTATAGGAAAAAGGGGAAGAGCTGAGCAAGCTGGAGTCCGCAAAGCATGAGATTCGAGTCTAGAGCCTTTAACAAGTAGGCTCCTAGGCATGAGAAAACGTGCTTTTGGAGGCACCACTTCCCCCTATTTATAGGACGGGGGGCTGCCCAAACGGCAGGGCTAAAATAACCTGCTGCCCGGGGTACAGGAGAACCGGGCAGCGGTGACGGGAAGCAAAAATAAAGAACACGCCAGTCCGAGCAAAGGGGGCGGACTGGGATCACGGGCTGAGGCTTCCGTCTGCAGCTGCAAGGCACGATCCTATTGGAGGACTGCGGCCTGGGCGGACAGGACACTGAGTCCGCCGAAGAGGGATCACTCGAGCTCCAAAGGCATGCCAAACTAGGAGGACGAAGCACTGAGTCCGCCGCTGAAGGCATCAACCTTGGGACTGCTGAATGCTGCTGCTCTGCCGAGCTCGGCGGGCTGCCAAATTGAGTCCGCGGCTAATGAGGTAGGTAATGAATCTTGTACGCGTTGTGGACTGAGGGGTTAACATAATCCCCGCACATTTTTAAGTTTCTGAAAACTTCAAAAATATTTGCTTAACCACCGTGTCCCCAAGTCTTATTAATGCTGTCAGTGCTATAAATATCGCTGGAAGGCCTGGAACTGTCAATAGTTTCCAACGTCACGGGACGTTACTCACCTCTTGCGGTCTCTACTTTGCAGTCCAGCATGGCGAGACTCGGAACGTTCTTCCCTAGCCTCACTGCAAATACTGAAAAATCAATAACGCCAATGAAGATAAAAAAGGTAATAAAGCGAGGAGGGTCGTCAGTCCGCTCTGTAGGAGAGAGCTTCCAGAGTAAGAAGCTAGTCGTGGAAGCAGTCCGCCAGACTGACATTCCTTCGCGTGAAAAGTCCGGGGATGCCCCCGTATCTCACTTAGAACAGCCATCAAAGAGTGCGGATAGAACGCTGAGTCTGCCAAAGACCATTGGCAAACAAAAGTCTGCGAACTCAGCAGACACGGTTCGCACGAATAATGAAGCCGATGTGTCTTCACAGAATGCTCAGCAGCCTGTCATTGTCCTTGACAAAGGTAGGCGACCTGCAGGAGAGGTAGTTGGGAAGGACGCGCCTTCACAAGCGCTGGTTGTTGTGAATCCAGAGATCGTTCGTGAGAATCTACCAGACTTAGGGAAGGCTACCGCAGACTTAACTGAGAAAAAGGGACCTTTTGAGAAGAAGAGGAAGAGAGACAAGTCTACTGTGGCTGAACAGGTAGAGAAGAAACTGCGGGCTAGGAATGGGAAGAATATCTCTGTGCAGACTGGGGTTGCAAGTTTGCGGCACAGGCCGCGGGAAAAAGAAGTTCCTGAGAGTGACCTCGTTACTCCGGACGCCCAAATCTAGGGAAATAATTACAGCTCGACGGTCAGTTTATCAACTGACGAAATATTGAATTCCATAGACGTCGAGCAGCTTTATCTCATCAACAAATCCTTGTTGGATGTGTTGCATCCTGAGGTAGAAATCCTGGGAGCTAAGACTAGCGAGCTCCCCTCTTTACCCACTGCTGAAGAGAAGGAAAAACTGATGGAGAAGATCGCTGAACAGAAGAAGCAAATCGCCGCCCATGTGGCGTCAGTAGAGGCGGCTTCGAAGAAGATCGCGACGGACAAAGAAGCTGAATACCTGCGAGTTGCTGCAGCGCTGCTTCGGATAGGTAAACTCCAACCGGCGCCTAAATACTTTAAGCGTCAGTGGCTTTACAGGTCGACGAAGCGGAAGTCAAGGACAATCAAGATCATCACCGAAACTGGCAATATAGTTATTTCGACGAGCTCTGCGGCTGAAAAGAGAATCGAAGTCCATCGTGAATGGAAGAAGCGGCTAAGTGCTTTTGACCCAGAGCGGATAAGGCGGCCTATCTTCGAGTGTCGGCAACTCGTCGTTGACTTTGGCGGAAGTGATCATTTATGTCCATACTTTGAGTCCGCTGCGGACTGTATTTGAATGTGAACTTGACCTTCTTTGTTGCAGGAAGGAAGTCTCCACCAGGCTCTGTCGAGAGTGGCGAGATTGTGACCCCGCCATGTAACATCTCATGTTACATCTGGACCCCTTAACTTAGATTGGGTTGGGCATGGGGTGGGTGTTAGGGAAATTAGCTAGGTTTGACCCTAAGTAGTGGGTTGTAGCAATGTGGGGCCCACTATAGGGCCAAGTCAAACTAGGTCAAACTAGACTAAATATGAACCCTAGACACATCATGACCCCAACCACATTGCCCTAACCCTAAAATAATCTAAGTGGACCCTAGGGCATGTCATTAGGTCAACCCCTTTGACACTGGATGACCAAGGTCAACCTTAGCCCTAAGTTTGTCAAACCTATACCTATAGGCCCACTTAGCACAAGTAGAGCATCACCTTGACCCAAACCATATTGGGTGATGCCATGGGGTGCATGACCCTCAAGTGGGGTAAGCCCACTAGCCATGTTGACCAAGTCAACCTAAAAAGTTAACTTGGTCAAACATGTGCCATAAAAAAGAAAATAAGGGCTAAGCCCATTCCCAATAGGCAAAGCCCACCCAACATGGCCCATTATACGCCCAAGGTGTCAAAGACCTTCCCTACCCCTCTGGTTTTGGAGAGAGAGTGCATGCATGGGGTCATTTTGGAGAATTCACTTAAAAGAGGAGAGAGAAGGTGGGATTAAGAGGAGGAGGTCACTTGGCCTTGGCTTCTTCTGCCCCAAAAAGTGCTGGTCGGCCTCCTCAGAAAATTCCAGCAGGATTTGGCAGCATGGTGGCCACTTGGCACCATGGGTGAAGCCTCCAAAGCCCCAAACCGAGCTCACCTTGGAGTTATCTTCACATACAGCGCTCCCCAGCCCAAATCACGCCCACCATCAGCTTCAGAGAGAGTAAACGAGTGGAGATCGAGTCCTGGAGCAAGAGAATTGGTGGAGAATCAAGGTTTGGAGGAGGAGATCGCCGGAGCAGCTCAACCATGTCCAACCGCCGCTGCACTCGCTGCCAAGGCCTGATTCAGGTCCGTTTCGCCTCCCCTCTACCCGTACTAGCTTCCTAGATCAATTAGGGGAGATATCGGGCTCAATTGAGCCCGATGCAATGTGAGGAAATGCAGAATTTTCCAAGTTTTTAGTCTTGCTCGGGATCGCCGGAGAGGCTAATTCCGGTGGCCTCACCGCCGGGAAATGCTAGCCACCACTTTAGTGAAGGTAGAGGAGACAATCGCCGGCGGTGGCGCAGCACCAGCTGGCCGGAAACAACCACCAAAAGTGGCCCAGCCAGAATCAATCCCAGGTGTCGGCTGGAGGTAGAAGACGACCAGATCCCGTCCATTTTGCGTCAAGATTCGTGCAACCCGATTTTAAATTAAATAAAATAAAACTATGGTATATATGTATATCTGTCACATAATTTCAGCCATTTTACAAGCCAAATTTAGGCCTCTTAGATGCATTTCCAGAACATGAACCCAAAATTAAATTTGTAGATTATTGTCTTAACTTTAATTTGCCACCTTAAACATCAAATTTGGTACAATATATTCGGCTGTAGGTCAGGTTTCGTAGGACTGGTCCTTGACTAGGTCAGAAATTCAAATTGATGCCCAAGCCAAACCAGTAATCAAAATGACCCAAATTTTGGGTGCGTGCATGATTAGGGAATACTTAGCATCTGACCAAAATTGGGAATTTTTGGGAATAAATTTTCTATAGTTTTTGATTAAATACCAAAAAGTAAATAAATGAAATATTTGGGGTAGTATGACTGCAAATGGCCCCAAAATTTGGTGGGAGGTCCTTGGGGTAATTATATGTGCATGGTAAATTTGCAGCACATTTGGACCACTGCTTGTTGGGTTAACCCACTTGCATGTGTTGGCTATATATAACTTTGGGGTGCAAATAGCAATTTTTGAAATATTGCATATTCAGCCTAATTGATACTTTCAAAAATCATGGAACAGATGTCAGAGGCTCATTAGGGTAAAGTTCACCCACCCATAATAATAATGAGATTTTTGAGAGCAAAAATCTATTATTTGGAATTTTAAAAATTTTAGGCCTTTATGATAATTAAATTGAAAAAAAGTTTTTTTCAATGAAAAACCCCACAATCTGTCAAAACAAAGGGGTGGTCATATTTGACTCATGAAAATTTTTATCCTTCTGTTTGAGAAAGTTTGGAGTAAAATATATGGAAATTACCATTTTACCCTTATTGCACTTATTTATAAATTGATGGAAATACATGTCAGAATATTTTGGAAAAATTTATAGAGTTGTATATTTGTATGATTAACCTTGTATAATTATCTCAAATTTTTTGGATGTGTTAATAATTTGTAAACTAGCATAATGTCATTTGGTAAATTATTAGGAATTGAATTTGGTATGCCATTACATTATAGAGGTTGATGAAACTCTGCCATTAGCCAAAAATTGATGATATTTATGCTCTGCAATTTTCTTAGAATTTTGGTTAATGTATTCCTTATACTACATTTGGAAAATGACAATTATGTGAGATTCCTATTAATTAAGGAATAAATAGAAATATTTCAAGGAAAATTATGAATTTTGGTAGACAGTGATATTTTACCAAGATACAACTCAGGAAAAATTCCTTAGGTCAGTGGATTATAATTTGTGATACTTCATGTATTAAATGACCTAGGGAATTAATTTAATGATTTAATTAGAGGGTTTAATAACCTAAGAAATTATGAAAATCAACATGCACACTTCATTAGCCCACACCACCCTAGGATAAATTGTTAGGGGCAGGTGGCCCAAGGAATTGGAAATTCTATTTCGGGATGGTGTTAGGTCATGGGTTGCGCTAGTGTAAGTAGGTTCTACTATAAGGACCATCAGGGGATGGATCGACAGATGAGCTAGAGATTACAATTTGAATATAAACCTGGTGAGTGGAGTTGTCTTAGTGACGAGAGTAAAGTGCAAGCCCTTGGATATCAACTGGAGTGGAGGCCTGCGGAAGACCGTCGCCCTTCTTAGAACATCTTAGGCAATTAGGATCACTCAAGAGTAATAATGAGAGCAAATTGTGGATCAAGGGTAGACACCAACAAAAGAAAATATCCTTGCGAAAGGGCACTTTGGGGGTAATCCAATCGTAATTCCTAGTGCCCCCGAGAACCCTTCACCGGGTATATCCTGGGCAGTCCTGGGATTAACCTTAACTCACTAAGTATAATAACCCGTAGACAAGAGTAGTCTTATAGGTTAAGACATTGTGGTTCATTCTCGCCCGTGACGGGTTTGAGGGATACTGAATAATGACACTATTGTGCGTTCTCACCCGCTATGGGTTGGAGGGATATATGTTACAGGCTCACACATGAATGGTTTGAGGGAATCAGGACAGGTTGGTCCCGTGAGCTGAAGGCTCGAGATGAAACACTTGCATGCGCATAAAATTAGTGGAGGGTCATGCGGTACTGGCCGATCGTCACACCGATGGCAGTACGGTGAACCAGGCGGGTGTGAGGGTTTGAGGGGCCAATAGGTTGTTTATAATGAGTTATGGAGGATGATCCCCGATAACGCACACCCGACCCAACAAGACTGACGGGTAGTCAACGAAGTTCGTACGCTTGGTCCTAGAGTGCACCTTCGATGTGTACATGAGCGTATGAGAGAGGTCTAAGTTTGGTAGTGTGCATACCTGCATAGAAGTGGAGATGACCGCTCTGCTGCTGCCGTAGCCACAACGTTGGTACCCGAGAGTGAAGCTAGCTCTCAAAAAGTGGGAACTAAAGGTCTGTGATCACAGAGTCGTTGTGTGTGAGTGGCACTTGTCTGTTGCATAAATTACATCATAAACATTCATTCATATTTGGTCATACGCTTCAAAGATCCTTATTATATAAATTAGTATAGGCCCTTTTATATGAAAAGTTTAAATTCCTGGAAACCTTAACTTATAAATTTGTATGGGCATTTTTATACGTCAAGGTACGTTTGTGATGGTAGTGTAGTGGTAGCATAGCTTTAATTTTCTGCTCTTACTTCCAGTTCTTTACTTACTTGTACTGTACATGCTTTTACTTTTGTGCTATATACATAGAACTGCTAGTGTAGATTTACTGCTCACACTCTTACTTGGTAGCTTAGTTTCTCTTATCACCTGCTTCCATTTTGTTATCCCTTGTTGTCCTCTGCTTCATCCTCCCGCACGGTGCCTAGGAGTTGCGGGGTTATGGGAGGAGGAACTGACTTAGTCTTTTTGACTAATGGTTGGTGACCAAACTATTTTTAGGAGCTCGAGGAGATGGAGCACCAACACGACTGGCAGGACGAGATGACAGGACGTGAGGAGCTGATACCACCATCTACTACTACTACTACAGCGCTACCTCAAGTGCGATGAACTTGAGGATGATAGATTGCTTCCACATTTTATTTTGTGAGGAGAGTTATTCATATTATGTACTGGGCATAAGCCCTTTTTACTCTTCATATTTTGTACTCATTGTGGACTGGATGTACCTTCATTTTGTTATTTAAAATGTACAGTGACTGTGGATTGGTTGTAGTTCATTTCTACATTACCGCTATAGTTCGATTTCTCATATTGGCCTTCATGTTATATGATCATACTAGCCGGCAGAATCAGCGTGTTGCAGTGTCGATTAACCCATGCGTTAGTGCCACCATAAGATGGCAGTTTTGGGCATAAGACCGGGATCCTCCTTGGTAATGGGACTGGGGGGGTCTTACAAACCGGTATCACTTGAACGAACGATCATATGAGAAAGAAGTCCACAACACTGGACCACGCTACTCGAGCATTAGTTTGCGGACAAACTATGCAGCGGAAGCAGTTGTGTCCCCATGTATAAAAAGTCACATAAAACAGTCCATTAAATATAATGAGTTAGGCCAGTTCTGTTTTTTCCTTACCATTATGCAACCTCCACAGGTCGCTGCGCCGCAGAATGTGGTTCCTCCCCCTCCGGCTGCCATGCCCTTTCTACAGACAGCGATGGGGCAGACTTTGACGGCGATCCTGGAAGCCTTCAAAGCCCAGCAGGTCCCGGCTTCGTAGCCAAATCCGTGGTCAAGCTGGTTGAGTGACTTCAAGAGCCTGCCCCCACCGATGTACCGTGGGACAGAGGATGCTGTGAAGACTAAGGAATGGCTGGAGGCCATACATGGAATATTGGCAGGCATCAGCTGTCCGGTTGGCCAGGCAGTTCCTCTAGCCACCTCTACATTAGAAGCTCATGCAAAAAGATGGCGGAAGTCCGTGCGAGAGTCCACTTATGCTGACTGGGAGCTGTCGGACATATATTGGGAGGAGTTCGACGAAGTATTCATGGATCACTTCATATCCACAACAGACAGAGATGCACTAGAAGAGAGGTTTCTGGACCTCAGGCAGGGGAGCAGATCAGTGATTGAATGTCAGAGGGAGTTTTCCCACCTTGCCAGGTTCGCAGGGATACATGATACAGACGATAGGAGGTATGCCAAGAGATTCTACCGAGGCCTCAGAGACGACTTGAGGTAGGCCCTATTTTTCATTTCTCACGGCACATCAGCCCAGATCATCGAGATTGCTAAGAAACTGGAGGCAGACCAGCTGATGGTGACGAATAGAGGGAAGAGGCCGCTAGACGGGTCATCACCCGGGGAGAGTAGCAGGGGATCCCAGCAAGGCAGAGTCATTGGATACAAGAGGGGTGGGGGATGTCGTCGTCACAACTTCAGGCATAAGCAGGGGCCTCCTATAGGATTAGCTTTCCCACCTCTATAGGTGCATGTTCCGAGGAGGCAAGATGACCATGACCACCGTCCGGTAGTTTGTTATGGATGCCACCAGCCCGGGCATATAAGATCGGAGTGTCCGCATCAGTTCCGTCCACCTCCTACTCCTCCACCTCCAGTGGCCCCTCTAGTACAGCAGGGCCGAGGCCGAGGCCAAGGACGAGGTCGAGGCTGAGGCCGGGGATATCACGGCTAAGGGAGAGAACAGCAGCAAATATACGCACTAGACCTCGCTGAACCGTGGAACCCATAGGTGGTCATCACAGGTACTTAGATTATTTAATTTAAAGATTCAATTATGTAATACCTGATTTTCATAAATAACAGTTTATTTAAACCTAAAACAAACTCAGGCATAGTCATGATCAGCGGTAAGCCCGGTTGTACCTTATTTGATACAGGGGCCTCCCACTCGTTTGTTTCGGAGGCCTTTATAGAAGGTCTGGAGGGTGTGGAAAGATTTCCAGGCTTGGAGATGAGGGTGCGTCAACCCGATGGGTCAGAGCTACGGACCTCTGCCCATTGCAACATGGAGGCTGAGATTGGTGGCAAGGCATTGGAGGCGCCAGCGACGATCCTGCGACTGCCAAATTTCGACTTGATCTTGGGCATGATGTGGTTACACCTGAACTATGCCCAAATCGATTGCCCATCGAAGAGGATCACTCTGAGGCACGTCGACTCCTACGTCGTCGTTGAAGGTATCAGACCTATCTCCTATATATTATTATCATCTGTACAGGCTGTCAAGGCCTACGAGTAGGGGGAAGAGGTGTACCTTATCTGCTTCGAGATGGTGGCAGCAGAGAGTTCTATAGCCGATATCCCAATGGTTCGGTATTTCTCCGATGTATTCCCTGAGAAATTTCCTGGACTACCACCAGCTCGGGACTTGGATTTCAGGATTCAGTTGGTGCCGGGGGCGAGGCCAGTGTCCCGGGCACCTTAAAGGATGGCTCCCAGAGAGTTGGCAGAATTCAAGACTAAGCTTCAGGAGCTTGTGGAATTAGGATTTGTGCGGCCGAGCTCGTTACCGTGGGGAGCACCAGTTCTTTTTGTGAAGAAGAAAGACGAATCATTGCGACTGTGCATAGATTACATGGAGCTGAATTGGTTGACGGTCTGAAATACCTATCCACTGCCTCGGATAGATGAGCTATTTGATCAGCTTCAGAGGGCCTTCTGGTTCTCTAAGCTGGATTTGAGATCAGTTACTATGAGCTGCACATCCGAGAGGAAGACATCCCAAAGACGGCTTTTATCTCACGATGCGGGATATACGAGTTCACAGTGATACCTTTTGGGCTCACGAATTCCCCTTCTGCATTCATGAGTCTAATGAACCGTGTATTCGAGCCCTACTTGGACCGCTTCGTCATTGTATTCATCGACGATATTCTGATCTATTCACGGACTCAGGAGGTGCACACAAAGCATTTGGAACTGGTTTTGCAGAGGCTGAGGGAGTCCCAGATGTATGCAAAGTTTTCTAAGTGTCAGTTCTGGCTACAGGAGGTGGCCTTCTTGGGTCATACGATCAGTGGAGCTGGATTGGCGGTAGATCCAGCCAAGATAGAGGCAGTGAGAGATTGGCCACGACCGAAGATAGCGCCAAACATTCGCAGCTTCTTGGGATTAGCAGGTTATTATCGTAAGTTCGTGGAGGGGTTCTCGAGGATAGCACTCCCCCTCACATCCTTGATGAGGAAGGATGTAGAGTTTGCCTGGACAGAGTAGTGGGAGACAGCCTTTCAGGAGTTGAAGGACCGACTCACCTCATCCCCTATCCTTGCACTCCCAACTGGGAATGAGTGATTTCAGATCTACACTGATGCCTCTTATCAGGGAATAGGTGCTGTAATGATGCAGGACAGACATGTTATTGCTTATGCTTCGAGAAAATTGAAGAAGCATGAGCATAACTACCCGGTGCATGACTTGGAGCTCGGGGCAGTCGTGTTCGCACTGACGATATGGAGACATTACTTGTATGGGTTCATTGTGATATCTACTCGGATCACAAGAACCTCAAATACGTCGACACGTAGAAAGATCTGAACCTTCGGCAGAGGAGATGGCTGGAATTTCTTTGCGAATATAATTACAAATTGCACTATCACCCGGGGAAAGCGAACAATGTGGCAGATGCGTTGAGCAGGAGAGCCGACACTACTAGATCGGAGCCCCGGGTGATGTATATGGGATTGATGCAGATGATGGATGATATGCACATCACCATGGTTTCAGAGGATGAGCCAGCAGTTTATCGGGAATATCTGAACTCCTTGATCGGGGAGAATGATCTTCGAGAGCGCATTGTGGCGCATCAGAGGCTGGATGCTGCATTGGAGCCGATTTTCAGTGCCCTGGAAAGGGGCAAGGTTGAGGATTACACGCTGCAGGATGATCTCCTTCGATTTCATGGACGCGTTTATATACTAGGAGGGGACGGTATCCGGGATGATATACTTAGAGAGGCACACTGCTCTAGATATTCAGTGCATTCTGGCATCATAAAAATGTGTCCAAATTTACGGAGGACTGTGTATTAGCCTGGGATGAAGAGGGAGATCACCCACTTTGTGACACATTGCGAGACGTGCCAGCGTGTGAAAGCGGAATGCAAGAACCCGGGAGGTTTATTACAGCCACTGCCCATTCCAGAGTGGAAGTTCGAGGACATTGCTATGTATTTTGTGCACGGACTGCCTCGCTCCCACTCTGGGCACGATTCCATATGGGTCATAGTCAACAGGCTTATTGGAACACCCTATTACTAATTTGGGTCAGGATCACTATGTCTCTAGGAAACTAGTTTTTGACCTCCTGTATAGATCTAAAGGTCAACTAGAATTGAGTCTAAGGGTTAGAAGCCTAGGTTTGAAAGCTGCCCTCAAGACCAAGAATTTTTCAGTTTGAGACTAAGTCATATCGTCGAGCTCAGCAAGACGATTCGTCGAACTCCAATCGACGATCGTCTAGCTCAACTTCAACAGATCGTCGAACTCCATTCGACGATCGCTGAGCTCAACTTCCACAAATCGTTGAACTCCATTCGACGATCTGTGAGCTCAGTTCGACGATCTTGACTCAGTATTGGATCTCTATCTCTGAGCTCAGTTCGATGATCTTTGAGCTCAGATCGACGATATTTTTGTTGCTGTATTAGTCCATATCGCTGAGCTCAGTTTGACGATAGGAGAGCTCAGTTCGACATTTTCTGATAAGTTAAAGGATTTTTCAAGATTCAAATTCAGATCAGTTAAAAAGATATTCAGCAATTAATTCAGAAGATTTTCTAGCCGTTTTCATTTATTCTGGACCAAGTTTCAAGGGATTATCAAGGAATGTTTCTTTGGACATTCCTCCAGAAGACATTTGCAATTAAGAATGTAATTAATGTAGGACAACGGCTATTCTTGACAGAGGATGTTTTTCTATTCAGTACCAGAGAATAAAAGACAAGATTTTTTGAATCTCTGAATTATCTGAGCACTCAGAACACAGACAAGAAGAAGAAAATATTTTGTCTCAAAGAATTCTTTCAGAACACACATCCAAGGAGATCAACCATCTGAAATCTTTTGATCTCTTGTGATTCAAGTGTTCAAGGCCAACATCTTTCAAGACTCCAGACACCTAACATTTCAGCTGTTGCTGAAGTCATCATTTGCTGGAGATCAACTTCTGAAGTCCTATCACCCTACAGCAAAGCTTCTTTTCCTGAACATCTCAAGGACTCAGGAGGAGCTTTGACACCATCAAATCCACATAGTCTTCTCAGCTGATTTGAGAAAGAGAAGACTTTCATAAATCTCTCATCCCCATCTCTATAAAGGGTTTCTCAAACTCCCTTCAAAAGTTTGAGTTTGGTTTTTGAGCACCTTGTCAAAAGCTCATTGCTGGCAAGACACCTGATCAAAAAATCTGATTTGGTTTTTGAGCACCTTATCAAAAGCTCATTGGTGCCCAGGACACCTGATCAACTCATCCTGCAGTGGATTCCTACCTAGGGTGGTAGAAGAGTGGATGTACCCAAGTTTAGGGGAACCACTATAGCTCCTTGTGTCATCTGGATTGCTTGTCTTTATCTTTTATTTCTGGCTGTGATTGTTCTGTGATTATTTTATGTTGTAGGTTATTCTGTGATTAGATTTAATAATTGCTTCCCTGTTCACTCAGATTACAACAATTGTTGTAAAAAGTTTTCAAGCACCATATACTCTATCCACCCCCCCCCCCTCTAAAGTATATCGGATCTAGCTGCACTTTCAATTGGTATCAAAGCGAGGTTGGTTAAACATACCACACCTTGGTGGTTGGACAGGCTAACACCTGAACCCAAAGATTCCTAGTTAGATCTATTTTCTTTTGAGTTTATTATTAGGTTTTTTTTCACAAATCATGGCCCAAAACAAAGATTATGCTAGCACCAGACATCCAGTGTGCAATCTATCCAAGTTTGCACTTTAGAAAGCAAGGATCAGATTATACATGAATTCTATTTAAGAGGAAAATTTTAACTCTGTTTTGACAGTTTGTCCAAGACCTCCAGAGAACTCAAGTACAAATGCTGTTCCACCTCCATCAGGAACAGATGCTGATATCAAGAAATGGAAGGTAGCTGATGCCAAGGCTATGAACATCTTAGCCCAGACAATGTCTGATGACATCTTTCAAAAGGTGGCTGAATGCAATTCAGCAAAGGAAATCTGGGATAAACTCTCTGAAATAGTCTCAGGCTCAGCTGATGAGAGAAAAGACAGGAGATCCCACCTCATATCTCAATATAAGAATTTCAAAAAGGGAGAAGCTGAGTCAGTTGGAGATATGTACAACAGGCTCAGTCTAATAGTCAGTGAACTCAGGACCTTGGATAAAGAGATCTCACTAACTGAACTCAATGACAAAATTCTAATGTGCTTCCCTAGCACTTGGGATTCAAGAATCTGGCCAATCAAGGATGCTAGAAGTTTGAATGAGATCACAATAGAAGCTCTATTGGGTAAACTCAAATCTTATGAGCTACTCATTAAGAATAGAGAAGAATAACAGAAGGCTTCCTCACCAGCCACAAGAAACGAGAAGACAATAGCCTTCAAGGCAACTGAAGATCAGCCTGAAGACAAAGTCACAGGCAATGATGAACTGCTCAGTCTGTTGGCGAAAAGATTTTACAAGATGGCCAGAAAGGACTTCAGAAGGAGATCATACAAGGAGCATGATAAGCCAAGGTATGATAAGTCAATTAATAATAAGGAAATTGTCTGCTTTGGTTGCAGGAAACCAGTGCACATTGTTCCTGACTGTCCAGAAAACAAAAACAAGGACAGAAGGGACAAGAAAGAAAGAAGAAAGGAGAAAGACTCCAAGAGGAATGGCAATGGCAAACCCTCCTTAAGCAAAAACAAACACACAAGTAAGGGGTTTGTTGCTGAATCCTGGAGTGAGACTTAAGAGGAGTTAGAAGCCTCATCCAGCTCCAGTGATGATGAAGATGATGCAGAAGAGAAAGAGTTTTGCATGATGGCAATCAATGCCTCACAACATAATTCAGATGAAGAAGAGTCAGAGTCAGATTCAGAGACTCAACTTGAAGAAAATCAGGTAATCAGTTCTTTTGATTTCAATTCAGAGGACTTTAAATCTGAGTTTAAAGTTTTGTGTTTAGACCTGCTAAAATCTGAGAAAGAAATTATCTCTCTCAGAAATCATTTATCTAAACATAATACCTTAAAGTCAGAAAACCTCAAACTCTCTCAGGAGTTGGAGTGCTGTAGGGAGCAGATAGCTTCACTGAAAGGTGAGCTATCTGAGGCCAAGAAGCTTGAAGAATCCCTTAATGGGAGAAGTATCAAGCTGATGGACATCACAAGCACAGTGAACTCCAGATTTAATAGTACACAGGGCTTGGGTGCTTCATCCAGCCAACCCATAGTTCTAACAACTCCAATCAAGTTCATTTCTGATAAAGGAAAGGGAGTTATAGAGGTTGCTAGGAAAAATTCTGATCTGCCCAAGAAAACTAAGTCCCAGCAGAAATCGTCGAACGGAGATCGACGATCGCCGAACGCAGATTGACGATATCAGGCAAAATCATTGAACTCAGGTCGACGATCTCAAGTTCCTGAAATCTGCCATAGTCGACCGTCGAACGGAGCTCGACGATCTGACCCAAGATCGTCGAACGCAGCTCCACGATCGTCGAACAGAGGTCAGAGCTCTGGAAATTCTTTCAAGGGCAAATCAAAATCCAATCCTAAGGGTCCTTCATCCCAAATCTTTAACCCTTATACTGAATGGATTATACCTCCAAGGAGATATCATCCTGAAGGTTATAAGAGTCAACCTGGGATGTCTTTTATTTCAGAGTTTAAAGGTTATCAACCTAGGCCCAAGGTAAACAGGGTCAAAAACAAATGAATTATCTTATGTGCAGGTGAAGACCTATCCAACATCTAACCAGCAATGGTACTTGGATAGTGGGTGCTCTAAGCACATGACAGGAAACAAGGACAACCTCACATCCTTTAGAGCCAAGCTTGGACCAAAAGTTATCTTTGGTGATTCAAACTTTGGACAAACTAATGGATATGGTGCAGTCCAGATTGGATTAGTAACATCAAGAAGGTAGCTTATGTGGAAGGACTGAAGCACAACTTAATAAGCATCAGTCAGCTGTGTGATGAAGGGTACCAGGTGACCTTCAGCAAAGCATTATGCAAAATCAAGTAAGAGGACAACACAACTGTGTTGACAGGTAAAAGGAAAGGTAACATCTATCTAGTAGATTTTCTTTCAACAGATGTAGATATTTGCCTGTTCAATTCTGTTTGTAGACCAAATATTTTATGGCATAAGAGACTAGGACACCTAAACCTTAGAACTATTGCTAGGCTATCCAAGGACAACCTTGTCAGAGGACTACCTTCTGGCCCCTACAAGAAGGAAGGACTCTACAGGGCTTGTCAATTAGGCAAGCAAACTAAAAATAGTTTTAAGTCACTTAATAAGAGTGATTCACCTAGGATATTGTATTTGTTACACATGGATCTTTTTGGACCCATCACAGTACAAAGCCTAGGAGGGAAATCTTACACTTTAGTAGTTGTAGATGACTTCTCTAGATTCACTTGGGTGTTCTTTCTAAGGAAGAAGTCTGATAACTTTAAGTGTCTGACAGAGTTTCTCAAATGTATACAGATTGAGTTCAATACTCACATTGCCCTGATCAGAAGTGATCATGGGACAGAGTTTGATTCTCTTCTTATGCAAGAGTTCTGTCAGAGTGAAGGGATCAGGCATACTTTCTCAGCTCCTAGAACTCCTCAACAAAATGGGGTAGCTGAAAGGAAAAATAGAACCTGTTGAGCACCACCAGCTAACGGTTCGATCACCGGGGAATAGGGAGACTACGAGTAGGGATTTACTAAGCGGATAAGGGCAGGAAGAAGAGCAGGGCCGTGAACCACGGCAACAACAGACTTCGCCCGTCGCGGCCTGAATGCCTCTCTTGCGACGGGCTTTCCCTTGATTGAAGAAGAATTTGGTTACAAGTGAAAGGAAAAGCTGGACAAGAGCAGAGCGAGGGGGAGTCCGCAAGGCACAGGATTCGAGTCCGCAGCCTGTAACAAGTAGGCTCCTGGGTCCGAGTCAGCGTGCTCTGGGTGCACCACCTCCCCCTATTTATAGGATAGGGGGCCTGCCCAAACGGGCAGGGCTAAAATAACCAACTGCCCGGGGTACAAGAGAACCGGGCAGCGGTGACGGGAAGCAAAAAGAAAGAACACGCCAGTCCGCGCAGGAGGGGCGGACTGGGCTCGCGGACTAGAGCTTCCACTGCTGCTGGGCGCGATCCTGCTGGAGGGCGGCGGACTGGGCGGACGAGACACTACGTCCGCCACTGCAGAGAATCTAATATCCGTCCTGGCGGACTGAGCGGACAGGTCCTTGCGTCCGTTGTTGGGGTACCTTGTCCGATTGGTGACCTTGCCGGACAGGGCGGACTGACAAATCACGTCCGTGCCTGCTGAAAGGGGGGCTTTGGAATCTTGTAGTATGTTGCGGACTGAGGGGTTAACATAATCCCCGCATATTTTTAAGTTTCCAGAAAACTTCGAAAATGTTTTCTTAACCGCCGAGTCCGCAAGCCTCGAAAACGCCGCCAACGCTATAAATATCGCTGGAGGGCCTGGAACTGTTGAGAATCTCGATCGACACGGGGCGCTACTCACCACTTGCGGTCTCTACTTTCCAGTCCGGCATGGCTAGGCTTGGAGCTTTCTTCTCTAGTCTCACTGCAAAGGGCGACACCGCACTATCGACACCTATGAAGACCAAGAAGATTGTAAAGTGGTCGACAAGAAAAGATCCTGTCCGCCCCATAGGAGAGAGTACCCAGAGCCAGAAGCCTGCGGAGAAAGCAGTCCGCCATGCCGATGTATCTGCTTGCGAGGATGCCGCAGTCGACGCCGAACCACTGAGAAATGAGAAGATGGTGACCTTGTCGGACTCCGCCCCTTCTCAGAAAACCGCAACCTCGACGGACACTGCTGGCGAACACCTTGGGGCTGGCGTATCTTCTCCCAATGCCCAGGTGCCTATCGTCAACTTGGATGAAGAAGACATGCGGACTGAGGAAGAGGACGATGCTCCCTCAAAGGCATTGACTGTTGTGAACCCAGAGCCTGTCCGCGAAAACCAGCCTGACCTAGGAGGGTCCGCCGCGGATTCTGCTGAGAAGACTGCTAAAAGGAAGAAGAGGAAGAGGGACGGGGCGACCGTCGCCGAGTGGGTTGAGAAGAAACTGCGCGCAATGAAGGAGAAGAACGTCTCCAAGCGGACTGGGAATGCGGACTTACAATACAGACCGTGCGACAAAGAATTCCTGACAGTGATCTGGTTACACCGGAGGCCCAAATCTAGGGAGATAATTCCCTCTCCACGGTCAGTTTATCCACGGATGAGATAATTGAATCCATAGATGTCGATCGACTTGATTTAATCAATGAATCCTTGCTGGTTGTACTGCAGCAATCTGAGGCGGCCACTGGGAATAAGGGTGACGAACTCCATTCCTTGTCCACTGCGGAGGAAGAGGAGAGAGAGAGACTGAAAGAGAAGATAGAGGAGCAGAAGAAACAAATCGTTGCTCATGTTGCTGCGGTGGGGGCGGCCTCGAAGCAGGTCGCGGCGGATAAAGCTGCTGAGGATCTGCGGATTGCTGCGGAGCTGATGCGGTCAGGTAAACTTCAACTGGCGCCTAAATACTTTCAGCGTAAGTGGCTTTACAGGTCGCCGCCGCGAACGTCAAGACCAATCAAAATCATCACTGAGATGGACGATATTGTGGTTTCAACAAGTGCAGCTGCTGAGAAAAGAGCAAAGGTTCATCGCGAATGGAAGAAACGGTTAAGCGCCTTTGACCCAGAGCGGGCAACGCGGCCAATCATCTTCGATAGTCGGCAACTCGCTGCTGCTATGCTTAAAAGTGATCTTTCATCCTTTCTTTGCATCCGCCGCGAACTGCCTTTAAATGTGAAGTTGACTTTCTTTGTTGCAGGTAGAAAGTCGCCGCCGGGCTCCATCGAGAGTGGTGAGTTCGTGGTAACGCCGAATACCAGTGGTGACGCGGTCTCACCTGTTGAATCCGCGAGGGATGAGCCGCCCAGCCTGAATATGATTAAAGAGTTAGAGAGGAAATTTCAGGCTGAAATGCAAAGTGTTAAGCAGAGTTAGAGAAATCAGAGGAGCGCGAGAGAGCGTCCGCTGCGCATGAGAAAGCGTCCGCAGAACGCGGGAAGGCCCTAAAAGACCAGATCGCCAGCATCTCGCGGGCGCTGGAGAGGTCAGAAAGGGAGAAGAAGAGGCTTGCGGATGACGTCTGATTTTATAAAGGCAAGCACTTGGCGTCGGTGCGTGGAGAAAAAGGAAAGCGGGCTGCCGAGGTCGCTGAGCAGAGGCCGCGAGTGTCAGATCGCGCTGCTCCAGAGATCTCCGCACCAGCAGGCGGTGCCCAACAATCTGCGGATGAGGAGCCGAGGCCGGCGACGGAGCCAATGGTGCCCCTCAGTCGGGTTGATCGGGAAGTTGCTCATATGCACCAGACCATTAATATCATTCACCATCATCTCTGTCGTGTGTACAGCGAAATTCTTCAGATAAGCGATCAAGCAGCTCATTTATGCAGAGACAGAGCAGAAAGGCCGGCGCGGACCGATAATAGGGAACGCTGAGTCCGCAATGCCTTGAGCTTTTATTTGCTTAATTGTATAATTATTTGGATAATTGTGCTTCAAGCAATGCTGTGCTGTAAAATGAACTCTATTTGATCTGTGCGGACTCAGATTATATATCCGCAAATTATGTAGCTTAATTCTTGTGATGTGGCGAATTGTGCGGACTAATGTTGTGTCCGCTTCTCATTATTTAACCTGCAGGTTGGCAATACTGCGAACTAAGCGGATTGAAAATGTATCCGCTCCTTGTGACCTGCCGGGAGAAAAAGCGCGATCTGAGCGGACAACAAGTTATGTCGGACACAACTTTTTGCTTTGAATTCTCCTTGGCATGTGAATCTATGTTTGTATCCGCGTTATTGTTTGGCTGATTAACTTTTTGCGGACTGTGCGGATTGGAATTGCGAGCTATGCGGCATGGTCAAAAAGTTGTCAGACTCTTTAGCTATAAATAGGGCCTTCTGCTTTCTCTTTTGCAGGAAACAGCTGAAGTAAAAGGAACCCTGCGGCCTGCAAAATGGTGTCCGCGCGGACTGATGCTGCTGTCGCCTTCCATTCCGCGGACCACCGGAAATGCACATTGACAGAGGCCGACCTGGACGCCTTTGTCGAAAAGAAGATGGCGAACTCGAACATCCTTGTCTGCCTTCCCGCCCATCAAGAAAGATTAAACTTCTCAACCGCAACTCAGATCGCCATACCTGTGGACCATTTTGATAGCGGATTCAAGTTTCCGCTCCTATGGGAACTCGCCGCCATCTTTGAGCACTACGGAATGGTGTCTGGCCAGCTTGCGCCGAATACACTCGCTGCGATCTGCAGCTTTGTCTCTTATTTGCGATCTGAAAAGATCTCTTTTTCAATGAATGTCTTCCGCAAAGTATTCTCTGTCCGCTCCATTACTGCTTCCGGAGGCCGCCCCTACAAAGGGGTAATATACTTCTACTGCAGGGGGATGAAGGTTGTGGGCCTTCCCAACAAAATCCACAACTGAACCTCTAGGTTCCTGATTTTTGAGGGCGACCTAGGGTTCGCGCACACCTATCCGCAAGTGCGCGCAGACTCTGCCTTCAAAAGTGTGCAACTGGATGACTTAGAGTCCGCCATTGTCGAGTTCTTGGCCAACGCTAGGCTCGACATCGAGCATTATATTCCGCTGCTGGCGAGCTTAGCGGACGTCATGCCCGAAGAGAGTAAGTAGCTTCCGAACTCAGCTTTTGCATCCGCCGCGACCTTGGTGCTTAACCCATTTGTTTTTGTAGCGACCTTGGCGGTACCCGCTAACTTGCCGCAGACGCCCAGCTGTTTCGTCCCTACACAGAAAGAAAAGAAAGAAGCAGTCGCCAGAAAGAGGAAGGAGGAAGGGGATCCCGCAGCGGATTACTCTTCCTCAGAAAGCTTCTCCATGAGCGGCTTCGGCATCATCCAGAAGGACCTTAGGGGAAACCCTATGGTCCACTGGCACAGCAAGAATAAACACGTCCGCTTATCCACCGCGCTTCCTTCGTGGAAGAGTCCGCGGATTACACGTCACGCCCATATTGCGATCTCCGCGCTTTACGGAAAGCGCAACCTGAGCGACCTTAAGAAGGTGCCCGCCGCCGACCTCCCTCTGCTAGCCTCTCAGGCTTCTGCGAACAGCGCGGTGACAAACCACTATGTTGCCACTCTGGCCAGAGACCTGTTGAGGCAGAACGAACAACTTCAAAAGGATAATAAAGCGCTAAAGGAAAGGAATGTGCGGCTGGGAAAAAGGGTTGCTCAGCAAAGAGAGGAGCTGGGGGTGAGTTTAATTCACAGCGGCCTTAATTTGCTATCCGCCGCGATCCGTCTGACGTTTGCTTTTGTTTGCGCAGGTCGCCTATGACTTGGAAAACAACAACTTCCAGTCTACCATGCTCCCTTTCGTAAAGGAGACCGTCGAGGTCGCCATTGAGCGACTTGTCCGCGATGGCTTCATAATGGAGGGAGTGGATGGCGTCCCTTTTTTGGAGATCTTCCCTGAGCTGGCTCCGAAGGTTGCGGCGATGGTGAGGACTAAAAAAGGCAAAGATATTATTGAGGAAGAAGGCGAAGAAGAAGAAGAAGAAGAAGAAGACGGAGGGCAAGGCGAAGAGCCAAGCGTTAAGAAAACAGCGGACAATGCTGCCTCAAGCCAGCGAGTAGAGGAACTGTCCGCGGAGTCCGACACTTCTGCATCTTCCTCTGCTACCGGGAGCTCGCATAGCGGGTCCGCCTCGAGTACAGGATCGGATAGCAGCGGGAGCGGCTCCGGGGGCAACTCTCCAGAAGTTGACATTGTTGGTGACAGCCCTGCACCTCCAGAGAAGAAACAAAGGACTACAGATTGATCAGTGTATTTTTATCTTTTTTGGTTTTTGTAAAAGTGGCGGACGCAAGATTGCAGTCCGCCGAACATATAGAATGATGTAAACAATTTTTCATGAAATAGAAAAAGGATATTTTTGGCATGTGTGCTTTCTGCAATGTTCTTTTTTCACGCTCATCGCACCGTCACTTAGCAGTCCGCACGTCACGCTGATAAGTTTGAGCTTTTTATCTTGCTGATTAAAGAATATTATTGTCCGTCGTCGGAATAAGAAGAAATTGTCAGGCGGACTCTGTTGAGTTTCAATTGCAGTCCGCACGACACTAAGATCATTTATAATGATTCTTGCTGATTAGAGAATCCAAATCATCAATCCATTCAACATTCGCCTTAAAAAATGACGAAAATAGCCAGCTGATAACAAAGTCAGGTGGTACTTCATTGAGTTCTAGTAGAGTCCGCATTTCTCTTTATTAACTTATCAAATTGTAATATATGAAAACCATTCGGCGGACTGAGCGAATACAGAAAACCAACCCGCTCATAATAGAAATGATCTATATAGCTAATGGTTTCAAGAAAACTGTCGGACTGAGCGGATACAGAAAACCAGTCCGCCAAAGATAGAATCTATAAAATCTCAAGGAAACTGGCGGACTGCGCGGATAGATAAGACCACTCCGCCAAGATAGAAATGACCCATAGCGATAAAGAAAACCAATCCGCTCATAATACAAGAAATGATTTATAGCTTGTGACCAGGTGGGCAGGTGAGCCTGAGCGGCATACTTTCCTCACCGGGCTACATGCCATAAAATCAACCCAAGCCGGCGGACTGAGCGGACTCAGAACACCAATCCGCTCACCATAGAAGAAATGACCTATAGCTTGCGACCAGGTGGGCAGGTGAGCCGGAGCGGCATACTTTCCTCACCGGGCTACAAGCTATAAAATCAACCCAAACAGGCGGACTGAGCGGATAGAGAAAACCAGTCCGCACATAATTCCCTGCGAAGAGCAAAATGCTCATTTGGTGGAACGGTTCCCTGCCCTCTTGCCTGGAGTACAGTCTAAGCTGTGGGCCTCCTGCAGGCACTGCTTGAGGGTACCATGGAGTGTTCGAGGGTTACAAGCTAAGATGACCCGCGGGCAGGTGAGCCGGAACGGCATACTTTCCTCACGCAATCAGCGAAGTTGTAACGATATCCCTATGACGGCATGGTAGAGCTTTACCCCACCCAGCCCTCCATAATGCCGAGGTGGTGTCAGGTACTTGCCGGGATCCGAAGTCCAAAATCCAACCGCGCTAGAGCCTGCAAGCTCCCACTACACGGTGCGAAATCTCCTCGCAACACGTGATCTTTGTGGTGTTACGCTAATGACAATAGCTCTAGGGGAGGTCTTGCTGAACTCGGCGATGTCTCCTGGTATCAGGGAACCGTTAAAGGTCTTTGGGGAGAGAGAAAAAACACTAGAAAAAGGTGTCAGTATGGATTATAAAATATATTTACAAAGCAAACATAAGAAAGAAAAGGAAGTTCAGGCGCAGAACCGTTTTTGGAATCTATCTTAGCGTTTCATCTGTTATGATTACATAAACAAAACACTTGAAGAAGCGTTAGCAGACAGTTTCTATTCATAATAACTCTTGAAGAAGATACACAAAGTAGAGAGTAGTTTCAAGAATAGAACCTTTTGAGATCATGCCCGCTCCAGGTGTGTGGTATATCCTCTCCTTCGTATGTCTGCAAGCGGTAAGCGCAGCTCTTTAATGCTTCTTTGATAACAAAAGGGCCGGCCCAATTTGGATTAAGCTTCCCAATTGAACCAGCTCTTGCAGCAGCATCAATCTTCTTTAGAACGAGATCTCCCACTTGGAAGTGTTTGATCCTTACGTTCTGATCAAAGTAGCGGGCCATCCTTCTTTTGACCTCTTCCTGTCTTATGGCTTCCTGATCTCTGATGGCCTCGACGTGTTCCAAGCTGAACCTCATCTCTTCATTATTCAACTCAAGCCAGTCCTCAACGCCTTCTCTTGCAAGCAGAACTCTGGGTGACGGGACTTCAAACTCAACTGGTATTAGTGCTTGTGAGTTGTGAGAAAGATTGAATGGAGTCTCCCCAGTTGCGGATGATGGCGTTGTCCTAAGGGACCAGAGAACTGATGGAAGCTGATCAGCCCAGCTGCCCTTGAGATTCTGCACTTTCTTTTTGAGCAAATTGAGGATCTGCTTGTTGGCTGCTTCTACTTGGCCATTGCTTCTGGGATGATGAACTGATGCAAACCGCAGCTCTGTTCCGATCTGCTTGCAAAAATCTATCATCTCAGAGTTGTTGAATTGTGGCCCATTATCAGTGATTATAGCCATTGGAAATCCATGTCGGCAGACAATCTTCCCCCAAATGAAGTTTCTAACGACCTGAGTAGTTGTCTTTGCCAATGCCTTGGCTTCGATCCACTTGCTGAAATAGTCGATCATTACAATGATAAAACGCCACTGACTGCTTGCCATGGGAAAAGGACCGAGGAGGTCCATTCCCCAAACTGCGAAGGGCCATGGAGTTGCAATCGATCTGAGGGACTGAGCTGCTTGGTGCTGAAGTGGAGCAAACTTCTGGTACTGAACACACTTTCTGGCATAGATCTCAGAGTCTCTCTTCATAGTGGGCCAGAAATATCCTTGCCGCAGGATTCGTTTTTCAAGAGTTCTTGCTCCCGAGTGGCTTCCACACTCTCCTGAGTGAACCTCTTGCAAAACAGTGAAAGCTTCTTCTTCTGAAACACACCGGGCCATGGTAGAGAGAAAAGTTTTTCTGTAGAGGACTCCCGCCACTAGGAAGTAATGAGCTACTTTTATTCTGAACTTTTTCTTATCTCTGACTGTATGATGATAATCTCCCGTTGAAAGATAGAGGGGGAATGGGTCCATCCAAGAGGCACGTTGGTCTACTTGCATCAAATCTCCTTCCATCACTGCCGGGCGGAAGAGTTCGGAAGTTGTTCCTCCTGAAGGCATCCCGTACTTGGAAAGAAAATCTGCCTCCTCATTTTCTGTTCTGGGGATGTGCTCGATGGTAATGCTCTTGAACCTGCCGACTTCTATCTTCACAAGAGATAGATATTTCTTAAAGATTGGCTCTCTTGTTTCGAAGTTACCGAGGACTTGTGACGCCATCACCAGAGAATCAGTTTTGATGTGAACATGATCAATTCCTAGTTCCCTTGCGAGCCTCAAGCCTGCTAGCAAAGATTCATACTCGGCCTGATTATTGGTTACTGGAAAGTAGAATTTGATGGCCTGCTCCAACTTGACTCCGTTTGGATTGATGAGAACCACTCCTGCTCTAGAAGAACTTCTGCCTGAGGCACCATCAACATAGATGGTCCAAGACAAAGGTGACCTTTCTGCCTGATCAGAACTGGACTCTGGCTTGTCGATTAGAAAATCTGCTTGGACCTGAGCTTTAATGGCTGTCTTGGGCACATAAGAGATTTCAAATTCACTCAACTCTATTGCCCACTTAGCTAGTCTGCCGGAATGTTCTGGTTTTTCCAACACACCCTTCAAAGGCTGATCGGTGACGACTTGAATTGAATGTGCCTGGAAGTACGGACGAAGCCTGCGAGCTGACATGACCAGTGTCAAGGCTAACTTCTCCAAAATTGGATACCGTGTATCAGCACTTTTCAGAATATGGCTAACATAGTAAATTGGGAATTGCTTTCTGCTCTCTTCCCGAAGAAGAACGGAGCTGACGGCCTTGGGGCCAACCCCTAGGTATAAGAAAAGAATCTCTCCTGGCCGGGGACTCTGAAGCAGGGGTGCTGAGGTTAGTTGCATCTTCAACTGCTCAAAAGCTTGAGAGCATTCTTCCGTCCACTCAAACTTGGAGGCTCCTCGGAGAGTTTTTAAGAATGGAGCACTCCTATCTCCAACCCGAGAGAGAAATCTCGCAAGGCCCGCCAGCCTCCCCCCTAACTGCTGAACTTCTTTAGGCGAACGAGGGGTAGGCATATCAAGGATGGCTTTCACTTTATCAGGATTGGGGGTAAGTCCTTCCGGAGTAAGGAGATGACCAAGAAACTTCCCCTTACTCGCCCCAAACGTACATTTCAAAGGATAGAGCTTCATTTTATACCTACGCAGAGTAGCGAACATCTCTGCTAAGTCTCGCAAGTGCAGCGAAAATGACTTACTCTTAATCAAGAGATCATCTACATACACTTCTAGGTTCCTCCCCTTCTGATGGGTAAACACACGATCCATCATCCGTTGGTAGGTTGCACCGGCATTCTTAAGCCCAAAGGGCATCACAAGGTAGCAATAACAACCATCATTAGTTATGAACGACGTGTGAGGAACGTCAGGCTTATGCATTCTTATCTGGTGATAACCAGAAAACGCATCTAAAAAACTCATATAAGAGTATCCTACCGCGAAATCAACTAAAGAATCTATCCGAGGCAAGGGGTAGCAATCTTTAGGGCATGCTTTATTAAGTTTGGTAAAATCTACACACATTCTCCATTTTCCTCCTGGTTTCTTAACCATTACAATATTAGAAATCTAAGTAGGATATTGAATTTCTTTGATAAAATTTGCTTTGAGGAGCTTTGCGACCTCCTCCCTTATCGGCTCAACAAGCTTTGTGGCTATGTCCCTCTTCTTTTGTTGTATGGGCTTGCAGCTGGGATCAACATTCAAGTGATGGCAAGCAACATTAGGATCCACTCCTGGCATGTCCTCTGCTGACCAGGCGAAGACATCCAGGTTATTCAGCAAGCAGGAAATCAACTCAGCCTTTTGATCTTCAGGTAGCTCCAAGTTGATGGAGAGCTTCCTCTCCTCCCCCTCAGCAATGGGGACTCCTTGCGTCACCTGGGCAGGTTCCAGGTGAGCACCTTCATCAGCAGCGGTTTCTGAACAGGGGGAGGCTTCTGCAGCTTCTGCTGGAGCAAGGGAAGGGCTATCTTCAACCATGTTGACGGTGCGGACGTAGCACTCCCTTGCTCTTCTTGGGTCACTCCTGACCCGGCACATCCTCCCATCGGCAAAGAACTTGATGGCAAGGTGGTAAGTGGAAACCACCGCTTGATACTTATTTAACAGGGGCCTGCCGAAGATGGCATGGTAGCTGCTGGGGGCGTCAACCACTATGAACTGTATTTGCTTAGTCGACCCTTCGAGCTTCACGGGCAGGATGACGCTGCCCTCTACTTCCTTTCTCTCTCCTGAGAAACCATAGAGTGGCCCCTTAGTGGAAAGCAGAGGCTTTCCGGTCCTCAGGGCCTCAAAGGTAGACTTGAACAGGAGGTTGACCGAGATGCCTGTGTCAACAAGAATCCTATCCACTGTGAAGTCCCCCACTACAGCCTTGATTACTACGGCGTCATCAAACGGGTTGGCTGTTTGAGGTAGGTCTGCTGGACCAAAGGTGACAACCTCACTTGGAGGAGCAACGGAAGAGGAGGCCACCTCTGCCTGGGTGACCCTTGAAATTGACGATTTCCGAGTGGACTCGGTCCCTGCTCCACCATGGATGAAGAAGAGGCGTCCCAGGACCCCATCATCATCTGCATCGAAGCACTCCACCGGGACGTTGATCGTCCCCAGACGGCCTTCATCCTCTACATCCACACATTCCTGGTATGCCTCAGCTACTTCTTTGCCTTTCGAGGTGGATGTCTTTGAAGAGGAAGGAGAATCCTTCTTGGCCAGGTCAATCTTGCCCTCGACAAGCAACTTCTCTATCAGCGTGCGAAGGGCCTTGCAGTCCTCAGTCAGATGACCCTTTTCTTTGTGGAACTGGCAATATTGTGCATTATTTCTTGGCTTCCACATTTTCTGAGGCTCTTGCCTCTTTTCTTCTGATCTTCTTTGCAAGATCTGGATGACTTCGTCAAGGTCCAGATCTGCAGCGTCCTCCATGGGGCTTTCATCAAATTGGCTCGGAGCAGGCAAGGCTGCTTGTGGAGGATGGGAAGAGCTTGCAATGGAACGATGGGAGTGGCGGCCAATGGCAGTCTCTGCTTATGAAACTGTTGATGGCCTTGGAAAGGTTTCTTGTTGCGGAAGTTTCTGCCTCTTTGAGACGGAGGCTAGAAGTCTGGGTGAGGGGGCTTGCCACGAGAGGAAGAAGCGGAGGCATCCCTTCCTTCAGCCTTAGCTGTCAGGGATGATACATAAGTTGGATTGACATTTTCTCCTTCTATGAAACGGTTGACCATGGCGATCAACTCCTGATAAGTCTCAGGTACCTTGGTTGTTGCTTTAAACTTCAGAGGGCCTTCCCGGAGGCCATGGATCAAGGCGACCTTATAATAATCGGGGTTTACATTCATGACCCCTTGGATCTCTCTCTGAAAGCGATCAACGAATCGCGCCACCGATTCATTATCCCTTTGCTTGATTTCAAATAGGGCAGCTGGCCCATTCTTCCTCTTCCTTGAGGTAGCAAATCTCAGCAGTAACTGGCTACGAAGCTCTGCAAAAGAAGAGATTGTGCCCGAAGGCAGCTCATAGAACCACTCTCTCGCTTGTCCTTCGAGAGTGGTAACCAACAGTTTACACTTAATTGCATCTGAGAGGCATCTCAAAGCAACTGCCCCCTCAAATGCTTGGAGGTGAAAAACTGGATCTATCGCTCCTGAATAGAATGGGATGCGAGGCTCCCTGAAGTTGCTCGGTGCCGATTCCCATCAGATTCGATCGACAAAGGGAGACGGGGTCTCGAACTCTGCGGGGTAGAAAGGGCGGACTGGAGCCAGGGAGTCCATGGGCTCGGCGGACTGGCGGTCAGCAAAATGAAGCTGGCGGGCAGGAGTGCCCCTGGCAGCTTCTCTGAAGAAATTTCTGAAAGCGAACTGCTCCTCCTGAGGGCGCAGAGGGGCAGCGGACTGAGCAGGGTTCCGAGGAGTTGCTGGCGACTGCCAAAGCGGAGTTCGGCGAGCTGGGGTCTGGCGGACTGGCGAGTCCGCTGGGTCCGCTGCGGCCTGAGGAGCAAGCCGCTGGGCAAGCGCGAGTAGAGCTTGGCTGATTGTGTCGAGACGCTGGTCAGTCTGCTGGGGGACTGCTTTGCCTCAAGGCGAGCTTGTTCAATCGCGTCCCAAAGAGAGTCCTCTGAAGAGCTAGAGCGGTCTGAGGAGCGGGCTCTGCGGTCTGACATTTCCGTCCGCTGATTTCAAAACACTACTCGGATCTGAAGGCCGCGTGTTAACTGTTGATACACGAAAACACAAGGGGGGTCGAGCACCACCAGCTAACGGTTCAATCACAGGGGAATAGGGAGACTGCGAGTAGGGATTTACTAAGCGTATAAGGGCGGGAAGAAAAGCAGGGCCGTGAACCACGACAACAACAGACTTCGCCCGTCGCGGCCTGAATGCCTCCCTTGCGACGGGCTTTCCCTTGATTGAAGAAGAATTTGATTACAAGTGAAAGGAAAAGCTGGATAAGAGCAGAGCGAGGGGGAGTCCGCAAGGCACAGGATTCGAGTCCGCAGCCTGTAACAAGTAGGCTCCTAGGTCCGAGTCAGCGTGCCCTGGGTGCACCACCTCCCCCTTATTTATAGGATAGGGGGCCTGCCCAAATGGGCAGGGCTAAAATAACCGACTGCCCGGGGTACAGGAGAACCGGGCAGCGGTGACGGGAAGTAAAAAGAAAGAACACGCCAGTCCGCGCAGGAGGGGCGGACTGGGCTCGCGGACTAGAGCTTCCACTGCTGCTGGGCGCGATCCTGCTGGAGGGCGGCGGCCTGGGTGGACGAGGCACTGCGTCCGCCACTGCAGAGAATCTGATATCCGTCCTGGCGGACTGAGCGGACAGGTCCTTGCGTCCGTTGCTGGGGTACCTTGTCCGATTGGTGACCTTGCCGGACAGGGCGGACTGACAAATCGCGTCCGCGCCTGCTGAAAGGGGGGCTTTGGAATCTTGTAGTATGTTGCGGACTGAGGGGTTAACAGAACCCTTATTGAATCTGCCACTGCATTGTTGTCAGATGCTCACCTTCCTCTATCCTTTTGGGCAGAGGCAGTGAACACCTCCAACTATGTGCTGAATAGAAGTTTGATACATAAACTAAAGGGAAAGACTCCCTATGAATTACTCAAAGGGAAGAAACCTAAAGTTGATTATTTTAGAGTTTTTGGTTGTATTTGCTACATACATAATAATGACAAGAAATATTTAGCAAAATTTCAAGCCAAAGCTGATGAAGGAGTGTTTCTGGGATACTCCATGATCAGCAAGGCTTATAGGGTTTATAATAAATCATCTCTAAAAAATGAGGAATCTGTTCATATATCATTTGATGAATCTAACATGTCTTTCAAGGAGAATATCTCTTCTACCATAGAACCTTTGCAGGAACATTCTCTTGTTGAAGACTTGAACAAGTTACAGGTTACTTAAAAGAATGAAAGCAGTGAAGATGAAGAAAGTATTCAACATATTGAAGAACAACCTGAAGAGCCAGTTGTTGTACCACAAGAGGAAACAACAATACAGGTTGGTGAACAATCAACACCCCCTGTTGATTTAGTAACATCAAGAGATCATCCAATTTCCCAAATAATTAGAGACATCTCAGCTGGTGTGCAAACCAGAAATCAGGTCAACCAAAACCTGTTGCACGCCTACTTCCTATCTCAAATTGAACCTCAGTCCATTCAAGATGCAGAGCAAGATCCACACTGGATCATTGCAATGCAAGAAGAGTTGCATCAATTTGAAAGGAACAAAGTGTGGGAACTAGTGCTAAAGCCTAAGGATCACTACATTGTTGGAACAAAGTGGGTGTTCAGAAACAAACTGGATGATCAAGGAGTAATTGTAAGGAACAAGGCAAGGCTAGTTGCTCAAGGATATTCTCAAGAAGAAGGAATAGACTATGACCAGACTTTTGCACCAGTTGCAAGATTGGAAGCCATCAGAATCTTTTTAGCTTATGCAGCACATAAAGGATTCAAGGTATGTCAGATGGATGTCAAAAGTGCATTTCTAAATGGAGACATCAAAGAAGAAGTATATGTCAGACAACCTCCAGCTTTTATCTCTCCAACTTATCCTGATTATGTTTTTAAATTGAACAAAGCATTATATGGTCTCAAGCAAGCTCCTAGAGCATGGTATGAGACCCTAGCATGCTTCCTTTTGGAAAATGGATTTATAAGGGGTAGAGTAGACCAAACTCTTTTCATTAGAACCCACAAGTCCCATGCCCTACTAGTACAGATTTATGTAGATGATATTATTTTTGGTTCTACTGATTCAAAATTGTGCAGAAGGTTTTCCAACCTAATGCATTCTAAATTTGAAATGAGTAGGATGGGTGAGCTATCCTTCTTCTTAGGATTGCAAGTCAAACAGCATGCTGAATGCATCTTTATTTCTCAAACCAAGTATGTAAATGAATTGGTTAAGAAATTTGGCATGTCTGAAGCATCTTGTATGAAAACACCTATGCCTACTAATGCTGTATTGGATGCTGATGAACATGGGAAACCTGTTGATCAGACAACATATAGAGCAATGATTGGCTCTTTACTATACCTCACAGCTAGTAGACCAGATATAATGTTTGCTACATGTATATGTGCTAGGTTCCAAGTAAGCCCTAGAGAGTCACACCTAACACTAGTAAAGAGGATTCTCAGGCATGTTAAGAGTTGTCCAAATCTAGGTCTCTGGTATCCAAAAGATTCAGCATTTGATTTAACTAGATTTTCTGATGCTGATTATGCTGGATGCAGAATTGACAGGAAAAGCACCAGTAGAACTTGTCAGTTCCTGGGTGACAGACTTATTTCTTGGTTTTGTAAGAAACAAACTTCTGTGTCAACTTCAACTGCTGAAGCTGAATATATGGCTGCAGGCAATTGTTGTTCACAAATCTTGTGAATTCAAAACCAACTCCTAGACTATGGCTACAACTTAGAGAAGTCTAAAATCTTTTGTGATAACACCAGTGCTATTTCTATACCTCAAAATCCAGTCCTCCATAGTAGGACAAAACACATAGAGATTAGGCATCACTTCTTAAGGGATAATGTTGAAAAGAATAAAATTGAACTGCAATATATCCCAACTGACTTACAAAGGGGAGATATTTTCACCAAGCTCTTGGATGAAAAATGTTGAAACCGGAACCCGGCTTCCTGTGGAGCTCGCCCTTGGGGAAAGGGGTGGTCTCGCGCCTACTTCGCTCCTGCAAGAAAAAACAACAAGACAAGGAGAAACAGACCCAAGGGCTCGGCGGGGAGGTCCCACCACAAACCCAGAAGATCTCAGAGCACTTCCCCTCCTTAGCCTGAAGCCGAGCTAAGGTACCCTCAGAAAGCACTTAGAGAATTTGGGGAGAGGAGCTCAAGGGAAAAAACTTGCTTTCAAGGGTACCCCTTGGGTCCTATTTATAGTTTTTGAAACCCGGACTGCCAATAACCAAAATAACTGACCTGAAAATACCAGAAAACCCTCGGCTGGGTCTGCCAACAGCCAAACTCCGCTGTTTTGAAGGGCTACGGGCAGACCAGCAGGGGTAAAACAGTAAAAAGTACCTCTGACCCCCAGGCGAGCTGGGACCCCTGGCCACCTCGGCATGCTTTGCTCGCCAGCTGCTGCCGAGCTCCACTGCGAGGGCGCGAGCCTCAGTCCGCTCCTGCTGTTGCCGAGCTCGCCTGCTGCTGCCGAGCTCGCCGAGCTGCTCTCAGCCTGATCAGTTTTGGCCCTTGTTGACCTTGCTCGCCGGACACGGGGTTGTACACAATCCCCGCTCTTTTCGAGCTTGCCAAAAAGCTCGGAAAGAAACATCCAACCCGAAGTGTGCGGCGAGCTCCGGCTGGCGAGTTGAAGGGAATCTTATGGTGGGGGCCACCTGCGGCTATATATATATGCACCTGCTCTGCTACCTGGCTCTTGCCATTCCCCCTGCTGCCTTGCCAAGATGCCCCTTCCTAAGGAGATTCAAGAGCGCGTAGATCGAGCTCGCCGGGCTTCCGAGGCTCGCATTGCCGCGCTGACGGCGGTCCCCGCAAAGGTCCCTCAAATTGATCCCGCCGAGCCGGGCTCCAAGAGGTCAAGGCCATTTCTCGAGGCGGCTGAGCCCATATTCCACGACCTGAGGGCCACTTTGGTCCGCGAGACCGGCTCTTCGACTCGAACCATTCTGGAGAATGATAGGGAGGTCGTTGTTGTTGGTGACGATTAGGGCGGCCTTCCAGATGACGAGGGGACCGCGCCGCGGGTCCCTACGCCGCGAGGCGAGGTCACGCTCGCCACTTCACAACTCTCGCCCCCGGACAACCATCCACGGGATCCGCCGCTCCTCTTCGGGATTCTGCCTGTGAGTTCGCAGAGGCCAGCTTCACCACCTGGCTCCCCTCCTCGGCAAACTGACGCGTCCGCCGGGGGGGGCCTGGGGTCCATTCCTGTCCCGGGCTTCGAGCCCGTCTCGCCGGGGGCTCGCGGCCCGGGTCGCGGGAAGGACCTGAGGTTCATCCCTCCTCGCCTCTCCTTTGAGCCGCCGAGCTCTTCAGGTCTGCCTCGCAACTCTGTGCTTCACCCGCTTTTGCTCTTCTAATATCTGTCTTTACAGCCCTTCCCAGTCAATCGGCTGCCGAGGAGTCCTCGCGGGCAGCTCGTCACTCTCCCCTCCCGTCTCCGAGCTCACTGGACTCTTACCTGGGCCCAGAGGTTGATCAAGGCGAGCTGATGAGGAGGGAGGTCAAGCTCCTCAAGAAGCTGGTGGGTGGTCTGCGCGAGGTGCAAGGAGTCAACGAGACGTTGCAGCGCGACTATGCGCGCCTTGCTGAGGTGGTGCGCCTCGGCCGACCTGGCGAGTTGATGTCTCCTTCCCGACTCCTGGATGAGATAGATGACGGTCTCTTAGTCGCGCAAAGGAACTCTGGGAGGATCCGCGAGCTTCTCCGCGCGCGGCAGCTTGGGGGGCGGGGATCGCGAGGCCGGGGTAGGTAAATTTGCGGGCTCCCCTGCCGAGCCGACCGGCACTCGTATCCTGGTGCCCTCCCTGCTCGCGCGCCTTGTTTTCTGTTTCGAACTTTCCCCTGCTGGGGTGAATAATTTTTAGAACATTTTCATTTGTTATTTAAATAAAAAGCTGTAATGTTTTGACTTAGCCTCAGTGAGGATGCGCCGGAAGTCGGCGAGCTGGGGTGGTGAGCTGGGGTGGCGAGCTGAGGTGGCGAGATGCGCCGATGTGACAGCCTGCCTCAGATTCTCTTTTCTATAAATAGCCCCCCCCCCTTTCACCTACCCCCGTACTGTCTTTATTGCTCTGCTTCCCTTCCTGCTTTTTTCCTTCTTCTGCTCGCGCTGCGCTTTGCTTCTTTCCTGCGACCATGGGCAAGACTAATCCGGACGCTGATGGCCGCTCCAAGTGCGTGCAGCACTTCGCGGATTATTTCTTCTTTGACGGCCACACCAGCGAGGAGGAGCTCGCCGAATTCAAGGCCCTGTATGTGCCGCCGGGCTTTGAGGCGCGCAGGCCGGGGCCGGGCGAGGCAATCAACACGTTCTATGAGAACGAACTCGCATTCCCCATCTCGCACTTCGAGGTGGGGCTGCGACTTCCCTTGTGGCCGGAGATCCGGCAGATCCTGAAATACTACGGGGTCGTCCCCGCGCAACTGAACTCGAATGCCATCGCCATGATGGTGGCGTTCGCGAGCTATCTCCGGCGGGAGAGGATCGAGTTTAACCTGACGGTGTTCAGGAAACTCTTCTCCTATAAGGCGACGACGGACGGGGTCGCCTACTTCGGCGGCTCCTTGATCAAAGTTCGCGAGATCGCGAACAAGCACCACACCTGGATGACCAAGATCGCCTTTATCAAGGGCGATCTCGGCAACATCCCCTACTCGCCGCAACAGAAAGGCGAGGAGGTGTACCGCCCGCCGGCCGTGTCCGGCAACGACGCCGAGCTCCAAAAATTCTTCCTCCACAAAGATTTCGAGGTCGCCTTCCTGCGGAGGGGCCTCGACGCGCTCCCCCCGGTTCTGCCCGGCGAAGGTATGCTTCCTTCCTCTTGCCGAGCTCGCCTACTCGCGGACTCGACACATTATCATCCCTGAGTTTTCTAACCTTCCCAAGTATTTTTCTGCAGGGGAGCGAATAATCCCCGTGAACCTGCCTTTTGCGGACCCGGGGCTTGATACTGACCCTCTTGCTCGCGAGAGGGCGGTGGCAGCGGCCTGCCGAGACGAGGCGCTCTCCTCGCAGCCCTCTTCCAGCAAGAGGCGACCTGAGGACCCGGGGTCGAACCCGCCATCCGGCCCCCGTCAGGTGAAGAAGATGCGGAGAGCCCTGCTGGCTCCGCGGGGGCAACAACAACAACAACATCAGTCCAGCCCCAAGTACATCAGCTCGTCGGAGACTCCTCCCGACATGTCTCCGGGGAGCCCGCTGAAGGAGACTACCAGCAAGGGCAGAAAGGGTGGCAAGGCCCCCTCTTCCTCGGCTGCGATCTCCCCTCCTCCCTCGGCGAAGAGGGCTGCCCGCGAGCGCGCGCCGCCGAAGCAGCACCCCCTCTTCAACTTCGGCGCGCGCTGGAAGGATTCCGCGGGCGAGCCCATGCTGCAGTGCGACGAGCTCGCTCATCGCGTCTCCGTCTCCACCCTGCACCCATCCTGGCACGACCGCGAACCCGCCACCGGTCACGCCTACGCCCTCGGCTTTAGCCTCTATGGCTGGGAGGATGCCGAGGCTTACAAGAGGGCGACCCTCCGGCAGCTCGGCCATGAGGGCCTGCAGTCCCACCTGCGGACTCTGGAGCTGCACCACATGCTGGCGCGCCGCAGCTTCGCCCTCAGTCACCAGCTCGAGAAGGCCGAGCAAGCTCGCGACCTTGCCAAGGAGCAGGTCGCTGATCAGGCGAGGCGGCTCGGTATCGCGGACAGCCTTCTCGCTAAGACTGTCGGCGGGCTGGTAAGTGTCACGCACGACTCTCTTTTACTTGGAAAGTTCTTGTGCTGCTGCTAAGTGAGCTTTTTTCCAGGATGCCAAGGCGGCGGGCGAGCTCCAGGCTCGCAACACTGAGCTAGAGGAGGAGAACGGCCGCCTGCGCGCGCAGCTGGCCGTGGATGCTGACGCTGCTGGGGAGCTCCAGGCTCGCGACGTCGAGCGAGGGGAGGAGATCGTCCAACTACGCGCACACCTTGGCGAGTTGGAGAGCGCGAACGCGAAGCTGAAGGGGGAGAACCAGCACCTTCTCGGCGAAGTGCGTCGCCAGGCGGAGATCTTCTTCCCGGGGCACGACATCGATCCCACTCTCCCCTACAAGTGCCCGCGCATCTTCGGCGAGGCGGACCTCGTTGAGAGACTGCGGATCAACTCCATTCAGACCGCCGAGTGCACCCTCGCGATGATGAAGGACTCAGGGGTGCTGGTGGAAGGATGCGGGGAGATCTCAGCTCGGGACCTGATGCCGAGTCTGTTTCCGGCGACGCCGCCCAGCGAGAAGGAGGATAGCCTGGACGCTATGTTCGGGAAGAGCTTCCAGGACCGCTCGGGCGACGGCGAGGACCAGTCCGGCGGAGGGGGCGAGGCCAGCTGACGCCCCTGTATTTTTGTTTTTCTTTTTTCTTTTTTGACAACTCGCAGAGGCGAGCTCCCTGAACATTTATAAATAATAAATGAAAGTGTTTTGATCATACCGGTGTTCTTTTTTACTATGCTCATTGTGTTATGAATGTATGTGGGTATTTTCTCCCGCGACCTCGCAGGGACAGGTTCTGCGAGCAGAGTGATCATGAGAGCGCGCACGCGAGCGAAGTGTGTTTGGAGCGTTCGCCGAGTCTCAAATGATTTCGCGGCGAGTTACTCTCCGCCCTTATTACGCCATTACTACTCGCGCGCGGTCTCCTGTCTTCTATCCGCCTACCTCTACTCGCACGCGAGCCACCCAGGTTGTGCCCATCGAAGAAGAAATTTTTCGAAGTGTGATGGGCCTGGGGTGCGAGGTGCCCTGGTCTGGCTTGTCTTTGGCGAGGCCCGGGCTCGCGGCCTGCTTTCCCATGCCGAGCCGAAAATGATGAGCTCGAACTCGCCTATGCCGAGCCCTCCAGTCCGGCCTGCCTTCTCGATTACGCCGAGCTGAGTTTGCCGAGCCCGAGCTCGCCCTGACAGGACCCTTTCCCCTTGCTCCCTGCCACAGACCTTGGCATGTTCCCAACGACTTCAAGGCCGGCACCACCGAGTGACCTCCGGCTCTGCTAGCTAGGGGAGCCTGACAGTGGGATCTGCTCGGGGTCCACTAATACCACCATCGAGTGACTTCCAGCCCTGCCAGCTAGGTGAGAGCCTGGCAGCGGGATCTGCTCGAGGCCAAGGATGACACTGAGTGACTTCCAGCCCTGTCAGCTAGGTGAGAGCCTGACAGCGGGATCTGCTCGGGGTCCATTGCTACTACCATCGAGTGACTTCCAGCCCTGTCAGCTAGGTGAGAGCCTGACAGCGGGATCTGCTCGAGGCCAAGGATGACACCGAGTGACTTCCAGCCCTGTCAGCTAGGTGAGAGCCTGACAGCGGGATCTGCTCGGGGTCCATTACTACTACCGTCGAGTGACTTCCAGCCCTGTCAGCTAGGTGAGAGCCTGACAGCGGGATCTGCTCGAGGTCAAGGATGACACCGAGTGACTTCCAGCCCTGTCAGCTAGGTGAGAGCCTGACAGCGGGATCTGCTCGGGGTCCATTGCTACTACCATCGAGTGACTTCCAGCCCTGTCAGCTAGGTGAGAGCCTGACAGCGGGATCTGCTCGGGGTCCATTGCTACTACCATCGAGTGACTTCCAGCCCTGTCAGCTAGGTGAGAGCCTGACAGCGGGATCTGCTCGAGGCCAAGGATGACACCGAGTGACTTCCAGCCCTGTCAGCTAGGTGAGAGCCTGACAGCGGGATCTGCTCGGGGTCTATTGCTACTACCATCGAGTGACTTCCAGCCCTGTCAGCTAGGTGAGAGCCTGACAGCGGGATCTGCTCGAGTCCAAGGATGACACCGAGTGACTTCCAGCCCTGTCAGCTAGGTGAGAGCCTGACAGCGGGATTTGCTCGGGGTCCATTGCTACTACCATCGAGTGACTTCATGCCCTGTCAGCTAGGTGAGAGCCTGACAGCGGGATCTGCTCGAGGCCAAGGATGACACCGAGTGACTTCCAGCCCTGTCAGCTAGGTGAGAGCCTGACAGCGGGATCTGCTCGGGGTCCATTGCTACTACCATCGAGTGACTTCCTGCCCTGTCAGCTAGGTGAGAGCCTGACAGCGGGATCTGCTCGAGGCCAAGGACGACACCGAGTGACTTCTAGCCCTGTCAGCTAGGTGAGAGCATGACAGCGGGATCTGCTCGGGGTCCATAATACATCACATTCCACCATGCAGGCCAATTGCAACGATATCAGAGAGCTTGAAAGAATTTATTATAATCAGAGTGTTGCTTACATGGTTCAGGGAAAAAAGCGTTTGAGGTCGTCACCACTCCAGGTGAGACTCAAGGTCTCGCCTTCTACATTTTGGAGTCGATAGCCCCCCGATCCCAAGGCCGTCTTTACTATGAACGGTCCCTCCCAGCTGGGATTGAGTTTCCCCACGGATGCTGACCTCCCTGCTGCATCTACTTTCTTCAACACCAAGTCCCCCTCCACGAACTGCTTGATCCTGACATGCTTGTCAAAGTACTTGGCCATTATTCTTTTTACCTCCTCTTGTCGGATGGCGGAAAGGTCTCTTACTTCTTCCACCATGTCAAGGGAGAGCCTCAGTTCCTCCTCATTCTCTGCTTGCCATTCCTCGCGGCCTTCCTTTGCTGCCACGACTCGCGGCGTTTGGACTTCGAATTCAATGGGGAGCACTGCCTCGCACCCGTGGGAGAGTTTGAAAGGGGTCTCTCCTGTAGCTGTGTTGGGGGTGGTCCTCAGGGCCCAAAGAACCGCGGGGTGCTGCTCCACCCAGCTCCCTTTCAGGTTCTCCACCTTTTTCTTGAGGAGGTTGACGATGATCTTGTTTGCGGCCTCCACTTGTCCGTTACTCCTGGGGTGATGAACCGAGGCGAACCTGAGATCGATCCCAAGCTGTTCGAAAAAGCTGGTGAACTCGGCACTGGCGAACTGGGGCCCATTGTCTGTGACGATGGCCTGGGGCAGCCCATGGCGACAGATGATCTCCCCCCATACAAAATTCCTGATCACCTGGGAGGTCACCTTAGCCAACGCTTTCACCTCCATCCACTTTGAGAAGTAGTCGATCATCACTAGGAGGAACCTCCTCTGACCACTGGCTTGGGGAAACGGCCCAACCAGATCCATTCCCCAGATTGCGAAGGGCCATGGGGCCATGATACTACGGAGCCGTTGGGCCGGCTGCAGCTGGAGAGGGGCAAACAGTTGGCACTTGTGACATCTTCTTGCGAATTCTGCAGCGTCCCGGCCCAGGGTGGGCCAAAAATAACCTTGCCTGACTATCCTTCCTTCTAGGGTCCGACTCCCGGAGTGACTCCCACATTCCCCGGAGTGGACCTCCTCCAAGATCCTTCGCACTTCTCCCTCGGTTACGCAGCGGGCCAGCATCCCTGAGAGGGTTTTTCTGTACAGCTGCCCGTCCTGGAGGAGGTAGTATGCTGATTTGTGTCTCAGCTTCTTCTTGTCTACCCCCTCCGGATACTCCCCTGCGGAGAGAAAAGCTACCACTGGGTCCATCCATGAAGCTTGCTGATCGATCTCCATGAGCTCTCCTTCTTCGATGGAGGGGCGGAACAGGTCGGTGATGGTGCCCCCCACCTGGGGTCCATGCTTAGCCAACTGATCGGCCTGTTCATTCTCTTCCCTGGGCACATGTTGGATGGCGAAAGTTTGGAAGGTTCCAATGATCCCCTTTACTTTGGCCAAGTACGATCGCAGGGTGGGCTCCCTTGCCTCGAACTCCCCGTTGATTTGGGAGGCTATTACCATGGAGTCTGTGAGGACCTCCACATCTGACACTCCAAGCTCCCTGGCCAGGCGAAGCCCTGCTATCACGGCCTCGTACTCGGCCTGGTTGTTGGTAATGGGAAAGTGCACCACCACCGTTTGCTCGATTCGGGTCCCTTGGGGGCTTTCTAGGATCACTCCTACTCCTAAGGAATGCCTTCCCGATGCTCCATCCACTCTCACCTTCCAGGGAGCCGGGCGAGTGAGTTCTTCTTCCGCCACTTCAATCACGTAGTCAGCAAGGAAGTCGGCCATCGCCTGGGCTTTGATCGAGAGCCGCGGAACGAAGGAGACGTCGAACTCGCTCATCTCCACTGACCACTTAGCCAATCTGCCTGAATGCTCCACCCCCTCGAAGATGTTGCGGAGGGGATGGTCGGTCACCACTCGGATTGAGTGTGCCTGGAAGTAGGGTCGTAGTCTCCGAGCCGAGATGATTAGGGCGAACGCAAGCTTCTCCAAGATCGGATACCGGAGCTCGGCCTTCCTCAAGACCCGGCTCACATAATAGACTGGGAGCTGTCTCTTCCCTTCTTCTCGAACCAGGACCGAGCTCAAGGCCTCCGTCCCGACCCCCAAATACAAGAACAGATCCTCCCCCTCCTTCGGTCCTTGGAGCAGCGGAGCCTGTGTCAACTGCACCTTGAGGGCCTGGAAGGCCTCTTCACATTCCCTGCTCCATTCAAACCTCTGACCCCCCCTTAGCGTCTTGAAGAAGGGGGAGCACTTCTCCCCTGCCCAAGAGAGGAAGCGACTCAGCCCTGCTAACTTCCCTATCAACCGTTGGACCTCCTTTGCATTCCGCGGGGATCCCAGCTCCAAGATGGCCTTGACCTTGTCTGGGTTCGGCTCGACCCCTGCGGGGGTGAGGAGATGCCCTAGAAACTTTCCCCTGCTGGCCCCAAAGACACATTTTAGTGGGTTCAATCGCATCTTGTACTTGCGCAGGGTGGCGAAGGTCTCCTCCAGGTCCCGGAGGTGGGAGTCCACATCCCGGCTCTTGATCATGAGGTCATCTACATATACCTCCAGATTCCTCCCTCTCTGCTCCTTGAAGACCCTATCCATCATTTTTTGGTAGGTGGCTCCAGCGTTCTTCAGTCCGAACGGCATCATCTTATAGCAGTAGCAGCCGTCCCCCGTGATGAATGAGACATCCTTTATGTCCGGGGGGTGCATCCTGATCTGATGGTAACCTGAAAATGCATCTAAAAAACTCATTACAGAAAAACCGACGGCTGAGTCAACCAGCGCGTCGATCCGAGGCAAGGGGTAACAATCCTTAGGACAAGCTTTATTAAGAAGGGAAAAATCGATACACAACCGCCAGCGGCCGTCTCCCTTTTTGACCATCACAACGTTCGAGACCCAGCCAGGGTATTGAATTTCGGACACGAAGCCCGCTTTGAGAAGTTTCGCCACCTCCTCCCTGATGGGTTCTGCTAGCTTGTCCGCCGTGGATCTCTTTTTCTGCTGAACGGGGCGTGTTCCCGGGTCCAAGTTGAGGCGGTGGCAGGCCACATCCGCGTCAACCCCCGGCATCTCCGCGGCGTTCCAGGCGAAGATATCCACGTTCTTCTGGATGCACTCCAGCATCCTGCCCTGGTCTTCCGGGGTCAGCCCCCCGCTGACGCGGATCTTTTCCACCCTTCCTCCTCGGGTGAGCACCTCCAGCTCCACCACCTCCTTTGCTGCCTCCAGCCTGGATTGCTCCGCCCATCGTTCGGCGTCCCCTTCCTCCGGAGCGGGGATCTCTACCTCCATTGCCTCCTCCTCGACCCTCACCTCGGTCACCTCCTCCAAACTTCCTCCGGCCGCCTCCTCTGCGTAGCCCTTCTCTCCCAGCTCTTCCCCCTCAGCTTCCTCCTCGACCTCCTCCATCCTTCGCCCCATCTCCTCGGCTCCCTCCTGCCAAGAGATGGTGTTCACCGCAGTGACATAACACTCCCGCGCCACCTTTGGGTCTCCCCTAACCCTGACTTGTACCCCCTCGGTGTTGAACTTCAAGCATTGATGAAAAGACGAGGGGACGCAGTGGAAGGCGCTGATCAGGGGCCTTCCAAAGATGGCGTTGTAGCTGCTGGGGGCGTCCACAATGACGAACTTGCAGTTTCGGGACTGCCCCCCCAAGGTGACATGGAGTCCGACTCCTTCTGCCTCCTTCCTTTCTCCTGAAAACCCGAACAGGGGGCCATCCGAGGCCAGCACTCTTCTCGCCTCCACCTTCATTGCGTCAAACGCCTTTTTGAAGACGACGTTGACGGAACTTCCGTTGTCCACGAGGATCCGTGAGACGGTGAAGTTCTCGATGGCCGTCTTGATGACCAGCGCATCACAGATCGGGTCCTCGTGGTCTGGTAGATCACTCCTGGAAAAGGTGATCCTCTCCTCTGGTGGCGGGGTTTGGGATGTAGAGGCGACGCTTCGCCGGTACATGGTGTGGAGGCTAGCCTTGTGGGAGGCCTCAATCCCTGCTCCCCCGTGGATCATCCCGATCCCTCCTCGGGTTCCCACGTCCACCCGGTCTTCACACCGATCCTCCTCCGCCCGAGGCAGGACCTCCTCGATCCTCACTTCCTGTCGCGCCCCCTGCTGCTGCTGCTGCTCCCTGTTCCCCCTCATCTCCAAGAATTCCGGGCATGTGGCTGTTGCGTGCCCTTCTTCCTGATGGAAGTCGCAGTAGGGCAGCTCCACCCTAACCTCCCTCCTTCTTCTCCTCCACGCTCCTCTCCTGGCCCCCAAGGCTATGGTCATGGCCTCCTCTTGATCGGGGAGCCGGGGCCTCTGGCCCTGCCTCCAACCTGGGGGGTGGAATTGGTCTTGCCTCCCCTGGAAGTGACCTCTTCCAAAGTTTCCCCTCTGAGGCCCCTACCCCTGCCACTCTGGCCTCCAGCCTAGCCGACGGTCGGGCTCCTGGCGCCCCCACCCCGGCTGCTGCTGCCCTTGGAGCTGCCTCTGTTCCCTCTGCCTGGGCTCCCCTCTTCTTTCTTCCTGACCTCTTCCTCCCTTCGACTCCCTCTCCTCCTCCGTGGCCCACCTGGCCAATTTCCTTGCAAACTCCGGGTTTGACGCCTCCCCGTCAACCTCTCTCGCCGCTCTTTCCATAAAATCCTCATAGGAGAAGGGGGGAACTCTCTTCAGCTCCATTCGGAAGAATCCCTGCTGCAGGCCCAGGGTAAAGGCCATCATCAGATTATGGCCCGGCATCTCCTGGACCTGAGTAACCTCCTCCTGGAATCGGTCCACGTAGCTCCCCAGCGTCTCGTTCACCCCCTGCTTGATGTGAAACAGGGACTCGGACTCCTTCTTCCTCTTCTTCGAAGTGGTGAATCTCAGCATGAATCCTCGGCGCAAGTCCTCGAAGCAATAGATGGAGCTGGCCGGCAGCTGGTGGAACCACTCTCTCGCTTTTTCCCGGAGTGTGATGGCGAAGAGCCTGCACTTGAATCCGTCCGACATCTGACGGATGGAGACCACGTCCTCGAACCATTGGACATGCTGTACCGGGTCTCCCTTCCCAGTGTAATAGGACATCTCAGGCTCCCTGAACCCATCTGGAACTGGAGCTGAATAGACCAGCTCGCTGAAAGGACTCCCTCCTCCCACTGGGCGAGCTGGCGAGTCTCGCGAGCCCAGCTCGCCGAAGCGACCTCGGCCTGCCGAGCCTGGGAAGAGCTCGCGCCCGGGGAGCTCGCACCCTCGGCCTTCCTCGGCCACTTCCTTCCCAGCTCGCCTGCCGGGCGCGTCCTCGCCCAATGAGGGGGCGGCCGCGATCTGATTCGCCGGAGTCGAGCACTCGGCCCGCGTGCCGAGTGCGAACTTGACCAAATTCAGCACCTCGCTTCTGAAGTCTTCGAACATTCCCACTGTTGCGAGAGGCGGGGGGGGGGGCGGCGAGCTCGGCCTGTCGGATCCTTGTCCCGTCATTGAACTCGCGGGAACTTTTCTGTGCTGACCACGCTCCACGCTCACCGCACCAAAATGTTGAAACCGGAACCCGGCTTCCTGTGGAGCTCGCCCTTGGGGAAAGGGGTGGTCTCGCGCCTACTTCGCTCCTGCAAGAAAAAACAACAAGACAAGGAGAAACAGACCCAAGGGCTCGGCGGGGAGGTCCCACCACAAACCCGGAAGATCTCAGAGCGCTTCCCCTCCTTAGCCTGAAGCCGAGCTAAGGTACCCTCAGAAAGCACTTAGAGAATTTGGGGAGAGGAGCTCAAGGGAAAAAACTTGCTTTCAGGGGTACCCCTTGGGTCCTATTTATAGTTTTTGAAACCCGGACTGCCAATAACCAAAATAACTGACCTGAAAATACCAGAAAACCCTCGGCTGGGTCTGCCAACAGCCAAACTCCGCTGTTTTGAAGGGCTACGGGCAGAGCAGCAGGGGTAAAACAGTAAAAAGTACCTCTGACCCCCAGGCGAGCTGGGACCCCTGGCCACCTCGGCATGCTTTGCTCGTCAGCTGCTGTCGAGCTCCACTGCGAGGGCGCGAGCCTCAGCCCGCTCCTGCTATTGCCGAGCTCGCCTGCTGCTGCCGAGCTCGCCGAGCTGCTCTCAGCCTGATCAGTTTTGGCCCTTGTTGACCTTGCTCGCCGGACACGGGGTTGTACAAAAAGAAACACACCTTCTTCCTAAATCAGTTAGGAATGTTAGATGGAGGAAGTCTAAAATAATATCCAAGTTTTAAAAAGTTTAAAAATTGACCAAGACTAGGCAAACATCTTGATTTTTCTTAGTGTCTAGAGCTTTTCTGGTCTCTAAACTGCGCTCGACGATTTTACCCCAGATCGTCGAACGAAGATCGACGATTTCTGAAATCGTCGACCTGAGTTCAGTGTTTCTCAGATAGTATGAACTATCTCTTCCGGTCAGCGATCATCGAACGGCGCTCGATGATTTTGTTCTCTGAACGATCATCGAACAGAGCTCGACGCTCTCCAATATCGTCGAACGGAGATCGACGATATTGCAGACTCTTCAGATTCCTTTAGAAGCCCCGATCGTCGAACTGAGTTCAACGATCTTTCCATTTCTGCGTCGAACCCTAATATAAAATTCATTTTTCGCCGTCGTTCTCCTTTTGCGCTTTCGATTTCTCTGCAAACACTTTCTTTCCCTCCAAACATTTCTGCACTTGGTCATTTTGTTTGTTGATTCTTTGCAGGTAACCATGGTCGTTTCAGTTGCTGTTCTTGCCGCCATGAAATTTGATGTCGGTTTTGACATTGACATGGAGTCCTTCAGCACAACAGATCAGGTTTTCCAGGACATCTTGGAGTTATTCGAAGAGCAGAAACTTGCTACAATCATGACCACTAGAATTAAACTTGCTGCTGATGAGATTAAAGAGTGGGTCTACACTGCCCACAATCAGGATCAAAACACAATCGTTGGATCAATTTCTGGCACACAGGTACCCTTGACCCCAGCAATTCTGACAGAAGTTTTTGAGTTAAGTACTGGTGGAGACTCTGCTGATTTATCTGGAGAAGAATATGATGAATTGCTTGCAAGAATGGGTCATTCTGAGGCTAACCCTAGCAAGCTGCTGAAGAAGAATCTGTCCGTGGAATATAGATTCCTGGCTGATGTAGTTGGGAAGGTCCTATTGGCTAAGCACTCTGCCCATAATACCATTTCTAGGTATCAGCTATGCCTAATGAGAGCTATAGTGGACAAGAAGAATCTGAACTGGGGAGAGGTCTTCTTTGACCTAATCAAAAAGAAAATTAACAAGAGTTTTGTGAATTTTGGGAGAATTTTAGGCCTTTTTCTGCAGAACAGATGCCCTGCATTGCTAGTATCTTCTGGGATACACATAAATGCTTCCAAGAGACTGTCCTGTGCCCTGTTTAGTAAATGGGACAGGCAGATCATCAAGCCCAGCAGGCCCACTTCCAGCACACCTTCAGGCACCAGGACTGCCATAGTCACTTCCCCTCAGGTCTCTGCCCCTGCAGATGACCTGCCTACTGCTGCCTCTCCTCCCCCTCCTCCAATTCCATCTCTTCCACTTCCATCCACCATTCAAACTCCATCCACTATCATCATCTCCAGCCCTTCTCCAACATCTATACCATCTCCAATCCCTACTCTACCAACAACAACAGAACCATTCCATCTATTATACTCCTACTCTCAACCAGACTCTGCCACATCACCTTCCATTTCCTCATTCAATCTCATTGATGATTCCTTCATGGATGACTCACCCTCCTCACCTCCTGAGCTACCCTCATCATCAACCTCTTACCAAGACCTTCTGCATGAGATCATTGATCAACCCACCTTCACACCATCTATCTCCATCCAACTGTCCTCCATCACCACTTTACCCACACCTCAACCATCTCTTCCCCAATACACTAGCTCTCCTCTACCATCACCAATAGCTCCACCTCCATCCTCTACCTCTGCTCCAGTCACTGCTGAGCAAGTAGATCTTCCAGCCCTTGCTGACAGGATATATGAATTGCTAGCCCCCAGGCTATCTCTTCTTTTGGAGACCTCCTTGTCTCCATTACTCCAGTCAGTGGCAGTTCTTTCTGCCAGGCTCTCTTCCTTTTTCCCTCAGGAAGCCCCTTCAGCAGTGTGCCTTGATCCAGCTTTGTCTGAATCTAGGCAGGGGGAGATGCCCTATGAAGTAAGCTTGCCTGCTGTGCCTGCTGTTTCTTCAGCTTTTGTTGCTGCTGCTGCTGTTCTTCCTCAAGCTCCAGTTCCCCTTCCAGTTGCAGTCTTTCCAGTGGACATCAGGTCCTTTGTCTCTGAGTTTGATTCAATATATTTCAGTTGTCTGTCAGAGAAAGCTTGTTTTCCAGAGAGAGTTGCTATCCAGCCCCCAAAGGATCTCTCCAAGGCCCTTGTGCCCTTCTCATGCTGTGATACCAGCATTATAACTTTCTTTGTTAATTCAGTATATGCTGCTGCTACTCCTGCTGAAAGCGTGCTTGCTGTTTCTGATGCTGCTGTCCCTCCTGCTGAAGATAGTGTTGATGTATCTGTTGCTATTAGTGCTGTCAGTGTTGCTGCTACTGTTGCTCCAGTTTCTGCTGATATCCTTATGACAGAGGCACATGATTTTGAGCCTTCTGTGTTTTTTGATGATATTCCTGCTGCTGATATTGTTGTTTCTGAAAGTGAAACTGTTGCTGCACCAACTACTGTTATTACTACTGCCATAACTTCAGTATCTGCTGCTGTTACTGCTGCTTCAACCTTTTATTCTTCTTCAACTACAATTGCTACAAGTGTTGTATCTGCTGCTGCTCCAACCTCTACTGCCTCATCTGCTTCAACCCAGCTCAAGAAAGATTTGATGAAAAGGATTGATGCTCTTTATGATGATCAAAGTTCTGAAAGTGATGAGTTCAAGACAGATTCTGATGATTCTTCTGCTACCATTGCCAGAAAGAGAAAGGCAACGAGCAAAGCCATGAAGAGTGTACCTCCAGCCAAGGTCAAGGACAACAATGACATTCCATATTATATTCTTCATGACTGCCCCATAACTGAGCACTGGATGCAATATTCAAAGAACCAACTCAAAGCAATGAAGAAAAAGAGGAAGTATGAAAAAGGCTCTTCTCAATTTCAACATCCTCATCCTCCTCCACCACCTCCTCCTGATGCAGGTGCAGGTGGAAGTTCAGCTGCTCAACCTCATGCCAAAATCCAAACCCCTATCAGCCACATGCCAGATCCTATCATAGGGAAAGCCAGTCTAGAGGCTCTCAATCCAGAAGAGGAAACTACAGAGGCAATCAAAGAGAATTCCAAGTTTATTCTAAAGGATATTCAAGGCAACATCCCTACTCCAGGGAAGGACAAATCTCATCTGACACAACCTCTGGTCCTTTTCCCTATAAATTAAAGTAAGTGGTTTCATCTAGGCTTAATCAAGACAATCCATCAAATAGATATGAACCACCAGTGCCATTTGAAGATCCTGAAAATAATCCAACTGCTTAGACTGCAAGGATGAAAGAGCTTGCTGCACTAGATCAGATTAAGAAAGCTAAAGAGCAAGGCAAAGACTCCTCCAACATCACTACATTATCTGAACAGAGAAAGAAAGAGTTTGAAAGATATGGTTCAAGCAAATTCTTTGATTCTGATAGATACATGGAGATGCATCCTGAAGCTGTAGTTCCCAGGCCCAAACAGCAAACCTCTTTAGGTGCAGCAGATGATACAAGATCAAATAAGGAAGCTCTCAACCCCAATAGAGAAATCAAACTCATTAAGAGCAATGAGAAGAAATGACTATGTAAGGTGACAATCATCTTGACTTCTGATTATTATCTGGGATGATATATATCTGTGGTTCTGCAATGTCCAGCTTATTGCTTTTCTGTTTTGTTGCTGTGTATGTTGTTATTTAATTTTTCCAAATTCTGTAAATAGTAATCCTAACCCAAATAGGGGGAGATTGTTGGAACACCCTATTACTAATTTGGGTCAGTATCACTATGTCTCTAGGAAACCAGTTTTGGACCTCCTGTATAGATCTAAAGGTCAACTAGAATTGATTCTAAGGGTTAGAAGCCTAGGTTTGAAAGCTGCCCTCAAGACCAAGAATTTTTCAGTTTGAGACTAAGTCATATCGTCGAGCTCAGCACGACGATTCGTCGAACTCCAATCGACGATCGTCTAGCTCAACTTCGACAGATCGTCGAACTCCATTCGACGATCGCTGAGCTCAACTTCCACAAATCGTCGAACTCCATTCGACGATCTGCGAGCTCAGTTCGATGATCTTGAGTCAGTATTGGATCTCTATCTCTGAGCTCAGTTCGACAATCTTTGAGCTCAGATCGACGATATTTTTGTTGTTGTATTAGTCCATATCGCTGAGCTCAGTTCGACGATAGCAGAGCTCAGTTCGACGTTTTCTGATGAGTTAAAGGATTTTTCAAGATTCAAATTCAGATCAGTTAAGGAGATATTCAGCAATTAATTCAGAAGATTTTCTAGCCGTTTTCATTTATTCTGGACCAAGTTTCAAGGGATTATCAAGGAATGTTTCTTTGGACTTTCCTCCAGAAGACATTTGCAATTAAGAATGCAATTAATGAAGGCCAACGGCTATTCTTGACAGAGGATGTTTTTCTATTCAGTACCAGAGAATAAAAGACAAGATTTTTTGAATCTCTCAATTATCTGAGCACTCAAAACACAGACAAGAAGAAGAAAATATTCTTTGTCTCAAAGAATTCTTTCAGAACATACATCCAAGGAGATCAACCATCTGAAATCTTCTGATCTCTTGTGATTCAAGTGTTCAAGGCCAACATCTTTCAAGACTCCAGACACCTAACATTTCAGCTGTTGCTGAAATCATCATTTGCTGCAGATCAACTTCTGAAGGCCTATCACCCTACAACAAAGCTTCTTTTCCGGAACATCTCAAGGACTCAGGGGGAGCTTTGACACCATCAAATCCACATAGTCTTCTCAGCTGCTTTGAGAAAGAGAAGACTTCCACAAATCTCTCATCCCCATCTCTGTAAAGGGTCAAAAGTTTGAGTTTGGTTTTTGAGCACCTTGTCAAAAGCTCATTGTTGGCAAGACACCTGATCAAAAAATCTTATTTGGTTTTTGAGCACCTTATCAAAAGCTCATTGGTGCCCAGGACACCTGATCAACTCATCCTACAGTGGATTCCTACCTAGGATGGTAGAAGAGTGGATGTACCCAAATTTAGGGGAACCACTATAGCTCCTTTTGTCATCTGGATTGCTTGTCTTTATCTTTTGTTTCTGCCTGTGATTGTTTTGTGATTATTTTATGTTGTAGGTTATTCTGTGATTAGATTTAATAATTGCTTCCCTGTTCACTCAGATTACCACAATTGTTGTAAAAAGTTTTCAAGCACCATATACTCTATTCACCCCCTCTAGAGTATATCAGATGTAGCTGCACTTTCAAGGCTGACCAAGGTAGCGCAGTTTATTCCAATCAGGAAGGATGCTCCAGTTGTTGTTCTGGTGAGATTGCTCGTGGAGCAGTTCGTCAAGTACCATTGCATCCCCAGAACGATCGTCTCGGACCGTGATGGTCGGTTCATATCGGGGGAATGGATGGCTGTGCATGCTTACTTGGGTTCTCGGCCCACTTTTAGCACCGCCTTCCATCCGCAGACCGACGGCCAGATCGAGCGGACCATCTGGACCATGGAGGATCTACTTCATCTATGCATATTGGATACAGAGAAGCCTTGGGATAGGATGCTACCATTGATCGAGTTCTCTTACAATAACAGTCACCAGGCAAGCATCGGGATGGCGCCTTACGAGGCTTTGTACGGAAGGAAGTGTCGGACGCCTCTATCTTGGGTTCAGGATGTGGACACGAGGACCCTTGGTTCTGAGTATGTGAAGGATACGGGGGCTCAGGTTCGTTTGATCAGGGATCGGCTGCTAGAGGCCCAGAGTAGGCAGGCGAAGTATTATGATGCTCGACACCGGATGGTGGAATTCTAGGTTGGAGACAGAGTTTTCTTGAAGATACGTCCGGTACACGGTCTCTCTCGGGTGCGGAGGCACAAGAAGCTCAGTCCTCGATACATGGGGCCATACTTGATCTCGGAGCGGATTGGCCCCTTAGCTTACCAACTACAGCTGTCACCGGAGTTGGGTAACCTACACGACGTCTTCCATGTCTCTTCCTTGCAAAGAGCTCTCCTACGGCCGGAGCAGCACGTTACTACTATAGTCGGTCCGATTGAGCCAGATAGATCCGTTAGATTGGAGCCGATCCGGATTGATGATACAGATGTTCGAGTGTTGCGGAAGAAGAAGGTCCCTCCCGTGAAGGTGTTGTGGTCCAACCATGGACGGAAGGAGCACACTTTTGAGCCGAGGGATTTGATGATGGAGCAACACCCGAAGCTGTTCACTTCAGGTATACTTTAGTTTATGCGTTTAAATTTCTTATAACTCTTGCAAGTAGAACCCCGTAGACCCGAACTTAAATTTCAGGGACGAAATTATCTTTTTTGTTTATAGGATTTGTAACAACCCATGTTACTTCTAGATCCCTTAACTTAGATTGGGTTGGGCATGGGGTGGGTGTTAGGGAAATTAACTAGGTTTGACTTTAGGTAGTGGGTTGTAGCCATGTGGGGCCCACTATAGGGCCACGTCAAACTAGGTCAAACTAGCCTAAATATGAACCCTAGCCACACCATGAACCCCACCTCATTGCCCTAACCCTAAAATAATATAAGTGGACCCTAGGGCATGTCATAACGTCAACCCCTTTGACACTGGTTGACCAAGGTCAACCTTAGCCCTAAGTTGGTCAAACCTATACCTATAAGCCCACTTAGCCCAAGTAGAGCATCACCTTGACCCAACCCATGTTGGGTGATGCCATGGGGTCCATGACCCTCAAGTGGGGTCAGCCCACTAGCCATGTTGACCACGTCAACCTGAAAAGTCAACTTGGTCAAACATGTGTCTTAAAGAAGAAAATAAGGGCTAAGCCCATTCCTAACAGACAAAGCCCACCCAACATGGCCCATTATCAGCCCAAGGTGTCAAATACCAGCCCTACCCCTCTGGTTTTGGAGAGAGAGTGCATGCATGGGGGAATTTTGGAGAATTCACCTAAAAGAGGAGAGAGAAGGTGGGATTAAGAGGAGGAGGCCACTTGGCCTTGGATTCTTCTGCCCCAAAAAGGTGCTGGCCGGCCTCCTCAGAAAATTCCAGCAGGATTTGGCAGCATGGTGGCCACTTGGCTCCATGGGTGAAGCCTCCAAAGCCCCACACCGAGCTCACCTTGGAGTTATCTCCACATACAGCGCTCCCCAGCCCAAATCACACCCACCATCAGCTTTAGAGAGAGGAAACGAGTGGAGATCGAGTCCTGGAGCAAGAGAATTGGTGGACAATCAAGGTTTTGAGCAGGAGATCGCCGGAGCAGCTCAACCATGGCCAATCGCCGCCGCACTCGCCGCCAAGGCCTGATTCAGGTCCGTTTCACCTCCCCTCTACCCGTACTAGCTTCCTAGATCAATTAGGGGAGATATCGGGCTCAATTGAGACCGATGCCAGGTGAGGAAATGCAGAATTTTCCAAGTTTTTAGTCTTGCTCGGGATCGCTGGAGAGGCTAATTCTGGCGGCCTTACTCCCGGGAAATGCTAGCCACCACTTTAGTGAAGGTAGAGGAGACAATCGCCGGCGGTGGCTTAGCCCCAGCTGGCCCGAAACAGCCAGCAAAAGTGGCCCACACAGAATCAATCCCAGCCGTCGGCTGGAGGTAGAAGACGACCAGATCCCATCCATTTTGCGTCAAGATTCGTGCAACCCGATTTTAAATTAAATAAAATAAAACTATGGTATATATGTATATCTGTCACATAATTTCAACCAATTTACAAGCCAAATTTAGGCCTCTTTGATGCATTTCCAGAAATGAACACTAAATGGAATTTGTAGCTTATTGTCTTAACTTTAATTTGGCACCTTAAACATCAAATTTGGTAGTATATTGGGATGTAGGTCAGTTTTCCTAGGACTGCTCCTTGACTAGGGCAGAATTTCAAATTGATGCCCAAGCCAAACCAGCAATCAAAATGAACACAAATTTTTGGTGCATGCAGGATTAGGCCATACTTAGCCCATGACCAAAATTGGCAATTTTTGGGAATAAAGTTTCTATAGTTTTTGCTTAAATACCAAAAAGTAAATAAATGACATATTTTGGGTAGTATGACTCCAAATGGCCCCAAATATGGTGGGAGGTCCTTGGGGTCATTATATGTGCATGGTAAAATTCTCAGCACATTTGGACTAATGTTTGTTGGGTTAACCCACTTGCATGTGTTGGCTATATATAACTTTGGGGTGCAAATAATAATTTTTGAAATATTGCATATTCAGCCTAATTCATACTTTCAAAAATCATGGAAATGATGTCAAAGGCTCATTAGGGTAAAGTTCACCCCCCCCCCCCATAATAATAATGGGATTTTTGAGAGCAAAAATCCCATTATTTCGAATTTTTAAAATTTTAGGCCTTTATGAAAATTAAATTGAAAATAGTTTTTTTTCAATGAAAAACCCCAAAAGCTGTCAAAACAAAGGGGTGGTCATATTTGACTCATGAAAATTTTTATCCTTCTGTTTGAAAATTTTTGGAGTAAAGTATATGGAAATTACAATTTTACCCTTATTTGTAAATTGATGGAAATACATGTCAGAAAATTTTGGAAACATTTCTAGAGTTGTATATTTGTATGATTAACCTTGTATAATTATTTCAAAAATTTTGGATGTACTAATAATTTTTAAACTAGCATAATGAAATTTGGGTAAATTATTAGGAATTGAATTTGGTAGGCCATTACATTATAGAGGTTGATGAAACTCTATCAATGGCATTAAATTGATGTTAACTATACTCCGTAATATTCCTAGAATTTTGGGTAATGTATTCCTTATACTACATTTGGAAAATGACAATTATGTGAGATTCCTATTAATTAAGGAATAAATAGATATATTTCAAGGAAAATTATGAATTTTGGTAGACAGCAATGTTTTACCAAGATACAACTCAGGGAAAATTCCTTAGGTCAGTGGATTAAAATTTGTGATACTTCATGTATTAAATGACCTAGAGAATTAATTAAATGATTTAATTAGAGGCTTTAATGACCTAAGAAAACTATGAAAATCAACATGCACAGTTCATTAGCCCACACCACACTAGGATAAATTGTTAGGGGCAGGTGGCCCAAGGAATTGGAAATTCTATTTCGGGGTGGTGTTAGGTCATGGATTGCGCTAGTGTAAGTAAGTTCTACTATAAAGACCATCGGGGGATAGATCAACGGATGAGCTGGAGATTATAATTAGAATATAACCCTGGTGGGTAGAGTTGTCTTAGTGATGACAGTAAAGTGCAAGCCCTTAGATAGCAACTAGAGTGGAGGCAGGTGGAAGACCGTCGCCCTTCTGAGAACACCTTAAGCTATTAGGATCACTCAAGAGTAATAATGAGAGCAAACTGTGTATCAAGGGTAGACACCAACAAAAGTAAATATCCTTGCAAAAGGGAACTTTGGGCGTAATCCCATCGTAGTTCCTAGTGCCTCCGAGAACCCTTCACCGGGTATACCCTAAGCAGTCTTGGGATTAACCTTAAATCAATAAGTATAATAACCCGTAGACACGAGTAGTCTAATATGTTAAGACATTGTGGTTCATTCTCGCCCGTGACGGGTTTGAGGGATACTGAATAAAGGCACTATTGTGCGTTATCACCCGCTATGAGTTGGAGGGATATATGTTGTAGGCTCACCCGTGAAGTGTTTGAGGGAATCAGGACAGGTTGGTCCCGCGAGTTGAGGGCTCAAGATGAAATACTTGCATGTGTATAAATTTAGTGGTGGGTCATGCGGTACTTGCAGATCGTCACACTAATGGCAGTACGGTTAACGAGGCAGGTATGAGGGTTTGATGGTCCAGTAGGTTGTTTATACTGAGGTCTGGAGGACGATCCCCGATAACGCACACCCGACGCAACAAGACTGACGGTTAGTCAATGATGTACGTACGCTTGGTCCTAGAGTGAACCTTAGATGTGTACAGGCGCGTATGAGAGGGGTCTAGGTTTGGTAGTGTGCATACCTGCCTAGAAGTGGAGATGACCGCTCCGCTACTGCCGTAGCCACAACGGTAGTACCCGAGAGTTAAGCTAGCTCTTAAAAAGTGGGAATTAAAGGTCCGTGATCACAGAGTCATTTTGTGTGAGTTTCACTTGCATGTTGCATAAATTGCATCATAAACATTCATTCATATTAGGTCATACGCTTCATAGATACTTATCATATAAATTAGTATGAACCTTTTATATGATAAGTTTAAATTCCTGGAAACCTTAACTTAAAAATTTCTATGGGTATTTTTATAAGTTAAGGTACGTTTGTGATGGTAGTGTAGTGGTAGCATAGCTTTACTTTTCTGCTCTTACTTCCAGTTCTTTACTTACTTGTACTGTACATGCTTTTACTTTTGTGCTATATACATAGAACTGCTAGTGTAGATTTACTGCTCACACTCTTACTTGGTAACTTAGATTCCCTTGTCACCTGCTTCCCTTTTGTTACCCCTTGTTGTCCTCTGCTTCGTCCTCCCGCACGGTGCCTAGGAGTTGCGGGGCGAGGGGAGGAGTTAACGACTTAGTCTTTTTGACTAATAGTTGGTGACCAAACTATTTTTAGGAGCTCGAGGATATGGAGCACCAGCACGACCGGCAGGACGAGATGACAGGACGTGAGGAGCTGATACCACCATCTACTACTACTACTACAGCGCTACCTTAGGTGGGATGAGTTCGAGGATGATAGATTTCTTCCGCATTTTAATTTGTGAGGAGAGTTATTCATATGATGGACCGGGCATAAGCCCTTTTTACTCTTCATATTTTGTACTCATTGTGGACCAGATGTACCTCCATTTTGTTATTTGAAATGTACAGTGACTGTGGATTGGTTATAGTTTATTTCTACATTACCGCTATACTTCTATTTCTCATATTGGCCTACAGGTTATATGATCGTACTAGCAGACAGAATCGGCGTGTTGCGGTGTCGACTAACCCATGTGTTAGTGCCACCGTAAGACGGTAGTTCTGGTCATAAGACCGGGAGGCTCCATGGTAAGGGGAGGGGGGTCTTACATGCCCGATACTGCAGCTGATGCGGTCTCGCTTGATGAGTCCGCAAAAGGTGAGCAGCCCGGCCTGGACAAAATCGCAGAGTTGGAAAAGAAATTTCATGCTGAAATTCAAGAAATTAAAATGGAGTTAAGGAGGGTGAAAGAGCATGAGAAGACTGCGGCAGAGCGCGAGAAGGCCCTGAATGACCAGGTCGCCAACATCTCCAGGTTGCTGGAGAGGTCTGACAGGGAAAAGAGGCGGCTTGCTGATGATGTCCGTTTCTACAAAGGAAAGTACTTAACTGTGATTTGGGTTGACAAAGGCAAGCGGGATGCTGAGGTCGCCGAGGAGAGGCCGCGACTTCCAGATCGCGCTGCTCCAATCTCCGCAGAAAGTAGCCAGCCCACCGCAGATGAGGTAACAAGGCCAGCAACTGATCCCGTGGTTCCTTTGAGCCGCGTTGACCAGGAGGCCGCACACATGCACTAGACCATCAACACCATTCACCACCACATCTACCGCTTGTATGGTGAAGTGCTTCAGATGAGCGACCTGGCGGCGCATCTATGCAGAGATAGAAAAGGGCAGCCTGCACGATCAGAGAATCGAGACCGCTGAGGTCGCAATTGGATGAACTTTGATCTGTTGTACAATTTGTGTTGAACAATTCTATGTTTTTCTGTTGATGTGATGTGTGTAATGAACAATGCTGTGTTTTATGCAGATTAAACTTGTTATCCGCATATTCTATCGTAAACCCGATTGTTTCTAATGTTGTGCTGTGGCGAACTGTGCGGACTAATGTTCTGTCCGCTTTTATGAATTTACAAACTAATCTGCAGGTAGGAAGTATTGCGAGCTGGGTGGACTGAAAATGTATCCACTTAATTTGTGCTTTGCATTTGCATGGCATGTACTCTGGAGACTGGAAATAGCAAACACAGTGGACTCGAGTTTGTGTCTGCGTTGTCTTTATCTTTGCTACATGAAAAACTGAAATGTTGTGATTTTAGCGAACCGGAGAATCGAGCTGTACGGCCTGGCCAAAAACCTGTCAGGCCCCACTACTATAAATATAGCGCTGTTGTTTCTTCTATGCAGGAAAGCAGTTGTAGTAGTAGACCCTGCAGCCTGAGAACATGGTGTCTGCCGGGACTGATGCCGCGGTTGCTTTCCATGCTGCTGATCACAGGAAATGCACATTGACGGAGGCTGACCTTGAAGCCATCGTTGAGATACATATGGCAGACTCAAATTTGCTTGTCCGCCTTCCCGCCTACGAGGAAAGATTGAACTTCTCAACAGCGACTCAGATCGCTATACCTGTCGACCACTTTGATAGCAGGTTCAGATTCCCAATGCTATGGGAGATGGTAGAGATATTTCAGCACTATGGATGGTGTCGGGCCAGCTCGCGCCCAACACACTTGCTGCAATTTATAGCTTAATTGCATATCTGCGATCTGAGATATTTCAGCACTATGGATGATGCCGAGGGATGAAGGTCATGGGTATGCCTAACAAGATCAATAACTGGACCTCCAGATTCCTGATCTTTGAGGGCAACCTAGGGTTCGCGCACACTTATCCGCAAAAGCGCGCGGACTCTGCTTTCAAGTGTGTCAGGCTTAGAGATGTGGAGTCCGCCATCGTCCAGTTTCTCGCAAAGGCCTGGCTAAACATCGAGCATTACATCCCGATGATGGCGAGCCTGGATGGCATAACCCGCAATGAGAGTAAGTGTAAGCGGACTGATTATTTGTATCCGCCACGACCTATTTGCCGACAATTCTTTTCTTGCAGCGATCCTGGCTGTGCCCGCAAATCTGCCGTAAACGCCCGGCGGACTTACACCTACACAATGGTAACGAAAGCAAGAACTTGCAGGGAAAAGAAAAGAAGAGGGCGATCCTGCGGTGGACTGCTCCTCTTCTGAAAGCTTTGCGATGCAGGGCTGTGGCAACTACTAGAACGATCTGAGGGGAAACCCGATGATCCACTAGCATAATTAGAATAAGCATGTCCGCCTGTCGACAACGCTTCCATCATGGAAAAGTCCGAAGATAACCCGCCACGCTCATGTAGCGATCTCCGCGCTCTACGGGAAGCGCAACTAGAGCCACTTGAAGAAGATTGCTCCTACCAACCTCCCTCTGCTGGCTGCCCAGGCAAGCGCGAACAGTGCAGTGACCAACCATTTCGTTTGTTCCCTGGCTAGAGACCTGCTCAGACAAAATGAGCAACTTCAGGAAGAAAAGAGGCTGATCAAGGAAAGAAACATGTGGATAGGGAAAAGGGTTGCTAAGCAGAATGAAGAGCTGGCGATAAGTTGTATTTGCAGCGGTATCCGTTTGAAGTCCGCCACGAACTGACGTTTGTGCTTTTGTTTTTTACAGGTCACGTATGACTTGGCGAATGATAACTTTTAGGCCGCCATGCTCCCACTTTTTAAAGAAACCGTTGAGATCGCTATCGAACGATTTGTCCGCAGCGGCTTTGCAAAGTAAGGGGTGGACGACGTCCCTTTTCTGCAGCTCTTCCCCGAGTTGGAGGAGCAGGTCGCGGCGATGGTGCAGACTGCTAAAGGAAAAGATGTAATTGCTGAGGAAGGAGAAGAAGAAGAAGAAGAAGAAGAAGAAAAAGAAGGCGGAGAAGCCGAGATAATTGTAGATGACGCTGGTTCAAGCCAGCATGGCGGAGATCAATCCGCCGAGTCCGACGCCTCAACATCTAGCTCTGCTGGCAAGAGCTCGCATACCGAGTCCGCAACCAGCACCAGTTCAGATACCAGTGGAGGAAGTGGCTCGGATGACTATTCTCCAGAGATTGACGTCGAAGGCCTAAGTCCTGAATCCCCTGTAGAGAAGAAACGAAAGAGGGGTGAAGTAGAATAGTGTATTTTTGTTTTTAATATTTTTGTAAAGGCAGCAGACTTATGCTTGGAGTCCGCCAAACATATAAAAGTAGTAACTTGATTCTTATGAAATGCATAAGAATATTCTGGTATTAGTATGTCTTCTGCAATGTTCCTTGCTTTTTCTTATTAAATGCAATCTGACATAGTTAAGAGCGAACTTTGTATATCAGTCCGCGCAATGTAGATACCATCCGTACTATATAAGTTTTTGACTTGCCAATTAGGAAATCTTATCAAATAATTCAACCACTGTTCGTCACAAAATGAATGAGATTAATGTTATCTAGTAGGTCGCCGATGTAAAAGAACATTAAGCGGACTCTGACAAGTTCCAATTGCAGTCCGCAATTCCCTATGCTAAAATCGAACCTTTCAGGCTTAGCATTGTGGACTTATAAGTTTTTGTTAAATTGCGAGTTGAAAAAACAAACCGGGGACCAATCCTGCGGACCTGGCGGTTACAATTTTACAATCCGCATATAACTGAATATATGATCTATAACTCGTGACCAAGCGGACAGGTGAGGCCAGAGCGGCATAGCTTTTCGCACCGGGCCATATACTACAAGATACCCAAGAAAACCTGTGGACTGAGCGGATACCGAAAGACAGTCTGCCCTGAATAGAGAAATGATCTATATCTTGTGACCAAGCGGGTAGGGGCGGCCGGAGCGGCATAGCTTTTCACACCGGGCCACAAGAAACAAGATCAACCCAAGAAAACCTGCGTACAGAGCGGATACCGAAAGACAGTTCACCCTAAATAGAGAAATGATCCATAGCTTATGACCAAGCCAGCAGGTACGGTCGGAGCGGCATAGCTTTTCACACCGGGCCACAAGCTACAAGATCACCTCAAGAAAACCTGTGGACTGAGCGGATACCGAAAGACAGTCCGCACTAAATAAAAAAATGATCAATAGCTTGTGACCAAGCGGGCAGGTGCGGCCAGAGCGGCATAGCTTTTTACACCGGGCCAAAACCCAAGAAAACCTGCGGACTGAGCGGATATCGAAAGACAGTCCGCCCTCAATAGAGAAATGATCCATATCTTGTGACCAAGCGGGCAGGTGCGGCCGGAGCGCCATAGCTTTTCACACCGGGCCACAAGCTACAAGATCAACCCAAGAAAACCTGCGGACTGAGCAGATACCGGAAGACACTCCGCACTAAATTAATTCCCTGTGAAGAATGAGCTGCAGACTTGTGACCAAGTGGGCAGGTGCGGCCGGAGCGGCATTACTTTTCACAATAGGCCTCAATATTTACACACTCAACGGAACGGTCCACTGCCCCTTGCTTGGATTACAGTCCGAGTTGATCTTTTTGGCAGGTGTGGCCGGAGCGGCATTGCTTTTCTCTAAGATCAACCGGGCTATGGGTTTCCTGCAGGCACTGCTTGAGGGAACCATAGAGTGTTCGAGGGTCACAAACTAAGATGATCCGTGGGAAGGAGCGTATAGCATTGCTTTTCACACGCAATTATCAAAGTAATAATGATATCCCTAACGTGGCATGGTAGATCTTAACACCCACCCTGTCTCTCTGTAATGCAGAGGTGTGGTCAGGTACTAGCCGGGATCCGAAATTCAGTATCCTACCGCGCTAGAACATGCGAGCTCCCACTACACGGTGCAAAATCTATTCGCAACACGTGGTCTTTTTGGTGCTACGCTAATGACAACGGTTCTAGGGGAGGTTTGCTGAACTCGGCGATGTCTCCTGGTATCAGGCAACCATTGGAGTTGTTCGGGAGACAAAGGAGAAAACACAAGAAAAGGTGTTTGTATGAATTCTTTGATCAATAAGAAGCTTTTACAAAGTTAGCATAAGAGAGAAAAGAGAGTTCAAAGGTAGAGCCGTTTTGAAATCTTCCTTGCTCAATGTGCTAACTGTTTCTTTGAAAGTGATGTGTTAGATCTGAAATACTCTAGAGGGTGAAGGGGTGAATAGAGTATTCAGAAATTCTTAAAATCTCTTATAGCTTTTGTTGTAATTGAGAAAGTGCATAAACAACTAAATGAAATATAAGCACAACAATCCTAAGAAGCACAAACACAGCAAGAACAAAAAGAAAGGGGCAAGCAGACAACACAAGAAATTTATAGTGGTTCTCCAACCTGGGTACATCCACTCTTCTACGACCCTAGTAGGAATCCACTCAGATTTTTGATCAGGTGCCTGACACCAATGAGCTTTTGATCAGGTGCTCAAAAACCAAACCTCAAGTCTTTTGATCAGGTGACTTGCAACCAGGAATAACTTTTGAAGGGAGCTGTAACCCTTTATACAGTGGGGGTGAGAGATGATATTGTCTTCTCATTGTCAATATACAACTGAGAAGACTTATGGATATGATTTTAGCAAATGGCTCCCCCTGTGATGTTGAATGGTTCAGGGAAATCTGGAGCTTTGCTTCACGGTGATAGGCCTTCACTCTTTAAGCAGCCTTGACTAGAAAGGATCTTCAGGAACTTCTTAACAGATGGAATTAATGTTGTCCTTTGAACTGTCCTGAAGGGTTGAAGAATGAAGACTCTTGATTTTGATTAATTGCTCTTCTTGTTCAGGTAGCAGATGTTCTTCTGGTCTAGAGCTTCTTGAGTTGCTGTATCAGAGTTCTGTAAAAGAAAGAGCAGAGAATATTCTTTGTTTCACACTGATTGCCTTTTTTGTCTCTATGACTGTATTCTTCTGTATTCTCTATCAGATCCGCCTAGGAAAGGAGAGGAAATTGCAATTATATTTCCTGTCAAAATTCTCTTTCGAAATTTGAATTCCTCTGCAATCAATGTTGAGGACCTTGAGAATAAACTGCATTGATTTATTTCCCCAACTGTCTCATGGAAAAATGGCAAGCAATAATCCTGGAGAAGACCATAATTAATGCTTTGTCTAATGGTTATATTCAGAGAATATTGAAGCGTTAATTACTTAGGAATTACTGCATTAGTAAAGGGACAGAAGACTGGAAATGATTAAATCTGGATTCGTCGAACAGATAACAGAAATCGTCGAGCTGAATCCACAGTTCGTCGAGCTGAGAAGCTGTGTTCGTCGACTGGATAACTTCTGTTCGTCAAGCTGAGTTCCAAGATCGTCGAGCTGATGGCAGAACTGCACTCTCTAGAAACTTTGCATATTCTGTGTATAGAGTTCATCGAGCTGACATAGGTCCTATGTATCGACACAATTGCTGTTGGTGTCGACATAATTACTTCTTGTCTCGACATGGTTGTTGTGTTGACAGAAATCTGAAGTGTGTTGACATAAGTCCTGTGTTGACACAATTGCTGTTGGTGTTGACACAAGTCCTGGTTCTGGTGTCGACACAAACTTCTGGTGCGAAGTGTTGAAATACCTAGAAATCGTTGACCTGAGAATCTGTTTTATCGAGCTGAGAATCTTGAAGTCATCGACTAAAGATGATTCTGGACTTAGAAAAATAGAGAAACTTCTGGAGTAATAATTTGTAGAGAACCCAGAATTCGTCGAGCAGAGAACTAAGTTCGTCGACCTGAGTCTAGAGAATAAAGTTTGGACTTGGAATGCTGAAGGTAGAGTACAAAGATCGTCGACCTGAGAATCAAGTTCGTCGAGCTCAGCTCAGAGAATTTTCTTTGAGATCGTCGAGTTGAGCACGACAATTGTCGACCTGAGTTCGACGAACGTCGAACTCATTTTACTGAGTCTTTGGAAAATCTCTAAGTCTTGAGTCTAATGTAGTTTGATGATGGCAGGTCCATTCAGTGTTGATACTAAGGACTTGGCCTAGACTCTAGGACACAACTATGATCCTTGCTATACAAGATGGGTCACAAGATCCTAACTTAGTGAACCTAGCCCAAATCAACCTAGGGATCCAACAATCTCCTCGTATTTGGGTGAGGTCATTAATTACATACTCAGACTCAACTGAAAATAAACAAAGCAAGAAATCATATATCTGGCAGAGATCAATAACACATGCAACAGATATATATGTACAGATAAGCTTTGTTCAGAAATAAGAAAACAGTTTAAAGCATAACAAAAATAAAATAGACCAGAACACATTTCTTTTGCTTCTTCTCTTTTGGCTTCTCTTCTATGTTCTTGTCTGTAGGCTTGGTAAAAACAATCTCTCTATTTGGATTAGAAGCTTGAACCTTGGTCATGGTCATATCAGCAGCCCCTATAATCTTCAAAGATGTGGCTCTGGGGACTACTGCTTATGGATGCAATTTCATATAATCATCAACATTGAAAAACTTGTTAGCGTTCTCATACCTCTTAAGCTCTTCTTTCCTATATTTTTACATTGTTGTATATTCTGAGGGATTCTTTCCTTCAACTTTAGCTTTGTTAATCATAGAAAGGCTAACCAGTTCCTGGAACCTGGCCATCCTAGCTGATGTTGTTGTCTCTGGATCTTCAATAGGAACAGGAGGAGAAGGAGGTCTGTTGGAGCTTTAAGTTTGTTGATATTCAGAGAATTGTTGTTGCTGTTATTGTTGATGTTGAGGTTGATGTTGCATGCCAGATTGGTACTGTCTTCGCTAGCTGCTTCCTGAGAATGAGGATCTACCACCTTGCTATCTTTGATATGTTTGGAATTGGGTAGACCTCTGGGAAGTTGTGCCTGAAGAACCATCAGCTGGAGGAGGAGGAGGAGGAGGGTCCCTTCTCTATTTATGAGTTGGAGGAGGGGTGTATCTTCTGCTTCTTTTTCTTTCTTTCTGAAGAATATAGTAGGGATTATCATTGGTTGGATTTGGTTTAGGAGCAGGAGGAGGAGGTGCTTTCCTCTTCTTAAACACTTTCTTCTTCTTTGGATCCTCATCAGAATCCTCATCCTCATTATCATCATCATCAGATTCTTGAGGATCATCATATAAGACATCAATGGCCTTTAGTATAGACTTATCAATTGGCTTTTCAGCCTGAGCAGTAACATGAGGAGTAGGAACTGGAGCTGGAGGAGAAACTGTAATAGGAGCTGGAGAAGAAACTTCAACAGGAACTGGAGAACTAACTCTGACCGTGCTTTTAGCAGCTATCTTATTCTCTTCCTCAATGTCAGCCAAGATCAAGTCATCAAGATCTGGCATTGGACAATCATCCATAATAAAACTGGGAGCTGAAATAGCTTCTGGAGGGGATGGAATGTCTATGGGCTCTGGAGCAGCAAAAAATGTTCTGAGTTGCTTGGCAACTTTTGAACTAATAGGGGAGGAATATGGAACAATAGCTAAGGATGGCTTAGTGTGATCTGCTGGAATAAAACTCAAGAATGCAGTATCAAAAATTTTCAGCAAATATGCTAAATCTCCTGTAGGATTAATGATGAAATCACCAAAAGTAATTATTTCTTCTGGAGCTGACTCTTCTATATCCATGTCAGTCTCAATAAGATTAATGAAATCAATCAAATCTGTATCTATAAACTCTGTATCTACTGCTGTTACTACCTCTACATCTGCTGGAGCTACTGAAACTGAAACTGCTACTACTTGAGCTGCTGTAGCTTCTTTATCAAGCATCTCCCTCTGCTTGGTTTCAATAATAACTGGAGCCAGGCCCCTAAATGAAGAGGGGGCAGCAGAAATGGCAGAGATTTGGGCAGAAAGAGAGGAAATGGAAGTAGCAAGAGGTGTAATGACCTCTACTATGATTGTTTTGAGGAGGGGTGTGATGAGAGCAATGACAAAAGAGATGGTGGAGGGGTCCAGTATTGGAGTGGCAGAAGGTGTTTCAGATGGTTATTAAGTGGAAACATTTGGAGGGATGGTAGATGTTGGTGAGGATAGTGGGATGGTATCTTGCATTTAGATATCCTAGATGGATTTAGTTGGAGGAGAGGAAGTAGTGGGAGGAGATGACAGTAGATTGAAGGATGGTATGGAGGACAAGTGGGGTGGAAGAGGAGATGAAGGTGGTGATGGAGAATGAGAGGGTTGATGATATTCCTGATTAGGTGATAAGGGGATGTTAGTAAGATCTATGGGTGGAGAGGTTGCAGGAGAGGTAACAGGAATAGATGGTTGTGGTTGTGGTAGTTGTTGGGGTTGTGGAGTAGAGGTTAGTTGAGTTCGGAGTGCTGGAAGAGATGGTGGTAAGGGAATGCTCTCTTCAGCAGGGTGGGGAGTGGCTCTAACATCCCATGTGCTTTCAGAAGCTGTGGTGGAAGAGGCTGAAGCCTTAGAGGGCTTGGAGATTGTCCTCTCCCACCTGCCAAACATGGCACAGGGTAGCCTTTTGCTTGCATTTATGAATATGGTCAGAAAGACCAGTGATTCAGCAGCTTTTTCCTTTAAGAAGATCCCAGGATCCTTCCAAAACACACTTCCTTTTTGTTATTCTTCTTCCTGATTAGATCAAAAATGATCTGTGCCCAAGCCACCTGCTTCTTATTAACCACTGCACACATAACCAGAAACAGATGTCTGGTTATGTAATCATGTGCAGTGTACTTGCCTAGCAAGACTTTCCCAACAATATCTGCCAGAAACTTGTATTCTGCAGATAAGTGTTTCTTCAACAATTTATTAGGGTTATCTCCAGCATAACCCACCATGATTAACATCATGTCATATTCCTCAGTCTCAATTTCCAGAATATCTTCTCCATTATTCAATCCAAAAATTTCAGTCAAAACGACGGGAGATAGAGAAATGGTGTTACCCGCAATTGTTCCAATCATGGTGTTTTCCTTTGATGTTGATGATGTGTATACCCATTCTCTAATCTTTGTTCCAAACAGTTTGATTCTTCTAGTCATCAGATTCTTCAGATTTTGCTCTTCCAGTAGTTCTAGAATATTTAGAAAAATCGGGTCGGAATGTTGAAATGAATCAAAGCCAACATCGAATCTGGTGTCGAACTTCATCGCAGCCAATGTTCCCGCTGGAATCGCCCTGAAATCACCTGCAAGAGAGAAAAATAGCGATCAATTGCAAAGGGAACAGAAAGCGCGGGATGGAGGTCGAAGAAAATCTAGATATAAGGTTTTCTAGAATATGAATCGACAAACTCCGTTCCACAAAAATTAAAACATTCTTCGATCTCGGTTCGACGAAATAATTTAGAGTTAAATGATTCGTCGAGCTCAATTTGAAGATTTGAAGACATTTCCTCAAGCTTCGTTCAACGAAAGTTTTCTGAAGTAGGTTCGTCGATCTCCGTTCGACGAAAACAACTTCACTCACAGAGAGTTCATCGAACGCCGTTCGACGAATATCTCCCGAACTTTCCCTAGTTCGTCGAGCTCTGTTCAACAAACTCTGGAAAATTCTTCGAGTGTAGACAGAAACTAAACTAAGTCTATCCATTAATCATTCCAAGCTGATTTATAAAGAATAGATGGTTTCTTTCATCCAGAGGTTTTGTGAAGATGTCAGTTCTTTGTAAATCAGTGTAGATATATACAAGTTTAGTTTTGTTTTTGTCTACACACTCTCTTATGAAATGATGCCTAATGTCTATATGCTTGGTCCTACTGTGATGAACTGGATTCTGTGCTATGGCAATAGCACTTGTGTTATCACAAAGTAGAGTTGAATTATTTAATTTGAAAATCAGTGTAGATATATACAAGTTTAGTTTTGTTTTTGTCTACACACTCTCTTATGAAATGATGCCTAATGTCTATATACTTGGTCTAGTAATTGATTTTGAATTCACAGCATCTGGCAACAACAGCTGTCAGCTGCAATATATTCTGCCTCAGCAGTTGAGGTAGACACAGATGACTGTTTCTTACAAAACTAGGACACTAATCTCATACCCAGGAACTGGCAGGTTCCTGAATTACTTTTCTTGTCCACCCTACATCCAACAAAATAACCATCTGAGTATCCAATTAACTCAAATTCTGATTCAGTGGGATACCATAGCCTAGACTAGGACAACTCTTTATATATCTCAAATTTCCTTTTAAGAAAACTAGGTGAGATTCTTTAGGGTTCACTTGGAACCTAGCACAAAGGCATCTGACAAACATGATATCAGGTCTGCTAGCTGTAAGGTATAATAGGGACCCAATAATGCCCCTATATAATTTCTGGTCAACAGGTTTCCCATGTGGATCAGAGTCTATTACAGTATTTGTAGCCATAGGTGTTTTCTATACTGAGGCATCAGCCATCCCAAACTTTTTGATAAGCTCTTTTGCATATTTAGATTGGGAGATGATGATGCCATCAGGGAGCTGCTTCACTTGGAGACCAAGGAAGTAGGAGAGCTCACCCATGCTACTCATTTCAAATTTGGAATGCATGAGGTCAGAGAACCTCTTGCACAATTTGGAATAAGTAGACCCAAATATGATGTTATCCACATATATTTGTACTAACAGTATTTGGTCCTTATGATGTCTAGTGAAAAGTGTTTTATCTACTATGTCGAACTTATGGTCTAGCATAAAGTTAGCTAAGTCTCATACCAAGCTCTTGGAGCTTGCTTTAGACCATAGAGAGCTTTATGCAATTTGAAAACATGAGAGGGGTGAGTTGGAGAGACAAAACCTGGAGGTTGTTTAACATAAACATCTTCTTTTAGTACTCCATTCAGGAAAGCACTCTTCACATCCATTTGATAGACCTTTAATTTTTTGAATGCTGCATATGCAAGGAATATTTTGATTGCCTCTAAACTTGCCACAGGTACAAAGGTTTGGTCATAATCTATTCCTTCCTCTTTCCTATATCCTTGAGCAACAAGCCTAGCCTTGTTTCTCACAATCACTCCTTGGGCATCCAGCTTGTTTCTGTAAACACATTTGGTTCCAATTACTGGGTAGTTTTGGGGTATTGGAATCAAATTCCATACTCTACATCTCTTAAATTGGTTTAGTTCCTCCTACATTACAATGATCCAGTGGGGATCTTGCTCTGCATCATGGATGGATAGAGGTTCAACCTGAGAGAAAACAAGCATGCATCAAATCTTGGTTGAGTTGATGCATTTTCTGTACACCTGCTGATATGTCTCTAATCACTTGAGATCTGGGGTGATCCCTTAGTGTGACAAGATCAGTGGGTGGAGTTGGTTCTGTAATAGCATTAGGAACTAATTCCTCTTGTGGAATTATGTTTGCTGTTGAGGGAAGATCAATTCCTTCAGTGCATTCATCTTTACTTTCTTCAATGACTTGTGGAGAAGGATGTGTTGGAACCTCTTGGGTGAGGTTTAGGCCATCCAAACTCTCACACAAGTGAGGTACCTGCAAAGTGCTATTGGTAGAAATCTCTTTCTCCTTGCAAGACATGTTAGCTTCATTAAATGTAACATGAATAGACTCTTCTATTTTTAGAGATGATTTATTAAAAACCCTATAAGCTTTGCTTACTTGGGAATATCCTATAAAGATTCCCTCTTCAGCCTTAGCCTCAAATTTCTAATGTATTTTTTATTGTTGATGTGAATATAATATATACATCCAAATAGTATAAAATATTTGATTTTAGGTTTCTTCCCTTTAAGTAATTCATAGGGAGTCCTATTCTTTAGTTTATGAATTAAAATCCTGTTCAAGACATAATTTGATGTGCTCACAGCCTCTGACCAAAAGGTTAGGGGCATGTAAGCATCTACAAGTAATGTACCTGTAGCTTCAATGAGTGTCCTATTTTTCCTTTCAGCTACCCCATTCTGTTGTGGAGTTCTAGGAGCTAAGAAACAGTGTCTGATACCTTCCTTCTCACAGAACTCATGCATAAGAAGAGACTCAAACTCTGTGCCATGATCACTTCTGATCAATGCAACATGAGTAGAGAACTCAATTTGTATGGTCCTGAGAAAATATGTAAGAACCTTAAAGGTATCTGACTTAGATCTCAGAAAGGATACCCAAGTGAACCTTGAGAAGTCATCCACAATAACTAAGATATAGGATTTCCCTCCTAGGCTTTGTACAACAATGGGTTCAAAGAGATCCATGTGTAGTAGATACAAAATCCTAGGTGAATCACATTTATTAACAGATTTAAAACTAGATTTAGTTTACTTGCCTAGTTGACAAGCCCTGTAAAGGCCTTCCTTCTTGTAGGCACCAAAAGGTAAACCTCTAACAAGGTTGTCTTTTGATAGCCTGGCAATATTTTTCAAGTTTACATGACCTAGCCTTTTATGCCATAAATCATTCCGGTTACTAATTAAATTGAGTAAGCAGATATCAGAATTGACAGAAAGAAAATCAACTAAATATATGTTACCTTGTCTATTCCCAATTAAAACAGTTTGTTTTTCTTTATAAGAAATAGTGCAAGAAGATGAGTTGAAGTGTACATGATAACCTTCATCACATAACTGACTTATGGAGATGATGTTATGCTTGAATTCTCTAACATAAGTTACTTTCTTGAAAGTAACAACTCCAATCTTCACTTCTCCAAACACTTCAGACTGGCGACACTTGGAATCACCAAAGATTACTTTTTCCCAAGCTTGAACTTGTAGTTGGTTAAGTTGTCATTACTGCCTATCATATGTTTGGAGAAACCACTGTCTAGGTACCATGTTTGATTATTTACTGGACAGCTCTTCACCTGCAATGAAATACAATTAATTGTTCTTGACCCAGGTTACCTTGGGTCCTTTGTATTGTTGATATGAAAAACTAGATATAATAGAGAATTCTGGTTGAGATTTATATCCTAGAGGGTGATATCTTCTAGGTGGTATTACCTAATCACCTACATGGTTAAATGGTTTTCTAGGATTATTAGAGTTGTTGTTATAATTAACATTCCTGTTAAGTCTTTCTGGGTTCAAAGAATTTCTGTGTATTCGTCGACCAGAGTTCGACGAATTGGGTTGAGATCGTCGATCTCTGCCCAGAGAATGAACGTATTCATTTTCTGTGCCCCATGTTCGTCGACCTCTACTCGATGAACCATACAGAGTTCGTCGATTACAGTTAGACGAATAATTACAGCTATAGTTTGCATTCAGCATTCGTCGAGTGAGGTTCGATGAACTGGCAACATTTCGTCGATCTGAGTTCGACGAATTCTGCTGAACCTTGTTTTTAGTTAATGTTTTCTGATTTTTGTTGTTTTGACCTATTGATTTTGGAATTTTTTTCTATGGTTTGATTATGGTTTATTTTCTCTTTCCCTTTTTCAGAAACAAATTTAATGGGGATTGACAAAATATTTTTCTTGAGGATGGGGGGCAAACTTGATGAAGCACCCAAGCCTAGCTTGCCATTAAGCCTGGCATTTATAGTGCTTGTGATGTCCATCAGCTTGAGGCTTCTCCCATTGAGAGTTTCCTCAAGTTGTTTAGCCTCACATAACTCAGTTTTTAATAATATGATTTGTTCATTAGCTAGGGTTAATTCATCCTTTAACTTATTGTTTTCAGAATTGACATTTTCTAGGTTTCCTAATTTCTCCCTAAGAGTCTTGATTTCTTTTTCTAAGTTAATTAAATCTATGCACATTGTTTTAAATTCAGATTTAAATGAATCAGAACTGTAATCAAAGGAGGATAATACCTGGTCAGCTTCAGATTCTAAAGCTACTTCATTATCTGAATCTTCTTCTTCTAAAAGGTTCCTGGAGGCATCAATGGCCATTAGGCAAACTTCTTTGGCCTTTGCCTCTTCCTCTTCTTCACTGGAGCTGGAGGAAGTTGATTCATCCTCAGTCTCATTCCAGGATTCAGCCACAAAGCCTTTATCCTTCTTCTTATATTTGCTGGAAGAAGGCCTGATGTTGTGCTGTCTTCTTGTGTCTTTTTCTCTTCTCTTCTCCTTCTTCTGATACTCTGGACACTCAGAGATGAAGTGTCCAGGCTTCCTGCAACCAAAACACACCACTTCTTTAGTTGGTGTTTTGTCATATCTTTGTTTGTCATCCTGCCTTGATGACTTTCTCCTGAAGTCTTTCCTTGTCATTTTGTAGAATCTTTTGGCAAAAACACTCATTAGCTCTTCATTTGTGGTTGAAGTCTCTCTCTCCTCAACAACTTTGAATGAAATGTTTTGTTCTTTTCTTGCTGGGGGAGGTGTTCTTTGCTCAGCTGGCTCTCTGGATTTTATCAACTATTCATAGGACTTCAGCTTTCCTAAAAGAGATTCAGTGGAAATCTCATTTAGGCTTCTGGCCTGCTTGATAGGACAGATCCTTGAATCCCATAAGCTTTGGAAGCACATAAGGATCTTATCATTCACCTCAGTGAGGGTGATGTACTTGTCCAGGGTTTTTAGCTCATTGATTATTGAGCTTAACCTATTATACATATCAGTCACTGACTCAGCTTCTTTTTTCTTGAAATTCTCATACAGGGATATGAGATTGGATCTCCTGTCCTTTCTTTCATCCGCTGATCCAGCCACCATTTGATTTAGGGAGTCCCAAATGGCTTTGGCTAAGGTGCATTCAGCCACTTTTTGAAATATATAATTTGACATTGTTTGTGCCATTATATTCATTGCCTTGGCATCAGCAATCTTTATCTTCTTCTGGGCTTCAGTCCACTCAGGTGGTGGGACTGCAGTTGTGCTTGAAGATGTTGCAGAAGTAGATGCTTGAGGGGGACCTGTCAAAATGGAGTTGTAGATATCTTCATCAATAGAGTTCATGTACAACCTTATTATTGCCTTCCATATTGCGAACTTATTCAGATTGCATACTGGAGGTCTGGTGCTTGCATAGTTCTTGTTCTGTGTCATGCTATGTGACCATAAATCTAATGGAAATGAAAAGAAAATAGATCTAACTCAGGATCTTTTGTTCAAGGGTTAGCTTGTACAATCAAGGGAATCCTGCTCTGATACCAATTGAAAGTGATGTGTTAGATCTGAAAACTCTAGAGGTGGGGGGGGTGAATAGAGCATTTTGAAATTCTTAAAATCTCTTACAGCTTTTGCTATAATTGAGAAAGTGCATAAACAACTAAATGAAATATAAGCACAACAATCCTAAGAAGCACAAACACAGCATGAACAAAAAGAAAGGGGCAACCGGATAATACAAGAAATTTATAGTGGTTCCCCAACCTGGGTACATCCACTCTTCTACCACCCTGGTATGAATCCACTCAGATTTTTGATCAGTTGCCTGACACCAATGAGCTTTTGATCAGGTGCTCAAAAACCAAACCTCAAGTCTTTTGATCAGGTGACTTGCAACCATGAATAACTTTTGAAAGAAACTATAACCCTTTATACAGTGGGGGTGAGAGATGATATTGTCTTCTCTTTCTCAATATACAACTGAGAAGACTTGTGGATATGAATTTAGTAAATGGCTCCCCATGTGATGTTGAATGGTTTAGGGAAATCTAGAGCTTTGCTTCAGGGTGATAGGCCTTCTGTCTTTAAGCAGCCTTGACTAGAAAGGATCTTCAGGAACTTCTTGATAGATGGAATTGATGTTGTCCATTGAAGTGCCCTGGATGGTTGAAGAATGAAGACTCTTGATTTTGATTGATTGTTCTTCTTCTTCAGGTAGCAGATGTTCTTCTTGTCTAGGGCTACTTGAGTTGCTGTATTAGAGTTCTGTGAAAGAAAGAGCAGAGAAGATTCTTTGTTGCAAACTGATTGCCCTTTTTGTCTCTGTGACTGTATTCTTCTGTATTCTCTATCAGATTCGTCAAGGAAAGGAGAGAAAATTGCATTTATATTTCCTGTCAAAATTCACTTTCGAAATTTGAATTCCTCTGCAATTAATGATGACAGCCTTGAGAATAAACTACATTGATTTATTTCCCCAACTGTCCCATGGAAAAACGACAAACAATAATCCTGGAGAAGACCATAATTAATGCTTTGTCTAACGGTTATATTCAGAGAATATTGAAGCATTAATTACTTAGGAATTATTGCATTAGGAAAGGGACAAAAGACTGGAAATGATTAAGTCTGGATTCGTCGAACAGATAACAGAAATCATCGAGCTGAGTCCACAGTTCGTCAAGATGAGAAGCGGTGTTCGTCGACCGGATAACTTCTGTTCGTCGAGCTGAGTTTCAAGATCGTCGAGTTGAAGGCAGAACTGTAGTCTCTAGAAACTTTGCCTATTTTGTGTATGGAGTTAGTCGAGCTGACATAGGTCTTGTGTGTCAACACAATTACTGTTGGTGTCGACACAATTACTTCTTGTCTCGATATAGCTGTTGTGTTGACAGAAATATGAAGTGTGTTGACATAAGTCCTGTGTCGACACAATTGCTGTTGTTGTCGACACAAGTCCTGGTTTTGGTGTCAACATGAACTTCTGGTATGAAGTGTTGAAGTACATAGAAATCATCGACCTAAGAATCTATTTCGTCGAGCTGAGAATCTTGAAGTCTTCGACTGAAGATGATTCTGGACTTAGAAAAATTGAGAAACTTCAGGAGTAATAAGTTGTAGAGAACCCAGAATTTGTCGAGCAGAGAACTAAGTTCGTCGACCTGAGTCTAGAGAACAAAGTCTGGACTTGGAATGCTGAAGGTGGAGTCCAAAGATTGTCGACCAGAGAATCAAGTTCGTCGAGCTCAGCTCAGAGAATTTTCTCTGAGATCGTCGAGATGAGCACAACAATTGTCGACCTGAGTTCGACGAACGTCGAACTCATTTTATCGAGTCTTTGGAAAATCTCTAAGTCTTGAGTCTCTGGCAGTCTGATGATGGGTGGTCCATGCAGTGTTGATACTAAGTACTTGGCCTAGATTCTAGGACACAACTATGACCCTGACTATACAAGATGGGTCACAATATGCTAACTTAGTGAACCTAGCCCAAATCAACCTAGGGATCCAACATTCTATTCAAGAGATACAAACACTTGAAAAAATGTTAGCAAGCAGCTTTTCTCCATAATGGTTCTTGAAAAGATTACATAGAAAGGAAATAAAAAGAGGAGGTTCAGGAATAGAACCACTTGAGATCATCTTCGCACCACATATGTGGCACATCCTCCCCTTCATATGTTTGCAAGCGGTAAGCCCTGCTCATGAGCACTTCTTTGTCAATGAAGGGGCCGACCAAATTCAGATTAAGCTTTCCTACTGAGCTGGCTCTTGCAGAAGCGTCAACTTTTTTAAGAACCATGTTGATGCACGAAAACACATAGGGAGTCGGGAACCACCAGCTAACGGTTCGAGCACCGGGGGAAGGAAGGGAAAGGAGGAGACTGTCAACTAGTCGGTTACCAGCGGTCGTAGCTAAAGGACAAAAAAAGAGGCCGCTGGCAGTGGCAACAGCAGAGTTCGCCCGCCGCAGCTTAAATGCCACTCCTGCGACGAGCTTTCCTTTATTTAAGGTAAGAAACAGTTACAAGTATGAGAAAAAGATGAGGCCGGCCGGACTGCAAGTCGCAAAACACTAGACTTGAGACCGTAGCTCTACACAGGCGAGCTCCTGGATACAAGTCAGCGTTTCTTGGGGAGTGCACCCTCCCCCTATTTATAGGCTCTAGGGCCTGCCCAAGCAGGCAGGGCTAAAGTTACCGGCTTCCCGGGGTACAGGAGAACCGGGCAGAGGTGAGGGGAAGCAAATGGGCAGAAAACGAGAAAGGAGGGAAGCCGCGCGGCCTGGCAGATTCCTCCTGGTGAGCTGACGGGCTGGACCCTGGGCATTGTCGCTGAGCAGGGCCAGCGCTGGCGGCGAGAACATGGAGAATGCCCGGCTTCGGAGTTGACTAGACGGGTTGATCTGAGATGCGGCAAGCCGGAGGGGCCACCCGACCTCGGGTGACGGCCTACTTGGGAGACTTGGCTGCTAGAAAGACCAGGCCGCCCTGTCTGGAAAGCTGCGCGAACAGGTCGCGGATTTCGGGCTTAACAAACCAGATCTCCCACTTGAAAGTGTTTGATCCTCACGTTCTTATCAAAGTAACGGGACATCCTCCACTTGACCTCTTCCTGCCTTATTGCTTTGTCTCTGATTTCTTCAATGTGCTCCAAGCTGAATTTCATCTCTTCCAATTGAGTTTGAAGTGCGGTTTCGAAGATGGAGCGAGAAACCGGATGACCCTGACCGACATCCTGCGAAGAAGATTGGGAAGCCAGTGACCCCAGCGGCTTCTGGGTCTGAAAAGAGGCTGACACAGACCGTCGGCGAATCATCGCAGGCCGCAACAAATCAAAAGGCGGTTTCGAAGATGGCCTCGCCACAAACCGGATCTTCCAAATCCTTTAACATGACTTTCTCTCCATCAGGAGAACCACACTAAAAAATAGGTGAGATGGAGGAGAAAAGTGTTGAATCCGGCAAACCGTGCGAATTGCCGGCTAAGGTCGACCTAATCGTTGTGGACGACAACGAGCCGGAGAAGGCGCTGTAGACCGGACGAACTTTGGCTGAATAGAGCAAACAGACTGAAATGGTGTTCGGCTCCTTGAAACGGCAGAAGAAAAGGAGCGAGACCCTTGAGGAAAGGATGAAGAGGAAGATGAGGAAGATGCAGGCCGGAAACCGTAATATTTTCGTAAAGACCGGCGCGGACAGTCTTCTACATAGGCCGCACGAGAAGGAGGTACACGAGAGTCCGTCCACACCGACATTCAAGCCGAACGAGCCGGAGGATGTCTCCGCGGCTAGCGAGACGCTTAGCGAGCTCCTTAAGGGCATGGAGACCCTCCAGCAGCAGGATGCGCTATTGTCGACTCCAGGGGCCTCTGAGGTGGTTGACCGCCCCGATGTCCAGGTCATTGGGGAGAAGCCTGGCGATCTGGCTTCCACGACTTCTGAAGGAGCCGAGAAACTGAAGCTTCGAGAGAAAATGGAGGAGATGAGGAAGCTGATGGCCGAGAAGCCGGTGACGACCTCACTTTCATTGTTGCAAGGTAAACACAGGGAAGTTAAGCGAAATGTTAACTTCTACAAGTCGCAGTCAAGGAAGAAGTGGGCGAACATAATATTAAATCCGTCGGCCAGCGTTTTCCTGACAAAGGCCCAACTAAAAAGCCGAGCTAAGGAAACCGAGCGGCTATGGAAAGAAAAGCTAAAGAGGATAGATCCCGAACGATTCAGGTGGCCAGTGTTTAAAAACCATACCGCGGCCTCTGAAGGAGAAAAAAATCAAACTGGCGGTCTTATCCTACCGATTCCCTTGCTAGAAGGTCGCAATTATCCGGCTGACCTAACTACGGTTTATCTTCTGCAGGTGAACCAGAGACTGTGATGAAACCGGGCGACTTGACATCATTTATGTCTATGCTGCCGCCGCATCCGCCTCCGCCAAGTGTTCGCGAGAAAGAGATGGCCGACTTCAAGAAGGAGGTCGACACACTGCAGGCGGCTTTGGACGCGCTCACCGAAACCCTGCGGATTAGGGACGAAGAAAAGCGGGTTGTCCAGGAGGCCGCCGAGAAGAAGATCCAAGAGTTGCAAACCATCCTGGAGCAAGAGACCACAAGACTGCAAACCGCGTTTGAGCAGGAGACCATAAAGTTGAAGTCTGAGCTGCAGACCGCGACGGAGGCTGCTGCAACGAAGATTGCAGAGATGCAGGTCGCCTTGGAGCAGGAGAGGTCAGAGAAGTATTTGCTGACGGTCGGGCGGCTAGAAGGATACAGAGAAGAGGTTCCACATGTTGAGGACGGTAAAAACCAAGAGTTGCCAGTGGAGACAAACGGAGAACAGCGGACTGCACTGCCGATCTCTGGAAAACTGCCGGTTACTGGCCGCCCAGCCTCCGACGAGACTTCAAATCCATCGGAGGTCGCGGAGCCCAGACAGGCCGCAGCTTCAAGCGGGCTGGGGGTTCAGGTGATCCCATTGATCCCATTTGCAAGTGTAGAACGCGACACTGCGCGGGTTCATCGGTCTCTGCACTCGCTTCATAATCTGGTTAGCCAGGTGTACGTTGCGATTGTATAAACCGGTGAATAGGTCGCGCGAATAGGAAGAGACAGACAGGACGACGACAAGCAAGGCTGAGCGACTTGAGCGATCTAAGTCGTGCGGACAATTGCATATTGTGTTGTAATATATTTTTCCTGCTGGATGTTGGATAATTTGGCTGTTGTAAACTGTTGTATTTTTATTATGCTGCGAACTATTTGCTGCGTATGCGGTTTGTATTTATGATCACCATGCCTGTGCTTTGTTCTTAAAAATCTAAGTATAGGAAAGTAGCCGTGCGGTCTGGCGAATAGATCTCTGGCTTAACAGATTGATATCCACATGATTTTCCATGAAATTATTCTAAGTGCAGGGATATAGCCGTGCGGACTGACGAACTAAACTGCGGCTTAGTCGTTGCGCTGATCTGTATTTCCTGCAAGTTTCGGTCGCGCGGCGTGACGCCTAGCCGCGATTTGACGTTGAGTACTATACCTCCATTGGTTTTCTATAAATATAGCTGGCCCGGAGATTTCATCACAAGATAGAAAAGATGTGGGCTAAGTCCAAGTCATTGCGGTCTGACAAGGCCTCTGTAGTTAGGACTGACGCTGCCTCCGCATTCCACTCTGCTGACCATAAAGAATGCCGGCTTACAAAAGTCGAGCTGGACGAGTTTATAGAGAAACATATGCTGGGAAGCCCACTGGTCGCGTAACTTCCGCTGCAAGAGGAGCAGATTAACACATCAAACGCCAATCAGATCGCCATACCAATCGATCACTTTGACTGCGGATTCCGCTTTCCGGTCTTTATGGAGGCCGTGGCGGTCTTCAACCATTATGGAGTTGTGCCAGGACAACTGCCACCGACCTTGATACCGCCATATACAGCTTCATCTCCTACTTAAGGTCGAAAAGAGTCCGATTTTCTATGAGGCTATTCTGGGAATGCTTCTCGGTGCGATCTATCCCAGACTTCGGGACAAACATCTTCCGGGTGCATTTGTACTTCGGCTGCAGGGGGCTGAAGATCGTAAACCTGGCGAACAAGATCGCCAACTGGTCGGAGCGGTTTCTCATCTTCGAGGGAAACCTCGGGTTGCTGCCAGTCAACCCGCAAATCCGTGAAGAGGCCGCCTTCGGCAGCGGCGGCTTGGACGGCGTGGAGAAGGAAATCTACACCTTCTTCAAGGGGGAGCGGCTTGATGTAAACCATTACATCCCGATGCTGCTCTCCTTAGAATGGATTGCAACAGACGATAGTAAGCTCCAAACCGATCGAACTGAACTCTTAGCCGCGCGGCTTGTGAACTAACTTTGTCTTTGTCTTTGTAGTTGCAGTGGCGGTCACGCAGAATAAGCCGCAGACGCCTGGTGGCCTGACTCTCACACAAAGAGAGAAGCGATCCAGGCGGGCCAAGCCGCCGCGGGCTGTGGACGAGGAGGATTCGGCCTCCTCCGGCGAGTTTATGCTGCACGGAACGGGCAGCGGCCTGAAGGACGTCCATGGCAACCCGGCTGTGCTGTGGAGTCCGGACGGTGAGTCCGTAACGATCTCCACCGCCCTCCCTTACCGGGGGAGAGAAGAAGTAACCTGCCATGCGAGCGTGGTTTGCGGCGCGCTGTATGGCAAGCGTAACCTGAAGGCGATGCGCCGAGTTCCAGCAGACGACCTGCCGCGGCTAGCCGCGGAGGTCGGGGTGAGGAGATTCATGGCAAGCCACTTCATGGGCCTTGCCTACAAGCAGTTAATGAAATAAAAGAGCAGCCTGGAGAGGCTGTTAGAAGAACAAGTGGAAGAGAACAAGCGACTGAAAGAAAGGGAGGCGATAAGTCATTACCGATACTCGTGCGGTTAGCATTATGCAACCGCTCGGCCTTACCTTTACTTCTTTTGCAGGCAATGTATGACCCAGCCAACCCCACCTTCCAAGACAACGTCTTCCCGCAAGTCATCCAGGGGATTGACGGAGCACTTAAACGCCTCCGAGACCTTGGCGGCTTGGCGACCAGCTTCACCGACTTCACCTGTGCCGACCTCTACCCCACCCTGAAAGAGCATGTGGTCGCCGTCTACAGGGATATCAAGGGTAAAGGCAAGTTCGGCGAGGAAGATGGCGAAGAGGAGGAAGACGACGAGGAAGAGGGCGGCCAGGGAAGCCGGAGAGGAGGCGCATCGTCTGAGTCCGGCGGTCAAGCATCCGAGACCGCGCGGACAGATTCGGCGACTTCTAGCGGTTCAAGCGGCTCAGCGACAATCAGCAGCGGGTACTCTGAATCCTCCGTTGACATCGATGATGACGGTGATTCACGTTCTCCTGCAGCTAAAAAGCTCAAGCCAGCCGATTAGAACCTTTTTAATTTGTTACTTGTATTTTGATCTTTTTGGGAAGTCGGCGGTATTATTTTTGTAAACCGCGCGATTAACACTTTTGTAATATTCAACAAAATAGGAAAAGGAATGAAGGAAAATTTCACCTTTAATGTGTCTCTTACTTTACATCTCACTTTTCTTACTTGTTCAAGTCCGCGCGGTCTTAGTATAACTTCCGATTTAATAGATTGTTAGCATATATACCGGTCTGAGGTCATACCGTGACTTCAATGATATTATCCGCAAGAGAGATAGAGATATTCTTGCGGCTTGTTTCGGAATACACATCGACAATAAGCCGCGCGGCTAACAGTTTAAACCGCCATTTGCCTTAATGAAGTAACCAATGTTATCCGCTGGGAAGAGCTGAATGATCGCGGCTTGCTTATACATAAACTGTGACCGATAGGCCGCGCGGCTACCCTTCGTAGTCGCCAAAAAACCATGACATGGAAGTATAAGATTGCGGTTAGGATGAACGCTAACACAAATTGCCCTTTTAATGGAAGAGAAAAGAATAAAGAAATATTCTGCGGCTTCTGATAATACAGGCCGACAATAGGCACATGGAAGCCAAATAATTTTATGATGGCGGGTCGCTGAGCGACTAGTATAATTGATACCATATAAGTCGGTGGACTAAGATCGAGAATTAACTGCCAGAAACAGGTCGGCCGACTTCACGAGTATATGAATAATAAACCGGCAATGGGCACATGGAAGCCTCATAATTTAAGTCGAAATATGTAACCGCGCGGCCTGTGTATTGAATGATATAATTGGCACAGACCGCCTAATAAAGCCGCAAGATAGCGGATAGGCTCATGTTGTCCTGCAAGAATAGATGGAGCTATGCGCTTATGTGTCGATGTGGGAAGGTGCGTGCGGTAGTACTTTCCTCACAAGGAACACATAAGCGGGATTGAAATTCTTAATATCCGCGACCGATGTCAAGCGGGACAAGTACGCAATGTCTACGACGAAGGTCAAGCGGGACAAGTACGTAATGTCTGCGACTGATGTCAAGCGCAATTTCCACTACACATCTGCGACTGATGTCAAGTGGGATGTGGAGGGCTTAACAATTTAAAAGGGGCCTTTTGCCCTTATATGCATGCATGTTAGCATTATAAGTAAAGCTAAGAAATAAGCTTTAAATGAAAGGTAGTCCTTGTTTGATGTTAAGGATGTGGTAAAAGGATATATGTTCGAAGCTTGACTATGCCCCATTAATACCAATTGATAAGGTGACTTTATATATTATTCTGTTCATAAGCACTTTTATCATATAGAGAAAAAGAAATCCCTTCTTGAACTACTGAGTAAGCCATGGAAGAATGCCTTAGAAAATTACTGAATGACATAGTCTTGCAATTTCCAGCTCTTGCAAGTTGACTAGCTAATTCCAGGAGAGCTGTGCAACCTTCTGCTACATGACCAATATCTTTATGATAGTTGCAAAAAAGCTCCTCATGCCGATATTTTATTTTAGATTTCAAACGCCGAGGCGTTTTGAACTCAGGCATTCCTTGAAGGATTATCAGAAGATCTTCTATAGGAATTTTGAATTTAACATATTTATCTGAAGCTTTCTTACTCTTCGGAGTTTTCCGACGCGAAGATGCGACTGGATGTACTTTCACAAACTCAGATATTCCGTTCTGCTGAAGAGACAATGTAGTTCTATCCTGAAGAAGGGGAGGAGATTTGCAATATTCAACTTGTGAAACATTTTGAGAAGAAACAAATTGCTGATCACCAGAAGTCCCTTGAGATTGTATAGCCATCTGATTCAGAAACAAGATATAACCTTTATTTGCTTCTTCCCCTCTTATGAACTTATTAACGGTATCAATAAGATCTCCATAAGTTTTGGGGTACTTTGTGGTGAGCTTAAATTTCAAAGGGCCTTCTTGAAGTCCATTTATGAAAGCATGCAAATAAAAATCTTGATGGACGTTACAAACATCCAAAACTTCCTTTTGAAACCGGTCAACGAAATCCAGATTCGACTCGTCAACTCCTTGCTTGATTCAGAAGCGAGCTCCAACGTCTCATCTCCGCTTCCAGTAAATAGTGAATCTTGAAATGAATTGACTTCGAAGATCTTTAAAACTGGTTACCGATCGAGGTGGAAGACTATAGAACCATTACCTTGCAATATCGCCAAATGATATAACAAAGAGTTTGCATTTTACTCCATTTGACACGTTTCTTAGTGAAATGGCTGATTCAAAGGCTTGCAAATGAGAAAATGGATCATCACATCCGGAATACTCCGGGAGACGCGGTACTCTGTAATCATTGGAGACAGTATCTCACCGAATACGATCAATGAATGGAGAAGGGGTCTCTTCTTCTTCCTTATAAGGAGGCTCATTTGCAAAAGACTTTGGTGCATGCTCAACACAATTCGTAGAAAATTTATTATCATGGCCAAGGAACTCATTATTAAAATATGAACAATCCTGCACTTCTGAGAGATGCGTAGCAGTTTCCATTAAACTAGATTCAATTTGTCCCTTTGTAGGATTCATCTTGAAAAGAAGAAGATAACCAAACTTTTCTCGGAGACCGCCGACTAGTCGCGGCTTGAACTGGCAGCTAGACGGCGCAACAAGCTGGTAAGAAGACCGGCGGAAAAGCGAGCGGGTAGAACAGCAGGTTCTATAGTGCTGGAGGCGGGCTGACAGCCTTAGCCGGTGAAGTCGCGGCTTGCTCGACAGCCCGCCGAGCTCTAGAAGCTAGAGTGGTCTGACCAACGAAACCACTGATTTCATCGACTAATCAAGATCTGAAGGTCGCGTGTTAACTGTTGATGTATGAAAACGCACAGGGACTCGGGCACCACCAGCTAACGGTTCGAGCACCGGGTGAAGGAAGGGAAAGGAGGAGACTGTCAACTAGTCGGTTACTAGCGGTCGTAGCTAAAGTACAGAAAAAGAGGCCACTGGCAGCGGCAACAACAGAGTTCGCCCGCCGCGGCCTAAATGCCACTCCTGCGACGGGCTTTCCTTTATTTAAGGTAAGAAACAGTTACAAGTAGGAGAAAAAGAGGAGGCCGACCGGACTGCAAGCCGCAAAACACTAGACTTGAGACCGCAGCTCTTAACAGGCGAGCTCCTGGATACAAGTTAGCGTGTCTTGGGGAGTGTACCCTCCCCCTATTTATAGGCTTGGGGGCCTGCCCAAGCGGGCAGGGCTAAAGTTACCGGCTGCCAGGGGTACAGGAGAACCGAGCAGAGTTGAGGGGAAGCAAATGAGTAGAAAATGAGAAAGGAGGGAAGCCGCGTGGCCTGGCGGATTCCTCCTGGCGAGCTGACGAGCTGGACCCTGGGCCTTGTCGCTGAGCAGGGCCGGCGCTGGCGGCGGTCTGACATGGAGACTGCCCGGCTTCGGAGTTGACTAGACGGGTTGATATGAGATACGGCTAGTCAGAGGGGCCGCCCGACCTCGGGTGACAGCCGACTTGGGAGACTTGGCTGCTAGAAAGACCAGGCCGCCCGGTCTGGAAAGCTGCGCGAACAGGTCGCAGATTCCGAGCTTAACAAACCAGATCTCCCACTTGAAAGTGTTTGATCCTCACGTTCTTATCAAAGTATCGGGACATCCTTCTCTTGAACTCTTCCTGCCTTATTGTTGCTTTGTCTCTGATTTCTCTAATGTGCTCCAAGCTGAACTTCATCTCTTCATTATTCAGCTCAAGCCAGTTCTCAAAACCTTGCCTTGCAAGCAGAACTCTAGGTGACGGAACTTCAAACTCAATTGGAATGAGGGCCTCTGAGCCATGAGAAAGTTTGAATGGAGTTTCACCAGTTGTGGATGAAGGTGTTGTTCTTAAGGACCAGAGGACCGATGGAAGTTGCTCAGCCCAACTACCTTTGAGATTCTGCACTTTCTTCTTCAGTAAGTGGAGGACCTACTTGTTGGCTGCTTCAACCTGACTGTTGCTTCTAGGATGATGAACTGATGCAAACCACAGCTCTATTCCGATCTGCTTGCAGAAATCAATCATCTCAGCACTGTTGAACTGTGGTCCGTTGTTGGTGATTATTGCCATTGGGATTCCATGCCGGCAGACAATCTCTCCTCAAATGAAGTTCTTGACGACCTGAGTTATTGTCTTTGCCAATACCTATGCTTCAATCCACTTGCTGAAATAATCAATCATCACTATAATAAAGCGCCATTGTCCGCTTGTCATGGGAAAAGGACCGATGAGATCCATCCCCCAAAATACAAAGGGCCATGGAGTTGTAATTGATTTGAGTGACTGAGCAGCTTGATGCTAAAGTGGAGTGAATTTCTTACACTGGACACACTTTCTGGCATAAGCCTCAAAATCTCTCTTCATGGTAGGCTAGAAATATCCCTGCCGCAGGATCTGTCTTTCTAGTGTTCTTACTCTTGAGTGACTTCCACAATCACCAGAATGAACTTCTTGCAAAATAGTCGGAGCTTCTTCTTCTGAAACACACCTAGCCATAGTAGACAGGATGGTTCTTCTGTAAAGGACTCCCGCCACCAAGTAATAGTGAGCTGCTTTTATTTTGAACTTTTTCTGATCTTTGATCGAGTGATGAATGTTCCCTATTGATAGGTAAAGAATGAATGGATCCATACAGGAGGGATGCTGATCAATCTGCATCAACTCTTCTTCATCCACTGCCGGGTTAAAGAGTTCATAAGTTGTTCCTCCTGATTGAAGTCCATACTTGGAAATAACATCTGTCTCCTCATTTTCTGACCTAGGGATGTGCTCAATGGTAAGGCTTTTGAATTTGTCGACTTCCACGTTCAAAAGAGCAAGATACTTCCACAAGATTAGCACTCTGGTCTCAAAGTTACCAAGAACTTGTGACGCCATCACTAGAGAATCAGTCTTGATATGAACGTGATCAATTCCGAGCTCTCCGCAAGCCTCAAGCTTGCCAACAAGGATTCATACTCTGCCTAGTTATTGGTTACTGGAAAATAGAACTTGATTGCCTGCTCAAGTTTAATGTCATTTGGGTTGATCATTACCACTCCTGCTCCAGAAGAATTTCTGCCCGAGACACCATCAACATAGATGTTCCAAGCCAAAGGAGACCTTTCTGCTTGATCATAATTAGACTTTACTGTATCAATCAAGAAGTTTGCTAGAACTTGAGCTTTGATAGCTGTTCTGGGCACATAAGAAATTTCAAACTCCCTAATTTTATTGCCCATTTGGCCAATCTGCCAGAATGCTCCGGTTTTTCCAGCATGCTTTTCAAAGGCTGATCAATGACAACTTGAATTGAGTGCACCTGGAAGTAAGGACGGAGTCTGCGAGCAAACATAACCAGTGCTAAGGCCAACTTTTCTAGAATCGAATATCTTGTCTCTACATCTTTCAGAATATGGCTAACATAATAAACTGGGAACCGCTTCCTGTTCTCTTCTCGAAGAAGAACTGAGCTAACTGCCTCAGGGCCAACTCCTAAGTATAAGAATAACATCTCCCCTGACCGAGACTCTGGAGTAAAGGTGTTGAAGTCAGCTGCTTCTTTAACTGTTCAAAAGCCTGAGAACACTCTTCTGTCCATTCAAATTTGGACGCTCCTCGAAGAGTTTTGAAAAACGTGGCACTCTTATCCCCAACTCGAGAGAGGAACCTCCCGAGACCTTCGAACCTCCCCCCTAACTACTGAACTTCCTTATGTGAACGGGAGGAGCCATATCAAGAATGGCTTTAACCTTGTATGGATTGGGGGAAAGCCCTTCTGGAGTAAGGAGATGACCAAGGAACTTCCCCTTACTCACCCCAAATGTACACTTTAACAGGTTGAGGTTCATCTTGAGTCTATGCAGAGTAGAGAAAGTCTCTGCTAGATCTTGTAGGTGTAGTGAAAAAGACTTGCTTTTTATCAAGAGATCATCCACATACACCTTAAGGTTTATTCCTTTTCATTGCTTAAATATGTGGTCCATCATGCGTTAATAGGTCGCACCAGCATTTTTAAGCCCAAAGGGAATCACAAGGTAACAGTAGCAACCATCATTGGTAATGAATGATGTATGAGGAACGTCAGGTTTATGCATTCTTAATTGGTGATAACCAAAAAATGCATCTAAAAAACTCATAAAGGAGTACCCTTCCGTAGAATCAACTAAAGAATCTATCCAAGGCAAAGGGTAACAATCTTTGGGGCACGCTTTATTAAGTTTCGTGAAATCTACACACATGCGCCATTTCCCTCCTGGTTTTTTAACCATTACAACGTTGGATATCCAAGAGGGATATTGAATTTCAAAAAAAAATTTGCTTTGAGGTGCTTTGAGACCTCCTCTCTTATGGGATCAGGAAGCTTCATTGCCACATCTCTTTTCTCCTGCTGCACAGGCTTGAAATTGGGATCAACATTGAGATGATGGCATGCAACCTCTGGATCAATGCCTGGCATGTCCTCCGCTGGCCAAGCGAAGACATCCAGGTTCTTCAGTAAACAGGAGATCAACTCGGCCTTCTGATCTTCATTCTACTCCGAGTTGATGGAGAGCTTCCTCTGCTCCCCCTCAGCAATGGGGACTCCTTGCATCACCTGTGCAGGTTCTAGGTGAGCTCCTTATCCATCTGCATCAGTTTCTGAACTTGGAGGGACTTCTGCAGCTATTGCTGGAGCAATGGGAGGACTGGCTTAAGTCATGTTGACAGTGCGAACATAACATTCCCTTGCTCGCCTTGGGTCACTCTTGACCCTGCACATCCTTCCATCAACAAAAAACTTGATCGCGAGGTGGTAAGTAGAAACCATCGCTTAGTATCTATTCAGCAAGGGTCTGCCGAAGATGTTGTGATAGCCGTTGGGAGCGTTAACCACTATAAATTGAACCTGCTTGGTTGCTCCTCCAAGCTTTACTGGTAGGGTGACGGTTCCTTCTTCTTCTTTTCTCTCACCAGAGAAGCCATAAAGTGGCCCTTCGGTGGAAAGCAGAGGCTTTCCAGTCTTCAGGGCCTTAAAGGTTGATTTGAACAATAAGTTGACTGAGCTGCCAGTATCAATGAGAATCCAGTCAACCGTAAAATCTCCAATAACTTCCTTGATCACGACAGCATCATCAAACGATTGGCAGTTTAAGGCAGATCTGCTTGGCCAAAAGTGATGTCCTCCTCTGATGGAGCAGAGGAAGAGGAAGAGGCAACCTCTGCTCGAGTGACCCTTGTAATTGAGGACTTCGGAGTAGACTCGGTTCCTGCTCCACCATGAATGAAGAAGAGCCGCCCCAGGACTCCCTCATCATCTGCATCAAAACATTCAACTGGAACTTTGATAGGCCCCAAACAGCCTTCGTCCTCTACCTCCACACACTCCTGATAGGCTTCAGCTACCTCCTTTCCCTTGGAGGTAGACGACTTCGAAGAAGAGTCTTTCTTACTCAAGTCAATCTTGCCCTCAGAAAGCAGTTTTTATATCAGCAGACGAAGGGCCTTGCAGTCTTCGGTTAAGTGACCCTTCTCTTTGTGAAACTGGCAGAACTGTGAGTTGTTCCTTGGCCTCCACTCTCTCTGAGGCCCTTGTTTCTTCTCATCTGATTTCTTCTGCAAGATCTGGATGACTTCATCAATATCCAGACCTGTAATCTCCTCCACGGAGTTGGTATCATACGGGCTTGGAGCAGGCAGGACTGCATGCTGAAGAATGGGAAGCGCTTGCAGCAGTATGGCGTGAGTGGCGGCCAACGACAGTCTTTGATCTTGAAACCGTTAATGGCCGAGGAAGGGTTTCTTGTGGTGGAAATTCCGGACCCTTTGTGAAGGAGGCTGGAAATCAGGGCGAGGAGGTTTACTGTGATGGTGGTTACTATGAGAAAAAGAGCCGGAAGCATCCCTTCCTTCAGCCTTAGCTGTCAGGGATGAGACATAGGTTGGGTTGGCATTCTCGCCTTCAATGAAGCGATTAACCATGGCTATCAACTCCTGGTATGTTGCTGGTGTCTTTGTTGTTGCTTTGAAATTCAGAGGGCCTTTCCGGAGGACATGAATCAAGGAAACCTCATAGTAATCATGGTTCACGTTCCTCACCCACTGAATCTCTTTCTGGAAGCGATCAACGAACCATGCAACCGATTCGTTGTCCCTTTGCTTGATTTCGAAGAGAGCAGCCGGTCCATCTTTTCTTTTTTTTTTGAGGTAGCAAACCTCAACAACAGTTCGCTGCGAAGCTCAGCGAAGGAATAAATTGTGCCCGAAGGCAGCTCATAAAACCACTCTCTCGCCTGTCCTTTGAGAGTGGTAAACAAAAGCTTGCATTTGATGGCATTCTGAGAGGTATCTCAGAGCAACGACCCCTTCGAACGCCTGGAGATGGGTGACTGGTTTAGTCTCCCCTGAGTAGAAGGGAAGACGGGGTTCTCTGAAGATACTTGGGACCGACTCCCATCGGATTCTATCGACGAAGGGAGACGGAGTCTCAAACTCAGCAGGGTAAAAAGGGCTGACTGCAGCTGGAGAGTCCGCAGGCTCGGCGGACTAGCGATCAGTGAAATGGAGCTGGCGGGCAGGAGTGCCCCTGGCTGCCTCCATGTAAAAATCCATGAAGGAGAGAACTGCTCTTCCTGAGGCCATAGAGGAACTGCGGACTAAGCGGGATAGTGAGGAGTGACTGGAGATTGCCGAAGCGGAGTTCGGCGAGCTGGGGTCAGGCAGACTAGCGTTTGACGAACTGGAGAGTCCGCAGGCTCTACTGCGGCCTGGTGATCAAGCCACTGGGTCAACACAAGCAAAGCCTGGATGGTTGTATCAAGACGCTGATCGGTCTCTCTGCGTGATCGCTCAGCTTCATAACGAGCCTGTTCGATGGCATCCCATAGAGAATCTTCTGAAGAGCTGGAGCGGTCTGAATAGCAAGCTCGGCGATCTGACATGTTTGTCCGCTGTATTCAAAATACTACTCGAATCTGAAGGTCGTGTGTTAACTGTTGATGCACGAAAATGGGAAGGGAGTCGAGCACCACCAGCAAACGGTTCGATCACCGGGGAAAATAAGGGAAAAGGGAAACTGTGAGTAGCAATCTACTATGTAGACGAGAGCAAAAAGAAGAGCAGGGCCGTAAGCCATGACAACAACAGACTTCGCCCATCGCGGCCTGAATGCCTCTCTTGCGACAAGCTTTCCTTTGATCGAAGAAGGGTGGTTACAGAGTTGATTACAAGTGGATTAAAGGAAAAGGTGGAGAGCTGAGCAAGTTGGAGTCCGCAAAGCCTGAGATTTGAGTCTGCAGCCTTTAATAAGTAGGATTTTGGGCACGAGTCAGCGTGCTTTGGGTGCACCACTTCCCCCTATTTATAGGACGGGGGGCTGCCCAAACGGGTAGGGCTAAAATAACCATGTGCGCTCTTGTATGGGATGTATAGATTGTTCCCATCGACGGGGAGGTGCAAACGGATGATTTTGTGAGGGGGGCTGCTCATTCAATGCCTGATTTTAAGAGCAGTATTGCCCCTCAACAATTTTTGCTTGATGGTGCTACTTATTTTGTGTGTGAGTCGGCTAATGATGCCGTATTTTTGGATGATTCAGTGCCTGAGGTTGTGCCGAAGTGGGATGCGGACTCTACTATCTCCGACGGAGAATGTGGATCTTCGGAACACTTTTACGCACCCCGGTGGGATGAGGAATATCCTCTTTCTGATGCGGAGGTTTGTACCTCCTTATTGGATGAGGCGGTCCCTCATACCACCGCAGACCTAAAGTTCTTGGATTCCCCATGATACGACTTGTATGATACCGATGATGATCTCTGCTTGGATCCTGCTGAGAGTGATACTGGGATCACTCTCCCTTATTCTGATTATTTTAGTTCTTCTTCACTTTTATTACTTGATCCCCCTTCTCTATCTGAGCCTGTGCAGGTTGAGTCTCCATGGGTACATTGGGATGATGATGTGCCTTGCGCTCATGCCATCGCCATCGCCTCCTGCGGATCTGTGGTAGGCGATACCTTGCTGGACAAGGATATATTTTGTGGTGAGATGAGTGAGGACCAGTGCTCCTCCTCTTCTTGCTTCCTATTTCCTCTGCCTGTGAGGAGTAGGTATGATTATTTAGGCAGAGTGGTCACTGCATTATCGCCATATCGGTACCCGTTACCGAAATGGATAATGGAACAGTTACCTGTGCACTTTTTATTTCATAGGCCCTTTAGCTAGAACTCTTCCTTAGTCGAATAAGTCGTGCTGGGATGACAATAACCCAGTACTTATCTAACATATTTTGCATTTTTAGTTTTCATGTCTTTTTTAGTTTTAGTATGTCTTTGTAATTTGTATAGTTTTCTTTTGTTTTTGCGGAGCTCACCCCTGCAGGTATTCATGACAAACTCGTATTGGCGGGGTTGTGAATCTTCATTTGGCGTGCCTGCCTATGTTTTTCAAGCGTCTTCTGGTATGCTCACTAGCTGAGCATTAGATAACCTCTTCCCTTGTCTCTATTTGATTTAAATTTATATATCATATGTTGTGTAGCTTAGTTTAAGTCTAGGGGAGAGTCAGTATGTGTTACCTTTTGCACGTGCACATTTCATGTGCATACTAGAAGCTTTTATTATTTTATTTTGATTTGTTCATTGCATCGCACACCACTGCACCCACATGAGCGTGTGCTTGGCTGTTAGTGTGCTGCGAGTTAAACTCGTTTCTTTTGTATGATTTGAGAAAATTTTTTTACTGGCATATGATTGTGAGACAAAGTAAAATGTTGACCTTGTTGTGCTCCTAGTCAAGTGCTCTCGTCTTGTGTAAAAATTGGAGTAGATTTAATTTTTCTGTATGCTTATAGTTTTATATTTTTTCTAATTGCGTAAATACTTTTTACTCTACTCAAAAATTGGTGAATCCGGTGTGAATCGAATGGTAGCTTTGGGATGTGTGTAGACGGCCGTCAGATTCATATTGCTCGAGTTAGGAGGAAGGATAGTCTTCTTATTGTCTAAGAACTTGCCCCAATCTATTCTTGAAGCATGGGTATCGGTTAGTTCATTCGCATGAGCGTGATGTAGGCCATCATTTTGGCCCGGTTGAGCTTTGTATCGTTCCTAACGTCTTATCCTCGCTAGACCCGTTGTGCCTAACCCTTCTTTTGATTCTGCTCCACAATTATTTCACCAAAGCCTCATAGCCGATCCTATTCGCACACCCAAGTCGAGTTTTAGGGTTTTACATTTTTCATGTTGGGGTGTTGATGTGGTGATATTATATGTGAATATGTGGATGTGCTCCAAAGCTTATATTTGCGAAAATGTTTAAAGAAAAGAAAATGATTTGAAAAGAAATATATGTGAAAATGAAAATTAAAAAAAAAAAGAAGAAAAAGTATAATTGCAAATTCTAATTAAGAGAAGATTGTATTTGGAGTAGGCGGTGCACACACCCATATTTGGAAAAATTAAGTCTGGAGGTGTGGTGTACTAGTGTGTATTTTGCTTGGTAGAGGGATTCTTTTTATGATAGCTCATTTGGGTTAGGTGCGTAGCCTTCCTGTTTATCTTTGTTTGCCTCACCGTAACCAAAGCCCGGTGAAGAGATGGCTCTTCAACTAAAGTCCTACTGATTTGTGTGTGAACCAAACCAGTGCCATGGAGATAGTGCGAACGGGCAAGCATATGGTCACTGAATTTGGTGGATTCCTATGGAGGTTATCCCGAGCCCCGATCTTTGGCAATGCATGCCTAGCGATTTGTCTACTTTCTCCCTAAGTATGACCGGAAGATTCACCGTGATTCCATTTTTGAGTAATAATAAAATTTTGATACGCATTGTGAAAGGTATAGACTATTTTGTATACTTAGAAATTTTCTCTATTATATTTTTACACGCGCGAGCATGCGACTTCGCATAGTACTCCGTATCTCAATTTCTATATTAGCTAGTTTATTTTCCCTATCTGCATAGATTTTGGTTGCTCGGGACACACAAACAGGTAAGTCTGGGGGTGTGATGAGTCCTAGTTTTATTGTGTTTTTTGGAATAATCTGGGCAAGTTTTCTTTCACATTCACTTCACTTTTAGTTCGTTATCGTATATATTTCATCTTATCTTTATTTTCATAGGAAGTGCACATTTAGGCCCATGGTAGTGTATTATTGTTTCTTTTTTAGTTTGTACTACTTTTTGTGATTGCCTGGAATGTCTACACAGATCAGTGATTTGTTTTTCGTATTAGTACAGGGGTTCTGTGCGTGTTCCGGGATGATTTGGAAACAGGAATACTGCACATGATCATCAGATCTATTGCGCACGACCACTAGTCCTACTCCACGGATCGCACGCACTACTCTTCATGTTTCCATGTTCTACCAGGGCAAACTCACGACTACTGGACACAGTACGCACGACCACCGGTCTTGTGCCACTGATCGTGTGTATTGATTCCACATTTTATGGAGTTCTGTCTGGGGTAATCGCACGACCATTGGACATAGTGCGCATGACCACTGGTCGTGCGCCGCTGCTCGTGCGGGTTATTCCAGTCTTTCTTGAGTTCTGCCATGCCAATACACACGATCACTGGACATAGTGCGCACGACCACCGGTCGTGCGCCCATGATCGTGTGCATTGTTATTTCTGCTTTCTATAAATATGCATCTTCCGCCCTAATTCTAGATATCTCAACATTTCTCCGCCATTTTCATATCCGAGGAAGGGTTCCACCATTTCTCATCATCCTCCACCATAGGGAGGAGCTCTGGGCAACCTTCAATGCTAAATCAAAGCCAGAGCTTCCTCTCGGCCTCCTCCTTCATCATTGATCTTCATGTAGGGTTTGACGCCATAACCAACAAGCAAAGGGAAGCTAGCAACTTTCTTCCGCAATCGTGACACGAAGAAGACGGGTCCTTTGGAATGTAGTGACAACCATCTCCACCACGGACGCAGTTGAGGACCGAGCTAGGACGTGGATTGACAACCCAGCAATTCCTTCCCTGACCCCTCAGCAAAGACTTCAGATTCGATCGATCTCTTGACTTGTTCTTGCTTTCTTTTTAAATATGTGTGTTTAAATCTCTTGTATATGCTGTTGTCGCTCTTTAGTTGTATGCTTTATTAGATTCTTGTCTATGTGACTCTGTATTGCTTTACTTCTTTAGTTGCTTGAGAAGCGCCTATATTTCCATCCGACACCACATCTAGTTTTGCCGCACTAGCAATTACTAGTGGTGTGCGTAGCGAAGAGGTGCTCACGACCCTCATTTCTGCCGTTCTCACCACCTCATCCGTAAGCCTACTCGTCCATCCGCCTAGCGATTTGGTGCATAACGTCCCGTGTAGTCTTCCATCCCGCCAGGCGAAGCTTCGCATAGTGGCGTTGCATAGGAGTACTTCTTAGTGTTTTATTTTCTATTTCCACTACCATCGAAATCCCCTTAGTTAACTCCGACCAAAGGACTTCAATCTCAAGTCCTCCTTGAAATTAACTTCACCTTACTATGTTCCTCGAGAGATCGATACTTGGGGACAATCGCCCATTTTATATTACTTGTGCGACCGGTACACTTGACGTCCAACGCTTCACGTACTCACTCAATGCCATGACAAAAAAATCTAAGTAGCAAAGCATTGAGTGTAGCTTACTCACTCAACGCCATGGAGCAAAAAACGTTGAGTGCAGCTTACTCACTCAATGCCTGATAACAAAGAAGTTATGTTAAGTAATTTAACATTGAGTGTAGCTTACTCTCTCAATGCCAAGGTTCAGAAAATTTGGCTAAGTCCAAATTATTAGTAGCTTTTACTTTCATCGAGCTGAACTGTTCGTTCGTCGAACTGAGCTCTAAGTTCATCGAACTAAGCTTTCACTTTTCGTCGAGCTGAGCTCTGAGTTCGTCGAACTAAGCTTTATGTTCGTCGAACTAAGCTTTCACTTTTCATAGAGCTGATCTCTGAGTTTGTTTAAATGAGCTTTAAGTTTGTCGAACTAAGCTTTCATTTTTTTGTCAAGCTAAACTTTGAGTTTGTCGAACTGAGTTCTGCTTTTGTCAAAGTCCTTTGGCGCTGAGTGATGTTCATTCAGTCGCCTTTGCTTCTGATGTTTGAATTTTGTCTAAGTCCAAAGATGCTGAGTTATACTGACGTTAGTAAAGTCAAAAAGTAAACCAAAATTCAAATGTTGCGGGAATGCTGCCAGAGATACTGGAGGCCAGCTGTTATAATCCTATACACTTGGAAAGAAATATTTTCATCTTTAAATGTTGGGGCCCACACATAGCAAAGAGTCGTTGAATCAAGATTAAATGGAAAGAATGTGCTGGATGGCTAAATCTCAGCCATCAATCATGGTGGTGGGCACACTACTCGATTGGCCGTCAGAGAATAAAAAGAAGCAAATCGGCCAGAGCAAAAAAATCGAATCCTTGTCTAGGTTTTTTGAAAATGAAAGTGCGGTCGAACTTCAAACTTCTTCCTCGCCTTTCTTGTCGAGCCTGAAGAAATTGTTTTGCACAAAAAACTTAGCTGAGGAAAGAGATAGCTGAAGCAATTACCATCTACAACAGCAGGTTTAGAAGCAATTCAGAGTAAGCAGATCAACAAGCTCTGCAAAGAAACGATAACTATTTGAAAAAAGATTCAACTGCCGACTTCATTGTCTTCAATAGCAAAAGCTTGGGCTGATATCTACTCAATCCATGAAGAAGTAGACACAGAGTTCTTGATTAGGTGTCTAATCAAATCATCTTTTATTTCTTCTGTATAGATTCTTTGTGAGTTTGAGTTGTAAGCCTGTGTTATAAAGTCTAAGGTCTCTGTGACCTGTGTTTGGCTTAGCGTAGAGTGAAAGGTCTTTGTGACCTGTGGTTTGACTTAGTGCCTAAGTGGTAGGTCTGTCTGACCTGTGAGGTCCTACGGGATCTATGTTGTAAGCTCTTAAGGAGATGAGTTTTGGGGGGAGGGCCTAGTCTAACACATTGTTAGAAAGGCGCATATGGATAGTTGATGTACCCAAGATTGGGTAACCACTATAAAATTGTTATGTCATCTGTGATTGTTCATGATAGATAAAACTAACCTAATCACTAAGCTTAAAAATCGGCTAATAAGTAAGAAGATTGAAATAGAGAAATAAACCTATTCACCCCCCCCCCCCTATAGGTGTTTAGCTAGCCTTGAAAACGAGACTCTCAACTGTCCCCAATTAATGTTCTTCTGGTCAACAAGAGCGCCCATCAACAAAAACTGGTACCTGGTGACGTAGTCATGGGCTGAATGTTTGCCCAGAAGAACTATCCCAACCACATCGGCTAGAAATTTAAATTCCACATAAAAATTATTTTTCAACAAATGATTAGGGTTTTCTTGGGAGTGACCATTCTATCTAGCATAATATCAAATTCTGTATTAGATAATTCTAATTCATCTTCTCCATTGATCAAACAAAAAATTTCGGATAAAATAGCAGGGGTAAGAGAAACTAGATGACCTGAGATGGATCCAGTAATGGTTGTAAGATCATGAACCTTTGCAGTGTGAATCCATTCCTTTATCTCTGTAACGGGGAGCTTGATACGGGTGGGCATACAATTGCGCAGAGCCTCAAATAGTTGCAAAAAGTCCTAATGTTTTGATCCCAATGACGAAAATAGTCCACGTCGAATCAAATCCAGCGTTGAACTTCATCGTAGTGAGAATCGCTTGTGACACCGCCATTATCCTGCAAAACAGAGAAATCAAGTGCAAGAGAAATGGAGAATGTGCGGGACGGAGCTCGATGAAAACCTAATATAAGTTTTCAGAAGTCGAAAGGACAAAAACCAAATCGTCGATCTCCATTCGACGAAAGGTTCACGAAAGGTTCACAATTCATCGATCTCCATTCGACAAATGGTTTACGAAATGATCACAATTCGCCGATCTCCATTCGACGAAATGTTCAAAATTCGTCGATATCCGTTCATAATCAATTTAATGTCTCTCCATCAATCATTTCTAACTGATTAAAAAATAAAATATGTTTCTTTTCATTTAATGGTTTGGTAAAAATATCAGCTCTTTGTAAATCAGTAGGAATAAATACTAGGCTAATTTTATTTTTATCCACATTATCTCTGATAACGTGGTGCCTTATTTGTATATGTTTAGTCCTAATATGGAGGAATGGTTTCTATGCAATTGAAATTGCACTAGTATTGTCACAGTATATAATAGAATTGTTTAAGTTGTATCCATAATCTAGTAATTGATTTTGAATACACAAATTCTGTGAACAACATCTACCTGCTATAATACATTCATCTTCAGCAGTTGAAGTAGAAACAAATGTTTGCTTCTTGCAAAACCATGACACAAGCCTATCACCAAGAAACTGTCAAGTTCCTGATGTGCTTTTTATGTCAACTCTGGATCCAACATAGTCAGCATTTCTGAATCCAGTTAGTACGAATCCTGACTGAATAGGATACTATATTAGGACAACCCTTTATATATCTCAAAATTCTTTTTACTAAAATAAGGTGAGATTCTTTACGGTTGACTTGAAACCTAACACAAATACAGGTTGCAAACATAATATTTGGTCTACTTGTTCAATACAATAGAGACCCAATGATTGTTCTATATGTTTTCTGATCAATAGATTTTCCTTGATCATCATTATCAACTACAACATTAGTGGGCATGGGTATTTCCATAGAGGAGGCATCTAACATCCCAAATCTTTTAATTAGCTCCTTAGCATATTTAGATTGAGATATGAAGAAGCCATCAGATGTTTGCTTCACTTGTAAACCAAGAAAATAAGACAATTCACTCATGCTACTCATTTCAAACTTTGAATTCATTAGGTCAGAGAACCTTTTACAAAGTTTGAAATCAGTAGGACCAAAAATTATATCATCAACATATATTTGAACAAGTAAAATCTCAGTTTTATGATATCTAAAAAATAATGTTTTTCCTATTTTGGCTTTACAAAATTTAATTTCCAATAAAAAATTAACAAGGGTCTCATACCAAACTGTTGGAGCTTGTTTAAGACCATAAAGGGCTTTGTTAAGCTTAAATACATGAGAAGAGTGAGTTGAAGAGATAAAACCTGGATGTTGTTACACATATACTTCCTCTTTGATTTCTCCATTCAGGAATGCACTCATTACATTCATTTGGTATACTTTGAATTTCTTGAATGCAGTAAAAGAAATAAATATCCTGATAGCTTCTATTTTGTAACATGAGAAAATGTTTGATCATAATCTATTCCTTCCTCCTGTGAATATCCTTGAGCTACCAGTCTAGCTTTATTTCTCAATATAACGCCTTGATCATCCAATTAATTCCTGAAGACCCATTTGGTTACAATTACTGGATAGTCTTGGGTCTTGGAACTAAGTCCCAAACTCTACTTCTCTCAAAATGATTGTGCTCCTTTTGTATTGCAATCATCCAATGAAGCTTTTGTTCTGCATCTTTTATTGATTGAGGTTCAATCTGAGATATAAAACATGTTTGCATCTGATCTTGATGAGTTGATGCCTTGTTTGCACACCAACTGATATGTCTCCAATCACTTGAGATCTTGGATAATCTCTAAGAGTGATATAGTCAATAGATGGAGTAGGTTCTTCAACGATTTGTGTTGTTAATTCCTCTTATGGAATTTCATTAGCTACAATATTTTCAACATAGATTTCAGGATTATCTTCATCACTATCTTTAGCAATTTGTTGAGAAGGATACAATATATCCTCTTCCTTTCGGGTTAATTCATCTAGTTTCTCACCTAAAATTGGTTTCTAAAAAGAATCTATAGTAGAGGTATTTCTCTCATTATAAACCATATTAGATTCATCAAATGATACATGTATGGATTCTTCTATTTTAAAAGTGGATTTATTATAAACCATATAAGCCTTATTCATAAGAGAATATCGAAGAAATATTCCATCTGCAGCTTTGACTTCAAATATTCTAAATGTTTCTTGTCATTATTATGAATATAACATTTACACTCAAATATTTTAAAATAACTTACCTTAGGTTTCTTATTTTTAAGCAATTCATAGGGAGTCTAACCCTTGAGTTTATGAATGAGACTTCAATTAAAAACATAATTTGATGTGCTTACTGCCTCTGCCCAAAAATATAGGGGTAAGTGAGTACCTGCAAGTAATGTCCTAGTAGATTCAATTAGGGTTCTATTTTTCCTTTCCGCCACCCCGTTTTATTGAGGAGTTCTAGGAGCAGAGAAACACTGCCTGATTCCATCTTTCTCACAGAATTCTCTCATCAGAAGAGATTCAAACTCAGTGTCATGATCACTTCTGATCAATGCAATCTGAGTAGAATACTCAATCTTAATGTTCCTAAGAAAGTCTGCAAGAATTTTGAAGTTATCAGACTTGTAACTAAGAAAGAACGCTCAAGTGAATCTGGAGAAATCAACAACAATTACTAATGTGTATGACTTTCCTCCCAAACTTTGTATTGTAATAGGTACAAAATGGTCCATATGTATAAAATACAAAATTCTGGGTGAATCACCTTTAGATATGGATTTAAAACTATTTTTAGTTAGCTTACCTAATTAACAATCCCGACAAACTACTTTCTTCTTGTGAGATCCAAAAGTTAGTCCTCTAACAAGATTGTCCTTAGACAATTTAGCAATAGTTCTAAGGTTTATGTGTCCTAATCTTTTATGCCAAAATTCAGTTGATTTACTTATTTGATTAAACAAACATATTTCAGTTTTAGCAGAGTGAAAGTTGACTAAATAGATGTTACCTTGTCTAACCCCAGATAAAACAATTTTGTTTTTAGTAGATGTAATAAAGCATAAAGACTTTGTTGGGTCAATTGTTCCCAATGTCCCTGATTTGTAAGAAGTCAAACAGGTAAATGTCACACACATCAACTATATTTGATGTGCATTTGAGGTCTTGAGTGCAGGTTAGTCCATATAACATTTATTGTACATGTGGACACAATAAGTGGTTGTTGGACATAGCAAAAATAGACGAAGTCCACAGGCGTTGAGTGGAGCAAGCTCACTCAACGTCAGAGGTATGGATTCAATATTGTCTAATAGAAATTTGCCTATGTCCACATGTGTTGAGTGAGGATAGATCACTCAATTCCATATAACAAATAGAATTGAGTCTATCTCAGCCTAAATGTTAGATAGCCAAAACTTTGGCTAAGTACAAAAGCGCTGAGTGTAGTCTAGTCACCTAACGCCATACATCAAAAAGGCTCTGAGTCAGTCCAATCCTTGAGAAATTGGCTGAAAATGTGACTAAGTCCACATGAGTTGAGTATGGTCTACTCACTCAACCCCATACAACTTTTAGCATTGAGTGATGTTGTGGTTGTCAACTCCACAGAAAAGTTGGGCAAAAATTTGAATAAGTCCATAGGCATTGAGTGCAGCTTACTCACTTAACGCCAGATAACAGAAAAATTCTGTTAAGTAGTTTGGCGTTGAGTGGAGCTTATTCTCTAAACGACAAGGCACAAAAATATTTGCAAAGGAAAATAGCGTTGAGTGAGGCAAGCTCACTCAAAGCTCTCGATGCTCTCAACGCCTTGACACAAAAAATTTGACTAAGTACATAATGCGTGGATAGCTTGGCTTTTGTCGAGCTCAGCTTCGTCGAATTAAGCTCAGCTTTCATCGAACTAAATTCACTCTTTCGTCGAACTGAGTTTAGCTTTCGTCAAACTAAATCTAAAGTTCGTCAAACTGAATTTATGCTTTCGTCGAGCTGAGCTTGCCGTTCGTCAAACGGAGCTCAGCATTCATCGAGCCCAACACCTAGATAGACATGATTTTGTCTAAGTATCTTGGTGTTGAGTAATGACTGCTCATTCATCGCCTTTTTTCTAATGATTGAATTTTGTCTAACTCCACAGATGTTTGTCATGCTAACGTAAGCAAAGTAAAAAATTCAACCGAAATTCAAATGTTGTGGAAATGCTACCAGAGAAATTAGCGGCCAACTGTTATCATCTTCTGCACTTTTCAAGGAATATTTTCAACATTAAGTCTTGGGACCCACATGCAGCAAAGAGTCATTGAATCAAGATTAATTGGAAAGCATGCGTTGAATGGCACAATTTCAGTCATCAATCCTAGTGGTGGGGTCCTCTTCTCAATTGGCCTTTAGAGAATAAAAAGAAGCAAATCAGCAGAGCAAAAGAATCGATTCTTTGTCTAGGTTTTCTGAAAACAAAGTGCTGCCGAACTTCATCTTCTTCATCGCCATTTTCATCGATCCTGAATAAGTTGTTCTGGACAGAGAACCTTGCTGAGAAAAGAGATAGTTGAAGCAATCACCATCTGCAACAGTAGGTTCAGAAGATATTCTGAGGAAGCATAACTACAAGTTCTGCAAAGGAAGAGAAAGTTGTTTGAAGAAAGTTTCTACTGCCTATTTCATAATCTTCAACAACAAAAGCTTGGACTGATATCTGTTCAGTCCAGAAAGAAGTTGACACAAAAATCTTGCTTTGTGTTAAATCATTTCACCTTCTTATTCTGCTGTTTAGATTCTTTGTGAGTCTGTAGTTGTAAGCCTATAATATAAAGGCTAAGGTCTTTGTGACCTATGTTTGGCATTGTTCCTGGTGGAAGGGCTTTGTGCCTAAGTGTTAGATCAGTGTGACTTGTGTGGTCCTGCAGGATCTGTTTTTTAAGCTCTTGAGGAGCTGATTTTTGGAGGTAGAGCCGAATCTAACACACTGTTAGATAGGCGTAGAGGGACAGTTGTAATGCCCCCGATTTTCTGATGTCATTATTTGGTTTGTTGATGTCATAATTTCGACGTCAGGTCGCTGCCCCCTTTTTCATATTGATGTCGGCGCTGCACCGTTTGTGCATTTTTGCGTCTATTGGGTCTGTTTGACCAATTTTAGGATTTTATTGGGAATAACTGTTCTTCCTTGATTTAAGCATGAGATTTTTTGAGGACTTGGACTTGTCCGGTTTTGTTGTGTTCCAGCCTTTTGGGGTCTCGCCGTTTGTTTGGATCCTTATGAGGATTTTCTTACTTGGGTAAGCTATTGATGATAGTGTCTCAAAAATGGTATGTCGGATTCTATATTCATCTTAGCTGCTAATTCGTAGGGTCGACATTTTATCCCGGAATAAAATACAATCTGAAATTTATCGAATTTTCCCTGTTCAGTCTCGAGAAGACCTGGAGTTCTCGAGAAATCCCTTGTTATTCTGGTGATACATCTTCTTGTTTTCTTATTCCTCGAGATGCTCTCAAGAAATATTCCTTGGATCTCGAGTTACTGATGCCTTATGTTCTCGAGAAGCTTTATAGTACTCAAGAAGTCCATCCTCAGTACTCGAGTAATCCTTCCCTAGTACTCGAGAAGTCCATCTTTAGTACTCGTGTAATCCTTCCCTAGTACTCGAGAAGTCCTGTATTTTGTTCTCGAGAAGAATTTTACATACTCGAGAACAACCCTTCTGTTCTCGAGAAGGTCATTTTGTACTCGAGAACAGCCCTTTTGTTCTCGAGAAGAGCTTTGTGGTACTCGAGAATAGCCCTTCTGTTCTCGAGAAGATCATTTTGTACCTGAGAACATCCCTTCTATTCTCGAGAAGTTCTTTCATGTACTCGAGAAATATGTTCTCCCACCCGAGAAATCCACTTCGAGTTCTCGGAAATGCTTCTTGGTTCTCGAAAATTTCTGCCTGTTTGTTCTCGAGTACTATGGCCTTCTTCTCTGGATGACCAGTTCGATCAAAACCGATTCTTTTCTTGAGTGCAGTTATTCGGATATTACCCTAGGTTTATAAATACCTACTTCTTATTTCCTCCTTCTTTGATACCAACTTACTGTTCTTCTTCCCGAACCAGAGCCGCATGAGTAAGAGAGATAGTTTTTCCATCATTATACCTGTGGCCGCCAGCGGTGTCCCGGTGCTCGAAATCTTTAACCGATCATAGATCTAGAAAGCTCTCGGCGAGAGCTTCATCATCGTGATAATATCTTCCCCTTTTCTTGAGATTTTCTCGCTAGTGTTTTCTGCCCTAACTACGATTTTTGGCTGTCTTGGTTAGATTTCGGATTCCCTCATCTTCTCTAGCCACGATCTACGTTAAGGAGTGATTTTGGACATCTTTCACTGGTAAAATGAAGGCAAGTGATTGTTACTTTTTTTTACTTCCCTTCTTTACCCTAATTTTTGTAGGAATTTCTAACTACATGTGTTCATTATTATTGAATTAATTTACTGATATATCATACTGATATGATCTCTTGACTATTGCAAATATAATCATCATGTTCTGTTTTTGCTATCGATACTGGTAAAGGTTATACGTTTTGATGATGTGATTAAATCCCACTTTTATTACTGATCCGTAATTTTCGTGTAGTATGCGTTAGAGTTTGCTTAGGATTGTTAATTCTTCCTAAAGGTCGATCAATCGTTTTATTCTAGAATTGTGTAATAGAATCGATGTGTCATTGTTGACTTGAGATTTCTATCATAGATTTCTTCTTCGTGGCAATGCTGTGGGGCGAGACAAGCTGCCAGGCCCCGATTGGGTTATGTTGTGCCTCTGAGCTCTAAACCTGGATCCTTACGGGGTTTTCCTTCAGGGTTTTTCTTTGTTGCGTGTGTTTTTAGTGTGTGAATCCACTACCGCAACGTTTGATCTCCCAATTAGCACTTTGTGGGGCTCTACCAGGTTTTTGGGCATTTGCAGTGTATGTTGGTAGAGTATCCAGTCTCCCTCGCTTTTAGACGGATGAATTGTCTTTGGGGTTGGCCACCCCGCCCGTTTTGGTTTTTGATGGAGTTGACCAAATGTGGCTAGTAGGGTTTTGTTCCTCTTCCTGATGAATTAATCTTGACCCTTTTCCCCTTATGGTCTTGTGCATTTGGGGTGCTGTTATTTTGCGTGACACTTCACGTAAGTGTTTTCCTTTTTACTTTTGTACCTTAATTAAGTATTTTTTTTCTTTGTTCTTGGGTTGGTACCCCTTGACTATGATTAATTTTTGGCTTACTTTCTGCCATCACTTGTACCTTCTTACTGAGGTGTTCTGTCTTTGGAATGCCTCAGTTCCGAGTTGTAGCTGAGTTCGGTGCTGGTTTTGGAGTGCTTGAGCGGTAGTGTTGGTCGTTGTTGTTACCTCGGCATAGCGAGGTAGATTGTTGATTATATTTGTTTACTAGTTCAGACATACTTTGATTTATGTGGGTTCGTGTCAGTTTGTTGACGCCGACAGGACTGCTGTTCTTTTTTGGATATTTGCTAGCTGGTTTGTTTTCTTTCAGTGGATATGGATTACTTGCTCTTTGGGACGTTTTATGTTAGGATTGCATGGTAGTTATTTTCAAGAATAAAAATCACTACTATTACATCATGCATTGCACATTTCTAAAATGTTAAATTACTATATTTAGTGACCGTAAAAAATCTACTTTTATTGCTAATATAAATTTAGAACTTGCATACCTTGAGGTGTCCTCTGGGAACCTCTAAGCTCATGCAGGAAGTTTAATCTCATAAAAGAAGTATTTTTCTGCTGCGTATAACCACTTCCTTCATGGACTAAATGAGCCACTAAGCGAAGGGATACGGCTAACTACTATACTCAAATTGATTTTTACCCTAAATAACTTAAAGAATCTTCATTCATGGCTAAGTAGGAGTTTTCCCTTAGAGTCCGCAGTTATCCCCTGCTGACGTGGCATCATGATGCACATTTCTCCCTTTCTATAATATACTTATTTGGCGGTAAAAATGCGGGTTGTGACAGTTAGTATTAGGGGGAGGTTGGTTTGACAAGTTGGTCGAACCAGCCAATCTCGTATAGTTATTTTCTTTCATTCATTTGCATCCACACATTGATGTGTCATCAGTACATCTTAACCGAAGCATAGTCACTACACCCATGACATGATAATAAGTATACGGGCCATATTATGTTGTATGGGATGCATAATATGTGTTTGTTTATGGATCCACCATAGGAGGCAGTATGTGACTGTTATGTAGTATGGGATGCATAACCAGCATCACATGGGTGCCCATTAGCACATTTTTTTTCGTTTCATGCGATGTTATGTACTATGGGATGCATAACATTTCATGTGTACGCCTCTCATGCATGCATTAGGCCTTTATCGAATGCATAGCACTGCATACATAGCATATCATCGCATATGCACGCGTGCTAGGTTAAGGGTTACATGATGACACATGTACACACATGAGTTTTTTAAAAGAAGAATAAAGAAATTCATGCATTCATCTCATAGGCACATGATTAAATAGGATGAGAGGATATCACCCTAAGTAGGTCATAACATCATTATAAAATCCCAGAGCAAGTTGCAGCATAAGCAAGTGTCTTAAGTATGATCTGAACTAGTTGTATGACCTAGTTGTAATCTAGGATTTTGATGAGTCCTTCGTTAATTTTGGAATGCTGCCAAAGTGTCCTGCGACGAGGTCGACTCCCCAATCATAGGGTCAGTGGTCAGGTGCTTAGAGTGATGCGTTGATCGAGAGCTTGTGTCAGAGTAATGAGGCCCTGTCGAGGCAGTTAGTTGTGATGCAATCTTAGATTCAGTCGTTGTTGTCTACCGCTCCCGCACAGCAACCGGTAGCACAAGATTCCGTCATGGTTCATGACGTTCCTGCTAATCCTATGCCTTTGGTACCCCCAGTGACGCTACCGTAGGAGATGAACCTTATATCACCTTTCCAGTGATTGAGACCTCCCACTTATGACAGGAGTGCGGATTTCATGGTTTTGGATTACTGGATTATCTCTACGAATGTGTTGTTTATGTATTCGGGGATTGCTGAAGCCCAGAAGGTGATGCTTGCGGCCTACCAGCTAATAGGTCTGGCAAAGACATGGTGGATTCGAGAAAATGAAAGTTTGGCGGAAGTATGTTCTTGTGAGTCCTTCAAGAAGATGCTGCTGAAGAAGTTCTTACCCTCGGTCGATCAGGACCGATTGATGAATAATTTCCTACATTTGAAGCAGAGACAACTCACTGTGAGCGAATATTGTATAGAGTTTAGCAAAGTGAGCAGATTTGCTCCTGATTTTGTTGCTTCGGAGGATGGGAGTGCGAAACATTTCCTTAGAGGGTTAAGAAGAGATGTCCAGCAATTGGCATGCAATTGTAAAGCTCAAAGCTAAGCTGAAGCTGTGGAAGCCTCATTGAAGGTCGAGGCGATCGAGAACGCTAAGAATCAAGGTGCTTCGGCGATAAAGGAAAGGAGAAAAGGTGAGGAGGATGGAAGCTCCAGGGCATCTGGCCCTTCTTCGAAGAAAAGAAGTAAAGAGGTATGTATTTTTTGTGGTAGGCCTGGCCACCCTTTCAAAAGGTGTTCCAAGAGGACTTCCACACTAAAGCAGCAGTTGGTGCTCGCTGTAACGTCCCGATTCGCACTAGGCCCCTCATGCACATTTTTGAGTCAGGATAGATGACTTGGGCTCAAGGAGTGCTGGCAACTGGGTTGTACTTATATATAGGAGGAGAAATCAGTCAAGCATAGGGCACGGGTAGAGACATGGGCGTGTCCCGACCCGTATGGGAGAGGCCAGCTCTCGAGTCGACGACTCGAGTATGTCCAGAGAAGGACACGGGTAGTGATACGAGCGTGTCACTACCCATGTGAAGTGACACGGGTAGAGACACAGGCGTGTACATACCCGTGTGTGTCGAGTTGGGCTCGACAAAGCGTGTCGAGATCGACGAAGTGTGTCGAGATCGACGAAGTGTGTCGAGATCGACGAAATGTATGACACGGGTAGAGACACGGGCGTGTCCCTACCCGTGTGCCTGTGTGTCAAGTTGAACTCAATGAGGTTTGTCGAGATCGACGAGGTGTGCCGAGATCGATGAGGTATGTATAGATCGACGAAGTGTATGACACGGGTAGCGACACGGGCGTGTCCTTACCCATGTGTGTGTCGACTTGAACTCAACAGAGCGTGTCGAGATCGACGAAGTGTGTCGAGATCGACAAAATGTATGACACGGGTAGAGGCACGGGCATTTCCCTACCCGTGTGTCATTGTGTCGAGTTGAGTTCGTCGAAATGTATCCAGAGATGGACACTGCCAGAGAACATGGCCTTGTCATGTGGACACGAGTCGGGACACGGGCGTGTCCCGACCCGTGTCGAGTATTGAACCGACACTAAAACTATCGTTGACGCTTCGCCCAAGCAGGACACGGGTAAGGACACGGGCGTGTCCCTACCCGTGTCACTTTTCATATATAAGGATTGTGAAAACCCTAGCCATTTTCACTCCTCATTCCAGCCATTTTTACTTAGAGAAACTTCTGTGGAGAGGGAAAACTGCTGGAGCAAGTCTTGGAGAAGAAGATCCGCCACCGCCGTGATGGAGAGGATGCCGCCGAGAAGAATTACATGATCCATGGTCGGAAATAGTGGAAACACAGGAAATTAGGTGAGCTTCCTCCCCTCTCCCTTGGTGCTAGATCTGTAGATATCTAGGTGAGATGTCGACTCAAAAGAGTCTTGACTAGCAAGATGGTGATTTCTCTAGGAAGAGGTCGTTCTAGGGCTTGTGCTCTAAGGTTAGTGGTGTCTTCAACCTCTCCATTATTCAATGCGAAGATGGGGGATGGTTTCGTGAGGAATCATGGCCTCATGAGGGTGAATAAGGGAGGAGAAATTTCTGTGTGATTTGGGAAGACCAACTTGATGAAGGAGATGAATTGATGTCGTTCATTCCTCTTTAAGATGCGTGCAGAATCTGTGTTCTGCGCGCATCGAGTTTCTGGGGCATTTTCAGGTGTGATATGTCCAGATATGGCCTGTCGACTAAACACGAAAGTTGAAGCCCTTTAAATACCTTTCCAACGAATGGTTGCACGACTTCAGACGAAGTCTGCACCCACGGGAAAGTCTGAACGAAATTGACATCCAGCAAACCTGCATGCAGAAATTGTGTTCTATGCGCAGTGGACTTTGAAGCTGATTTCAAATAGGTTACACTCAAATCTGGGTCGTGGGCTGAATATGAAAGTTGTAACCCATGGAAATACCTTTCCATTGAGTGGTTACACGTCTTCACCGGATTCATGTAGCTTCAGGAATCTCCGGCTGAATTTGTTGTCCAGATTTATTCAGCACTTAAATTCTAGGTTTTTATATAATATGGATTTAGATTCGGTGGAATCGATGTTGCAATTTAACTCGAGATTTTGGTGAACTATTTTATGTTAACCACCGTAGTGCAATGAATGATGAAGATTACTAATTGGATTTCATATAACTGAATTGTGGAACAAGCTTAGTTAAACGAAATCACTTGTTTGAAATTGGTAGACTATTATATATGCGCATTATGTTATATTATGTTGAAATCATTTAGAATGACATATATAATGATAAAATATGGCCATGAGTATGTTTGATGGTTGGAATGAAATTTAGTAGTCCAATACTTAGAGAGTAGTCTCCCTACGAGTAGTATTGTGGAAGGATGTAAGTGCGGTGTTGACCGTCACTAGTTGGGTTTGTGTTGAGATGAGCTATAGACGGACGGTTGGGCTTTGTCCTCTGTGTTCACGTCCCGGGTGTTGATGCACGAAAACACAAGGGGGGTGGGGGGGGGGTCGAGCACCACCAGCTAACGGTTCGAGCACCGGGGAATAGAGAAACTGCGAGTAGTAATCTACTAAGCGGATGAGAGCAGAAAGAACAGCAGGGCCATGAGCCACGGCAACAAAAGACTTCGCCCGTCGCAGCCTGAAGGCCTCTCTTGCGACGGGCTTTCCCTTGATTGATGAAAGATTTGGTTACAAGTGAAGGGAAAAGGTTGACAAGAGCAGAGCGAGGATGAGTCCGCAAGGCACAAGATTCGAGTCCGCAGCCTTTTTCAAGTAGGCTCCTGGGTTCGAGTCAGTGTGGCTTGGGTGCACCATCTCCCCCTATTTATAGGATAGGGGGCCTGCCCAAATGGGCAGGGCTAAAATAACCGGCTGCCCGGTGATAAGCCCGGAATCCGCGATCTGCCCGCGCAGCTTTCCAGACCGGGCGGCCTGCCTATTCAAGCCGCCAAGCCTCCCAAGCTGGGCGGTCGCCATGTCAGGCCGCTGCCAACGCCGCCCATGCTCAGCGACAAGGCTCCGGGACCCAGCCGTCAGCTCGACAGGAGGAATCCTCCAGGCCGCGCGGCTTCCCTCCTTTCTTGTTTCTCTCTTTTTGCTTCCCCTCACCTCTGCCCGGTTCTCCTGTACCCCGGGCAGCCGGTAACTTTAGCCCTGCCCGCTTGGGCAGGCCCTCGAGCATATAAATAGGGGGAGGGTGCACTCCCCAAGACACGCTGACTGGGATCCAGGAGCTCGCCTGTTAAGAGCTGCGGTCTCAAGTCTAGTGTTTTGTGGCTTGTAGTTCAGCCGGCTTCCTCTTTTAACTTTCGTGTAACTATTTCTCATTTTAAGTAAAGGAAAGCCCGCCGCAAGAGTGGCATTTAAGCCGCGGCGGGCGAACTCTGCTGTTGCCACTGCCAGCGGCCCCCTTTTTCGGTCCTTTAGCCGCGACCGCTAGTAACCGATTGGTCGACAGTCTCCTCCTTTCCTTCCCTATTCCCCGGTGCTCGAACCGTTAGCTGGTGGTGCCCGACTCCCTGTCCGTTTTCGTGCATCAACAGTTAACACGCGGCCTTCAGATCTCGACTAATCGATGAAATCAGCGGTCTAGCTAATTAGACCGCTCTATCCTCTAGAGTTCGGCGGCCTGTCGAGCAAGCCGCGACTTCGCCGACTAAGGTTTTCAGCCCGCCTCCAGCACTGTAGAACCTGGCTTTCTACATGCTCGGTTTTCCTCCCGGTATTCTTGTCAGCTTGTTGCACCGTCTAGCCGCCCGTCAAGCCGCCGATATTCTGCGGTTTCTTGAAAGAGTTCGGCTACTTTCCCTCTTTTCAAGATGAATCCTGCTAAGGGTCAGAATAAATCCAGCAACATCTCAGTTACTACAGATCTCTCAGAACTGCAGGATTGCTCGTATTTTAATAGTGAGGTTGTTGACCCTCATAGAGAAATTTTTGCAAACAGTGTTGAGCGTGGACTATAATCTGTTGCAAATGAACCTCTTTATAAGGAAGAAGAAGAGGCCCCTTCTCCATTCATTAATCGTATTCGGTGGGATACTGTCTCCGATAACTTCAGAGTGCCACGTCTCCCAGAGTATTCTGGATGTGATGATCCGTTTTCTCATTTGCAAGCTTTTGAATCAGCTGTTTCACTGAGAAACGTGTCAAATGGAGTAAAATGCAAACTCTTTGTTATGTCTTTTGGTAATGTTGCAAGAGAATGGTTTTATAGCCTCCCACCTCGATCAGTAACCAGCTTTAAGGATCTTCGAAGTCAATTTATTTCTAGATTCACTATTTACAAGAAGCGGAAAAGAGACGTTGGAGCTCTCTTCCGAATCAAGCAAGGAATCGACGAGTCTAATCCAGATTTTGTTGATCGGTTTCAAAAGGAGGTTCTGGATGTTTGTAGCGTCCATCAAGACTATTACTTGCACGCTTTCATAAATGCACTTCAAGAAGGCCCATTGAAATTCAAGCTCACCACAAAGTATCTCAAAAGCTACGGAGATCTTATTGATATAGTTAATACATTCATAATAGGCGAAGAGGCAAATAAAGGTTATGTTTCGTTTCTGAATCAAATGGCTAAACAATCAAAAGGGACTTCTGGTCAACAGCAATCTATTTCCTCCCAAGATGTTTCGCAAGTTGAATATTGCAAGTCTCCTCCTCTTCTCCAGGGTAAAACTCCAAAGTATGAAAAAGGTTCAGATAAGTATGTTAAGTTCAAAATTTCTATGGAAGATCTTTTGATAATCATTCAAGGAATGCCTGAGTTCAAGAAGCCTCGGCGTATGAAATCTAAAATCAAGTATCGACACGAGGAGCTTTTTTGCAAGTATCATAAAGATATTGGTCATCTAGCAGAAGATTGCATAGCTCTCAGGGAATTGGCTAATCAACTTGCAAGAGCTGGAAAGTTGCAAGAATATGTCATTCAGTAATTCTCTAAGGCAATCTTCCATTTCTTACTCAATGGTTCAAGCAGGGATTTCTCTTTCTTTATATGATGAGAAATGCTTATGTTCAGAATGGTATATAACGTCCCCTTCATGATTGGTATTAATGGGGCATGCTAAAACTGCAGGCATATATCCTTTGCCACATCCTTAACATCATGCAAACGTTTTTTTTTTTTCATTTAAAGCTTATTTTTTAGCTTTACTTTTTATGCCGATATGCATGCATGTAGGGGCAAGAGCCCCATTTTGAATTCTTAAGCCCTCCACATCCCGCTTGACTTCAGTCGCAGATGTGTAGTGGAAATTCCGCTTGGCCTTCAGTCGCAGACATTGCGTACCTGTCACGCATGACTTCAGTCACAGACAGACATTACGTACTTGTCCCGCTTGACTTTCGTCGCAGACATTGCGTACTTGTCCTGCTTGACTTCAGTCGCAGACGTTGCGTACTTGTCCCGCTTGACATCGGTCGTGGATATTAAGAATCTCAATCCCGCTTATGTGTTCTTTGTGTGGAAAGCACTGCCGCACGCACCTGCCCACATTGACACATAAGTGCATGTCTTCATCTATTTTTGCAGGACAACACGAGCCTATCCGCTACCTCGCGGTTTTATTAAGCGTCCTGCACAGGTTGTATTACACAGGCCGCCCGGTTACATATTCCGACTTAAGTTATTTGACTTCCGGCCGGATTATTATTACTATATTTAGGAACTCGGCCGACTTACGTCCGCCTATCCGCTATTCAGTATCTTATTTGGCTTCAATATATCAATTGTCGGTTTATGTTTCATATGGACAGGAAGTCGGCCGACCTGCGTCTGGCACTTAATTCCTGGCTTTGATTCGCCGACTTCTATGGTATTAATTAATTTAGCTAATCAGCGAACTGTCGTCACAAAAATTCTCGGCTTCCATGTGCCAATATCGGCCTGTATTATCGGAAGCCGAAGATTGTTTCTCTATTCTTGTTCCTTGTATCGAACTGGCAATTCGTTTCAGAGTTCGCCCTAGCCGCGATCTTATAATTAAATGTTATGGATGTTTGGCGACTGCGACAGGTAGCCTCGCGGCTTAGCGGTCACGGTTTATCTATAAGCAAGCCAAGGTCAATCAGCTCTTCCAACAGATAACATTGAGTGATTCATTAAGGCAAATTGCGGTTTAATTGGTTAGCCGCTCGGCTTATTGTCGACGTGCATTCCGGAATAAACCGCAGAGAAATATATGTCTCTTGAGGGTATCTTCGTTGAAGTCGCAGTGTGAACTCAGACCGGTTTATGTGCTTGCATTTTATTAAATCGGAAGTTATGCTGAGACCGTGCGGACTTAAACGAGTAAGAAAATAAGATGTAGTAAAGAGAAAAGTAAAATTGCCTTCATTTCTATCTCATTAAGTATTACATAGCATTAATCGCGCGGTTACAAAAAAATAATACCGCCGATTTCCAAAAAAGTTCAAAATACAAAAAACAAGATAAAGATTTTCTAATCGCCCGATTTAAGCTTCTTAGTCGCAGGAGAATCCAAATCACCGCCATCGCCGATATCGACGGGGGATTCAGTGTATCCGCTGCTGGTCGCTGAGCTCCCTGAACCGCCAGAAGTTGTCGAGTCTGGCCGCGCGGTCTTAGATTCTTGACCGCCGGACTCAGACGATGTGCGTGCACTTGGGCTTCCCTGGCCGCCCTCTACCTCGACGTCTTCCTCCACCTCGCCGACTTCTTCCCCGACCTTGCTCTTGCCCTTGATCGACCTGTATACGTCGGCCACCTGCTCTTTCAGGGTGGGGTAGATGTCGGCGCAAGTAAAATCGGTGAAGCCGGTCGCGAAGCCGCCAAGGTCCCGGAGGCGGTTAAGCGCTCCATCGATTCCCTGGACAAGTTGCGGGAAGACTTGGTCTTGGAAGATGGGGTTGGCCGGGTTGTACATTTCCTGCAAACAAAAGATAAAGGTAAGGCCGCGCGGTTACATAAAGCTAACCGCACGAGTAACGGTAAAGGCTTACCGCCTCCTTTTCCTTTAGCCGTTTGTTTTCTTCCTGTTGTTCCACTAACTGCCTCTTCAGGCCGTTGTTCTCCTTCATCAGTTGCTTGTAGGCAAGGCCCATGAAGTGACTTGCCACGAAGCTCCTCGCCCCGACTTGCGCGGCTAGCCGCGGCAGGTCGTCTGGTGGGACTCGCCGCATCGCCTTCAAGTTGCGCTTGCCATACAGCGCGCCGCCAACCACGCTCGCGTGGCGGCTTACTTCTTCTTCCCCCCAGTAGGGGAGGGCGGTGGAGATCGTCACTGACTTGCCGTCCGGACTCCACTGCAAGGCCGGATCGCCGTGAAGGTCCTTCAGGCTGCTGCCAGTTCCTTGCAGCATAAACTCTCCAGAGGAGGCCGACTCCTCCTCCTCCACAACCCGCAACGGCTTGGCACGCCTCGCACTCTTCTCTCTTTGAGTGAGAGTCAGGCCGCTAGGAGTTTGCGGCTTGTTCAGCGGGACCGCCACGGCAGCTGCAAAGATAAAAGGCAAAATTATATTTCAGGCCGCGCGGCTAAGAAATCAGGTCGGCCGGCATGGAGCTTACTGTCTTCCGCCTCTATTCCTACTAGCGACGGCAACAGCGGGATGTAGTGGTTTACATCAAGCCGCTCGCCTTTGAAGAAGTTGTAGATCTCCTTCTCGACGCCGTCCAAGCCGCTGCTGCCAAAGGCGGCCTCTTCGCGGATCTGGGGGTCGACTGGCAGCAACCCCAGGTTTTCCTCGAATATGAGAAACCGCTCGGACCAGTTCGCGATTTTGTTCGCCAAGTTTACTATCTTCAGCCCCCTGCAGCCGAAGTAGAGGTGCCACCGGAAGATCTTTGTCCTGTAGTCCGGGATAGACCGCACCGAAAAGTATTCCCGGAAGAGCCTCATAGAGAAGCGGACTCTTTCCGACCTCAGGTAGGAGATAAAGCTATATATGGCGTCTATCGAGTTTGGGGGTAGTTGTCCGGGCACAACTCCGTAGTGGTCAAAGACCGCTACGGCCTCCAGCATGACCGGGAAGCTGAAGCCGCAGTCAAAGTGGTCGATCGGGATCGCTATCTGATTTGCGTGCGAGGAGTTAATCCGCTCGTCCCGTCGGGGAAGCCGCGCGACCAGCGGACTTCCCTGCATGTGCTTCTCAACAAAATCCTCCAGCTCGGCTTTTGTAAGCCGGCATTCTTTGTGATCAACAGAGTGGAAAGCGGAGGCCGCGTCAGTCCTCACCGCAGTGGCCTTGTCAGACCGCGACGACTTGGACTTAGCCCGCATCCTATTTGATTTGTGATGAAATCTCCGGGGTCAGCGCTAGTTATAGAAAATCTGTGAAGGTACAGTACCCAACGTCAAATCGCGGCTAGTCGTCACGCCGCGCGGCCTAAGCCCGCTGGAAGTACAGATCAGCTTAATGGCAAAGCCGCAGTTTAGTCCGTCAGTCTGCCCGGCTATATACCTGCACTTAGAATAATTCTGCGGCGAATCATGTGGGCATCAAATATTCAAGCCGGCGCTCTGTTCGCGAGACCGCTCGGCTACTATCCTATACTTAAATTTTTCAGAACAAAGCAGCAGGCATGTGGATTATAAATACAAACCACATAAGCCGCATTCAGTTCACAGCATAATAAAATACAGCAGTTTACAACAATCAAATAGTTCAACATCTAGAGAAAAAATATATATTACAACATAATATTCAATTGTCCGTGCGGCTTAGTTCTCTCAAGTCGCTCAGGATCGCTTGTCATCTTCCGGCCTGTCTCGTCCTATGTGCGTGACCTGTTCACCGGTCTGCACAATCGCAACGTACACCTGGCTAACCAGATTATGAAGCGCATGCAGAGACCGATGAACCCGTGCAGTGTCGCATTCCACTCTCGCAAATGGGATCATTGGGATCCCCTGACCCCCGAGCCCGCTTGGAACTACGACCTGTCTAGGCGTCGCGTCCTCCGGTGGATTTGAAGTCTCGCCAGAGGCCGGGCGGCCAGTACCCGGCAACTCTCCAGAAGTTGGTAGAGCAGGCCGCTGTTCTCCGCCGGTCTCCGCTGGCAGGTCTTGGTTCTCGACGCCTTCAGCATGTGGGATCTCTTCTCTGTCTCCTTCAAGCCGCGCGGCCATCAGCAAATACTTCTCCGTCCTTTCCTGCTCCATGGCGACCTGCATCTCAGCAATCTTCGCCTCCGCGGTTTCCATCGCGGTCTGGAGCCTGGAGGTCTCTTCTTCCCTCGCGGTCTGGAGCCTAGCAGTCTCTTGCTCCATCGCTGACTTCAACCTCATGGTCTCCTGCTCAAGCGCATTCTGCAACCTTGTGGTCTCTTTCTCCAGGGTGGTTTGCAACTCTTGGATCCTTTTTTCCGCAGCCTCCTGGGCAACCCGCTGCTCTTCGTCTTTAATCCGCATGGTTTCGGTGGCCGCGTTCAAAGCCGCCTGCAGCGTGCCGACATCATTCTGGAAGTCGGCCATCTCCTTCTCGCGAACACTTGGAGGCGGAGGCGGTGGCAGCATAGACAAAAATGACGTCAAGTCACCCGGTTTCATCGCGGTTTCCGGTGCACCTGCAGAAGAGAAACAGTAGTCAGGTTCAGCCGGATTGTTGCGAGGTTCTAGTAAGGAAATCTGTTGGATAAGACCGCCGGTTAGATGTTTATCTCCTCCAGAGGTCGCGGTTTGGATTTTAATCACTGGCCGCCAGAGCCGTTCAGGATCTATCCTCTTTAGCTTTTCTTTCCATAGCCGCTCGGCTTCCTTAGCTCGGCTTTTCAGTGAGCCGTGGTCAGGAAAAAGCTGGCCGGCGGATTTAATATTATATTCGCCCCCTTCTTCCTTGACCGCGACTTGTAGAATTTAATAATTCGTCTAACGCCTCGGTGTTTACCTTGCAGCAATGGAAGTGTGGTCGCCACCGGCTTCTCGCGATCAGTTTCTTCATCTCCTCCATCTTCTCGCGAAGCTTCAGTTTCTCGGCTCCTTCAGAAGCCGCGGAAGCCGGTTCGCCAGGCTTCTCCCCAATAACCTGGATATCAGGGCGGTCAACCTCCTCAGAGGCCGCTGGTGTCGACAATAGCGCGTCTTGCCGCTGGAGGGTCTCCATGCCCTTCAGGAGCTCGCTGAGCGAGTCGCTAACCGCGGGTGTATTCTCCAGTTCGCTCGGCTTGTAATCCGGTGTGGGCGAGTTCTCGGGTACCTCCTTCTCGTGCGGCCTGTGTTGAAGACTGTCCGCGCCGGTCTTTTCGGAAATATTCCGGTTTCTGGCATGCAACTTCCTCATCTTCCTCTTCATCCTTTCTTCAAGGGTTTCGCGCCTTTCCTTCTACCGTTTCAAGGAACCGAACAGCTTTTCAGTCCGCTTGCGCTGTTCGCCTAAAATCTGTTCGGTCTCCAGCACCTTCTCCGGCTCGTGGTCGTCCACAACGATTACGTCGACCTTGTCCTTCAATTCGGACGGTTTTCCAGATTCAACACTTTTCTCCTCCGTCCCACCGATTTTTAGCAGTGGTTCTCCTGATGGAGAGAAAGTCAGGTCGAAGGATTTGGCAATTCCGGTTTGTGATGGAGCAGTCTTTGAAACCGCTTTGGGATCTACTGCGGCCTGCGATGATCCGCCGACGGTCTCTGTCGGCCTCTTTTCAGGTCCAGAAGCCGCTGAAGTCTCCGGCTTCCCAATCTTCTTGGCAGGCTGTCGGGCAGAATCATCCGAGTTCTCGCTCCGGCTTTGCTTCTTTTCTGGCGGTTTCTTGTTGCGTGCTAACATTGACGACATAACATCCATCTTGCGAAAGATCGCGTCGGCTTGCAAAATGCTGACCGCAAGTGGCGAGTAGCGACCCGTGGCTCGGCAGGAATCTTGAAGAGTGACAAGGGCCAGGGGATTTTATAGACGACGATGAGGCAGTCGCGGTCTCCGGCTTAGTTCTACATTTTCGAAGTTTTTGGAAACTTAAAAATGAGCGGGGATTATGATAAGCCCGGAATCCGCGACCTGCCCGCGCAGCTTTGCAGACCGGGCGGCCTGCCTATTCAAGCCGCCAAGCCTCCAAAGCAGGGCGGTCGCCATGTCAGGCCGCTGCCAACGCCGCCCATGCTCAGCGATAAGGCTCCGGGACCCAGCCGTCAGCTCGCCAGGAGGAATCCGCCAGGCCGCGCGGCTTCCCTCCTTTCTTGTTTCTCTCTTTTTGCTTCCCCTCACCTCTGCCCGGTTCTCCTGTACCCCGGGCAGCCGGTAACTTTAGCCCTGCCCGCTTGGGCAGGCCCCCGAGCCTATAAATAGGGGGAGGGTGCACTCCCCAAGACACGCTGACTGGGATCCAGGAGCTCGCCTGTTAAGAGCTGCGGTCTCAAGTCTAGTGTTTTGCGGCTTGTAGCCTGGCCGGCTTCCTCTTTTCCCTTTCGTGTAACTGTTTCTCATTTTAAGTAAAGGAAAGCCCGCCGCAAGAGTGGCATTTAAGCCGCGGCGGGCGAACTCTGCTGTTGCCGCTGCCAGCGGCCCCCTTTTTCGGTCCTTTAGCCGCGACCGCTAGTAACTGATTGGTCGACAGTCTCCTCCTTTCCTTCCCTATTCCCCGGTGCTCGAACCGTTAGCTGGTGGTGCCCGACTCCCTGTCCGTTTTCGTGCATCAACACCTGGGGTACAGGAGAACCGGTCAGCGGTGACGGGAAGCAAAAAGAAAGAACACGCCAGTTCGCGCTAAAGGGGCATACTGGGCTCACGGGCTGGAGCTTCTGTCTGCTGCTGGGCGCGATCCTGCTGGAGGACGGCAGCCCGGGCGGATGAGACACTGCGTCCGCCTAGGTAGAGAAACCAGAGATCTCGGGGCATGGTGGACTGGAGAACAGAGTGTCGTGTCCGCTGCTTTTCGATCATCCTTGGTGGCCGATTGCTGTTACTTTGCCGGACTGGGCGGACTGCCTAATTGAGTCCGCGAGTGTTGAAAGGGGGGTATTGGCATCTTGTAGGATGTTGCGGACTGAGGGGTTAACATAATCCCCGCACATTTTTAAGTTTCCAGAAAACTTCGAAAATGTTTTCTTAACCGTCGAGTCCGCAAGACTCGTAAATGCTGCCAGCGCTATAAATATCGCTGGAGGGCCTGGAACTGTTGAAAATGCCGATCGACACGGGGCGCTATTCACCACTTGCGGTCTCCACTTTCCAGTACGGCATGGTAAGGCTCGGAGCTTTCTTCTCTACTCTCACTGCAAAAGGCGACTCAGCACTGACAACGCGTATCAAGACCAAGAAGATAATAATGAGGTCGACGAGAAAGGATCCTGTCCGCCCTACTGGAGAAAGTTCCCACAGCTAGAAGCCTTCGTAGAAAGCAGTCCATCGCGCTGATGTATCTGTGTGCGAGGATGCCGCCGTTCTTGATGCTGAACCACTGAGAAGTGAAAAGATGGTGACTCTCTCGGACTCTGCCCCTTCCCAGAAAACTACGAACTCGGGGGACAACGTTGGTTAACATATTGAGTACGAAATATCTTCCCCCAATGCCCAGGTGCCCATCATTAACCTGGATGAAGAACATAGGCGGACTTCAGGAGAAGAGGTTGGCAAGGATGCGCCTTCAAAGGCATTGATCGCCGCGAACCCTGACACTGCCCGCGATAGTCAGCCCGACTTAGGAGAGGCTGCCACGGACTCTACCGAAAAGAGAGCTAAAAGAAAGAAGAGGAAGAGGGACAGGTCGACCGTTGTCGAGCGGGTTGAGAAGAAACTGCGCGCGATGAAAGAGAAGAATATCTCCAAGCGGACTGGAGAAGCGGACTTACAGCACAGACCGCGCGACAAAGAAGTTCCGGACAGCGATTTCATTACGCCGGAGGCACAAATTCAGGAAGACAATTCCCTCTCCACGGTCAGTTTAACCACTAATGAGATGCTTGACTCTATAGACGTCAATGAAGAAGATCTAATCAACGAATCCCTCCTGATTGTACTGCAGGAATCTGATGCGGAAGCCACTGGGAATAAAGGTAGCGAACTCCCTTCTTTGTCTGCTGCGGAGGAAGAAGAGAGGGAGAGACTGAAGCAGAAGATAGAGGAGCAGAAGAAGCAAATTGCTGCTCAAGTAGCTGTGGTGGAGGCGGCCTCGAATCAGGTCGCGGCGGACAAGAGCGCTGAGGATCTGCGGTCTGCTACGGAGCTACTACAGGTCGTCGTCGCGGAAGTCGAGACCAATAAGAATCATCACTGAAACTGAGGACATCATGGTTTCAAAAAGCTCTGCTGCTGAGAAAAGAGCTAAGGTCCATCGCGAATGGAAGAAGCAGTTAAGTGTTTTTGACCCGGAGCGGGCAAGGCGACCTGTCTTTTTCGATAGTCGGCAAATCGCTGCGGCTATATCCAAATGTGATCTTTCATCCTTTCTTTGAGTCCGCCGCGGACTGGTTTTGAATGATGAAGTTGACCTTCTTCCTTGCAGGTAGAAAGTCGCCGCCGGGCTCCGTTGAGAGTGGCGAGATCGTGGTTACACCGAATACTGGTGTTGACGCGGTCTCGCATGAGGAATCCGCAGGGGGTGAGCTTCCCAGCCTGAACATCATCAAAGAGTTAGAAAAGAAATTTCAAGCTGAAGTTCAGAATATGAAAGCAGAGTTAAAGAAGGCGGAAGAGCGCGAGAAAGCGTCCGCGGAGCGGGAGAAAGACCTAAAAGACCAGATCGCTAGCATCTCCAGGGTGCTGGAGAGGTCCGATATAGAGAAGAAGAGGCTCGCAGACGACGTCCGCTTCTACAAGGGGAAACACTTGGCGTCAGCGAGGGAAGAGAAAGGGAAGCGGGCTGCTGAGGTCGCCGAGCAGAGGTCGTGATTGCAAGATCGCGTTGCTCCGGAGGTCGCATCACCGGCGGGCGGTCAACAGGTTGCGGACGAGGAGCCGAGGCCGGCAGCGGAGCCAATGGTGCCCCTTAGCCGGGTAGACCGCGAGGCTGCCCACATGCACCAGACTATAAACGTCATCCATCATCATATTTGTCGCCTGTATAGCGAGATTCTTCAAATGAGCGACCAAGCCGCACACTTGTGTAGAGATAGACCTGAAAGGCAAGCGCGGACCGAAACTAGGGACCGCTGAGTCCGTGTTGCCATGAACTTAATTTGTTTGATTTGTATAATTGTTCGTGCTTTTAAACAATGTTGTTGTAGATTGAACTGTGTTGCGAACTGTGCGGACTTAATCACACAACCGCAAATTATGTTATTTATTTTTGCTGTGATCTGTGGCGAACTGTGCGGACTAATACTGCGTCCGCTTCACATAATTTAACTTCTGGAAGGAAATTTTGCGAGCTAAGTGGACTGAAACTGTGTCCGCTTCTTATGTTTGACGTGCAGGAAGGAAACATCGCGAACTGGGCGGACAAAAGCTGTTTCCGCCATAATTTTTGCTTTAAATTTTTCTTGGCATGTGAATCTACATTTCTGTCCGCATTATCGTTAACTTTTGCTGCGTGAATGATTTGATTTTTGCGGACTATACGGATTGAAAATGCGAGCTCTGCGGCCTGGTCAAAAAGCTGTCAGACCTTATAACTATAAATAGGCCCTGCCGCTTTCTTCTATGCAGGAAATAGTTGAAGTGAAAGAACCCTGCAGCCTACAAAATGGTGTCCGCCAGAACTGATGCTGCTGTCGCCTTCCACACTGCCGACCACCGGAAATGCACCTTGACAGAGGCTGATTTGGAGGCCTTTGTTGAGAAACAAATGGCGAATTCAAATATCCTTGTTCGCCTTCCAGCTCACCAAGAAAGGCTGAACTTTTCTACTGCGACCTAGATCACAATTCCTGTGGACCATTTTGATAGCGGATTCAAGTTTCCGCTTCTATGGGAGTTCGCCGAAATCTTTGAGCACTACGGAATGGTGCCGGGCCAGCTCGCGCCCAACACACTCGCCGTGATCTGCAGCTTCATCTCCTACTTGCGATCTGAAAAGATTGCTTTCTCGATGAATATCTTCCGCAAGATGTTCTCTAACCACTCGATAACCGCTTCTGGAGGCCGCCCCTACACGGGGTGATATATTTTTACTGTAGGGGAATGAAGGTTGTGTGCCTTCCCAACAAGATCCACAACTGGACCTCGAGGTTCTTGATCTTTGAAGGCGACCTAGGGTTCGCGCACACCTATCCGCAGTTGCGCGCGGACTCCGTCTTCAAGAGCGTGCCGCTAGACGCGGTGGAGTCCGCCATTGTCGAGTTCTTGGCCAATGCCAGGCTTGACATTGAGCATTACATTCTGCTACTGGCGAGGTTGGCGGATGTTTTGCCTGAAGAGAGTAAGCTTTTTGCGAACTAGCATTTTGCATCCGCAGCGACCTTGGTGTTAACCCATCTTTGTTTGCAGCGATCTTGGCGGTACCCGCCAACTTACCGCAGATGCCTAGCGGCTTTGTCCCTACACAGAGAGATAAGAAGCAAGAAATCGCAAGGAAGAGAAAGGAAGAAGGGGATCCTGCGGCAGATTACTCTTCTTCCGAAAGCTTTACGATGAGCGGCTTCGGAAACCGCCAAAAGGACCTTAGGGTAAACCCCATGATCCACTGGCACCGCAAGCACAAGCACGTCCGCTTGTCCACCGCGCTCCCCTCGTGGAAGAGTCCGCGATTAACCCGCCATGCCCATGTTGCAATTTCCGCTCTTTATGGAAAGCGCAATCTGAGCGACCTGAAAAAGGTTCCCGCTGACGACCTCCCCCTTCTAGCCTCCCAGGCGGGTGCGAATAGTGTGGTGACAACCCACTATATAGCCACCATGGCCAGAGACCTGCTAAAGCAGAATGAACAGCTTCAAAAAGATAATAAGGCGCTAAAGGAGAGGAATGCGCAACTGGGGAGGAAGCTTGTTCAGCAAAGAGAAGAGCTCGGGGTCAGTTGAATTCGCAGCGGCTTTAATTTGCTGTCCGCCGCGATCTGTCTGATGTTTGCTTTTTTTTGCGCAGGTCGCCTATGACTTAGAGAACAACAGCTTCCAGGCCTCCATGCTCCCTTTCGTGAAGGAAACCGTCGAGGTCGCCATTGAGCGACTTATCCGCGGCGGCTTTACAAAGGAGGGAGTGGATAGCGTCCCTTTCTTGGAGCTCTTCCCTGAGTTGGCACCGCAGGTCGCGGTGATGGAGCGGGCTAAAAAGGGCAAGGACATCATTGAGGAAGAGGAAGGCGAGGAAGTAGAAGAAGAAGAAGGAGGAGGAGGAGGAGAACAAGGCAAAGGGCAAGGCGCCGAGGAGACGGCGGACGGTACTGGCTCAAGCCAGCGAGTTGAAGATCAGTCCATCGAGTCAAGCACCTCTGCATCCTCCTATGCGGCCAGGAGCTCGCATAGCGATTCCGCCTCAAGCACAGGATCAGATAGTAGCGGAAGCGGCTCGGGGGACTACTCTCTAAAAGTCGACATTGTTGCCGAAAGCCCTACACCTCCAGAAAAGAAACAAAAGAGTGCAGATGATTAATGTATTTATTTTATCTTTTTTTTTATTTTGTAAATGGGGCGGACTCAAGACTGCAGTCCGCCGAATAGATAGAAAGATGTATAAATTTTTGATGAAATAGAAAGTATATTTTTGCATCTGTGTGCTTCCTGCAATGTTCTTTCTTTTTCTGCGTTTAATGCAATTAAGTTTGATCTGACACTTTGCAGTCTGCATGACACGCTGATAAATCATACTGAGCTTTTTAACTTGCTGATTAGAGACAATCATTGTCCGTCGTTGGAATGAGAAGAATTGCCAGGCGGACTCCGTTGAGTTCCAGTTGTAGTCCGCGAGATACAAAGATCATCTATAACGAGTCTTGCTGATTAGAGAATTCAACTTATCAATCCATTCATTGTCCGCCTTAAAAAATGAAAACGAAAATAGCCGGCTGATAACAATATCAGGATGACTTCATTGAGTTCTAGTAGCAGTCAGCAATTCTCTTTATTAACTTATCAAATGATAATATATGAAAACCATTCGGCGAACTTAGCTGATATAATTTCGCAGTTCGTATATATGCCAATAGAAATAATCTATAGCTTGTGGTCTCAAGGAAAACGTAGGACTGAACGGATACATAAAACCAGTCCGCCCAAGATAGAAATGACCTATAGCTTGCGACAAGGTGGGCAGGTGCGCATGGCATTGCTTTCCTCACCAGGCCACAGGCTATATGATCAACCCAAATAAAACCGGCGGACTGTGCGGATAAAGAAAACCAGTCCGCACCAGGAAGATTCCCTACGAAGAGCAAGATACTTGGCGCAACGGTTCCCTACCTTCTTGCCTGGAGTACAGTCTAAGCTGTGGGTCTCCTGCAGGCACTGCTTGAGGGTACCATGGAGTGTTCGAGGGTTACAAGCTAAGATGATCGGTGGGCAGGTGCGCATGGCATTTCTTTCCTCACCAGATCATCAAAGTTGTAACGATATCCCAAATGCGGCATGGTAGAGCTCTACACCCACCCTGCCCTCCATAATGCAGAGGTGGGGTCAGGTACTAGCCGGGATCCGAAGTTCAGAATCCTACCGCACTAGAGCCTACAAGCTCCCACTACACGGTGCGAAATCTCCTCGCAACACGTGGTCTTCGTGGTGTTACGCTAATGACAACAGCTCTAGGGGAGGTCTTGCTGAACTCGGCGATGTCTCCTGGTGTCAGGGAATCGTTATAGATCTTTGGGAGAGAAAGAGTGAACACTAGAAAAAGTGTCAGTATGAATCCTTTGATTAATAAAATGTATTTGCAAATGAAGCACAAGAAAGAAAGGAGAGTTCAAGAGCAGAACCTTTTTTGAAATCTTTCTTAACGTGTCATCTGTTATGATTACATAGACAAAACACTTGAAGAAGCGTTAGCAAGCAGTTTCTATTCATAATGACTCTTGAAGAGGATACACAAAGTAGAAAAAAGGAGGTTCAAGAATAGAAGCGTTTGAGATCATCCCCGCTCCATGTATGTGGCATATCCTCTCCTTCGTATGTCTACAAGCGGTAAGCGCCGCTCTTTAACGCTTCTTTGATAACAAAAGGGCCGGCCCAATTTGGATTAAGCTTTCCAACTAAAACAGCTCTTGCAGCAGCATAAATCTTCTTTAGAACTAGATCTCCCACTTGGAAGTGTTTGATCCTTACGTTCTGATCAAAGTAGCGGGCCATCCTTCTTTTGACCTCCTCCTATCTTATGGCTGCTTGATCTCTGATTGCCTCGATGTGTTCCAGGCTGAACCTCATCTCTTCATTATTCTACTCAAGCCAGTCCTCAATGCCTTCTCTTGCAAGCAGAACTCTAGGTGACGGGACTTAAAACTCAACTGGAATGAGTGCCTCTGAGCAATGAGAAAGTTTGAATGGAGTCTCCCCAGTTGCGGATGATGGCGTTGTCCTAAGGGACCAGAGGACTGATGGAAGCTGATCAGCCAAGCTGCCCTTGAGATTCTGCACTTTCTTTTTGAGCAAATTGAGGATCTGCTTGTTGGCTGCTTCAACTTGGCCATTGCTTCTGGGATGATGAACTGATGCAAACCGCAGCTCTGTTCCGATATGCTTGCAAAAATATATCATCTCTGAGTTGTTGAATTGTGGCCCATTATCAGTGATTATAGTCATAGGTATCCCATGCCGACAGACAATCTCTCCCCAAATGAAGTTTTTGACGACCTGAGTAGTTGTCTTAGCCAATGCCTTGGCTTCAATCCACTTGCTGAAGTAGTCGATCATTACGATGATGAAACGTCGTTGCCCGCTTGCCATGGGAAAAGGACCAATGAGATCCATCCCCCAAACCGCAAAGGGCCAAGGAGTTGCAATCGATCTGAGTGACTGAGCTGCTTGGAGTTGAAGTGGAGCAAACTTCTGGCATTGAACACACTTTCTTGCATAGAACTCAGAGTCTCTCTTCATAGTGGGCCAGAAATAACCCTGCCGCAGGATCCGTCTTTCCAGGGTTTGTGCTCCCAAGTGGCTTCCACACTCTCCTGAATGAACTTCTTGCAAAACAAGGGGAGCTTCTTCTTCTAAAACACACCGGGCCATGGTAGAGAGGAAGGTTCTTCTGTAGAGGATTCCTGCCACTAAGAAGTAGTGAGCTGCCTTTATTCTGAACTTTTTCTTATCTTTGACTGAATGGTGATAATCTCCCGTTGATAGATAGAGAATGAATGGGTCCATCCAGGAGGTACGTTTATCCACTTGCATCAAATCTCCTTCCACCACTGCCGGGCGGAAGAGCTCGGAAGTTGTTCCTCCTGAAGGCATCCCATACTTGGAAAGAAAATCTGCCTCCTCATTTTCTGTTCTGGGGATGTGCTCGATGGTAAAACTCTTGAACCTGCCGACTTCTATCTTCACAAGAGCAAGATATTTCTTCAAGATCGGCTCTCTTGTTTCGAAGTTACCGAGGACTTGTGACGCCATTACCAGAGAATCGGTTTTGATATGAACATGATCGATTCCTAGTTCTCTTGCAAGTCTCAAGCCTGCTAGCAGAGCTTCATATTCGGCCTGGTTATTGGTTACTGGGAAGTAAAAATTGATGGCCTGCTCCAGTTTGACGCCGTTTGGATTAATGAGGACCACCCCTGCTCCAGAAGTACTTCTGCCTGAGGCTCCATCCACATAGATGGTCCAACCCAAAGGTGACCTTTCTGCTCGATCAGAACTGGACTCTGCCATGTCAATTAGGAGGTCTGCTAGGACTTGAGCTTTGATGGCTATCTTGGGCACATAAGAGATTTCAAATTCACTCAACTCTATTGCCCACTTAGCTAGTCTGCCAAAATGCTCTGGTTTCTCCAACACACTTTTCAAAGGTTGATTGGTGACGACCTGCATTGAGTGTGCTTGGAAATATGGACGGAGTCTTGTGAGCTGACATGACTAGTGCCAAGGCTAACTTATCCAAGATCGGATACCGTGTCTCAGCACTCTTCAGGATATGGCTAACATAGTAAATTGGGAATTGTTTCCTGCTCTCTTCCCGAAGAAGAACGGAGCTGACGGCCTCAGGGCCAACCCCTAGGTATAAGAAAAGAATCTCTCCTGGCCGATGACTCTGAAGCAGGGGTGCTGAGGTCAGTTGCATCTTCAACTGCTCAAAAGCTTGGGAGCATTCTTTCGTCCACTCAAACTTGGATGCTCCTCGGAGAGTTTTAAAGAAGGGAGCACTCCTATCTCCAACCCGAGAGAGAAATCTTGCCAGACCTGCCAGCCTACCACTAACTGCTGAACTTCCTTAGGTGAACGAGGGGTAGGCATATAAAGAATGGCTTTCACTTTATCAGGATTTGGGGCAAGTCCTTCCGGAGTAAGGAGATGACCAAGAAACTTCCCCTTACTCGCCCCAAAAGTGCATTTCAAAGGGTTAAGCTTCATTTTGTATCTACGCAGAGTAGCGAACGTCTCTGCTAGATCTTGCAAGTGCAGCGAAAATGACTTACTCTTAATCAAGAGATCGTCTACATACACTTCTAGGTTTCTTCCCTTCTGGTGGTTAAACACACGGTCCATCATCCGTTGGTAAGTTGTACAGGCATTTTTAAGCCCAAAGGGCATCACAAGGTTGCAATAGCAACCATCATTAGTAATGAACGACGTGTGAGGAACATCAGGCTTATGCATTCTTATCTGGTGATAACCAGAAAACGCATCTAAAAAACTCATGTAAGAGTACCCTACCGGGGAATCAAGTAAAGAATCTATCCGAGGTAAAGGGTAGCAATCTTTAGGGCATGCTTTATTAAGTTTGGTAAAATCTACACACATTCGTCATTTTCCCCCTGGCTTTTTAAACATTACAACGTTTGATTTCCAGGTGGGATATTGAATTTCTTTAACAAAATTGGCCTTGAGGAGCTTCCCGACCTCTTCTCTTATTAGCTCAGCAAGCTTTGTTGCCATACCCCTCTTCTTTTGTTGCACAGGTTTGAAGCTGGGATCAACATTCAGGTGATGGCATGCAACATCCGTATCCACTCCTGGCACGTCTTCTGCTGTCCAGGCAAAGACATCCAAGTTATTCAGCAAGCAGGAAATCAGCTCGGCCTTTTGATCTTCAGGCAACTCCGAGTTGATGGAGAGCTTCCTCTCCTCCACCTCAGTAATGGGGACTCCTTGCGTCACCTGGGCAGGTTCCAGGTGAGCACCTTCATCAGCAGCAGCTTCTGAACTGGGAGATGCTTCTACAGCTGCTGCTGGAGCAAGGGAAGGGCTGGCTTCAACCATGTTGACAGTGCGGACGTAGCATTCCCTTGCTCTCATTAGGCCAGTCTTCCATTAGAGCTCTTGTCTCTTGTTAGAGTGATCAGTCTGGTGTCTGGAGACCCAAGAAGGTTCAGGCTCCGCAGCGAAAGGAATGAAATCCGTGTCTTGGCTCACACCTAACCCGGCACATCCTTCCATTCGCAAAGAACTTGATGGCAAGGTGGTAAGTGGAAACCACCGCTTGATACTTGTTTAACAGGGGCCTGCCGAAGATGGCATGGTAGCTGTTGGGGGCGTCAACCACTATGAATTGCACTTGCTTAGTTGCCCCTCCAAGCTTCACGGGCAAAATGACGCTACCTTCCACTTCTTTTCTCTCTCCTGAGAAACCATAGAGTGGCCCCTCAGTGGAAAGTAGATGCTTTTCCAGTCCTTAGGGCCTCAAAAGTAGACTTGAACAGGCGGTTGACCGAGCTGCCTGTGTCAACTAGAATTCTATCAACTGTGAAGTCCCCAACCATAGCCTTGATCACTACAGCATCATCAAACGGATTGGCTGTTTGGGGTAGATCTGCTGGACCAAAGGTGACAACCTCACTTGGAGGAGCAACGGAAGAAGAAGAGGCCACCTCTGCCCGGGTGACCCTTGAAATTGCAGATTTCCGAGTAGACTCGGTCCCTGCTCCACCATGGATAAAGAAGAGGCGTCCCAGAACCCCTTCATCATCTGCGTCGAAGCACTCCACCGGGACGTTGATCGACCCCAGACAGCCTTCGTCCTCGACCTCCACATATTCCTGGTATGCTTCGGTGACTTCTCTGCCCTTCGAGGTGGATGGCTTCGAAGAAGAAGGAGAATCCTTCTTGGCCAAGTCAATCTTGCCCTCGGCAAGCATCTTCTCTATCAGCATGTGAAGGGCCTTACAATCCTCGGTCAAGTTCCCCTTTTCTTTGTGGAATTGGCAATACTGTGCACTGTTCCTTGGCCTCCACACTTTCTGTGGCTCTTGCCTCCTTTCTTCTGATCTCCTTTGCAAGATCTGGATGACTTCGTCAAGGTCTAGATCTGTCGTGTCCTCCATAGGGATTGCATCAGATTGGCTCGGAGCAGTCAAGGCTGCTTGCTGGAGGATGGGAAGAGCTTGCAATGGAACGGCGAGAGTGGCGGCCAACGACAGTCTCTGCTCGTGAAACTGTTGATGGCCAAGGAAAGGTTTCTTGTGGCGGAAGTTCCTGCCTCTTTGAGACGGAGGCTGGAAGTCTGGGCGAGGGGGCTTGCTACGATAGGAAGAAGCGGAGGCATCCCTTCCTTCAGCCTTAGCTGTCAGGGATGAGACATAGGTTGGATTTGCGTTTTCTCCTTCAATGAAACGGTTGACCATGGCGATCAACTCTTGATAAGTCTCAGGTGCCTTAGTTGTTGCTTTAAACTTCAGGGGGCCTTCCCAGAGGCCATGGATCAAGGCAACCTTGTAATAATCGGGGTTCACATTCCTTACCCCTTGGATCTCTCTTTGAAATCGATCAACGAATTGCGCCACTGATTCATTGTCCCTTTGTTTGATTTCAAAGAGGGCAGCTGGCCCATTCTTCCTCTTTCTTGAGGTAGCAAACCTCAGCAACAACTGGCTGCGAAGCTCTGCGAAAGAAGAGATTTTGCCGGAAGGCAGCTCATAGAACCATTCTCTCGCCTATCCTCCGAGAGTGGTAACCAGGAGTTTACACTTGATTGCATCTGAGAGGCATCCCAAAGCAACTGCCCCCTCAAATGCTTGGAGGTGAGAGACTGGATCAGTCCCTCCTAAATAGAATGGGATGCGAGGCTCCCTGAAGTTGTTCGGAGCCAATTACCATCGGATTCGATAAACGAATGGAGATAGGGTCTCGAACTCTGCGGGGTAGAAGAGGTGGACTGAAGCCGGGGAGTCCGCGGGCTCGGCGCACTGGCGGTCAGCAAAATGAAGCTGGCGGGCAGGAGTGCCCCAGGCAGCTTCTCTGAAGAAATTCCTGAAAGCAAACTGCTCCTCCTGAGGGCACAGAGGGGCGGCGGACTGAGCAGGATTCCGAGGAGTGGCTGGCGACTGCCGAAGTGGAGTTCGGCGAGCTGGAGTCTGGCGGACTGGCGAGTCCGCTGATTCTGCTGCGGCCTGAGGAGCAAGCCGCTGGGCTAGCGCGAGCAGGGCTTGGCTGATTGCGTCGAGACGCTGGTCAGTCTGCTGGCGGGACTGCTCGGCCTTGAGGCGAGCTTGCTCAATTGCGTCCTAAAGAGAGTCCTCTGAAGAACTGGAGCGGTCTGAAGAGCGGGCTATGCGGTCTGACATTTCCGTCCGCTGAATTCAAAACACTACTCAAATCTGAAGGCCGCGTGTTAACTGTTGATGCACGAAAACACAAAGGGGGGGGGGGGGTCGAGTACCACCAGCTAACGGTTCGAGCACCGGGGAAAAGAGAAACTGCGAGTAGTAATCTACTAAGCGGATGAGAGCAGGAAGAACAGCAGGGCCGTGAGCCACGACAACAAAAGACTTCGCCCGTCGCGGCCTGAATGCCTCTCTTACGATGAGCTTTTCCCTTGATTGAAGAAAGATTTGGTTACAAGTGAAGGGAAAAGGTTGACAAGAGCAGAGCGAGGAGGAGTCCGCAAGGCACAAGATTCGAGTCCGCAGCCTTTTTCAAGTTGGCTCCTGGGTTCGAGTCAGCGTGGCTTGGGTGCACCACCTCCCCCCTATTTATAGGATAGGGGGCCTGCCCAAACGGGCAGGGCAAAAAGAACCGGCTGCCCGGGGTACAGGAGAACCTGGCAGCGGTGACGGGAAGCAAAAAGAAAGAACACGCCAGTCCGCGCTAAAGGGGCGGACTGGGCTCGCGGGTTGGAGCTTCGGTCTACTGCTGGGCGCGATCCTGCTGGATGACGGTGGCCTGGGCGGACGAGACACTGCGTCCGCCTAGGTAGAGAAACCAGAGATCTCGAGGCATTGTGGACTGGCAAACAGAGTGCCGTGTCCGCCGCTAGGGGATCATCCTGGTGGCCGATTGTTGTTACTTTGTTGGACTGGGCGGACTGCCTAATTGAGTCTGCGAGTGTTGAAAGGGGGTCTTGGCATCTTGTAGGATGTTGCGGACTGAGGGGTTAACACCGGGGCTCCTTCCGTGCTGAGTGGATGGTTGGGTTGTGTTCTCGTGCTTACTCCCGAGGCCCCTTCCATGCCACAGTCATGTGGAATTTGCATGCGGTGTGAGTCAACACGGGGTGTCGTAATCCTAGGTTAAGGATAGTATGGTAGGTCTATGGGCTCGCCGATCGTCACACCGACGGGAGTTGACAGTTAGACTTTGGGCTGTTGGGCTGTGTCCTTGGTGTTCACATCTCGGGGCCCTTTCCGTGCCAAGTGAACGGTTGGACTGTGTCCTCGTGCTTTCTTTCGAGGCCCCTTTTGGGTCACACAAGGTTAGTTCGGGGATGTGTTCTCGGTGCACATCTACCCGAGACCCCCACTGGGCCATAGTACGCATGGGCTCCGCTGTTGTGTTCTTAGCGTTGAAGCGTACGGAGGCCTAGGTGAAGCAGTATGGATGCCCTCCAAATAGTAGAGATGCCCGCTCTACTGTCACTGACTAGCCACGACGGTTGATGCCTGAGAGGTTAGCTACCTGCTCGAATTGTGGGAACTATAGTCTGTGTCGACATAGCAATTGCATGTGCTTGAACATGGGTGAGTCATTGCATAACATGCATACAATTTCATTTCATTGTACAACAAGATCCTCATCGTATAAGATTGTATGGGCACTCCTATACGATGAGTTACTTTATTTAAAACGATCCTTAACCTATAAGATTGTATGAGCATCCTTATAAGTTAAGTTACTTACTTGCTGTAGTTACTTGTACTTGTTGAATTACTATTGCTTAAGTAGAACTGCTAGTTTATAATATTGTTATTCATGTACTATTACCACCTGTTTATACCTGTTTTACTACTTGTATATATTACCCTTGTTCCTTTCCTCTACTCGGTGCCGAGGAGTCGCCGGGGGAGCGGATGTGAAGCCACTTCGTCTTTTCGACTAATGGTTGCTATGTCTTCCATTTAGGAGGTCTCCCCACAGGTAGAGCAGCCGCAGACGTTACAGCATGACAATAAGGACAGGACGACAGGGCCTGATGTGACGGTGCCGTCGCTACCGTCGGTTACAGATGTGAGTGTTGAGCGACTCTGATGTAGCTGTTTTGGGCGTTTATTAGATGTACTCTGATATATTGTAGAAGCATGTTTTGGCTTTTCTTATTTGCTGTATTTGTACTATATACTTGGTGTGGATTTGACTTCTCTTGTTTAAACTTTGGTTGGGTTGGCATATGTATGTTGATATTGATTGTTGCCGGCGGAATAGACGTCTTGGGTTACAGGTTAGCTCGTGCGCTAATACTACCGCAAGGCGGCTGTTCCGGGCATAAGACCCCCTTCGTGCTGTGTTTTGGGATCTAGGAGGGGGGTCTTACAAATGGTATCAGTTTGCCACGATCCTCAACTAAAAAAGTTATTCAACAATGGTACCACCGCCGTTCGATTAGTTAGTTTGGGGACAAACTGACGTAGCAGAAGCAATGGTGTGCCCATATGTAATTCACAATAAGTTTGTCCAATTTTGACCTTAAGATTAGGCAACCTGACCATACGTTTGTGTTTTACGTGTAGATTCCAGTGCATGCTGAGCCGATGGGGGGCACTCCTGCCCCTTCCATACCCACTCAGTTCCAACAATCCGAGTTGCGGCAGACTCTCACCACCATCCTGGATACCTTTAGGGCGCAGAAGCCTCTGGTGCAACAACAGGCTCCGGGCTCTAACGGGTTGAGCAACTTTCGGGCCCTCTCCCCTCCCGACTACCTCGGGACCGAGTCGGCCGTACGCACGGAGGAATGGCTTGACATGGTGCATGAGTTGTTGGCGGGGATTCGTTCCCCAGCCAACATGGCTGTGATGTTGGTGGTGTCCGTCTTGGATTCTAAGAGGTGGTTGAAGTCCCTCATGGGCTCCACCTTCCAAGGCCGAGTTTATACAGAGATAAGTTAGAGTGAGTCCTCGGATGTCTTCTTGGAGCACTTCATTCCCACATCTACTCGAAATGAACTCGAAGAGAGGTTTCTGCTGCTGAAGGAAGGATCAAACTCAGTTACGGAATATCAGCGAGAATTTCAGCACCTCGCGAAGTTCGCGACTTCTTATGATTTGGATTATCGAGGATTCGCCAAGCGTTTCTACAAGGGTCTGCGAGATCCCCTAAGGCAGGCACTTTTGTTTATAGCAGACGCTAGCTTGGCGGAGATTATCGATATGGCAAAGAGATTGGAGGTGGATCACTTGAGTAGTGGTAAGAGACCTGCGTAGGGCATGATAGAAGCTGGCCCAAGCTATAGTAGAAGGCAGGACTTTAGGAGAGGAAGGGGACATCAAAGAGGTGGAGGACGTTTCCACCGAGATTTTAGAGGGATCATCCAGTTCTGCAGCCACCTGTGTTGCCTCCACCGCCTCAGCCTCAACAATTTCAACAACCTCAGGGGCGTTGTGGGCTGGTGTCTTTTGAATGCAACCAGCCAGGCCACATTCGGCGTTTCTGCCTGCAGTTGTTTGGGAATGTCCCTCCTGCTCTCCCTCCGGCAGCTCCGCGGGGGCGGGGTTACATGCGTGGTCGAGGACGAGGACCACGAGAAGGAAACCCCGGCCCTGCTCGGGATAAAGTGTACGCGCTGGACATGGCGCAAGAACGGAATCTCCAAGATGTGATTGCAGGTATGATTTAAGTAATTATCACGTTTTCATTGTTTAACTTAAAGTTACTTGAGACATACTAGACACCTAGTAATAAGTTTTGGTTATTGGTACTTAGGCACCGTGATATTTGGCGGGAAGATGGCCCATGCGCTGTTTGATACCGGTGCCTCACACTGCTTTGTGTCTGAGGACTTCATTAAGGACATGAAGGGCGTACAATACTTTACTGGTATATCCCGACGAGTGCGCCTCCCGGATGGCTCTGATATGACCACAACCGCCAAGTGCGAGCTAGAGATATTCATTGGGGGAAAAGCCTTTGATACGCCTGCCACGATCTTGAGAATGTCGGAGTTTGACATCATTTTGGGCATGTCGTGGTTGGACTGAAACTTTGTGAGGATTGACTGTGCAGAGAAACGAATCTACAAGAGACATGGAGACACCGACGTCATCTTCCAAGGTATTAGCTTCTCACCTCGTATGTTGTTATGTTCAGTTCAGGCAGTAAAAGCCCATATGAATGGGGATGAAGTCTTCATGATCTGTTTTTAGTTGAAGGAGATGGTGTTGGATATGAAATATGTACGGGTAGTGCGGGATTTCCCCGAGGTATTTCCTGAGAAACTGCCAGGATTACCCCCGCATAGAGAAGTTGATTTTCAAATTAATCTAGTACCGGGTGCCAAGCCTGTAACCAAGGCCCCTTACCGAATGGCCCCGAAGGAACTCGCAGAGTTTAGAGTTCAACTGCAAGAACTGGTGGAGTCAGGGTTCATTTGCCCCAGTTCATCACCCTGGGGAGCCCCTGTATTGTTCATGAAGAAGAAGGATGGAACCCTGCATTTGTGCATAGACTATCGCGAACTCAATCGACTGACGGTGCGGAACACTTATCCCCTACCTCGGATCGACGAGTTGTTTGATCAACCTGTGGGAGCGCATTATTTTTTTAAGCTGGACTTGCGCTCAGGGTATTATCAGTTGAGAATACAAGAAGGGGACATCCAGAAAATGGCCTTTAGTTCAAGATATGGGTTGTACAAGTTCATTGTAATGCCGTTTGGGATCACAAATGCCCCTTCGGCATTCATGAGCCTGATGAACAAGGTATTTGAACAGTATTTGGACATCTTCGTCATTGTTTTCATCGAAGACATCTTGGTCTACTCAAAGACGGAGGAGGAGCATGTCAAGCACCTGACCTTGGTATTGAAGAAATTGAAGTAGCATGCCTGGTTCGCCAAGTTCTGCAAGTGCGAATTCTGGATTAAAGAGGTTGCTTTCATGGGGCATGTGATCAGTGGAGCAGGGCTAGCAGTGGATCCGGCCAAGGTGCGTGCAGTGAAGGAGTGGTCGCCCTTGAAATCAGCAGCCGATGTGCGTAGCTTCCTTTGACTTGTCGGGTACTATCGCAAGTTCGTGAAAGGATTCTCTAAGATTGCCCTCCCTCTTACTTCATTGACAAAGAAATATGTGGCATTTGAGTGGACAACCCAATGTGAAGTGGCGTTCCAGGAGCTGAAGGATAGACTTACCTCCGCCCCCATCCTTGCACTTCCGTCTAGGAAGGAAGGATTTCAAGTTTACACTGCCCATCATATCAAGGGATGGAAGCGGTATTGATGCAGCACGAGCACGTGATTTCTTATGCTTCAATACAAATGAAGAAGCATGAAATCAATTACCCGGTTCACGATTTGGAGCTAGGAGCAGTGGTGTTCGCGTTGAATGTTTGGAGGCATTATCTATATGACGTCCACTACGAGATCTTTTCAGACCACAAAAACTTGAAGTACGTTCATACTCAGAAGGAGTTGAACTTGAGACAACGGCGGTGATTAGAATTTCTATGCGACTATGAGTTCACCATGAACTACCACCCCAGAAAAGCGAACTCAGTAGCTGATGCGTTGAGTAGAAAATTACCAGGCTCTAGCCTAGAGTCTCGGTTGATGAGTATGGAGTTGGCTTGGATGATTGAGGAGATGGATAATACTTTGATATTTTAGGCTCCTTCGGCAGAGTATACTGAGTACTTGACAAGCATAAGCATAGTTTGTGATATCCGGGACCGAATTACAGTGGAGCAAGGAATGGATGCGGCTCTGGCCCCGGCAATCATGTCAATCGAAGATGGGACTACCGACGAGTATACACTAAAAGATGGCCACGTTTATTTCCGCGGTCGGCTCTACATTCCCAAAGGCGGTAAAATCCGGAGGATATATTGAGAGAGGCACATTTCTCTCAGTATTCTGTGCACCCGGGTATTGCCAAGATGTACGCCGACTTACGGAAGACCATGTGTTGGCCGGGAATGAAGAAAGATGTCTGATATTTTGTTACACACTACGAAGTTTGTCAAAGGGTGAAGGCGGAATGCAAGAGTCCAGGTGGTTTGCTACAATCGTTGTCCATCCCCGAGTGGAAGTTTGAGGTTGTCTCCATGGACTTCGTCCATGGATTATCTCGCTCACGCTACGGGAATGATTCGGTGTGGGTGATAGTTGATCGGCTGACGAAAGTAGCCTGGTTTTTCCCTATGAAGAAAGAAGCTCATGTGGATGTCTTAGTACGCCTCTTTGTGGAGCAGTTCGCATGGTATCACGGCGTGCCTAAGACGATCATGTCTGATCGTGATGGTCAGTTTACCTCCAAGGAGTGGAAGGTGGTTCAGGCGTATTTGGGTTCGCGTCTTACCTATAGCATCGCGTTTCATCCTCAGACGGACAGGCAATTTGAAAGGACCATCCGGACATTGGAAGATTTGTTGAGATTATGTGTGTTGGATAGAGGAGAGCCGTGGGAAAGGCTCTTACCATTAGTAGAATTCTCCTACAACAACAGCCACAAGGCTAGCATCGGCATGGCTCCTCATGAAGCTATTTATGGAAGGAGGTGTAGAACCCCCCCTGTTTTGGGTGCAAGATGAAGACCCGAAGGCTTTGGGTGTTGAATATATTGATTATACCGATGCAGCGGTTAGGCAGGCGAAGTAGTATAATGCAAGACACCGGATGGTGGAGTTTCAAGTGGGTGATAAGGTGTTCCTAAAAATCCGACCGATGCATGGAGTGTCACGTGTGCATGGTATGAAAAAGCTCAGACAAAGGAATGTTGGGCCTTATACTATATTGGAAAGGATTGACTCGTTGGCCTACCTGTTGGAGTTACCGTCTGAGCTAGAGAACCTCCATGACGTGTTCCATGTGTCGTCGCTTTGGAAGGCGCTGCTGCGGCCCGATCAATACATCACCACAACTGATGGTGCTGTGGCGTCTAATAGGTCTGTGCGACTAGAGCCGGTGCGGATCGTAGATAACGAGACAAGAATATTGCGCCGCAAAAGTGTCCCCTAGGTGAAGGTGCTATGGTTTAATCATGGGAAGGAGGAATACACATGGGAGCCGATGGACTTGATGCAAAAACGCTACCCGGAATTATTTCCCCAAGGTAAATTTTGTTTAAAATCATATTTTACCTTCTGTCATGCTTTTCTCCCATAGCCTTAATCTGATTTCGTGGATGAAATATTTTATTTTATTTATAGGATTTGTAACGTCCCGATTCGCACTAGGCCCTCGTGCATATTTTAGAGTCAGGAGAGCTAACTTGGGCTCAGGGAGTGCTGGCAACTGGGTTGTACTGGTAAATAGGAGGAGAAATCAGTCAAGCATAGGACATGGGTAGAGACACATGTGTGTCCCTACCCATGTGAGAGAGGCCAGCTCTTGATTCAATGACTCTAGTATGTCCAGAGAAGGACACGAGTAGTGACACGCGCATGTCACTACCCATGTGAAGTGAAACGGGTAGAGACACAGGCGTGTCCCAACCCGTGTGTGTGTCGAGTTGGGCTGGACAAAGCGTGTCGAGATTGACAAAGTGTGTCGAGATCGACGAAATTTATGACACGGGTAGAGACACATGCGTGTCCCTACCCGTGTGTCTGTGTGTCGAGTTGAACTCAACGAGGTGTGTCGGGATCGACGAAGTGTATGACACGGGTAGCAACACGGGCGTGTCCCTACCCATGTGTGTGTCAAGTTAAACTCGACAGAGCGTGTCGAGTTCGACAAAGTGTGTCGAGATCGACGAAATGTAATACACGGGTAGAGACACGGGCGTGTCCCTACCCTTTTGTCGTTGTGTCGAGTTGAGTTTGTCGAAATTTATCCAGAGAAGGACACGACCAGAGAACTCGGCCGTGTCATGTGGACACAGTTCGGGACAAGGGCGTGTCCCTACCCGTGTCGAATATTGAACCGACACTAAAACCGTCGTTGATGCTTCGCCCAAGCAGGACACGGGTAAGGACACGGGTGTCACAACCCGCATTTTCTTGACGATTACACTGCATCAGAGCAAGAGAAAATACGTGTCGTGATGCCACGTCATGCAGGGGATAACTGCGCACGTTCAGGCAAAACTCCAGACCTTATATTTTAAGGAAAATCATAGTTTAATATGAAAGAAAACCAGTTATATTTAATGGTCGTATCCCTTGGCACAGTGGATCAGCTAGTCCACAATTAAAAGTATATTTATACGCTGCGGAAAATACTTTGGTTAAATTGAGTTGACACCCTAAATGAGCATAAGTGTCCCCGAGGGACGACTCATGGTATGCCAACCCAAGCCGGGGCAAAAGGTGGTGGCCACAGCTCTCCACATAAAACCACCCCTCCAGAGGCACCAAAACTCCACCACCTGCCACAACCCAAGAGTCGGCATGCAAAAACTAGCCGAACACCCAATACCCCACCTAGGGAATAGGGAAAAGTCACACTAACAATCCTAAGGAAACACACGAACCGAAGGCAGAAACGTCGAGACCACTCGACGCGGCGTTGAGTAAGCTCCACTCACTTGACGCCAAAATACTTAGCCGCAAAACCTACGCTGGATGACAGCGTTGAGTGAACTCGGCTCACTCAATGCTGTCAGCGCTTTCTACTTAGGTTAAACATAAATTTTAGTTAAAACCATAGCCTAAACTCTCTCAACGCGTGGAAATAGAGAGTTGGAAATTTAATTCCAACTCTCCCTTCTATCCTATCTACTTGGGGCTACCGCAACTATACTTAAACTACAACTAAACACAACCATACCCTAATTCTAGCTACCCACTGGACACCAAACCTCGAATAAAAAAATAAAAAAAAGACTAGCCAAAATTCCTAGACAACCTAAATCGAACATGGCTGAATGAAGGAAAATGTCCACCTGCTTCTCTAACTTTTAGGGAGGAAATAAAGAGAACAGAGCTATTGCACAGGAAAAGAAAACAGAGTAGGAGTTAGAAATAATTTGTCAAGGGCAAGGGAGCCACTTGCCTCTACCTCCAGGAAAAACAACAACTATCTCCAAAGCTTGGCACCGGCGGCAAGATCGGCCACCTAGAAGACCAAAACTAAAGCTTTGAGGAAGAAGAAGAGAAAACCCGAAAAACCCTAGCTCTTAAGACAACCCTAGAACAAAAGATACTTACCTAGGAAGGAAGATCTAGGCGAGAGCAAGCCAAATCTGCAGACACACGAGGAAACCGAGCTAAAATCCTCAAGAAATCACCGGCCAAAACCCAACACCACCTCCTCCCAAAACCTTCCGCTGGAAGCTTCTCCAGAATCGGGAACGAAGAAATGAGGGGGAAAAACAACTCACGGCATAAAAAGAAGCACTCTAGAAAACAAATACGGAACACGCTCCAGACACGCCCGTGACACGCCTGTGTCATGTCTGACAGGCCCGTGTCGCGGGGCGTGTACCCCCTCACCTAAACACTCGACGATCATTGAGTTCAGCTCGACGAAACAGGGGTCACGCCCTATGACACGCCCGTGTCAGATCCGGCATGCCCGTGTTAGGGGGGCGTGAACTCACCCAAACGCCGCTCGACGAATCGTCGAGCGCAGCTCGACGAATCGTGGAGCGCACGAATCGTCGAGCGCAGCACGATGAATCGTCGAGCGCAGCATGATGAACCGAAGGGGACACGCCCGGTGACACGCCCGTGTCACAGGATGTGTTCCTTCCAAAAACACCTGTCGACCGAATTTCGTCGACCACACAACCGAGATCTCTACCCGAGCATGACACGGCATGGGTCACGGCCGTGACCCAGGCCGTGTCACCCAAACATACACAAAAAACAGCTAAACTCCTTAGCTAAAAAAAAGAAACAAGGCACCAGCCTAATAAGCTCGACCACACCAGGCCATGCACAACACAGCTAACATAACAAACGTCAAAACGACGCTATGGCACATATCTAAACACCCAAGCCACGAAAACCGCACCATATCTAAACACCCAAGCCACGAAAACCCGCACCATATCTAAACACCCAAGCCACGAAAACCCAAGTTTAGGTGAACCATATCTAAACAATAAAGCATTCCAGACGACCCAAGAAATTTATAGTGGTTCACCTAAACTTGGGTACATCCACTCTTCTACCACCCTGGTAGGAATCCACTACAGGTTTTTGATCATGTGCCCTGCCACCACAGGTTTTTGCTCAGGTGCCCTATCACCACAAGTTTTTGCTCAGGTGCCCTGTCACCACAAGATCTATTTTTTCAAGAGAGATCTAACAAACCTTTGAGCTTTTGATCAGGTGCCCAAAAACTGAAGGGGTTAACTTTTGAAGAAGCTTACTATCTTCTGCTTCAATTCCTTCTAAGGACGGCAGCAGCAGGATGTAATGGTTTACATCAAGCCGCTCCCCCTTGAAGAAGGTGTAGATTTCCTTCTCCACGCCGTCCAAGCCGCCGCTGTCGAAGGCGACCTCTTCACGAATTTGCGGGTTGACCGGTAGCAACCCCAGGTTTCCCTCGAAGATGAGAAACCGTTCCGACCAGTTGGCGATCTTGTTCGCCAGGTTTACGATCTTCAGCCCCCTGCAGCCGAAGTACAAATGCCCCCGGAAGATCCTTGTCCCGAGTCAGGGATAGACCTCACCGAGAAGCATTCCCGGAACAGCCTTATAGAAATTCGGACTCTTTCCGACCTTAAGTAGGAGATGAAGCTATATATGGTGGCTATAGAGTTTGGTGGCAGTTGTCCTGGCACAACTCCATAATGGTCGAAGACCGCCACGGCCTCCATCATGACCGGCAAGCGGAAACTTCAGTCAAAGTGGTCGATGGGGATGGCGATCTGATTGGCGTTTGATGTGTTAATCCGCTCGTCCTGCAGCGGATGCCGCACGACTAGGGTGCTTCCCTGCATATGTTTCTCTATGAAGTCGTCCAGCTCGGCTTTTGTAAGCCGACATTCTTTGTGGTCAGCGGAGTGGAATGCGGAGGCCGCGTCAGTCCTGACCGCAGAGGCCTTATCAGACCGCAATGAATTGGACTTATCCCGCATCTTTTCTGCCTTGTGATGAAATCTCCAGGGCCAGCTCTATTTATAGAAAACCAGTGCAGGTACAGTACTCAACGTCAAATCGCGGCTAGCCGTCACTCCGCGTGACCTAAATTTGCATGAAATACAGATCAGCGCAACGAATAAGCCGCAGTATAGTTCGTCAGTCCGTCCGACTACATCCCTGCACTTGGAATAATTTCGTGGCAAGTCATGTGGATATCAAACTGTCAAGCCATCGATCTGTTCGCCAGACCGCGTGGCTACTTTCCAATACTTAGATTTTTCAGAACAAAGCACAGGCATGGTGATCATAAATACAAACTGCATACGCCGCAAACAGTTCACAGCATATTAAAAATACAACAGTTTATAACAGCCAAATTGTCCAACATCCAGCAGAAAAATATATATTACAACATAATATTCAATTGTCTGCGCGGCTTAGATCTCTCAAGTCGCTTAACCTTGCTTATCGCCGTTCAATCTGTCTCGTCCTATTCGTGCGACCTGTTCACCGATTTGCACAATCGCGACGTACACCCGGATAACCAGATTATGATGAGAGTGCAGAGACCGATTAACCCGCGCAGTGTCGCGTTCTACTCTCGCAAATGGGATCATTGGGATCGCCTGAACCCCCAGCCCGCTTGAAGCTACGGCTTGTCTGGGCGCCGCGGCCTCCGATGGATTTGAAGTCTCACCGAAGGCCGGGCGGCCAGTAACCAGTAGTTTTCCAGAGGTCGGCAGTGCAGTCCGCTGCTCTCCTCTGGTCTCCACTGGCAGATCTCGGTTTTCGCCGTCCTCAACGTGTGGAACCTCTTCTCTGTCTCCTTCTAGCCACTCGGCCATCAGCAAATACTTCTCTGCCCTCTCCTGCTCCAAGGCGACATGCATCTCTGCAATCTTCGTCTCAGCAGCCTCCATCGCGGTCTGCAGCTCAGACTTCAACTTTATGGTCTCCTGCTCAAGCGCAGTTTGCAGCCTTGTGGTCTCCTACTCCGGGATGGTTTGCAACTTTTGGATCCTTTTCTCGGCTCCTCCTCGGCAACCCGCTTTTCTTCGTCCCTAACCCGCATGGTTTCGGCGAGCACGTCCAAAGCCGCCTGCAGTGTGTCGACCTCCTTCTGGAAGTCGGCCATCTCTTTCTCGCGAACACTTGGCGGAGGCGGAGGCGGCGGCAGCATAGACATAAATGATGTTAAGTCGCCCGGTTTCATCACGGTCTCCGGTTCACCTGCAGAAGATAAACCACAGTCAGGTTCAGCCGGATAATTGCGACCTTCTAGCAAGGAAATCGGTAGGATAAGACCGCCAGTTTGATTTTTATCTCCTTCAGAGGTCGCGGTATGGTTTTTAAACACTGTCCGCCTGAATCGTTCGGGATCTATCCTCTTTAGCTTTTCTTTCCATAGCTGCTCGGTTTCTTTTAGCTCGGCTTTTCAGTTGGGTTGTGTTCAGGAAAAAGCTGGCCGGCGGATTTAATATTATGTTCGCCCCCTTCTTCCTTGACCGCGGCTTATAGAAGTTAACAATTCGCTTAACTTCCCTGTGTTTACCTTGCAGCAATGGAAGTTAGGTCGCCACCAGCTTCTCGGCGATCAACTTCCTCATCTCCTCCATTTTCTCTCGAAGCTTCAGTTTCTCGGCTCCTTCAGAAGCCGTGGAAGCCGGATCGCCGGGCTTCTCCCCAATGACCTGGACCTCGAGGCGGTCAACCTCCTCAGAGGCCCCTGGAGTCGACAATAGCGCATCCTACTGCTGGAGGGTTTCCATGCCCTTGAAGAGATCGCTAAGCATCTCACTAGCCGCGGATACATCCTTCGGCTCGTTCGGCTTGAATGCTGGTGTGGACGGACTCTCGGGTACCTCCTTCTCGTGCGGCCTATGTTGAAGACTGTCCGCGCCGGTCTTTACGGAAATATTCCGGTTTCCGGCCTGCATCTTCCTCATCTTCCTCTTCATCCTTTCCTCAAGGGTCTCGCTCCTTTTCTTCTGCCGTTTCAAGGAGCCGAACACCATTTCAGTCCGTTTGCTCTGTTAAGCCAAAATCCGTCCGGTCTCCAGCGCCTTCTCCGGCTCGTTGTCGTCCACAACGATTAGGTCGACCTTAGCCGGCAATTCGCACAGTTTGCCGGATTCAACACTTTTCTCCTCCGTCTCACCTATTTTTAAGTGTGGTTCGCCTGATGGAGAGAAAGTCATATCAAAGGATTTGGTAGTTTCGGTTTGTGGCAGGGCCATCTTCGAAACTGCTTTTTGATCTGTTGCGGCCTGCGATGATTCGCCGACGGTCTGTGTCGGCCTCTTTTCAGATCCAGAAGCCGCTGGAGTCACCGGCTTCCCAATCTTCTTCGCAGGCTGTCGGTCAGAGTCATCCGGTTTCTCGCTCCGATTTTTCTTCTTTTCAGTCGACTTCTTGTCGCGGGCTAACATCGATGACATGACATCCATCTTGTGAAAGATCGTGTCGGCTTGCAGAATTCTGACCTCAAGTGGCGAGGAGCGACCCGCGGCTTTGCAGAGATCTTGAAGAATGTCAAGGGCCAGGGGGTTTTATAGACGACGATGAGGCAGTCGCGGTCTCCAGCTTAGTTCTACATTTTCGAAGTTTTTTCGGAACTTAAAAATGTGCGGGGATTATGTTAAGCCTGGAATCCGCAACCTGTTCGCGCAGCTTTCCAGACCAGGCGACCTGATCTTTCTAGCCGCCAAGTCTCCCGAATCGGCCGGTCACCAGAGGGCGGTCTGGTCGGCTAGCCGTATATTAGATCAACTTGTCTGGTCATCTCCGAAGCTGGGCGGTCTCCATGCCAGACCGCCGCTAGCGCCGGCCCTGCAGTCCGGCCGGCTTCCTCTGTTTCTCCTTCTTGTAACTGTTTCTTACCTCAAATAAAGGAAAGCCCGTCGCAGGAGTGACATTTAAGACGCGTCGGGCGAACTCTGCTGTTGTCGCTGCCAGCGGCATCTTTTTCCGTCCTTTAGCTATGACCGCTAGTAACCGACTAGTCGACAGTCTCCTCCTTTCCCTTCCTTCCCCCGGTGCTCGAACCGTTACCTGGTGGTGCCCAACTCCCTGTGCGTTTTCGTGCATAAACATTTTGCTTCAACATCAATCGACTAGTCTTCTCAGAGAATCTTGAAAGAGAAGACATCATCACTTTTGTTTATTTTCATAAACTCTGTACAGGGTTATAACTCCCTTCAAAATTTAAACCACTTGGTTCTTAAGTCACCTGATCAAAAGACTTATATTGGTTTTTTGGCACCTAATGAAAAGCTCAATGGGTTGTGAGATCTCCCTTGAAAAAATAAATCTTGTGTTGGCAGGGCACCTGAGCAAAAACCAGTGGTGGCAGGGCACCTGATCAAAAACCTATAGTTGATTCCTACTAGGGTGGTAGAAGAGTGGATGTACCCAGATTTATTGGGGAACCACTATAAATTTCCTTGTATCGTATGTGATTGTTATTCTTCTTATTTGTGTGTTGTGATTTTTGTTTTCTTTATATATATATATCACTTGTTTTTAAACCTGTTATACAACTAAATCAAAATTTTAAAATACCTTATTCACCCCGCCTCTAGTGTAAAGTAAATCTATCCCTCTCTTACAATTAGTATCAGAGGCCACTTTCAAGGAGAAATCTTTACAAAAGGTGTGAAATTTTGAAAGCCCTTAGCCATATTTATATATTATTAAAGTTTTGAAGAGAGGCACACGTACCTTTTTCAGAAAAGACTCTTCGTATCAAATAAGCAAAACTTAGAAAAAAATTCCTGACCTTCAGAGATTCGTTAAAATGACTACAGAAAACTTGATAAATTCTTTGAAATGACTCGTGAACACTACAGTAATTTGTCGAAATTAGACGTGAAGAAGTTTTGATATCACGAGAAGTCTTGATAAATTCATTGAAATCACACTTGTATACTCGACGAAATTTTCTTGGATTTCTTGAGATGTTCAATTCATGTACTTTGACTGATTTTTCGACTTTATCATGACTCTTTGTTGAACATAGCAAGTTCCATTTTGAATAATGAGAACTTAGCCTCATCCAGTGGCTTTGTAAATAAATTTGTAACTTGCTTATCCGTCGGGACATAACTGTGTTTGATGTCCCTGTTCTCCACATGCTCTCAGATGAAATGATACCTTATCTCGATGTACTTTGTCCGGCTGTAAGAGACTTGATTGTGAGCAATTGCTATAACACTGGATGAGTCACAAAATATTGTAGTCTCCTTCAACTTCATGATGTAATCTTCAAGCTGATTCCTTATCCATAGAAGCTTTGAACAACAGTTGAATGTAGAGATATATTATGACTCATTAGTTGAGATTGCAACACAATTTTGCTTCTTACTGCTCCAAGAGATAAGCCTTCTTCCTACGAACTTACATGTCCAAAAAGTGTTTTTCCTATCATCCCCGCTCTCTGTAAAGTCAGCATCTGAGAAACAAGTTAGTTCGCACTCATTACTTCTTGGGTAGGGGAATCCAAGATTTGGAGTACCTTTAAGGTATCTCAAAATCCTCATTGCAACGACATAATGAGATTCCTTAGAGTTTACCTAGAATCAAGCAAATACACATGTTGAAAATATTATGTCTGGTATACTAGCAATAAGGTAGAGCAAGGATCCAATTATGCTTCTGTACTTGTTTTGATCAAAAGGTTTTCCTTTTCTTATCCTTGTCCAGAGTCATAGTTGAACCCATTAGAGTCCTCATTGAGGTTGCGTTCTCCATTCCTAATTTCTTAAATAACTACTTGATGAACTTCGCCTAAGAGATGAAAATTCCATCTTTAGATTGCTTCAACTGAAGTCCTAATAAATACTTCAGCTCTCCAATTTTGCTCAATTCAAACTTCCCTAACATCAAGTTAGAAAACTTATTGCAAAGGTAGTCATCCGTTGATCCAAAAATAATGTCGTCAATATAGATTTCCACTAGCAAAATTTTGTCTTTAACTTCCCTATGTCTTATCTATTTTTCCCCTTATGAACTTATTCTCAATGTTAAGCCCGGAATCTGCGATCGGTTTGTGCAACTTTCAAGATCAGGCAGCCTGGTTCTTCTAGCCGCCAAGCATATCAAGCCGACTGGTCGTTAGAGACCGGGCGGCCTGTGCATTCTAGCCGCTACCCACGTCAAGTCTGTTTCTCATCAGAGAAGTCGGGCGGTCTCCAGATTAAGCCGTCGTTAGCTCCGGCCCTGCTCAACATCAAGGCCCAGCACCTAGACCATCAGCTTGCCAGGAGGAATCCGCCAGGCCGTGCGGCTTACCTCCTTTCTCCTTTTCTGCTCATTTGCTGCCCCTCACCTCTGCCCGGTTCTCCTGTACCCCGGGCAGCCGGTAACTTTAGCCCTGCCAGTTTGGGCAGGCCCCCGAGCCTATAAATAGGGGGAGGGTGCTCTCCCCAAATGACGCTGATTCGTATCATGGAGCTCGCTTGTTAAGAGCTGCAGTCTCAAGTCTAGTGCTTTGTGGCTTGCAATCCGGCCGGCTTCATCTTTTCTTTCCTTCTTGTAACCACTTCACTTTGAATAAAAGGAAAGCCCGTCGTAGGAGTGGCATTTAAGCCACGGCGGGCGAACTCTTCTGTTGCCGCAGCAAAGGCCTCTCTTTCTGTCCATTAGCTACGACCGCTAGTAACCGACAATTCAACAGTCTCCTCTTTTCCCTTCCTTCCCCCAGTGCCCGAACCTTTAGCTGGTAGTGCCCGACTCCCTATCCGTTTTCATCCATCAACAGTAACAGATGACCTTCAGATCTCGATTAGTCGATAAAATCAGCGCTCTAGTGGGTCAGACTGCTCTTGCTACTAAAGCACGGCGTCCTATCGAGCAGGCCGCGACTACGCCCGCTAAGGTTTTCAACCCGCCTCCAGCACTGTAGAACGTGTTGATCTACCCGCCAGCGTTTTTGCCGGTCTTCTTATCGGCTTGTCCTATTGTCTAGCCTCCAGTTCAAGCCGCAACTGGTCGGCGGTCTCTAAGCAAAGTTTGGTTATTTTCTCCCTTTCAAAATGAATCCTGCAAAGGGGCAGAGTGAATCTAATTTCATGTCAACTACTGCTGATCTCTCGTAGGTGCAAGATTGTTCATATTTTAATTATGGGGCCCTTGACAATGAAAACAAATTCTCTTGGAGTTGGGTTGAACAAGCGCTAAAATCTATTGCAAGGGAATCTCCTTATAAAGAAGAAGAAGAAATCTCATCCCCATTCATTGACCGGATTCGTTGGGATACGGTGTCCGATGATTTCAGAGTACCGCATCTCCCAGAATATTCTGGATATGACGATTCGTTTTCTCATTTACAAGCCTTTGAATCGGCTATTTCTTTAAGAAAGGTGTCAAACGGAATAAAATGCAAACTTCTTATTATATCTTTTGGCGACATTGCAAGGGAATGGTTCTATAGTCTGCCACCTCGATCGGTCACCAGTTTTAAAGATCTTCGAAGTCAACTCATTTCAAGGTTCACTACTTACAGGAAGCGGAGAAGAGACGTTAGATCTCTGTTCTGAATCAGGCAAGGAATTGGCGAGTCTAATCCGGATTTCGTTGACAGGTTCCAGAAGGATGTTCTGGAAGTTTGTAGCATCCATCAAGATTATTACCTATATGCTTTCATGAATGGACTTCGAGAGGCCCTTTGAAATTTAAGCTCACCACAAAGGACCCCAAAACTTATGGAGATCTTATTGAAATCGTTAATAAGTTCATAATATGTGAAGAAGCAAATAAAGGTTATATCTTGTTTTTGAATCAGATAACTAAACAAACTCAGGGTACTTCTGGTGATCAACAACCTTTTTCGTCTCAAAATGTTTCACAAGTTAAAAATTGCAAATCTCCTCCTCTTCCTCAGGATAGAGGTACATTATCTCCTCAGTAGAACGAACTATCTTAGTTTGTGAAAGTACATCCAGCCACATCTTCGTGTCCAAAAACTCTAAAGCGTAAAAAAGGTTTAGATAGATATGTTAAATTTAAAATTCCTATGGAAGACCTTCTGATGAATCTTCAAGAAATTCCTGAGTTCAAAAGGCCTCGGCGTATGAAATCTAAAATTAAATATCAGCATGAGGAGCTCTTTTGCAATTATCATAAAAATATTGGTCATCTGGCAGAAGATTGCATGCCTCTCCGAGAGTTAGCTGATCAACTTGCAAGAGCTGGGAAGCTACAAGACTATGTCATTCAGTGATTTTCTAAGTCATTCTTCTCTGGCTTACTCAATGTTTCAAGAAGGGACTTCCTTTTTCTCTATGATAAAAATGCTAAAGATTGGAATAATATATAAAGTCTCATTGGCAATTGGTATTAATGGGGCATAGTAAAGCTTCGAGCATATATCCTTTTGTCATATCCTTAACAATAAAACAAGCATTATCTTCCATTTGAAGCTTATTTCTCAGCTTAACTTTTGATATCCATATACATCCATATGGGGGCAAAATGCATTTAAATTCTTAAGCCCTCCACATCCCGCTTGACATTAGTCACAGATGTGTACTGGAAATTCTGCTTGACATCAGTCGCAGACATTACATACTTATCCCGCTTGACATTTGTCGCAGACATTGCGTACTTGTGCCGCTTGACATCGGTCGCGGATAGTAAGAATTTTAATCCTGCTTATGTGTTCTTTGTGTGGAAAGCACTGCCACACGCACCTGGCCACACCGACACATAAGCCCATAGCTCCATCTATACTTGCAGGACAACATGAGCCTATCCGCTATCTTGCGGTCTTGTTAAGCGTCCTATGCCAATTTATATCATTCAATACATAGACCGCGCGGTTACTTATTCCGGCTTAAATTATTTGGCTTCTATGTGCCTATTTACCGGTTTATTATTCATATACTCGGGAAGTCGGCCGACCTATTTCTGGAACTTAATTCTTTGCCTTAGTCTGTCGGCTTCTGGTATCAATTGTACTAGTCAACTTACGACTTGCCATCACAAAACTAATATGGTTTTGATCTCTATTATCGGGCAACCTATTTGCCCGCTAAGCATGTTTTAGTATCTTTGATTACCGACTTGTATTAACATATCAGAAGCCGCAGATTATCTCTCTATTCTTGTCTCTTTCATCAAAAGCGCGATCTACATTAGAGATCGCCCTAGCCGCAAACTTATGCTTCATTGTTAAGGCTTTTTCAGTGACTAAGGTTATTAGCCGCGCGGCTTATTAGTCGTAGATTAGTTGCAAATAAACCGCGACCATTTCTCTCTTCCCAGCAGATAACTCGATTTCTTCCTTAAGGCTTTTGGCAGTTAACCTATAGCTGCTCGGCTTATTGTAAATGTGTATTCTCTCGGATAAGCCGCAGGCATTTCCTTCTTCCTTGAGGATATCTTTATTGAAGTCGTAGTACGGCCTCAGCTGGTTTACATATTAACTATCCACTAAATCGGAAGTTACACTGAGACCGCACGGACTTAAACAAGTAAGAAAATTGAAAAATAAAACAGGGTACACAACAGAGGTAAAGTTTTCTTTCATTTCTATTTCATAAATGTTTACAAAAAATAACCGCACGGTTTACAAAAATCATATCGTTGGTTTCCCAAAAAAAATCTCAAAGTACAAGTAAAAAATAAAAAAGTTCCTAATCGGCCAGCTTGAGTTTTTTAGCCGTAGGAGATCTGAATCACCGCCACCCTCGATGTCGATGGATGATTCAGAGTACCCACTGTTGCTAGCTGCCGAGCCGCCAAAAGTCGCCGGATCTGTCCGCACGGTCTCCGAAACCTGACCGCTGGTCCAAGTTGAAGCGCCTTCGCTCCGGCTTCCCTGTCCAACCTCTTCCTCGTCGTCTTCCTCCTCTTCGCCGTCTTCCTCGCCGACCTTGCCCTTGCCTTTGATCGCCCTTTAGATGGCGGCCACCTTCTTTTTCAAGGTGGGTATATGTCAGCACAGGTAAAGTCGGTGAAGTCGGCCGCGGGAAGACATTATATTGGAAGGCCGGTTTGGCCGGGTCGTACATCGCCTGCAAAAGAAGTGAAAGTTTAGACCGCGCGGTTTAATTATTATAACCACACGAGTATCAGGTGATAACTTACCGCTTCCCATTCCTTCAATCATTTGTTTTCTTCTTCTTTCTCCTCTAATTGCCGCTCCAGGCCGCTCTTGTCTTTCATTAATTGCTTGTAGGCATGGCCCCATGAAGTGGCTCATCACAAAGCTCCTTGCCCCGACCTACGCGGCTAACCTCGGCAGGTCGTCTACAGGAACTCGGCGCAGCGCCTTCAGGTTGCGCTTGCCGTATAGCGCTGAGCCAATCACGTTTGCGTGGCGGGTTAATTTTTCCCACCCCTGTAGGGGAGGGTGGTGGAGACCTTTACAGACTCACCGTCCGGACTCCACAGCACAGCCGGGTTGTCGTGGACGGCCTTCAGGCCGCTGCCCATTCCTTGCAGCATGAACTCGTCGGAGGAGGTCGACTCCTCCTCTTCCTCAACCCACTGTGGCTTGGCCCGCATGACATGCTTCTCTCTTTGCATGAGCATCAGGACGCCAGGCGTCAGCGGCTTGTTTAACGGGACCGCCACAGCAGCTGCAAAGAGAGAGTAAAAAGTAAGTTCATAGGCCACACGACTAGCATATCAGGTCGGCTGGTTTGATACTTACTGTCTTCCGCTTCAATTCCTTCCAAGGATGGCAGCATCGGGATATAATGATTCACATCAAGCAGCACGCCCTTGAAGAAGTTGTACATATCCTTCTCCATGCCATCCAGGCCGCTGCTGCCAAAGGCGGCCTCGTCCCGGATTTGCGGGTTGACCGGCAGCAACCCCATGTTTCCCTCAATGATGATGAATAACTCCGACCAGTTGGGGATCTTGTTCGCCAGGTTGACAAGTTTCAATCCCCTGCAGCCGATGTATAAGTGCCCCCGGAAGATTCTAGTCCCGGAGTTTGGGATAGACCACACCGAGAAGTATTCTCGAAAGAGCTTCATGGAGAATCGGACTCTCTCCGACCTCAGGTATGAGATGAAGCTATAGATGGCGGCTATTGAGTTTGATGGTAGTTGTCCGGGCACAACGCCATAATGGTCGACGATAGCCACGCCCTCCATCATGACGGGGAAGCGGAAACCGCAGTCAAAATGGCCGATGGGGATGGCGATCTGGTTTGCGTTAGAGGTGTTAATTTTCTCATCCTACAGCAGAAGCCGTGCGACTAGCGGGCTCCCCTGCATATGCTTCTCCACAAAGTCATCTAGCTCGGCTTTTGTAAGCCGGCATTCTTTGTGATCTGCTGAGTAGAATGCAGAGGCCGCATCAGTCCTCATTGTGGTGGCTTTGTCAGACCGCATCAATTTGGAGTTAGCCCGCATCCTTTCTGTCTTGTGATGAAATCTCTGGAGTTGTTCCTATTTATAGAAAACCAGTGGAGGTACAGTAAACAACATCAAATTGCGACTAGCCATCAAGTCGTGCGGCCTCAACCTGCAGGAAATACAGATTAGTGTCAACGGTCAAGCCGCAGTTAAGTTCGCCTGTTCGCGCGACTAAGTTCCTGCACTTAGAGTGACCTCATGGCAAAGCATGTGGTTATCATTCTTCCAAGTCGGCGATCTGTTCTCCAGACAGTGCGGCTAAAATCCTGTACTTGGATGTTTCAGAACAAATCACATATATAGTGATCACGAAATACAGACTGAATAAATCGCAAGCAGTTCGCAGCATAATAAACATACAACAGTTTACAACGATCAGATTGTCCAACATCCAGCATAAAAAATATATTACAACACAATGTTCAATTTGTTCGCGCAGCTTATCTCGCTCAAGTCGCTCAGCCTTTCTTATCACCCTCCTGTCCCTCTCGCCCTATTCGCGCGACCTGGTCACTGGTCTTTATAAGCTCAGTGTACACTTGGCTAACCAGATTGTGAAGTGAGTGTTAAGCCCAGAATCCGTGACCAGTTCGCACAGCTTTCCAGACCAGGCGGCCTGGTTCTTCTAGCCGCCAAGCTTGTCAAGCTGACCAGTCGTCAGAGATCGGGCGACCTATGCGTTCTAACCGCCGCGTATATCAAGTCGGTTGGTCGTCAAAGAAGCCGGGCGATCTCCATGTTATGCCGCCGCCAGCACCGACCCTGCTCAGCTCCAAGGCCCAGGACCCAGGTCGTCAGCTCACCAGGAGGAATCCGCCAGACCGCGCGGCTTCCCTCATTTCTTCTTTTCTGCTCATTTTCTTCCCCTCATCTCTGTACGGTTCTCCTATACCCCGGGCAGCCGGTAACTTTAGCCCTGCCAGTTTGGGCAGGCCCCCGATCTAATAAATAGGGGGAGGGTGCACTCCCCAACGCACGCTGACTTATATCCAGGAGCTCGCTTGTTAAGAGCTGCGGTTTCAAGTCTAGTGTTTTGCGGCTTGCAATCCGGCCGGCTTATTCGGTTTCCTATTTTTCTTCTTGTAATCGCTTCGCTGTTAATCAAAGGAAACCCATCACAAGAGAGGCATTCAGGCCGCAACAGGTGAATTCGGGTGGTGTCGTGGTTCACGGCTCTATGAGCTCGCCTGTTAAGAGCTGCGGTCTCAAGTCTAGTGCCTTTCGGCTTGCAGTCCGGCCGGCTTATTCGGTTTCCTCTTTTTCTTCTTGCAACCGCTTCACTTTTAATCAAAGGTAAGCGCATCGCAAGAGAGGCATTCAGGATGCGATGGGCAAAGTCGGGTGTTGTCATGGTTCACGGATCTGCTGTTCTCTTTCTCCGCCCGCCTAGTAGATAGCTGCTTGAAGTTTGCCCTTTTCCCTTCTATTCCCCCGTGCTCGAACCATTAGCTGGTGTTTCCCGACTCCCTGTCCATTTTTGTGCATCAACAGTTAACATGCGGCCTTCAGATCAAGCCATTTTTTTAAGTCTGCGGACGGAATGTCAGACCGTCAGACCGCTCAATCTGACCTTCAACCCGGCAGGAATCCCCTTTGGGAAGCAGTCGTGTGGTTAGCTCAAGAAACCGACAAAATTTCTCAATTTACAGGTTTGTAGTTCGCCTCAATATATGATGTCTTAGGAGCCATTATTAAGCAGCTAGACGATCAGTCCGCACCAGCACCGATCTCCTCTATCAACTCAGCGCCAGCGGTGGGTAGTCCGCCTGTTAATCCGCTTGCTTGTCCGCATGGTGAAGCGCAAGCCTACCCGCAGGACTATCCGTAGGTCTACCTGCCAAACCGCCCGACCTCCTGTTCTCCTGTGTAGTCCGCAAACCCCTTGCGGGCTATGATACCCGATCCCCAGTTCGTCGCTTACCCTGCAAATCACATGAAGACGATACAAGACACTTCTGCTTCTGCAAACTGTAAAAAAGCACATGTCATCTTTATTTCAAGTCAAACAGCGTGAAAAGGAGACACTTTCTCACTTCATCGGACGATTTCAAAAGAAAGTTCTTGAAGTTGGAGGAGCCAATCCAGAAGTGTATAAGATTGCTCTTATTGAGGGATTAAAGGAAGCACCGTTCAAGTTTGAAGCCACCCTCAGAAAGGAAAAAACATATCAGGAGCAAATAAATCTCGCTGATCAGCACTCTCATGCTGGAAGAGGTAATTTTGACCGTGTCATGAAGAACAAAGCAAATTCCAAGGAATCCTTTCAGCCTCTAGGGCAGAAATCCAGGAACTCTAATCAATACTGTGAATATCACAAAGGAAAGGGTCACTTGACAGAAGATTGTAATGCTCTTAAGAAACTGGTGGAGAGGATGATGAAGCAGGTAAAGTTTGGCGAAGCCGTCCAAAGGATTTTTACGTCCCACTCAGGAGCCTGAAAAGGCAAAGGCATGATGGACATCCTCCCCGGCTTGGAATAAATAGGCTCAAAAGCCTCATCTTCAATCATGAAAATAAACTCAAATGCATCAGTTTGCATTTAATACCAATTCATTTTTCTAAAGTTTCTCTATTGAATATATTTCTATTTCATATCTCAAAACCCCTTACTAACACTTTCTCAAGCGTTCTCTTTTCTTAACAGCTTGAGAAATAGGGATAACTGACTCCAAGAGACATCGCCGAGTTCAGCGTAAACCTCCTACAACTGTTGTCATTAGCATTACACCACAAGGACCACATGTTGTGAGGAGATTTCGCACTGTGTAGTGGGAGCTTGCAGGTTTTAGAGCTGTAGGATACTGAATTTTGGATCCCGGCTAGTACCTGACCCCACCTCTGCATTTTGGAGGGACAGGGTTGGTGTTAAGCTCTACTGTGCCACTTTATGGATATCGTTACAACTTTTATGATCGCGTGTGAAAAGCACTGCTATGCGCACCTGCCCAGGAATCATCTTAGTCTGTGACCCTCGAATACTCTTTGGAACCCTTAAGCAGTGCCTGCAGGAGACCCACAGCTGTGTTGATCTTATAGGAAAGTAATGCCACACGCACCTGCCTGAAAGATCAACTTGGGTTGTACTCCAGACAAGAGGGCAGTGAATCCTTCGCCTCTTTTTGAGTGAGAAGCTTTTGTGACCTTGCGTGGAAAGCAATACCATATGCACCTGCTGATGTAGGCCTTTACCGCGGACACAATATGGGTTACTGGAATAAAACATACGCCACTCTCATTCCACAATCACACTCGCACTAGCTTTAACGGCAGCGCACTCGCAAACGATTTATCACAGTTCACCAACGTACGGTAGCTACTCTGCGGGAAGGTCAAACTAATGGCTATAGGCCGACGTTCTCCCAAGCTAAGAGGACCAATATTGGGTCCGACCGAGCGAAGGTTGGACCAAAAGAGATCTACCCAAAATGGGATGGAAAAATGGTAGATCTCTCCCAACAAAAATACGGGGCTCGCAAAACCCTTTCGGAAATAACGTGATTAAGATTGATGCAAATCAAAAGGAAAACCACGAAGAATCTAACGATTCAAATCCAATGCAAAAATCTTTCCGACCACTAGAACATCAAGAGGGAATCACACGTGAGTGGATAGGATTGTTACCCAAGTCGGAATAGATGATTCCGACTACCTTTGAAGGATCGCTCTTCCACGGTTCCGCCGGAGTCGCGCCGGATGGAGAGATAGATCGTCCGCCTTGGCCGCTTCACAGCAAAGTCCAGATTCCTCGCCGTATAAGGAGGCCCTTCCCGGATAAAACTTCACGTGAAGAGGGGCGGCCGGGTTCTCTCCAAAGGGTGGTGCAATATATGGCGTTAAATCCGAAACATTAAAAACAGGGGAAATACACCAATCAGTTGGCAATTCCAAAAGAAATGCATTGTCTACTAACCGTTTTAAAATCCGAAAAGGTCCCGCTCGCCGATCCGCTAACTTTTTTAAGGTGCCTGCAGGCAACCGTTCAGTGATGAGACGTACCATGACTAAATCGCCCACTTTCAAGTGAGACACTCTCTTATGTGCATTGGCATGAACTTGATAAGACGTGTATTGAGTGGTAAGCGTTTCATTTATGCGTTTGTGAAGATCATGGATGTGAGAGGCAAAGTCCTGTGCAAATTGACTTGACTTAAAAGATGGCGGTAACGGAATCAAGTCAAGTGGCACGAGAGCTTTATAACCGTGCACGATCTTATTCGGGGAAAAACCCGTGGACCTATTTTGGAATTATTATACGCTAACTGAGCATGAGGGAGGATAACGTCCCATGTACCCTTGTGGTCTCCCACAAGGCATCGAAGCAAACTACCTAAACTTCTGTTCACAACTTCTATTTGCCCATCTGTGTGCGGATGGTACGCGGAAGAGAATAGAAGTTTGGTGCCCATAATCCTCAACAGGGTATTCCAAAAATAACTAGTAAACTTCACATCCCTATCGGTAACTATAGACTTTGGAACTCCTCGATGGCCAACCACCTCTTTAAAATATAATTGTGCAATGTGTGACGCATCGTTGTTTTTATTGCACGTGATAAAATAAGCCATTTTAGAGAAACGATCTATAACAACTAATATAGAGTCGTGATGTCGAAATGTGATTGGGAGGCCGAGAATGAAGTCCATGCTAACATCTTCCCAGGGAATAGACGGAATCGGAAGAGGGGTATAAAGCCCCGCATTAGTTTTGTTTCCCTTAGCCAGTTGGCACGCTCGACAACTTCCCACGATCTTACTAACCATGGCCTTAAGACCGGGCTAATAGAACTTGTCTTCAACTAACGTGATCGTCTTGTCACGGCCAAAGTGTCTACCTAACCCTCCGCCATGCAATTCCCACACTATGAAGTGTCGTAGGGAGGAACGGGGGATGCATAACTTCGAATGGTTAAATAAATAGCCGTCCCGAATGAAAAAAGAAGTAATGGTTGTAGGTGAGTCGTCTTGAGTGGCGAAATAGATATCCTTAAAATCGGGGCAGTGGACGTACTCGTCCTTAATCCTATCGAAGCCAATCACCTTAACTTCTAGCGTGGAGAGCAATAACGAAACACGACTAAGGGCGTCGGCTACGCGGTTAAGAGTCCCCTTAAGGTGTTTGATGATGAAAGTGTACTCCTGAAGATAGGAGACCCATTTGGCATGTCTAGGACTAACTTTAGTTTGAGAGTTAAGAAACCTTAGCGCTTCATGATCGGATAGGATGACAAACTCCTTAGGAAGTAAATAATTCTGCCAATGTTGGAGGCATCGAATGACCGCGTAAAACTCCCGATCATAATTGGAATAATTTAATTTCGGACCTGCCAGTTTCTCACTGAAATACCCCACAGGGTGGCCTTCCTGACTCAACACTACACCAATTCCCACTCCAGACGCATCACATGACAACTCGAAAACCTTGGTAAAATTCGGTAGTCGCAAAAGGGGGGCTACCGACATGCACGATTTAATTAATTGGAACGCCGTAGCGGCCGAGTTCGTCCATGTAAATTCACCTTTTTTCATGCACTCGGTAATGGGGGCCATAATACTACTAAAATACTTAATAAATCGCCGATAAAATGTAGCGAGCCCGTGAAAACTCCTAACATCCCGAATGTTGGCGGGCTCGGGCCAATCTCTAATGGCTTGTACCTTCTTGGGATCTACGTGGATCCCCTTCGAACTCATAATATAACCGAGGAACTCAACCGATGTCACATGGAAGGTACACTTCTTAATGTTCACGAATAATTTTTCCATTCTCAGCGTGGTAAGGATGGTTTTTAAATGTGAATCGTGATCAATCGCGGAGGTGCTAAAAACCAAAATGTCGTCAAAATATACCACGATGAATTTTCCCATATAGGGTTGGAAGACGTGGGTCATCATCCTCGAAAACGTGCTCGGCGCATTGGAAAACCCAAACGACATAACTAACCACTCGTAGAGCACTTCCTTAGAGTTAAAGGCGGTTTTCCACTCATCACCTTCCCTAATTCGGATCTGATGGTAGCCACTCCTAAGATCCAATTTCGAGAAAATCGTGGCACCGGCTAACATGTCCAATAAATCATCCAATCGAGGGATGGGAAAGCGATACTTAATAGAGATTTTATTAATGGCTCTACTATCCACACACATCCTCCAAGAGCCGTGCTTCTTGGGGGCAAGTAAGGCGGGTACGGCACACGGGCTCTTGCTGTGGCGGATAAAACCCTTTTGCAATAAATCCGAGATCTTGGTTTGTAACTCTAAGTGTGCGGAGGTGTTTAGCCGATAATGTGGGAGGTTGGGCAATGAGGAGCTCGGAATGAAATCAATGGCATGTTGGATATCCCGCAATGGGGGTAACTCAGTCGTTATCTCGTCCGGGTACACGTCCACAAACTCTTCTAAGAGTTTTCTCAACGCCGGCGGCAAGTTCTCAAAAGTTGCCGCATCTTCCTTAACTTGTAGACACACTAAGGCATAGAGGACACCATCTAAAAAGGTAGTACGCTTCCATTCTTTCCTTCCTATCAGACTCAACGTCTTCTTCTCGACCGGGATGACCGTATCCTTGGAGGGGGCCGAAGGATCCTTTGGCGGGGCGGGTTTTAAGAGTATGGTTCTGCCATTAAATTTAAACTCGTAAGTATTGGCCCGACCAAAGTGGGTGACGTCATGATGATACAACCAAGGGAGACCCAACAAGACGTGACAAGCATCCATAGGGATGACGTCACACCAAATCTGCTCAGAATAAGCTTTGATGGTAAGGGGTACCAAGCATCGCTTTGACACAGGGAGGGACGACTTGTCTACCCATACCACCTTATAAGGGTGAGCGTGCGGCTCGGCATCAAGAGACATTCGTCTCACCGCGGTTTCAGAAATTACGTTCATGCAACTACCGCTATCAATGATCAACCTACACCATTTTTCACCACTCTTAAAATTCAACGTGAAAATGTTCGTCCTATTCCAATCGTCTAACGCTCGAGGGGTCGCCAGAATACACCTCATAACCATCATATGGGAGTCATCCTCCATATCACGAGGCACTCCGTCCGACTTGCTCTCTTCTCCCGCCTCGTAAGTAATGTCGTTTGCCCCACCGTTGGAATATAACAGGGCTAATGATCTGGGTGTAGTAGGACAATCACTAGCATAGCGCCCTTGGATCCCGCAAGCGTAACAGGTGACATTCATTCTGTTGACCCGACCCACCGGGACCCTCTCACCAGAGGGATTTCTATCATTCCTAGCCGTTACGACTATGGAGGTCAAATCGGGGGACTGATACTTTCCTTTAGCCTTATAGGTGGCGGTGGGAGGCGGTCCTAAAATGGACTTGCCCTTTTGGAACAAGCGAGACTTGCCCTTAAGCGCATTGTGCTGCTCAATATCAAAGGCAGCGTTGAAAGTGGTGTGCAAGTCAGTGTGACCATAACGCAGAAGCTTTCCTTGGATGTCGGGGTTTAGTCCCTTGCGGAACCTGGAGAGGGTGACCTCGTGCATCTCTTTCACGTCACACCTAACCATCATATCCTTCAGCAAACTCATATACTCAGACACCGACCTAGTCCCTTGCTTAAGGGTAGCTAAATCATTGAACATCTGTGTTCGATGGTAATTAGGGACGTACTGTTCTATCAGCCTAGCCTTCATTTCATCCCAGCCTATGGGCAACGCTCCGTTCTCGACTCTCAACGCCGCTCCTCATTCAGCCAAAATATTTTAGCGCGCCCTGGCAACTTCATCCTCGATACTCGCACTTTATCCGCGTTGTTCATGGTATACCACTCGAAATAACATTCGATCTCCATGATCCAGTCCTGGAAGACTTGGGGATCTCCTAATCCATCGTAGGATGGTGGCTTGACTCGGACGGCCCGAGTAAGGTCAAACTCGTACGGTGCTCGAGGGGCGTTCTCATTAGGAGGGTGGGGGTAAGGATTGTGATGTTCTCCCACCCGTGGGTGAGCGGGTTGATTACCGTGTGCCCCTTGTGGTAACCCCAGTCCGTGAAGTGCCTCCCTAATAGTCATCAACTGCTCCGTGAAATCCTGATGGAGCTCCTCAATCTCAGTGAGGGCACGACCCTCACCCCGGTCATCATCCATATTAGACGACGTTGAGGATATTCCGTACCGAGCCTAGTGCGCCTGCAAAAAGGAAGACAACAGATTCAGACAGACCAAAGAAGGAATTAATCCCGCTTAATGACTACAGGAAAATAATTTTTTTTTGATTTTCTAACAGGAAATAAAAAGAGGATTATTAAAAAATTTATTTTGATTTTTTTGGCTGAAAAATAAGAAAACTAAGCCGCTATTGGCAGACCAAAAATAATTTTGTTTTGAGATTTTTTGTGACAACTAACGTGCAAACCCAAGTGCAGGTTAACGTGCTAAAAAGAGGGGAGGGTGCCAATTAAAAAATTGACAAGAACCTCGCTTTGATACCAAAATTGATGTAGGCCTTTACAGCGGACACAATATGGGTTACAGGAATAAAACGGACGCCACTCTCATTCCACAATCACACTTGCACTAGCTTTAACCGCAGCGCACTCGCAAACAATTTATCATAGTTCACCAACGCACGGTAGCTACTCCGCGGGAAGGTCAAACGAACAACTATAGGCCGACGTTCTCCCAAGCTAGGAGGACCAATATTGGGTCCGACCGAGCGAAGGTTGTATCGAAAGAGATCTACCCTAAATGCGATCGAAAAATGCTAGATCTCTCCCAACAAAAATACGGGGCTCGCCAAACCCTTTCGGAAATAACGCGATTAAGATTGATGCAAATCAAAAGGAAAACCACGAAGAATCTTACGATTCAAATCCAACGCAAAAATCTTTCCGACCACTAGAATATCAAGAGGGAATCACACGTGAGTGGAGAGGATAGTTACCCAAGTAGGAATAGATGATTCTGACTACCTTTGAAGGATCGCTCTTCCACGGTTCCGCCGGAGTCGCGCCAGATGGAGAGATAGATCGTCCGCCTTGGCCGCTTCACACCAAAGTCCAGATTCCTCGCCGTAGAAGGAGGCCCTTCCCGGATAAAACTTCACGTGAGGAGGGGCGGCTGGGTTCTCTCCAAAGGGTGGTGCTCGGATGGGGAGATAAGTGGCCGGGTTCTCTTCGAAGGGGTTGCCCGGGTGGAGGAGATATGTGGCTGGCCGGCTATGGATGGTGGTGGTCGGGTTGAAGATGGTGATAGGAGGTGGCAGCTTGGAAGAGGGAGATGAAGGAGAGGGCTGGCCGAATTTTTTAGAGAGAGAGAGGGAGAGGAGGGTGGCGGCTAGGAGTGGTAGAGAGAGAGGAAGCTTAGCAAGAAAGGAAATTTAGGGTTTCTTCTCATTCAACTTAAATTAAACAAAACTATACATGCCTATATATAGGCTTAACACCAAGTCTTGGCTATATGTAGCGCAAATAAAAATAAAACACTCAAAGGCTACATGCAGCCCAAAATAACATAATCCAAATAAAATAGCATACTAAAATACAAATGCTCTTAAGCTAATAATAAGATAAGTTCAACTAGTTATTTGTTTTGCGCCGAGGGAGGAAATTGTAGCGCCGCTCCATACGAACACCATGGCGACACGAGTCCTTTGTTGGGGACGAAGGAGGGTCTTCCGTTAGCGTGCCATCATCAACAACTTGGGGGTCGTCGTCAACTTGTGGGCCGTCGTCAACTTGGTGGCCGTCGTCGCCACCACCTGCCCGCATGGTCATCTAAGCCTGCAACTCTTGCAGAAGTTTCAAGCAAAGGTGCCAGCTTTAGTCAGGTTGATCTCTTAGCTTTTGTGACCTTGCATGAAAAGCAATGCCACATGCACCTGCCCGCTTGGTCACCTAAGTCTGGAGTGGGTTGATTGCATAACTTCTACGACCTTGTGAGGAAAGCAATGTTATATGCTCCTGCCCTCTTGGTCACATTAGTTATGTATCATTTCTTTCGGTAGACAAAGGTGTGGACTCAACATTGGTGTCCGCTAAGTCCCCAAGCTTTCGGTTTTCAATTCAGTTGGACTTTACTATGGCTTTCAGCTAGTTCGCAGAGCTTGATTTATTCAGTCTGCCAAGCCTACTTGGGTGATGTGGTTTACAATTTTTGCGGCCCTGCGTGTAAAGTAATGGGCTTCGTGTGCAGCTGCCCGCTTGGTCTCTTAAGTCTGTAACCCATCTTATTTAGGTCAAATAAAAGATTTATAATTCTCAGTTGCATACCGCTCGGTTTCATATGCCGGTTTGTCTCATTTGGCTTCTATATGCCTGCTTGTCGGTTTAATACGTATATACTCGGGAAGTCGGCCGACCTATTTCGGGTAGTTAATGCTTTGCCTTAGTCCGCCTGCTTATTTATATACTCGGGAAGTGGCTAAGCATACTTAAGTTTAAACATTACCGGCTCAGAAGCCGTAGATTATTTGTCTTTTTCCTTAAGTCACTTGCATAAAAGGCGTGATCTGCATCAGTGTTCGCCCAAGCAGCAGACGTATATTTCATGATTAAGACTTTTGGTGGTTACAATGTTGGCCGTGCGACCTATTCTTACTGTTTATTTTCAAATAAGCAGTGAAAATTTCTCTCCCCCCAGAAGATAACTCGACTTCTTCATTAAGGCTTTTGGCGGTTTAAACCTTAGTCGCTCGGCTTATATTCGATGTGTATTCTCAAATAAACCGCAGGAATATCTCTCTCTCTCTTGCGGGTAACTTCATTGAGGTCGCAGTATGGCCTCAAACTGGTTTATATGTTAGCTATCTATTAAAACGGAAGTTACACTGAGACCGAGCGGACTTATACAAGTAAGAAAAATGAGAAATAAAGTAAGCTACACATCAAAGGTAAAGTTTTTTCTTCATTTCTATTTCATAAAATGTTACAAAATGTTAACCCCGCGGTTTATCAAAACATACCGCCGGTTTCAAAAAATAGCTCAAAATACAAGTAAAAAATAAAAAGTTCCTAATCGGTCGGGTTGAGTTTTTTAGCCGCAGGAGAACTTGAATCACCGCCACCCTCGATGTCGATGGAAGATTCAGAGTACCCGCTGCTGCTAGTTGTGGAACATTCAGATGTCGCCGGATCTGTCCGCGCGGTCTCCGAGCCCTGACCGCTGGTCTTAGATGAAGTGCCTTCGCTCTGGCTTCCCTGGCCACCCTCTTCATCGTCGTCTTCCTCCTCTTCTCTATCTTCCTTGACGACCTTGCCCTTGCCTTTGATCTCCATGTAGACAGCGACCACCCTCTTTTTCATGGTGGGGTATATGTCGGCAGAGGTAAAATCGGTGAAGCCGGCCGCTAAGCCGCCAAGCTCGCGGAGGCGGTTAAGCGCTCCATCGATCCCCTGGATGACTTACGGGAAGACATTATCTTGGAAGGTCGGGTTGGCCGGGTCATACATCGCCTGCAAAAGAGGTGAAAGGTTAGACCGCGCGGTTTAATATTTTTAACCGCACATGTATCAGGTGATGACTTACCGCTTCCCTATCCTTCAATTGTTTGTTTTCTTTATATTTCTCCTCTAACCGCATCTTTCGGCCGCTTTTTTCTTTCATTAACTGCTTGTAGGCAAGGCCCATGAAGTGGCTTGTCACGAAGCTACTTGCCCCGACCTGTGCAGCTAACCGCGGCAGGTCGTCTTCAGGAACTTTGCGCAACGCATTCAGTTTTGCACGTCGTACAGAGCGGAGCAAACCACGTTTGCATGGCGTCTTACTTTTTCCTACCCTCGTAGGGGAGGGCGGTGGAGACCTTCACAGACTCGCCGTCCGGACTCCAAGTATAGTCGGGTTGCCATGGACGTCCTTCAGGCCGCTGCCCATTCCTTGCAGCACGAACTCATCGGAGGAGGCTGACTCCTCCTCTTCCTCAACCCGCTATGGCTTGGCCCGCCTGGCGCACTTCTTTCTTTGTATGAGCGTCAGGCCGCCAGGCGTTAGCGGCTTGTTTGGCGGTACCGCCACAGCAGCTGCAAAGACAAAGCAAATAAGTCAGTTCACAGGCCGCGTGGCTAAAAGATTAGTTCAGCTGGTTTGGAACATACTGCCTTCCGATTAAATTCCCTCTAAGGACGGCAGCAACAGGATGTAATGGTTTACATCTAGCCGCTCTCCCTTGAAGAAGGTCTACATTGCCTTCTCCAAGCCGTCCAACCCGCTACTGCCAAAGGCCGCCTCGTCCCGGATTTGCGGGTTGACCGGCAGCAACCCCAGGTTTCCCTCAAAGATGAGAAACTGCTGCAACTATTTGGGGATCTTGTTCACCAAGTTGACGATCTTCAGCCCCTGCAGCTGAAGTATAAGTGTCCCCGGAAGATCCTTGTCCCAGAGTCGTGGATAGACCGCACCGAGAAGCATTCCCGGAAGAGCTTCATGGAGAATCGTCCTCTTTTCGACCTCAAGTATGAGATAAAGCTGTAGATGGCGGCTATCGAGTTTGGTGGTAGTTGTCTGGGCACAACGCCATAATGGTCGAAGATCGTCAGGGCCTCCATCATGACCGGGAAGCGGAAACCGTGGTCAAAATGGTCGATGGGGATGGCGATCTAGCTTCCGTTAGAGGTATTAATTTGCTCGTCCTGCAGCGGAAGCCGCGCGACTAGCGGGCTGCCCTGCATATGCTTCTCCACAAAGTCATCTAGCTCGGCTTTTGTAAGCCGACATTCTTTGTGATCGGTTGAGTGGAATGCAGAGGCCGCATCAGTCCTGACCGCAGAGGCCTTGTCAGACCGCATCGATTTGGACTTAGCCCGCATCCTTTCTGTCTTGTGATGAAATCTCCAGAGTCGTCCCTATTTATAGAAAACCTATGAAAGTACTGTGTTCAACGTCAAATCGCGGCTAGCCATCAGGCCGCGCGATCTCAACCTGCATGAAATACAGATTAGTGCAACGACTAAGCCGCAGTTCAGTTCGTCCGTCCGCGCGGCTTCTTTCCTGAACCTAGAATATTTTTGGGGCAAAGGATATAGACAACATATTATCACGCGAGCGATCTGTTTGCCAGAACGCGCAGCTAAGTTGGTACTTGTATATTTCAGAACAATGCACATACATGATGATCATAAATACAAACTGCATAAGCCGCAAACAGTTCGCAGCATAATAAACATACAACAGTTTACAGCGACCAGATTGTCCAACATCCAGCAGAAAAAAAATATACTATAACATAGTGTTCAAATTGTTTGCGCGGCTTATTTCTCTCAAGTCGCTCAGCCCTGCCTATCGCTCTCCTGTCCCTCTCGCCCTATTCACGCGACCTGGTCACCGGTCCTTACAATCTCAGTATACACTTGGCTAACCAGGTTATGAATTGAATGCAGAGACCGGTAAACCCGCGTGACGTCGCGCTCTACTCTGGTGAAGGGAACCGTTTGGAGAGCCCGAGCTTCTAGCCCGCTAGAAGCTGCGGCCTGCCCGACCGCCGTGACCTCCGGTGGATTAGAAGCTCCCCCAGAAACCGGGAGGCCTATGTCCGACAACTTCCTAGAAGCCGCTGGTGCAGGCCGCTGATTTTCGTCGGCCTCCGCTGACGGACCTTGGTCTATTCCTTGCTCAAGGCAGTGAATCTCTTCTCTCTCTCTCTAAGCCGTCCGGCCATCAGCACTTGCGCTTGCATATCCTGCTTCTCTGCCCTCTCCTGCTCCAAGGCGGCCTGCATTTCTACTATTTCCCCTCCGAGGCCTCCAGCACGGACTGCAACCTTGTGGCTCTTCCTCCAGGGTGGACTGCAACTATATGGTCTCTTGTTCCAGCGCGGCCTGAAGCCTTGTGGTCTCTTGCTCCAGGGTTGTTTGCAACTCTTGGATCCTCTTCTCGGCGGCCTCCTGGGCAACCCGCTTTTCTTCTTCCTTAATCCGCAGGGCTTCAGCGTACGCACTCACAACCGCCTGTAATGTGTCGATCTCCTTCTGGAAGTCGGCCCTCTCTTTGTCGCGAACACTTGGCGGATGCGGCGGCAGCATAGACAAGAAGGAAGTCAAGTCGCTCGGCTTCATCGCAGTCTCTGGTTCACCTACAGAACATAAACCGCAGTCAGGTTCAGCCGGATAATTGCGACCCTTCTTGCAAGGAAATCGGTAGGATAAGACCGCCAGTATGACATTTATCTCCTTCAGAGGCCGCAGTATGGTATCTAAACACTGGCCTCCTGAGTCGTTCGGTGTCTATCTGTTTTAGCTTTCCTTTCCATAGCCGCTCGGCTTCCTTAGCTCGGCTTTTTAGTTAAGTCGTGGCCAACAAAAAGCTGGCCGGCGGATTTAATATTGTGTTCGCCCCCTTCTTCCTTGACCGCGACTTGTAGAAGTTAACAATTCGCTTAACTTCCCCATGTTTACCTTGCAGCAGAGGAAGTGTGCTTGCCACCGGCTTCCCAGCGATCAGCTTCTTCATCACCTCCATCTTCTCTCGAAGTTTCTGTTTCTCGGCTCCTTTAGAAATCGTGGAGGCCGGCCCGCCAAGCTTCTCCCCAGTGACTTCGACTTCGGGGCAGTCAACCTCTTCAGAAGATGCTGGGGCCGACAATAGCGCATCCTGCTGTTGTAAAGTCTCCATTCCCTTGAGGATGTAACTAATCGTCTCACTTGCCCCGGATGTCTCCTCCACCTTGTTTGGTTTGGGATTTTGTGTAGACGGACTCTCAGATACATCTTTCTCACGCGGCTTATGTTGCAGACTGTCCGCGCCGGTCTTTACAGAAATACTCTGGTTTCCATCCTGCATGTTCCTCATCTTCCTCTTCATCCGTTCCTCAAGGGTCTCGCTCCTTTTCTTCTGCCGTTTCAAGGAGCCGACTACTTTTTCTGTCTGCTCGCCCTTTTCAGCCAAAATCCACGCCGCCTCCAACATCTTATCCGGCTTGTTGTCATCCATAACAACTAGGTCGACCTTGTACTGCAATTCGCGCGGCTTGCTAGATTCAACGCTTTTCTCCTCCGTCTCGCCTATTTATAAGAGCACATCACCCGATGGAGAGTAAGTTACCTCAAAGGATTTGGCTGTCTCAGTTTGCGGTTGAGCAACCTTCAAAACCGCTTCCGGATTGGTAGCAGCCTTCGAAACCGCTTCAGGATTGGTTGCGGCCTGCGAGGATTCGTCGACGGTCTGCGACGACCTCTTTTCTAAATCAGAAGCTGCTAGAGTAACCAGCTTCTCATTCTTCTTCACGGGTTGTCGGCCAGAGTCATCCGGTTTTTGGCTCCGGCTTTTCTTCTTTTCAGTCGATTTCTTGTCGCGGGCTAGCATCGACGACATGACGTCCATCTTGTGAAAGACCGCGTCGGCTTGAAAAATTCTGACCGCAAGTGGCGAGTAGCGACCCGTGGCTTGGCAGAGATTTTGAAGAATGACAAGGGTCAAGGGATTTTATAGACCCCGATGCATTGAAGGCAGTTGCGGTCTCCGGCTTTGTTCTACATTTTCGAAGTTTTTCCAAAACTAAAAAATATGTGGGGATTATGTTATGCCTGTAATCCACGACCAGTTCGCATAGCCTTCCAGACCGGGCGGCCTGGTTCTTCTAGCCGCCAAGCTTGTCAAGCCGACTGGTCGTCAGAGACCGGGCGGCCTATGCCTCCTAACCGCCATGCGGAGCAAGTCGGCTGGTCGTCAACGAAGCCAGGCGATCTCCATATCAGTCCGCAGCCAGCGCCGACCCTGCTCAGCGCCAAGGCCCAGGACCCAGGCCGTCAGCTCGCCAGGAGGATTCCGCCAGGCCGCACGGCTTCCCTCCTTTCTTCTTTTCTGCTCATTTGCTTCCCCTCACCTCTGCCCGGTTCTCCTGTACTCCGGGCAGCCGGTAACTTTAACCCTGCCCGTTTGGGCAGGCCCCCGAGCTTATAAATAGGGGGAGGGTACACTCCCCAACACATGCTGACTTGTATCCAGGAGCTCGCTTGTTAAGAGTTGCGGTCTCAAGTCTAGTGTTTTGCAGCTTGCAGTTTGGCAGGCTTATTCAGTTTCCTCTTTTTCTTCTTGTAACTGCTTCATTGTTAATCAAAGGAAAACCCGTCGCAAGAGAGGCATTCAGGCTATGACGGGCAATGTCGGGTGTTGTCGTGGTTCACGGTGTTGATGCAGAAAATGCGCCATCAAATTCCAGTAATAAGGGAAAAAGAGAGAAGAAAACTGCAAGCAACCGTTTACTAATGGACCAAGGAAAAAATGGTGATCAAGATAGATGCGAGACCGCAAAGTCCGTGATCTGAGTCCACAGCTTTCACTAAATGGGCTTCTGGACTCGAGTCATCGTGCTTTGGGTGCACCACCTCCCTCGTATTTATAGGATGGGGGCCTGCCCAAACAGGTAGTGCTAAAATAACCGACTGCTCGGGGTACAGGAGAACCGGGCAGCAGTGACGGGAAGCAAAAAAGAAAGAACATGTCAGTCCGCGCAAATTGGGCGGATTGGGCTCGCGGGCTAGAGATTCCATCTACTACTGCAGGGCGTGCTCCTGTCGGAGGACGGCGGCCTGGGCAGACGGGACACTGCGTCCGCAAAGTGGAATCAATCCAGAGATCCAAATGCATGGCAAACTGGGCGGACGGAGCATTGAGTCCGCCGCTGGGGGATCAGCCAGGGATGGCTGATTGCTACTGCTCTGCCGAGCTTGGTGGACTGCCGAACCGAGTCCGCCTATGATAAGCCAGGGACCTTAGAACTATGACGAGTCGCCGGGCCATGTAGATTGCTAAATTGAGTCCGCGGATAATGAAATAGGACCTTGACATCTTGTAGGTGTTGCGGACTGAGGGGTTAACATAATCCCCACACATTTTTAAGTTTCCAGAAAACTTCGAAAATGTTTTCTTAACCGCCGAGTCTGCGAGCCTCATTAATGTTGTCAGCGCTATAAATATTGATAGAGGGCCTGGAACTGTTAAAAATTCTGATCGACACTGGGCGTTATTCACCGCTTGTGGTCTCAACTTTGCAGTCCGGCATGGCAAGGCTCGGCGCTTTCTTCACTAGTCTTATTGCAAAAAGTGAGAAGACAATAACGCCAATGAAAACTAATAAAATAATGACGAGAGTGACGACAGGGGATCCTATCCGCTCTACTGGAGAGAGTTCTCATAGCCAGAAGTCTGCTGAGAAAGCAGTCCGCCATGCTGATATGCCTGTGCGCGAGAAGGAGGATGTCGCCGTCTCTCACGTTGAATAGCCGTTAAGAAGTGAGAAGTCATTAAATCTGTCGGGCACCACCCCCACTCAAAAAACCGCGAACTCGGCGGACACGGTTTGCGAAAATAATGAAACTGTAGTGTCATCCCCCAATGCCCAGGAGCCCATTGTTAACCTTGGTGAAGATAGGCGGTCTGTGGGAGAAGAAGTTGGGAAAGACGTGCCTTCAAATGCATTGGTTGCTGCAAACCTTGAGATAGTCCGCGAGAGCCAGCCAGATTTAGGGAAGGTTGCTGCAGACTCTGCTAAGAAAAGGGGCCCTTCTAAAAAGAAGAGGAAGAGGGACAGGTCCACTGTGGCTGAGCGGGTTGAAAAGAAGCTGCGAGCGATGAAGAGAAAAATATCTCCGTGCGGACTGGAGATGCGGACTTGCAGCACAGGCTGCATGAAAAAGAAGTTCCTGAAAGCGACTTAGTTACACTGAAGGCCCAAGTCCAGGGAGACCATTCCCTCTCCAAGGTCAGTTTGTCCACAGACGAGATACTAGATTCCATAGACGTCGAACAACTTGATCTCATCAATGAATCCTTACTGGGTGTGCTGCATCCTGAGGTGGAAATCCATGGAGTTAAGAGCGCCGAGCTCCCCTCTTTATCCGCTGCTGAGGAAAAAAGAAGGAAAAACTGAAAGAGAGGAAAGCGGAGCAGAATAAACAAATCGCCGCCCATATAGCTACGGTCGAGGCGGCATCGAAGCAGGCCGCAGCAGACAAAAATGCTGAGGATCTGCGGACTGTCGCAGAGCTGTTGCAGACAGGTAACCTGCAACCGGCTCATAAACATTTTAAACATCAGTGGCTTTACAGGTCGCCGCAGCGGAAGTCGAGGCCGATCAAGATCATCACCGAGACTGATGAAATTGTTATTTAAACAAGCTCTGCTGTTGAAAAAAGAATCAAGGTCCATCACGAATGGAAGAAATGGTTAAGCGCCTTTGACCCGGAGCGGGCAAGGCGGCCTATCTTTGATAGCCTGCAACTCGCTGCTGCTTTTTCCAAAAGTGATCTTTTATCTTGGTACTTTGAGTCCGCTGCGGACTGTATTTGAATGTGAAATTGACCTTCTTTATTGCAGGTAGAAAGTAACCACCGGGCTCTATCGAGAGTTGGGAGATTGTGTGTTGGGTACATTGGAAAATGCGTGCCAGATTTGAAGAAGTCTCACCTTACTCAATGATATGCATCAAGGTGTATTTGACATTGTTTTGAGGTTATATGTGCAGGTTAAGAAAATGCAGGAATGCAAGAAAAGTTTCTAAGTCCATGCGTCGACACCAGAAGAAATTGTGTCGACACTTATGAAGGATTGTGTCGACACAAGAGAAAAGCTGTGTCGACACCTAGAGTCAATTGTGTCGACACTTGGAAAGGCTGTGTCGACACCAGAAGAAACTATGTCGATACACAGAGGTAGTGTCGACATATAGAAGACTTAGTCGACATCAACTGTGTCGACACATAAAGGTAGTGTCGACACACAAAAGACTTTGTCGACATCAACTATGTCGACACACAGGACTTGTGTCGACACATAGTAGAGTTTCAACAAAGTTGATTTTTGTGAAGAGAATAAGTGACTGTGTCGACACACAGAACTAGTGTCGACACATTCTACAGAAGTTGTGTCGAGAAGCAGTGTCAACACCAAGGGAGCTGTGTCGACACCACCAAGGCTTGTGTCGACACTTAGTCTACTTGTGTCGACACATTATGAAGTTCAGATTCAAAACTTTGCTGATAGAGACAAAGTTTCAAGAAGTGACTGGAAGACTTGACAGCTGTCATAACAAACCGGTCTACTGAAGTTGTCAGAGCTGTCAGAAGTTCGTTAGAAACCGGATCATCCGTTTACCATGGAGGAAGTCTATATAAAAACATTCTCTATCAACAGAAGAAGTATGATATGAGATAAAAAAAAGTAAACACGAGAAACAAAAGAAGATTTTCAACAGAAGATCTAAGAAGACATTCTCAAGTGGTGATATACTCAGAGTTTGTCAAGAGAATTCAAAGAAGAATTCAGAAGAATCTTCAGAAGAATTTGTAGAGAGAGAGCTTCATCTATTCAAGTGAAGAAAGGGACTTATATCAACAAGTCTCTTAAGTGCAGATTTTGAACCAGTTTGCCAAGAAGAATCAGATTGATATCTGAATTTCAAGAAAGAAGCTGATTGAAGATCAACTTCAAAGGAGATCAACCCTACTGTGTTCAGATTCAAGAAGTTTTGAAGAAAGCTAAGACAGGTTGATCACTAACATCAGATTCTTTCAAGAACTTATCAAGAAACCTTCCATCCTTTCTCTCTCAACGAGGGTGGTGGTGAATTTCAAATTTACATCTATTTTCAGTAGGATCTTTTTTAGATCTGAGTTGTAAGCCGGATTTATAAAGGCTGAGTTGTAGGAGATTAAGTTCTCTGAGTGGTAGGCCTTGTTGAAGGCTGAGGTAGGGCTGAGAGCCTGAGTTGTAGGAGATTTTCATCTCTGAGTTGTAGGCCTTGTTGAAGGCTGAGGAAGGGCAGATTGCCCGAGCTGTAGGAGTGTGGACTCACTCTGAGTTGTAGGAGCCTTGTTTGGGTTCTGAGCTGTAAGATCTGCGGATATAAGCAGAAGGAAAGAAGTTAGGCCGAATCTAGCACACTGCTAGATAGGCGAAGGGGGAAAGTGGATGTACCCAGACCTTGGGGAACCACTATAAATCAGTGTGCCATCTGTGATTGTGTGTGATTCTGTGATTTATGTGATGTGGTAGCTGTAGAACTGATTGATTTATTTGATTATCTGAATTAATATTCTGCCTTAGTGTAAAAAGGAATTGCACCTATTCACCCCCCCCCCCTCTAGGAGTTTAGGTGGTCTTGAAACCAATTCTTTCAAGTGGTATCAAAGCGAGGCTGCTCAAAGAAAGACTTAACAGTCTGAGTAAGATCTGTAAGGTAGAAGTAAGTTAAAGAAGATGGATTCTGGAGAAAACCAAAAAGAACTTGGTTCAATGAAGTTGCCTATCTGCAGGAAGGAAATCTTTGGAATATGGAAGGAAAGGTTCAGACTATTTATGGAGGCATCTGATCCTAGAATTTATATAACAGTTAAGGAAGGATCATATATTCCAATGAAGGTTTCTGTTCTTGATGTTAATCAAAGGATTCCTAAGGATTTTTCAGAAATGAGTAAGGATGAGATCATCTTGGCTACAATGGATAAAAGAGCACAGAATATTATAGTAAGTGCCATAGATGACTCAACATTCCAGAATCTGATTCACTGCAAAACCTCCAAGGAGATGTGGGACACATTGGTTGTCTACATGGAGGGTTCTGAAGAGGTTAGGCAAGATAGAAAGTCCATGCTAATCAAGAATATAAGAGTTTCAGATAAGCCAAATCTAATAGCATAACTGAATGTTATAAGAAGTTCTACAAAATTGTAAATGAACTAATGTCCTATGGAAGAATCTTCAGTACATATGAGCTGAATGACAAATTTCTTAGGTCTTTGACTAAGGATTGGGATACAAAGATCTGTGCCATAAGGGAAGTGGCCAGACTAGCAGAAATTTCACCTTCAACACTGTTTGGCAAATTGCTGTCTTATGAGATGTAGCTGTTGGCCAGAAATGAGGAAGAGAAAAATACAAAGGTTGACTATAGAGATAAGTCAGTGGCCTTCAAGGTAGAAGCCACAAGGAAGAATAGGAGGATGTCTCCATCTTCTCCTAAGAAAGATGCAGAAGTTATCTCAGAAAATTCTGATAATCACAGTTCAGACAGTAGTAATTCTGATGAAGACCTTGCTGCTTTCACAAGGCAGTTTCAGAGATTCTTAAAAAAGAAGCAGTGGAAATCTAAGCCATCCTCATCTCAGTCCAAGGATGACTATTATCAAAAGAGGAAATCATCCAGGAAGGACAGGAGTAGGACAAAGCCTAGCAAGTCAACTACATCAAAGATTATTTGCTATTGCTGCAACAGACCTGGACATGTTGTGGCTGACTGTACAGACAAAAGAAAGGAGTCTGCTGATAAAAAGAAGTCTCAGCACAAGAGCAAGAAGGAGAAATCCTTGGTAGCTAAGAAAGAGAAAAGTTGGACAGATCAATCAACTTCAGAGTCTGAATCTGAGGCTGAGGCCTATATTGGTTTGTTTGCAACATAAGAAGAGGATGAGTTCTTGAAATTACTGGACTCTATCAATGAGCAAGAAGACCATCAGTGCAAAGGACTGATGGCTGTGTATGAAGATGACCAGTGCTAGGATCAACACTATGTCAGAATCAGATGTATCTGCATCAAGAGATGTGGATAGGTCTGAATCTGAAGGAGATATTCATCAGCTTATAAATGAATATGGGGATTTGTTGCAGGCACTCAAGAGAAGCAAAAACCTGGCCAAAAATCAGGCTAAGGAAATTACAGCTCTTAAGTTGGCTACATCTGATTCAGAAAAGCTGCTGGATCAGAAGATGAATGAGATTGTCAAGCTGAAAAACATAACTGTTATTCAGTTGGGTACAATCACATTCAAAAATGATCAGATCAAAAGTCTGGAAGACAGACTTCAGAAAGAGAAGGAAATAGTGGCTAGTTTCTCTAAGCCAAAATCTGTCATACCCTTAATTGATGACTTTGTGTCTCAAAAGGGTAAGGCAGGATTAGGCTTTAAGGGAACTGCATGGGCTGCCCAGTCCAATAATAAAGGCAAAGCCCCAGCACAAAACAAAAGATCTAGTGCCAACAATACAACTAAGATTGTACCTAAAAAGAGGTATAATAAGTATGAGTGATGGTGTTGTTTCAAGATAAGCCATTATGCCTTAAACTGTTGGCACAACACCAGTGTTAGGAAGAATAGCAGTCTACCTGTTAAAAGAGCTGCAGGCAGATTTGTCAAGTTTCAGGCTAACTTAAACCAAGGACCCAAAAGTTATTTGGGTTCTAAGGTTAAGTAATCTTTGTTGCAGGTGAGTCCATGTTGCCATGCACCTATATGGTACTTGGACAGTGGATGTTCCAAGCACATGACTGGAATAAGAGGATTGCTGAAGGACAACTCACCAATATTGATTGGGCCTAAAGTAATCCTTGGTGGTTCTGAAAAAGGATTCATCAAAGGGTTTGGTAACATTTCTAACAACTTAATCACTATCACTCAAGTGGCTTATGTGAAGTCTTTGAAACACAACCTAATAAGCATAAGCCCGTTGAGTGATCTTGGATATGACATTTCATTTATCAAGAATGAGTGTCATATCAAGAGGTCAAGTGATCAGAAAGCCATATTGACTGGCTATAAAAAAAGAAATGTGTATTTCCTAAACTTTGAGAGTGAGAATAAAAATTCTCCTATCTATCTTTTGGCTGATGAGAAAGCCTCTCATTGTGTCAAATGGCATAAGAGGCTAGCTCATCTTAACTACAAGACTTTTGGCCAACTCTTTAGTAAAGTGTTAGTGAGGAATGGTCCTCAAGTTAAGTGCTTTAAGGATGGAATATGCTCAGTTTGTCAAAAAGGCAAGCAGACCAGATCCTCCATTCATAGCCTAGAAACCAAAGACTCAGTGGGGTGCTTATACCTCTTGCATATGGATTTATTTTGTCCTATGCTAGTTCATAGTCTAGGTAGGAAGGTCTACACTTTTGTGGTTGTAGATGACTATTCTAGATTTTCATGGGTATTCTTTCTGAGGCAGAAATCTGAAACCCCAAATGTCTTCTGCAATTTTGTCAAACAAATTCAGAATGAATTATATAGTTCAGTGGTCAAAATCAGAAGTGACCATGGAATTGAATTCCAATCTGAAAGTATGATAAGGTTGTGTGAAGAATTTGGGATTCATCAGGAATTCTCCTCACCTAGAACACCTCTGCAAAATGACATTGCTGAAAGAAAGAATTGGACATTGATTGAGGCTGGAAGAAGACTATTGAGTGACACTACTCTCCAAGAATATTTCTGGGCTGAGGCAGTAAACACTGCATGCCATGTGCTCAATAGGGCTTCCATCACCAAAAGCCACAAAAAAGACACCCTATGAGTTATGAAAGGCAGAAAACCAAACTTATCCTATTTTAGGATCTTTGGTTGAAAGTACTATGTGCTTAACAATGGCAAGTCTCACCTAACTAAGTTTGCTGCCAAATCCCAAGATGGGATATTTGTTGGGTACAACAATAATAGTAAGGCTTATAGGGTCTACAATTTGGCTACTCAAGTTGTAGAAGAGTCTGTCCATGTCATATTTGATGAATCTAGACTTATTAACCATGAGTTGCCTAGTAGTTCTTGTAGCTCTACAGGTATACAGCAGAAGATGGACCAGCTTACTATCAGAGAAGATCATGGTAGTTGCTGTCCAGAGGGAGTACAAGACACTCAAGAGGTTGATGAAGACCATGAGGTGCAGCATAATGAAGAGATTGAAGAAAGTCAAACTGTTGATAGATTACCTCCAGAAGTTAGACATTTAAAGGATCATCCTGCACAATAGATCATTGGTGATCCAAGCCTTTGTTATCCTAGGAATAGAGATTTTCTACTAATAGGCTATTCAGATGCAGACTTTGCAGGATGCAAAGTAGATAGGAAAAGCACAACAAGCACATAATACTGTTTAGTCTGAGTATGTTGCTGCAGGAAGTTGTTGTGCACAGCTGTTGTGGATACAGCATCAGTTAGAATATTATGGTATTCAGGTAAGTAGAACTCAATTATTATGTGATTCTACTAGTTCTATTTCTATTGCACATAATACTGTTTCTCATAGTAGAACAAAGCATATAGAAATAAGATACCATTTTCTTAAAGATCATGTAGAAAAAGAAGATATTTCTTTAGAATTTGTTAATATAGATTTACAAATTGCTGACATGTTCACTAAGCCATTAGATGAAACTAAATTCAATAATGGCATGAATAGTCCTTCGGGTAGACATGAATAGTCCCCATTGTTTTGCATATAGAGTCTGGATCAAAGAACGGACATAGGCATGGTGTGTGAAGCCTACCCGGACAAGTTGGTCTGGATCGGTGATGTTTTGTTATGCATTAATGGTCGGAGAAGACTCCGCGCCGATGGTTGTTTTCGGGTTTTCTACGCGGTAGACTCCAACAGGGAAGCTTGGGGACTAACTCCAAGGTGCACCCGGAAATCTGTCCAGAAGCGTGATTCTGCCATCTTGGTGGCCTGGGAGCCAACTTGTACATAACTGGGTTATGTAAAGTATGTGATTTATTTGGCACTCGGGGAAGCTTGAACCGTGCATATGACTTAAATAAAATTGCGGGCATTGACATTGCAGTGTGAGCAACGGGTTGGGTGGAACCGTACCCGCTCTATGTCATTCAATACAAGCAACCTAAAGTACGTGGTACTTATCGTTGTCATAGATGGAGGGTCTTAGACTTAGGCCGGAAAGTCTAAAATGCTCACGAGGTTTGCCGTCCAATGGGCGGTGGTGAGACTGCGGATTTGACAGGGTTCACCGAGAATGTGCTCTGAGAGCATGGGGTGTGTGGCTGTGCGTGCCTACGGCTGTGATGAAGTGTGATTTCACTACTGTTTGGTTATGCTAATAAATTGCAGGGAAGGAGCATTGCCTCCCCGTGTTAAGGGGCAGGGTCGTTATAATTTGGTCAGCTTTAGCTGGCCGTTGCTTTTGTTTGCCACCGCTGCGGTGTATTTTTGATTGCAGGTGTTGCGGAGCCTAGTGGAAAATAGCGAGCAAAAGCCCTTGTTGCTGAGCCGGACCTCGAAGGCTTATGCTAATGTTTACTTTTATTCTCATGTGTGACCGGCCTGCGTGTCGATGTTTGGTAGACACTATTTATATAAGTAAACTCTTGTAAGGCCATAAGGCCAAGTACTTTGTGTATTTGGACGCTCATTCCTTTTTGGGTTATTTTAGTGGACATTCATGCTGTGGCTGGGTTCTTACTTTGCAACATTTAAAATGCTTTCGCTAGAATGTGCTCTGTGCAGGACGTTTGTTATTGGAAGGATGGTTTCATGGAGTAACCCTTCGGTCTGTCTGTGGTATATGGCATCGGGCCCCGGCTGAACCTACTACTATATGCTATGTGACGGATAGGTGGTGTTACATTATATAGTATGAGATACATAATATGTGTTCGTATATGGATCCTCATGGGGATAACAACATGTGGTTGTTAAGTTGAAATGGGCGACTTAATATTATCACATGAATACTCATTAGATTTTATTTTTACAGCATGCAATATTATGTAATATTAGATGCATAATATTTCATTTGCGTACCGCTCATGGCATGCATTAAAGGCCTTTTTATAATGCATAACACAACATGCATAGCATGACAGAACATCAACACACATGCCAAGTTGAGATTTACATGATGACACTCTTATATATAAATTAAAATAAAGATTAAAGAATGCATGTAGTCATACCATATATGCACAAGAGTCAAGGGGATGATGCATCATCCAAAGTTTAACTATATCATTATTTCATGAATTCCCAAAGCAAGGTAACAGCAAGAGCAAGTACCTATATTTATCTGATCTGACCAGAGTTGGGTAATTCTAGTTTTCAAGCTGAGGTATCCTAAGCTAGGTGTTGATGAGATGTCGACTTGTATTTGTGGGATATACCTCCAGAGCATTATCCGTTAAGGTCGACTACCTAGTTAAAAGGTTAGTCTTCAGGTGCTCACAGCGAGGCGGTGATCGAGGAACTATGTGAAAGCAATGAGACATTGTCGAGGCAGATGGTCGTATTATAGGCTCGGATACAGACTTTGTCAATGGCCACCTTAGCGTAACAGCCTAGGGTACAAGAACCTGCGGTGGGTTAGACTATACCTGACCCTCCTGCTCTTCTTGCACCTCCTGTCCAGTTGACACCAGAAATGAATTTCATTTCTCATTTCTAGCATCTAGGACTCCTACCTATGACGACAGGGCCAACTTTATGGCATTAGATGATAGGATTGCAGCGATAGAGGAGATGTTCACCTATTTTGGGATTTCTGCAGACTATAAGGTCATGGTAGTTGTTTACCAGTTGAAGGGCCTTGCTAAAGGCTGGTGGATCAGGGAGAAGGAGACTCTCTCTAGTAGATGGTTATGGTAAAGGTTTAAGGCGATGTTGCTGAAGAAGGTCTTGCCTTCGGTTGAGCAAGACAGTCTGATGAACAACTTTTTGCACTTGAAGTAGCGATAACTCACAGTTGGTGAGTACGGGGTGGAGTTTAGCAAGTTAAGCATGTTTGCACAAGAGATGGTCCCCACTTAGGCAGGTAGAGTAAAGAGTTTTTTGGGTGGTCTTAGAAGTGACATCCAGTAGCTAGCTACCACATATTGATTTCAGAGCTATGCGAAAGCTGTTGAAGAAGCTTTGAAAGTAGAGGAGATCAATGTTGAAAGGAATCGTGGGTTGACGGCAAGAAAGGATAAGAGAAAGGTTGATGATAGAGGAAGTTTTCAGCCATCCGTCGCTGCTCAGAAGAAAGGAAACAAGCAGTTTTTATGGTCGGCTAGGCCAACCTTTTTAGAATTGTTTTAAGAGATTGGATATTCAGAAATTGCTACAGGGGCATGCAATTCAGGATATGCCAAAGGGAGATCTTATCTGTGTTTTTTGCAAGAAGAAAGTGAACGAAGATTCGAGAAGCTATAAGAAGGATAAGGTTTGTTTACAGTGCGGTCAAATGGGTCATCTGAAGTTTATGTGCCCACAGACCCAGCCCGTATTGCAAAAGATTCCACTGCAGGCTTTACCACTACCATAGCCACAAATTTTGGACATGCGTAAGGGAAAGCTAAATGTGTTGATCAAGGTGAAGCTCAGTCTTCCAACCAGGTGATCTCACGTTAGGTTTCTATCCAATTGATAATTAAAATTGTAGAATTAATTTCTAATATTTTTGTCACGCTTGTGATTTTATAGGTGAAGAATCTGTTGATGCACGAAAACACAAAGGGGGGTCGAGCACCACCAGCTAACGGTTCGAACACCGGTGAATAGAGAGACTGCGAGTAGTGATCTACTAAGCGGGTGAGGGCAGGAAGAACAGCAGGGCCGTGAGCAACGACAACAATAGACTTCGCCCGTCGCGGCCTGAATGCCTCTATTGCGACGGGCTTTCCCTTGATTGAAGAAAGGATTGGTTACAAGTGAAAGGAAAAGGTTTACAAGAGCAGAGCGAGGGGGAGTCCGCAAGGCACAAGATTCGAGTCGGCAGCCTTTAACAAGTAGGCTCCTGGGTCCGAGTCAGCGTGCCTTAGGTGCACCACCTCCCCCCTATTTATAAGATAGGGGGCCTGCCCAAACGGGCAGGGCTAAAATAACTGGCTGCCCGGGGTACAGGAGAACCGGGCAGCGGTGACTGGAAGCAAAAGGAAAGAACACGCCAGTGCGTGCAGAAGGGGCGGACTGGGCTCGTGGACTGGAGCTTCCACTGCTGCTGGGCGCGATCCTACTGGAGGGCGGCGGCCTGGGCAGACGAGACACTGCGTCCGCCGCTGTAGAGAATCCGATATCCCAAGTCCTGGCGGACTGAGCGAACAGGTCCTTGCGTCCGCTGCTGGGGTACCATCCTTGGTGTCCGATTGGTGACCTTGCCGGACTGGGCGGACTGACAAATCGAGTCCGCGCTTGTTGAAAGGGGGGTTTTGGCATCTTGGAGGATGTTGCGGAGTGAGGGGTTAACATAATCCCCGCACATTTTAAGTTTCCAGAAAACTTCGAAAATGTTTTCTTAACCGCCGAGTCCGCAAGCCTCGTAAATGCCGCTACCGCTATAAATATCGCTAGAGGGCCTGGAACTGTTGAGAATCCCGATCGACACGGGGCGCTATTCACAACTTGTGGTCTCCACTTTCCAGTCCAGCATGGCAAGGCTTGTAGCTTTCTTCTCTAGTCTCACTGCAAAAGGCGACCCAGCACTGACAACGCCTATGAAGACCAAGAAGATAGTAAAGAGGTCGACAAGAAAGGATCTTTTCCGCCCTACAGGAGAGAGTTCCCGCAGACAAAAGCCTGCGGAGAAAGCAGTCCGCCGTGCCGATATATCTGCTCGCAAGGATGCCGTAGTCGACGCTGAACCACTGAGAAGTGAAAAGATGGTGACCCTATCGGACTCTGCCCCCTTCCCAGAAAACTGCAACCTCGGCGGACGCCGTTGGTGAACACATTGAGGCTGAAATATCTTCTCCCAATGCCCAGGGGCCCATTGTTAACTTGGATGAGGAAGATAGGCGGACTGAGGGAGAAGACGATGTGCCCCAAAAGGCATTGACCGTTGTGAACCCTGAGCCTGTCCGCGAAAACCAGCCAGACTTAGGGGGGTCCGCTGCGGATTCTGCTGAGAAGATATCTAAAAGAAAGAAGAAATTGTGCCCGCAGGCAGCACATAGAACCACTCTCTCGCCTGTCCTTCGAGTGTGGTTACCAGGATTTTACACTTGATGGCGCCTGAGAGGCATCTCAAAGCAACTGCCCCTTCAAACGCTTGGAGGTGAGAGACTGGATCAGTCTCCCCTGAATAGAAGGGAAGGCGAGGCTCCCTGAAGTTGTTCGGAGCTGACGCCCATCGGATTCGATCAACGAAGGGAGACGGAGTCTCGAACTTAGCAGGGTAGAAGGGGCGGACTAAAGCAGGGGAGTCCGCGGGCTCGGCAGACTGGCGGTCCGCAAAATTTAGCTGGCGGGCAGGAGTGCCCCTGACAGCTTCTCTGAAGAAGTTCCTGAAAGGAAACTGCTCCTCCTGAGGGCGTAGAGGGGCGGTAGACTGTGCAGGATTCCAAGGAGTGGCTGGTGACTGCCGAAGGGGAGTTCGGGGAGCTGGAGTCTGGCGGACTGGCGAGTCCGCTGGTTATGCTGCGGCGTGAGGAGCAAGCCGCTGGGTTAGCGCAAGCAGGGCCTGGCTGATCGCGTCGAGACGCTGGTCAGTCTTCCTGTGAGACTGCTCGGCCTCAAAGCAGGCTTGTTCAATTGCATCCCAGAGAGAGTATTCTGAAGAACTGGAGCGGTCTGAATAGTGGGCTCTGCGGTCTGACATTTCTGTCCGCTGAATTCGAAATGACACTCGAATCTGAAGGTCGCGTGTTAACTGTTGATGCACAAAAACGCAAAGGGAGTCGAGCACCACCAGCTAACGGTTCAAGCACAAGGGAAAAGAAGGGAAAGGAGAGACTGTGAGTAGCAATCTACTAAGCGGACGAGAACAGGAAGAAGAGCAGGGCCGTGAGCGACGACAACAACATACTTCACCCGTCGCGGCCTAAATGCCTCTCTTGCGATGGGATTTTCCTTGATTGAAGAAAGGTTCGGTTACAAGTGAAGGAAAAAGGAAGACAAGAGCAGAGCAAGGAGTCCGCAAGGCACAAGATTCGAGTCCGCAACCTTTAACAAGTAGGCTCCTGGGCACGAGTCAGTGTGCCTTGGGTGTACCACCTCCCCCCTATTTATAGGATGGGGGGCCTGCCCAAACAGGCAGGGCTAAAATAACCGGCTGCCCGGGGTACAGGAGAACCGGACAGCAGTGACGGGAAGCAAAAAGAAAGAACACGCCAGTCCGCGCAGAAGGGGCGGACTGGGCTCGCGGGCTGGATCTTCCATCAGCTGCTACTATGCGCAATCCTGCTGGAGGACGATAGCCAGGGCGGACGGGACACTGCGTCCGCCTATGTAGAGAATCCATAAATCCCAAGGCATGGCGGACTGGCGAACAGAGTGTTGAGTCCGCCGCTGGGGGATCATCCTTGGCGGTCGATTGCTGCTACTCTGCCGGACTGGGCGGACTGCCTAACTGAGTCCGCGAGTATTGAAAGGGGGTCTTGGCATCTTGTAGGATATTGCGGACTGAGGGGTTAACACCTGGATCGTTTCGTGATAGTATTTATTGATGATATCCTGGTGTACTTGTAGTGTGAAGAGGACCATTACAATCATCTACACATGGTGTTGGAGACGTTGAGGAGGAATCAGTAATATGTTAAGTTCTCCAAGTGTGAATTCTGGTTATCGTCGATAGCGTTCCTTGGTCATGTTGTTAGTGGAGAGGGGATAGCTGTGGATCTGTGAATCAGGCGAAGATAGTGGCGATATGAGAGTGGCCTGCTTTGACTACAGTGGCAGAGGTCCGGAGTTTTCTGGGGCTTCCTGGCTACTACAGGTGCTTCGTAGAGAACTTCTTGCGGATAGCGCTACCACTCACGACATTGACTAGGAAGGATCAGAAGTTTGTGTGGTCTCCGGAGTGTGAATGGGCTTTTGTAGAGTTGAAGAGGAGGTTGACCACAGCGCCTATTTTATGTTCGCCAAGTGGAACCGAAGGGTTCGAGATCTATAGTGATGCTTCGGGCAGTGGTTTGGGTTGTTTTCTGCTACAGCATGGGAGAGTGATAGCCTATAGTTCACGACAACTGAAGGTTCATGAGAGGAATTATCCGGTCCACGACTTAGAGTTAGCGGCCGTGATATTTGCTCTAAAGCTTTGGAGGCACTACCTGTACAGTGTGAAGTGAAAGTGGGGATAAGATCTACCTTAACCCTAGAGGGGCGGGGTGAATAGAGTATATTAAAATAATTTTCAAGTTAAACATTATTTTACAGTGGAAGATTTAATTTAAATATATGTGTAAGGTGCTTGCAGTAAATAAAAATTATGAAAGCAAGAAATAAAAACACAGCACACAGCAAACAAAATATAGCAACCAGAAGACACAAGGAGCTATAGTGGTTCCCCAATCAATCTGGGTACATCCACTCTTCTACCACCCTAGGTAGGAATCCACTGCAGGATGAGTTGATCAGGTGTCCTGGGCACCAATGAGCTTTTGATAAGGTGCTCAAAAACCAAACTAGATTTTTTGATCAGGTGTCTTGCCACCACTGAGTTTTGATAAGGTCTCAGAAGCTATAATGGTTCCTGAATTGGAATATCTGATCTGAGGGTCTTGGGGGCAGCTTTCAAGCCTAAATTCTAACTCTTAGACTCAATCTAATTGACCTTAAAAACTATACAAGGAGGTCAAAACAATTTTCCTAAGGACATAGTGATCCTTGCCCAAATCAATAATAGGGTGTTCCAACAATCTCCCCCTATTTGGGTTAGGATTACTATTTACATGACATAGGAAATAAAAGCATACAATGCAGATATAAAATCAAAAACAACATTGCAGAAACCCAAATAAAATCACATCAGAAAGTCAGAATAGATAACACTGTCAGCTTACATAATCATTCATTTTCCTTGCTCTTTTTGAGAACTATTTCTCTGTTAGGGTTAAGAGCTTCTTTCTTGGATCTTCTGTCATCATCTGCACCTAGAGAAGTTTGATGTTTTGTCCTGGGGACTACAACTTCTGGGTGCAGCTTCATATAGCTTTTTGAGTCAAAGAATTTGCTGGAAGAATATCTTTCAAGTTCTTTTTTTCTCTGTTCTGATAGAGTGGTGAAATTTGATGTATCTCTTCCTTATTCTCTTGCCTTTTTAATTTGATTTACTGCAACCCACTCTTTCATTCTTGCTGTCCAAGAATTAGGATTATTCTCTGGGTCTTCAAATGGAACAGGAGGTTCATATCTGTTTGATGAATCATCAGAAGTAGCTCTGGAAGAAACTAGATCTCTTAACTTATAAGGGAAAGGACCAGATGTAGTGTCAATGGGACCTTGTCCTTCCCTATGATAAGGATGCTGCCTAGAATAACCTTTGGAATAAACTCTGAATTCTCTTTGATTTCCCCTATACTGTCCTCTTCTGGACTGGTAGCCTCTTGATTGACATCCTCTTGATTGAGATCTTCCTTGAAACTGAGAGGTGCTTTGACTCTTAGCAACAGATGACTGATAAGCAGAGCTTCCACCAGTACCTGCATCTGGTGAAGGAGGAGGAGGAGGAGGAGGATTGAAGTGAGATGATCCTTTATCATATTTCCTCTTTTTCTTCATTGTCTTTAGTTGATTCCTGAAAAACTGCATCCATGGTTCTGAAATTGGACAATCTTGCAAAATATAGTATGAGATATCATTTACATCTTTAATTTTCTCCTGGGGAACTCTCTTTAGGGCCTTGCTTCTAGCTTTCCTCTCCTTGCAATAGTTGCAGAGGAATCATCAGAATCAGTTCTAAATTGATCACTGTCTGAGCTCTGAGGATTGTCATATAGTTCATTAATCTTTTTGATGGAATCTCTTTGTTGTTGGGATTGAACAGAAGAAACAACAGCAGCAGCAGCAGTAACAAAACAGCACTAACAGATGTAACTGGAACAACAGATTTAGAATCAATAACAACAGAAATAGCAGGCTCAGAGTCATTAGCCTGTATCATAAGCACATCATCAGAAACTAAAACATCATCAGCATCAGTAGTAGGAACAACAGAAACTGAAGGAGCACTGTCCACAGCCTTGAAAGAATTTATATAAGAAGATATTATGCTGGGCACACAGCTAGAAATAGGCACAATGGCCTTAGTAAGATCCTCATTTTTCTAATCTGGAAGACAGCTGAGGTAAACAGTATCAAACTCTTACAGTAGTGACCTAAGGTCAACTGTTATAACTGGAACTAGATCTGGAACTGGAATCTCTGAAGCAGAAAATCTATCTACTTCATATGGCATCTCCCCCTGCCTAGATTCAGTAGTTACTGGATCAAGGCACCCAACAGAAGGGATTTCCTGATGAGGATATAGGGAAGAAAGCCTGTCAGATAACTCCTGAACTGATTTCAGAAGTGGAGCCAGGGAGGTCTCCAGCAGGAGTGATAGCGTTGGAGCTAACATCTCATAGAGTTTATCTGCTAAGGCTGAGAGATCTACTTGCTCAAGTGGTGATTGAGTAGAGGTAGAGATGAGTGTGGCAGAGATGGATGTAGGAGGAGCTGTAGATATGGTTGGGGAAAGTGTTAATGTGGATGGTAGAATTGATGGTTGAGATATAGGAATGGTGGAGATGGAAGTTAATGGAATGGAGATAGATGGAGTGAAGGATGGTTGAGCAATGATTTCTTATAGTAGTTGTTGACATGATGTAGAAGAAGATGGTGGCTCAAGGGGTGAGGAGTGAGAGTCATCCATATAGGAATCATCTAAGAGAGTGAAGGATGGAAGGTGAGATGATGAGTCAATGGTTATGTGTGGATAATGATGTGATGGATGGAAAAGATTTTCAGTGGATATTGGTGTTGGTGAAGGAATTGAGTTTGGAGATGGAATGGATATGGGGGATGAAATTGTGATGGTTATGGTGGATGTGATAATTGTTGAGGGAACAGTAGGTGGAGAAGGTGGAGATGAGGAGGCAGGCAGTTCTTCTGATGGGGCAGTTGCCTGAGGGGAAGTGACTGGATCAGTCCTAGTGCCTGAAGATGAGATGACTGCAGAGGCTATGCTTGGCTTTGCAATTTGCCTATCCCATTTGCCAAAAAGGGCACAGGTTAACCTCTTAGAGGCATTGATATGCATCCCACTTGAAACAAGCAGCTCAGGGCATCTGCTATGAAGAAATAGCCCTAGAATCCTTCCAAAATTGACTAAGTTCTTATTCACTTTCTTCTTAATTAGGTCAAAGAAAACTTCTCCCCAATTCAACTGTTTCTCAACCACCAAAGCACCCATTAAACAGAATTGATACCTGGATATGGTATCATGGGCAGAATGTTTTGCTAACAGGACCTTTCCAACAACATCTGCTAGAAACCTGTATTCCACTGACAGATTTTTCTTAAGCAGCTTGTTAGGGTTTGCTGCTGAATGACCCATCCTATCAAACATGCTTGCAAACTCTTCTCCAGACAACTCAAGAGAATCTTGACCAGAACTTAATTGAAAAAATTCTGTTAATATAGCAGGAGTTAGAGATACCTGATTTCCTGATATAGTTCCAATCACTGTATTTTGATCTTGATTGTGAGCAGTATACACCCATTCTTTGATTTCATCTGCAGCCAGTTTTATCCTTGGGGTCATGATGTGTACTAGTTGTTGATCTTTGAATAAATCCAGAATATCCTTGAAAATCTGATCACTGTTCTCAAACGAGTCCATATCGATATCGAATCCAGTGTCAAATTTCATTGCTGCCAAAACTGCTACAGAAATGGCCATTTTTACCTGCAAAAATGAACAAACAATAGACCAAGTGTAGAAAAGTTTGGAGGGAAAGGGAAATTCTGCAGAGAGTATGAAAGCGCAAAGGGAGAACGCCGGCCGAAAAATAAATTTTATATTAGGGTTCAACGCTTGTTGAGGACCAAGGTCCAGCGGGATTGGGTGTGTGTGGGACCGTATATTTGGGCTTCCCCATCGCGTTCCAGGTCTGGGTGTTGACCCCGATGGGCCCCCCGTGTGGCGGAATATCCCCGCCATCCCGTGGTTGGATTAGTCCCACATTGCCTGCAGCAGGTGGTCTTTGGTGTTTATGTACCCCCGTCCCCCCTTACCATCACCTCGGGGTTTTGGGAAGATGTGTGGTGATGGGTGGTTTCCACATGGTATCAGAGCAATCCCGTTGCGGGGGTGTGTTGAGGACCAAGGTCCAGCGGGAGTGGGTGTGTGTGGGACCGTATATTTGGGCTTCCCCATCGCGTTCCAGGTCTGGGTGTTGACCCCGGTGGGCCCCCCGTGTGGCGGAATATCCCCGTCATCCCGTGGTTGGATTAGTCCCACATTGCCTGCAGCGGGTGGTCCTTGGTGTTTATGTACCCCCGTCCCCCCTTACCATCACCTCGGGGTTTTGGGAAGATGTGTGGTGATGGGTGGTTTCCACAACGCTGAAAAGGAAGATCGTTGAACTCCGTTCGACGATCTGGGCTTCTAAAGGAATCTGAAAGGTCTTCAATATCATCGATCTCCGTTCGACGATATTGGAGAGCGTCGAGCTCCGTTCGACAATCGCTGACCGGAAGAAGATAGCTTAGCACTTATCTAGAAAGCGCTGAACTCCGGTCGACGATTTCTAAGAAAGCCGATCTCCGTTCGACGATCTTTGGGAAAAACGTCGAGCGCAGTTCAGAGACCAGAAACAACCTATAGACACTAGAAAAATCAAATTGTTTGCCTAGTCTTGGTCCAATTTTAGAGTTTTAAAATCTTGGATCTTATTTTAAACTTCCTCCATCTAATATTCCTAACTGATTCAGGAAGAATGTATATTTCTTTTCATCAAATGGTTTGGTGAAAATATCTCCCCTTTGCAAGTCAGTTGGGTTATATTGAAGTTCAATTTTATTTTTCTCAACATTGTCCCTTAAAAAGTGATGCCTAATTTCTATATGTTTTGTCCTACTATGGAGGACTGGATTTTGTGCTTTATAAATAGCACTAGTGTTATCACAGAATATTTTTGACTTCTCTAAGTTGTAGCCATAGTGTAGAAGCTGATTTTGAATCCACAAGATCTGTGAGCAGCAACTACCTGCTGTCATATATTCAGCTTCAGCAGTTGATGTGGACAGAGATGTTTGTTTCTTGCAAAACCAGGAGACAAGTCTGTCACCAAAAAACTGGCAAGTTCCACTGGTGCTTTTTCTGTCTATTCTGCATCCAGCATAATCAGCATCTGAAAATCTAGTTAAGTCAAATGCTGAGTCTTTTGGATACCAGAGACCTAGATTTGGACAACTTTTCACATACCTAAGAATCCTTTTTACTAAGGTTAAGTGTGACTCTCTAGGGCTCACTTGGAATCTAGCACATATGCATGTAGCAAATATTATGTCAGGTCTACTAGTCGTAAGGTACAATAATGAGCCAATCATTGCTCCATATGTTGTCTGATCAATAGGTTTCCCATGTTCATCAGCATCTAATACAATATTAGTAGGCATAGGTGTTTTCACACATGATGCTTCAGACATACCAAATTTCTTAACCAGTTCTTTTGCATACTTGGTTTGAGAGATGAATATTCTTTCAGCATGTTGTTTGACTTGCAATCCTAAAAAGAAGGAAAGCTCACCCATGCTACTCATTTCAAATTTAGAATGCATTAGGCTGGAAAACCTTTTGCATAGATTTGAATCAGTAGAACCAAAGATAATATCATACAGAAAACTTCGAAAATGTTTTCTTAACCGCCAAGTCCGCAAGCCTCGTAAATGCCGCCAGCGCTATAAATATCGTTGGAGGGCCTGGAACTGTTGAAAATCCCGATCGACACGGGGCGCTACTCACCACTTGCGGTCTCCACTTTCCAGTCCGGCATGGCAAGGCTCGGAGCTTTCTTCTCTAGTCTCACTGCAAAAGGCGACTCAGCACTGACAACGCCTATGAAGACCAAGAAGATAATAAAGAGGTCGACAAGAAAGGATCATGTCCGCCCTACAGGAGAGGGTTCCCACAGCCAAAAGCCTGTGGAGAAAGCAGTCCGCCGTGCCGATATATCTGCTCACGAGGATGCCGCAGTCGATGCTGAACCACTAAGAAGTGAAAAGATGGTGACCCTGTCGGACTCTGCCCCTTCCCAGAAAACTGCAACGTCGGCGGACACCGTTGGTGAACACATTGAGGCTGACATATCTTCTCCCAATGCCCAGGTGCCCATTGTTAACTTGGATGAAGAAGATAGGCGAACTGAGGGAGAAGACGATGCGCCCTCAAAGGCATTGACTGTTGTGAACCCTGAGGCTGTCCGCGAGAGTCAGCCCGACCTAGGAGAGGCCGCCGCGGATTCTGCCAAGAAGATAGCTAAAAGAAAGAAGAGGAAGAGGGACGGGTCGACCGTTGCCGAGCGGGTTGAGAAGAAACTACGCGCGATGAAGGAGAAGAATGTCTCCAAGCGGACTGGAGATGCGGACTTACAACACAGATCGTGCGACAAAGAAGTTCCTGACATTGATCTGGACACACCGGAAGCCCAAGTTTAGGGAGATAATTCCCTCTCCACGGTCAGTCTAACCACTGATGAGATATTAGATTCGATAGACGTCAATGAAGTAGATCTAATCAACGAATCCCTGGTGATTGTACTGCAGCAATCTGAGGCGGAGGCCACTGGGAAAAAAGGTAGCGAACTCCCTTCTTTGTCCGCTGCGGAGGAAGCAGGTCGCGGCGGACAAGAGCGCTGAGGACCTGCGGACTGCTGCGGAGCTACTGCGGTCAGGTAAACTTCAACCGGCGCCTAAGTATTTTAAGGGTCAGTGGCTTTACAGGTCGCCGCCACGGAAGTCGAGACCAGTCAAGATTATCACTGAAACTGAGGACATCGTGGTTTCGAAAAGCTCTGCTGCTGAGAAAATAGCCAAGGTCCATCGCGAATGGAAGAAGCGGTTGAGGCTTTTTGACCCGGAGCAGGCAAGGCGGCCTGTCTTCCTCGATAGTCGGCAAATCGCTGCGGCTATATCCAAATGTGATCTTTCATCCTTTCTTTGTGTCCGCCGCAGACTGTCTTTAAATGAAGAAGTTGACTTTCTTTCTTGCAGGTAGAAAGTCGTCGCCGGGCTCCATTGAGAGTGGCGAGTTCGTGGTTACACCGAATACTGGTGTTGACGCGGTCTCGCATGAAGAATCCACAGGGGATGAGCTGCCCAGCCTGAACATCATCAAAGAGTTAGAAAACCTTCAAGCTGAAGTTCAGAATCTCAAAACAGAGTTAAAGAAGGCGGAACAGCACGAGAAGGCGTCCGCGGAGTGGGAGAAATCCCTAAAGGACCAGATCGCCAGCATCTCCAGGGCGCTGGAGAGATCCGACAGGGAAAAGAGGAGACTTGCGGACGATGTCCGCTTCTACAAGGCGAAACATTTGGCATCAGGGAGGGAAGAGAAAGGGAAGTGAGTTGCTGAGGTTGCTGAGCATAGGTCGCGATTGCAAGATCGCGATGCTCCGGAGTCCGCAGCACCGGCGGGCGGTCAACAGGTTGCGGACGAGGAGTCAAGGCCGGCAGAGGAGCCAATGGTGCCCCTTAGCCGGGTAGACCGCGAGGCTGCCCATATGCATCAGACCATAAACGTCATCCACCATCATATCTGTCGTTTATACAGCGAGATTCTTCAAATGAGCAATCAAGCCGCTCACTTGTGCAGAGATAGACCTGAAAGGCAAGCGCAGAGCGAAACTAGGGACCGCTGAGTCCGTGCTGCCATGAATACTTGTTTGATTTGTATAATTATGCTTTTAAACAATGTTGTAGATTGAACTGTCGCGAACTGCGCGGACTTAATCATATATCCGCAAATTATGTTGCTTTTTTGCTGATCTGTGACGAACTGTGCGGACTAATTCTATGTCCGCTTCACGTATTTTAACTTCTGCAGGTGGGAAAATTTGGCGAGCTAAGCGGACTGAAACTGTGTCCGCCTCCTATGTCTGAAGTGAAGGAAGGAAACATCGCGAACTGGGCGGATGAAAGCTGTGTCCGCCATAATTTTTGCTTTTAAATTTTTCTTGGCATTTGAATCTATACTTGTGTCCGCGTTATTGTTAACTTTTGCTGCGTGAATGGTTTGGGTTTTGCGAACTATGCGGATTGGAATTGCGAGCTCTGCGGCCTGGTCAAAAAGCTGTCAGAACTTGTAATTATAAATAGGCCCTGCCGTTTTCTTCTATGCAGGAAACAGCTGAAGTAAAAGGAACCCTGCGGCCTGCAAAATGGTGTCCGCGCGTACTGATGCTGCTGTCGCCTTCCACTCCGCCGACCACCGGAAGTGCACATTGACAGAGGCCGACCTGGAGGCCTTTGTCGAGAAGAAGATGGCGAATTCGAATATTCTCGTCCGCCTTCCAGCCCACCAGGAAAGGTTAAACCTCTCAACCGCTACCCAGATCGTCATTCTAGTGGACCACTTTGATAGCGGATTCAAGTTTCCGCTTCTATGGGAGCTAGCCGAAATTTTTGAACACTATAGAATGGTGTCGGGTCAGCTCGCGCCCAACACACTCGCTGCGATCTGCAGTTTCCTCTCCTATCTGCGATCTGAAAAGATTACTTTCTCGATGAACATCTTCCGTTAGATGTTCTCTGTCCGCTCCATAACCGCTTCTGGAGGCCTCCCCTACAAGGGGGTGATATATTTCTCCTGTAGGGGAATGAAGGCTATGGGCCTTCCCAACAAGATCCACAACTGGACCTCGAGGTTCTTGATCTTAGAAGGCGACCTAGGGTTCGCGCACACCTATCTGCAGGTGCGCGCGGACTCCGCCTTTAAGAGTGTGCAGCTGGACGCGGTGGAGTCCGCTATTGTCGAGTTCTTGGCAAATGCCAGGCTTGACATCGAACATTACATACTGCTACTGGCGAGATTAGCGGACGTTCTGCCCGAAGAGAGTAAGCGTCTTGCGAACTCAAACTTTGTATCCGCAGCGACCTTGGTTTTTAACCCATCTGTTTTTTGCAGCGATCTTGGTGGTACCCTCCAACTTGCCGCAGACGCCTAGCGGCTTCGTTCCTACACAGAAAGAGAAGAAAGAAGAAGTCGCAAGGAAGAGGAAGGAGGAAGGGGATCCCGCGGCGGATTACTCTTCTTCTGAAAGCTTCACCATGAGCGGCTTTGGCATCAGCCAGAAGGATCTTAGGGGGAACCCTATGGTCCACTGGCATAGCAAGAACAAACGCGTCCGCCTGTCCACCGCGCTCCCTTCATGGAAGAGTCCGCAGATAACTCGCCACGCCCATATTGCGATCTCCGCGCTCTACGGAAAGCGCAACTTGAGCGACCTTAAGAAGGTGCCCGCCACCGACCTCCCTTTGCTAGCCTCTCAGGCCGCTGCGAACAGTATTGTGATGAACCACTATGTAGCCACCCTGGCCAGAGACCTGTTAATCCAGAATGAGCAGCTTCAAAAAGATAATAAGGCGCTAAAGGAGAGGAGTGCGCGACTGGGGAAGAAGGTTGTGCAACAAAGAGAAGAGCTCGGGGTGAGATGAATTCGCAGCGTCTTTAATTTGCTGTCCGCCGCGATTTGTCTGACGTTTGCTTTGGTTTTGCGTAGGTCTCCTATGACTTAGAAAACAACAGCTTCCAGGCCGCCATGCTCCCTTTCGTGAAGGAAACCGTCGAGGTCGCAATTGAGCGACTTATCCGTGGTGGCTTTACAAAGGAGGGAGTGGATGGCGTCCCTTTCTTGGAGCTATTCCCTAAGTTGGCACCGCAGGTCGCGGCGATGGAACGGGCTAAAAAGGGAAAGGACATCATTGAGGAAGAAGGCGAGGAAGTAGAGGAAGGAGAAGTAGAATAAGAAGAAGTAGAAGAAGAAGGCGAAGGGCAAGGTGCCGTGGAGACGACGGATGGAACCGGCTCAAGCCGGCGAGTTGGAGATCAGTCTGCCGAGCCAAGCACCTCTGCATCCTCCTCTGCAACCAGGAGCTCGCGTAGCGATTCCGCCTCAAGCACAGGATCAGATAGTACCGGAAGCGGCTCGAGGGGCTACTCTCCAGAAGTCGACATTGTTGGCGAAAGCCCTGTACCTCCAGAAAAGAAACAAAAGACTACAGATTGATGTATTTTTATCTTTTTTGATTTTGTAAATGTGGCGGACTCAAGACTGTAGTCCGCCGAATGGATGTATAAATTTTTGATGAAATAGAAAGGATATTTTTGCATGTGTGCTTCCTGCAATGTTCTTTTTCCACGCTCACCGCACCGACACTTAGCAATCCGCACGACACGCTGATAAATCTGAGCTTTTTAACTTGCTGATTAGAGACAATTATTGTCCGTCGTTGGAATGAGAAGAAATTTTCAGGCGGACTCTGTTGAGTTCCAATTGCAGTCCGCACGATACTAAGATCATTTATAATGAGTCTTACTGATTAGAGAATTCAACTTATCAATCCATTCAATGTCCGCCTTAAAAAATGAGGACGAAAATAGCCAGCTGATAACAATGTCAGGTGGACTTCACTGAGTTCTAGTAGCAGTCTGCAATTCTCTTTCTTAACTTATCAAATGATAATATATGAAAACCATTTGGCGGACTTAGCTGATATAATTTCGCAGTTTGTATATATGCCAACAGAAATAACCTATAGCTTGCGGTCTCAAGGAAACCGTCGGACTGAGCGGATACAGAAAACCAGTCCGCCCAAGATAGAAATGACCTATAGCTTGCGACCAGGTGGGCAGGTGCGCATGGCATTGCTTTCCTCACCAGGCCACAGGCTATACAATCAACCCAAAGCTGGCGGACTGCGCGGATAAATAAAACCAGTCCGCAATAAACAGAAGAAATGACCTATATCTTGCGACCAGGTGGGCAGTTGCACATGTCATTGCTTTCCTCACCAGGCCACAGGCTATACAATCAACCCAAAGCTGACGGACTGCGCGGATAGATAAAACCAGTGCGCACTGCTTGAGGGTACCATGGAGTGTTCGATGGTTACAAGCTAAGATAATCGGTGGGCAGGTGCGCATGACATTGCTTTCCTCGCCAGATCATCAAAGTTGTAACGATATCCCAAATGCAGCACGGTAGAGCTCTACACCCACCCTGCCCTTCATAACGCAGAGTTGGGGTAAGGTACTAGCCGGGATCCGAAGTTCAGAATCCTACCGCACTAGAGCCTGCAAGCTCCCACTACACGGTGCGAAATCTCCTCGCAACACGTGGTCTTCGTGGTGTTACGCTAATGACAACAGCTCTAGGGAAGGTCTTGCTGAACTCGGCGATGTCTCCTGGTATCAGGGAACCGTTATAGGTCTTTGGGAGAGAGAGAAAACACTAGAAAAAAGTGTCAGTATGGATCCTTTGATTAATAGAATGTATTTGCAAAGCAAACATAAGAAAGAAAAGAGAGTTCAAGCGCAGAACCGTTTTTGAAATCTTTCTTAGCGTTTCATCTATTATGATTACATAGACAAAACACTTGAAGAAGCGTTAGCAAGCAGTTTCTAATCATAATAACTCTTGAAGAGGATACACAAAGTAGAAAAAAGGAGGTTCAAGAATAGAACTGTTTGAGATCATCCCCGCTCCATGTGTGTAGTATATCCTTTCCTTCGTATGTCTGAAAGCGGGAAGCGCCGCTCTTTAACGCTTCTTTGATAACAAAAGGGCCGGCCCAATTTGGATTAAGCTTTCCAATTGAACCAGCTCTTGCAGCAGCATCAATCTTCTTTAGAACTAGATCTCCCACTTGGAAGTGTTTGATCCTTACGTTCTGATAAAAGTAGAGGGCCATCCTTCTTTTGACCTCCTCCTGCCTTATGGCTGATTGATCTCTAATTGCCTCGATGTGTTCCAAGCTGAACCTCATCTCTTCATTATTCAACTCAAGCCAGTCCTCAACGCCTTCTCTTGCAAGCCGAACTCTTGATGACGGGACTTCAAACTCAACTGTAATAAGTGCCTCTGAGCCATGAGAAAATTTGAATGGAGTCTCCCCAGTTGCGGATGATGGCGTTGTCCTAAGGGACCAGAGGACCGATGGAAGCTGATCAGCCCAGCTGCCCTTGAGATTCTGTACTTTTTTTGAGCAAATTGAGGATCTGCTTGTTGGCTGCTTCTACTTGGCCATTGCTTCTATTATGATGAACTGATGCAAACCGCAGCTCTGTTCCGATCTGCCTGCAAAAATCTATCATCTCTGAGTTGTTGAATTATGGACCATTATCAGTGATTATTTCCATAGGTATCCCATACCGATAGACAATCTCCCCCCAAATGAAGTTTTTGACGACCTGAGTAGTTATCTTCGCCAACGCCTTGGCTTCGATCCACTTGCTAAAGTAGTCGATCATTATGATGATGAAACGCCGTTGCCCGCTTGCCATGGGAAAAGGACCAATGAGTTCCATCCCCCAAACCGCAAAGGGCTAAGGAGTTGCAATCAATCTGAGGGACTGAGATACTTGGAGTTGAAACTTCTGGAATTGAACACACTTTCTTGCATAGACCTCAGAGTCTCTCTTCATAGTGGGCCAGAAATAACCCTGCCGCAGGATCCGTCTTTCGAGGGTTCTTGCTCCTGAGTGGCTTCCACACTCTCCTGAATGAACTTTTTGCAAAACAAGGGGAGCTTCTTCTTCTGAAACACACCGGGCCATGGTAGAGAGGAAGGTTTTTCTGTAGAGGATTCCTGCCACTAAGAAGTAGTGAGATGCCTTTATTCTGAACTTTTTCTTATCTTTGACTGAATGATGATAATCTCCCGTTGACAGATAGAGGATGAATGGGTCCATCCAAGAGGTACGTTGGTCCACTTGCATCAAATCGCCTTCCACCACTGTCGGGCGGAAGAGCTCGGAAGTTGTTCCTCTTGAAGGCATCCCATACTTGGAAAGAAAATCTGCCTCCTCATTTTCTATCCTGGCGATGTGCTCGATGGTAAAGCTCGTGAACCTACAAACTTCTATCTTCACAAGAGCTAGATATTTCTTCAAGATCGGCTCTCTTGTTTCGAAGTTACCGAGGACTTGTGACGCCATCACCAGAGAATCGGTTTTGATATGAACATGATCGATTCCTAGTTCCCTTGTAAGCCTCAAGCCTGCTAGCAAAGAATCACACTCGGCCTGATTATTGGTTACTGGAAAGTAAAATTTGATGGCCTGCTCCAATTTGACGTTGTTTGGATTAATGAGAACCACTCCTGCTCCAGAAGAACTTCTGCCTGAGGCACCATCAATGTTGATGGTCCAAGCCAAAGGTGACCTTTCTGCTCGATCAGAACAGGACTCTGGCGTGTCGATTAAGAAGTCTGCTAGGACTTGAGCTTTAATGGCTGTCTTGGGAACATAAGAGATTTCAAATTCACTCAACTCTATTGCCCACTTAGCTAGTCTGCCGGAATGTTCTGGTTTTTCCAATACAGCCTTCAAAGGCTGATCGGTGATGACTTGAATTGAATGTGCTTGGAAGTACGGACGGAGCCTGCGAGCTGACATGACTAGCGCCAAGGCTAACTTCTCCAAAATTGGATACCGTGTCTCAGCACTTTTCAGGATATGGCTAACATAGTAAATTGGGAATTGCTTCCTGCTCTCTTCCCGAAGAAGAACGGAGCTGACGGCCTCAAGGCCAACCCCTAGGTATAAGAAAAGAATCTCTCCTGGCCGGGGACTCTGAAGCAGGGGTGCTGAGGTCAGTTGCATCTTCAACTGCTCAAAAGCTTGGGAACATTCTTCCATCCACTCAAACTTCGATGCTACTCGGAGAGTTTTGAAGAATGGAGCACTCCTATCTCCAACCCGAGAGAGAAATCTCGCAAGGCCTGCTAGCCTCCCCCCTAACTGCTGAACTTCTTTTGACGAACGAGGGGTAGGCATATCAAGAATGGCTTTCACTTTATCAGGATTGGGGGCAAATCCTTCCGTAGTAAGGAGATGACCAAGAAACTTCCCATTACTCGCCCCAAACGTGCATTTCAAAGGGTTAAGCTTCATTTTGTACCTATACAAAGTAGCGAACGTCTCTGCTAGGTCTCGCAAGTGCAGCGAAAATGACTTACTCTTAATCAAGAGATCGTCTACATACACTTCTAGGTTCCTCCCCTTCTGATGGTTAAACACACGGTCCATCATCCGTTGGTAGTTTGCACCGGCATTTTTAAGCCCAAAGGGCATCACAAGGTAGCAATAACTACCATCATTAGTAATGAACGACGTGTGAGGAACGTCAGGCTTATGCATTCTTATCTGGTGATAACCAGAAAACGTATCTAAAAAAATCATATAAGAGTACCCTACCGCGGAATCAACTAAAGAATCTATCCGAGGCAAGGGGTAGCAATCTTTAGGGCATGCTTTATTAATTTTGGTAAAATCTACACACATTCGTCATTTTCCCCCTGGCTTTTTAACCATTACAACGTTAGATATCCAGGTGGGATATTGAATTTTTTTAACAAAATTAGCCTTGAGGAGTTTTGCAACCTCCTCCCTTATTGGCTCTACAAGCTTCGTAGATATGTCCCTCTTCTTTTGTTGTATAGGCTTGCAGTCAGGATCAACATTCAAGTGGTGGCATACAACATCAGGATCCACACATGACATGTCTTCTGCTGACCAGGCGAAGACATCCAGGTTATTCAGCAAGCAGGAAATCAACTCGGCCTTTTGATCTTCTGGTAACTCCGAGTTGATGGAGAGCTTCGTCTCCTCCCCTTCAGCAATGGGGACTCCTTGCGTCACCTGGGCAGGTTCCAGGTGAGCACCTTCATCAGTAGCAGCTTCTGAACTGGGAGAGGCTTCTGCAGCTGCTGTTGGAGCAAGGGAAGGGTTGGCTTCAATCATGTTGACAGTGCGGACGTAGCACTCCCTTGATCTTCTTGGGTCACTCCTGACCCGACACATCCTTCCATCTGCAAAGAACTTGATGGCAAGGTGGTAAGTGGAAATCACCGCTTGGTACTTGTTTACCAGGGGACTGCCGAAGATGGCATGGTAGCTGCTGGGGGCGTCAACCACTATGAATTGTATTTGCTTAGTCGACCCTCCAAGTTTCACGGGCAGGATGACGCTACCTTGCACCTCTTTTCTCTCTCCCTAGAAACCATAGAGTGGCCTCTCAGTGGAAAGCAGAGGCTTTCCGGTCCTCAGGGCCTCTAAAGTAGACTTGAACAGGAGGTTGACCGAGCTGTCTGTGTCAACAAGAATTCTATCAACTGTAAAGTCCATAATCACAGCCTGAATTACAACTACATCATCAAACGGATTGGCTGTTTGGGGTAGATCTGCTGGACCAAAGGTGACAACCTCACTTGGAGGAGCAACGGAAGAAAAAGAGGCCACCTCTGCCCGGGTGACCATTGAAATTGACGATTTTCGAGTAGACTCGGTCCCTGCTCCAACATGGATGAAGAAGAGGCGTCCCAGAACCCCTTCATCATTTGCATCGAAGCACTCTATCGGGACATTGATCGGCCCCAGACGGCCTTCGTCCTCTACATCCACACATTCCTGGTATGCCTCGGCTACTTCTTTGACCTTTGAGGTGGATGGCTTCGAAGAAGAAGGAGAATCCTTCTTGGCCAAGTCAATCTTGCCCTCGCCAAGCAGCTTCTCTTTCAGCATGCGAAGGGCCTTGCAGTCCTCGGTCAAGTGGCCCTTTTCTTTGTGGAACTGGCAATATTGTGCATTTTTCCTTGGCTTCCACATTTTCTGAGGCTCTTGCCTCTTTTCTTCTGATCTCCTTTGCAAGATCTGGATGACTTCGTCAAGGTCCATATCTGCAATGTCCTCCATGGGGCTTACATCAAATTGGCCCGGAGCAGGCAAGGCTGCTTGTTGGAGGATGGGAAGAGCTTGCAATGGAACGGCGAGAGTGGCGGCCAACGACAGTCTCTGCTCATGAAACTGTTGATGGCCTTGGAAAGGTTTCTTGTTGCGGAAGTTCCTGCCTCTTTGAGACGGAGGCTGGAAGTCTGGGCGAGTGGGCTTGCTACGAGAGGAAGAAGTGGAGGCATCCCTTCCTTCAGCCTTAGCTGTCAGGGATGAGACATCGGTTGGATTGGCATTTTCTACTTCAATGAAACGGTTGACCATGGCGATCAACTCTTGATAAGTCTCAGGTGCCTTGGTTGTTACTTTAAACTTCAGGGGGCCTTCCCGGAGGCCATGGATCAAGGCGACCTTGTAATAGTCGGGGTTCACATTCCTTACCCCTTGGATCTCTCTCTGAAAGCGATCAACGAATCGCGCCACTGATTCATTATCCCTTTGTTTGATTTCAAATAGGGCAGCTGGCCCATTCTTCCTCTTTCTTGAGGTAGCAAACCTCAGCAACAACTAGCTGTAAAGCTCTGTGAAAGAAGAGATTCTGCCCGAAGGCAGCTCATAGAACCACTCTGTCGTCTGTCCTTCGAGAGTGGTAACCAGGAGTTTACACTTGATAGCATCTGAGAGGCATCTCAAAGCAACTACCCCCTCAAATGCTTGGAGGTGAGAGACTGGATCAGTCCCTCGTGAATAGAATGGGATGCGAGGCTCCCTGAAGTTGTTCGGAGCCGATTCCCATCGGATTCAATCAACGAAGGGAGACGGGGTCTCGAACTCTGCGGGGTAGAAGAGGCGGACTGAAGCCGGGGAGTCCGCGGGCTCGGCGGACTGGCGGTCAGCAAAATGAAGCTGGCGGGCAGGAGTTCCCCTGACAACCTCTCTGAAGAAATTTCTGAAAGCAAACTGCTCCTCCTGAGGGCGCAGAGGGGCGGCAGACTGAGCAGGGTTCCGAGGAGTGGATGGCGACTGCCGAAGCGGAGTTCGGCGAGCTGGAGTCTGGCGGACTGGCGAGTCCGCTGGATCTACTACGACCTGAGGAGCAAGCCGCTGGGCTAGCGCGAGCAGGGCTTGGCTGATTGCGTCGAGATGTTGGTTAGTCTGCAGGTGGGACTGCTCGGCCTCAAGTCGAGCTTGCTCTATTGCGTCCCAAAGAGAGTCCTCTGAAGAACTGGAGCGGTCTGAAGAGCGGGCTCTGCGGTCTGACATTTCTGTCCGCTGAATTCAAAACACTACTCGGATCTGAAGGTCGCGTGTTAACTGTTGATGCACGAAAACACAAAGGGGGGTCGAGCACCACCAGCTAATGGTTCGAACACCGGGGAATAGAGAGACTGCGAGTAGTAATCTACTAAGCGGATGAGGGCAGGAAGAACAGCAGGGCCGTGAGCCACGGCAACAACAGACTTCACCCGTCGCGGCCTGAATGTCTCTCTTGCGACGGGCTTTCCCTTGATTGAAGAGAGATTTGGTTACAAGTGAAAGGAAAAGGTTGACAAGAGCAGAGCGAGGAGGAGTCTGCAAGGCACAAGATTCGAGTTCGCAACCTTTAACAAGTAGGCTCCTGGGTCCGAGTCAGCGCATCCTGGGTGCACCACCTCCCCCCTATATATAGGATAGGGGGCCTGCCCAAACGGGCCGGGATAAAATAACCGGCTGCCCGAGGTATAGGAGAACCGGGCAGCGGTGACGGGAAGCAAAAAATAAAAGAACACGCCAGTCCGCGTAGAAGGGGCGGACTGGGCTCGCAAACTGGAGCTTCCACTACTGCTGGGCGTGATCCTGCTGGAGGGCGGCGTCCTGGGCGGACGAGACACTGCATCCACCATTGTAGAGAATCTGATATCCCAAGTCGTGGCGGACTGAGTGAACAGATCCTTGAGTCCGCTGTTGGGGTACCATCCTTGGTGGCCGATTGATTACCTTGCCGGACTGGGCGGACTGCCAAATCGAGTCTGCGAGTGTTGAAAGGGGGGTTTTGGCATCTTGTAGGATGTTGCGGACTGAGGGGTTAACAACCACAGTACCCCAAATGCACAAGACCATAAGGGGAAAAGGTCAAGCTTAAACCATTAGGAGAGAGAAAAACCCATATTAGCCACATGTGGTCAACTCCACCAAAAACCAAAACGGGGGGGGGGGGGTGGCCAACCCCAAAGACAATTTATCCATCTAATTGCGGGGGATACTGGATACCCTACCATTCACCACAAATGCTCAAACACCCGATAGAGCCCACAAAGTACTCATAGGAAGAACAGCTGTTGCGGCGGTGGTTTCGTCCACAAATAACACCATAACAAGTGAAACCCGGAATGAAAACCCTGTAATTACCCGGGTTTAGAGCTCAGAGGTCCACCATAACCCTTCCTGGTTTGGAGGCGTATCTCGCCCAACGGCGACGCCACGAAGGAAACTAAGATATAACTCTCAAGACAACAATGTCACATCGGATTCTACTGGACAATTTTAGATAAGGAGCGGTTGATCAACCTTAGGAAGAATTTATAATCCCAAATGAACTCTAACACATCCTACTTAAACATTGAGGAACGGTTATAAGAGTAAGATTCCACCACATATAATACTTACAAGATTAGGTAACCAAATCAAGAACATGGTGATTATAAACAAACTAAACAAGAGATCAAAACAACAATAAAATTAGCAAGTTAATTAATAATCATGATAACAAAAGGTTAGAAATTCTTGTAAATCGGGGTAAAGGAAGAGAAACCATCAATTGCATTGGTTTCACTAGTGAAAGACATCCAAATCACATCACGGCGTAGATCGGGGCTAAAGAAGACGCGGGAAGTCGAAATCTAACCAGAATGGTCAAAATTAGGAGTTAGGGCCGAAAACCCTCGCAAGAAAAACTCAAGGAATGGGGAAAATTTTACCACGGGGATGAAGCTCTCGTTGAGAGCTTTTTGGATCTATATTCGATTGAAGATTTAGAGCACCGAAGTGCCGTCGGCGGCCACCAAATGGATAGGGGAAAAGCTTCTCACTCTCGCTCACACCGCTCTAGTTTGGGAGATAGACAGAAAATCTGTCGGCTTAAAGAGCAAGAAAAAGAAGTAGGTATATATATAAGTGTAGTATTAGGATAACCACACTTAAATGATGAATCGGGTCTGCTGAACCGGATTTTCAAAATGAAGAGAGGATTTCTCGAGTGGAAGAAAATCACTCGAGTAGAAGAAACATCACTCAAAAATAGGTAGAAGACTACTCGAGAACAGTCAAAGGCCTCTCAAGAAGAAGGCATGCAATACTCGAGTACTCAAGAAGGGTAACTCGAGTACAGAAAACGACTTCTCGGAAATAGAAATGATTACTCGAGAACAAAGGTCCTTCTCGAGAACCATATGGACTTCTCGAGAGCTAAGAATGTAGTTTTCGAGAATAAGTATAGGCATCTCGAGAACACAAGGTAGTTCTCGAGAACAAGGCTACAAATTCCCGAGAACAGAGCACATCTCGAGAACAACTAGGTAGAACTCGAGTACAGAATCAACTTCTCGAATACAAGCAGGAAGGACAAAAATCGCTGAACGCATCGTCGAGCTCAGCTCGACGTTCGTCGAGCTCAGCTCGACGATCGTCGAGCTCCGCTTGACGTTCGTCGAACACACACTGGAAATCCCCTTTTGATGAATTCTGTTCAAAATTTGTCGAACTCAAGGCTCGATCGTCGAACTCAAAACCGAAAACCGCTGGACGTTTGTCGAGCTCAGCTCGAGGCTTCGTCGAGCTCAGCTAGATGCTTTGTCGAGCTCAGCACGACATTTGTGGAGCTCTGCTTGACGATCGGCGAGCTCCAAATAGCACCGAGAAAGCAAAAGGCGAAAAACCCACATCTTTACGAGGGCTTCCTGAGAATCAAAACAAGCTTAAGTTTATGACATAAAAATTATCACAATCAAATAGTTGAACAGGGAAGTATGAGTTCAAAACAGAGGCCCAAACGCGCGTTGAATTAAACGAATTCAACAACGACGGCAACCCTAGAATCTAATGTAGCATTCTTGACACACAACATTGAATGCTCTCACAAGGGAAAAAAAGATTACCACAAGGGTCCAAGCATGCGCCGAGACTCCAAAATGATTAGAATGCAACATAACTGGACAAGCCCAAGGCCTCAAAACCTCATCCTTAATATCAAGGAAAACATTCCAACCCATCAGAATCCCAAAATCAGGATAAACAAGCTCAACGGACGCGAAATCGCACATACGGTGCAGCGCCGTCAACAAAACAAAAAAGGGTAACCCCTTGACATCAAAATTATGACATCGACAAAATAAATAATGACATCAGAAAAATCGGGGGCGTTACAGTCACACCCCCTAAAAAAGAGTTTCGTTCTGAAACTTAACACAACCTTAAAACCAAACTCATCACAAAACTCAATTATTACCAACAACCTGATGACATACCTGAACTAGAGAAGAGAAGCAGATGAGATTCTCTCATTACCGATTCCAATTCCCACGTCGCGCTCTCGACGTCTTGATTTCGCTTGAGAACATTAACCATGGGGATGGACTTTCTCCGCAACACTCGATCTTGAGAATCCAAAATACGAACAGGTTCTTCCACGTACGTAAGGTTGGGCTGAATCTAGGGCACCGAGTCAAGGACTTGACGATCACTGCGGATACACTTCCGCAAGTGGATCACATGGAATACATCATGGATACCAGGGAAGGTAGCAGGCAACTCCGGGCTATAAGCTAATACTCCGATGCGCACATGAATCTGAAAAAGTCCCAAACCTTTTAACACCAGACATCGAAGAAACTTTCAGAAAAGCCATGTCCCCAACAGTGAACTCCAGATCAACCCTTCGTTGATTAGCATATTTCTCATATCGCTCTTGTGCCACATGGAGCTTTTCTCTAATATGAGTTACAACATAATTCATCTCTTCAAGGGCTTCCGGACCTCGCAATGGTCTCTCACCAACCTCAGTTCAAAACAAAGGAGTCCTCCAACGCCTCCCACATAAGTCCTCAAACGGGGCAATTTGCAGACTCTCTTGGTAACTATTATTGTACGCAAACTCCATGAGTCTGAGACATTCATCCCAAACACCACCGTGATCCAAAATATACCACCTGATCATGTCTTCCATGATCTGATTAACTCTTTCCATCTAACCATTTGTCTGCGGATGATAGGCGGTGGAATACCTTAAATGGGTACCCAACCCCTCTTGTAAAATCTTCCAAAAACAAGACGTAAATCTAGAGTCTCGATCTGATACGATACTGATAGGCGCTCCATGCATTCTGATAACCTCATCATGGTACAATTCAGCTATCTTCTTCATAGAATATCCAATCTAAAAGGTACAAAGTATGCACTTTTAGTCAATATATCAACTATCACCCAAACAGTGTCGTGCCCATGGATGATCTCGGTAATCCTATGATGAAATCTATCAAAATACTCTCCCACTTCCAACTTGGAATATCAAGCGGTGTCAATTTACCTCCAGGCCTCCTATGGTCAGCCTTAACACGCTGACACGTATAACATTCCGACACAAAATTCGCGATATCATTCTTCATCCCCGACCACCAAACAATTTGCTTTAGATCTTTATACATTTTAGTGGAACCAATATGGTAGGCAACACTGGAACCATGAGCTTCAGTACAAATCTTAGCCCGAATATCACCAAAAGCGGGGATGCAAAATCAACCCTGATACTTAAAGGCATCCAACTCATCCAAAGAGAAATCATGTAGCTCTCCCTTCTCAGTTCTATTCCGGAGATGCAACAAATCCAGATCATCCTTCTGGTGTGCTCTAGTAAGGGAAATCCAAGAGGGCTCTTCTGCTTCCAAACTAGCAGGCACAACACTATTCCCAACTTCAATGTCCATCAACAAGAATTCTTCTACCAAGGAGTGCACAGACAAATTAAAATTTTTGCGGTCTTTCTACTAAAAGCATCGGCTACTACATTAGCCTTTCCTCGATGATAAAGGATTTCCACATCATAATCAGCCACATATTCTAACCACCGACACTGGCGTAGATTTAATTCCTTCTGAGTGAAGACGTACTTTAAACTCTTATAGTATGTATAGATCTTGCACAACGCGCCATACAATAAATGTCTCCAAAGTTTCAACGCATAAATTACTGCAGCAAACTCCAAACCATGCGATCACCTTCCAATCTTCCATCAAAATACAGCCAAGTCCAATATGTGATGCATCCATATACACTGTTTATTTAACCCCTTTGGTAGGAAAGGCTAAGACTGGAGCAGTACACAATCTCTTCTTCAACTCTTGGAAAGCTTCTTCACATTTATCACTCCAAATGAATGCATTATTCTTTTGGGTAAGTCTAGTTAAAGGAGAAGACAAAACTGAAAACCCTTTGTAAAAAGTAGCGAACATGCAAGAAAAACGGATAGAATTTTGAATAATTGAAAATTTATTATCCAAAAAAGATATCATTTACAAAGGTATGACCTCCCTTTTATAGAATGGAGGAGATATGAGAGAGTACAAACAAACAATGTGGGACTAAACATGTACAGTGCTGAGCGGCTAGAAATAAAGGAGAAAGCACATGCCGCGCGGTTAGACAAATGAGTTAACCGCTCGGCAACTCCAACAGGATAAGAACATGCCGCAATGGGAGACCGATAGACCGCCCGATCTCCAGGCTTCTGAGTGAGACCGCCAGATCGCTCGGTCAATAAACCGCTAGACAAGACCGAAAGGCCGCCCGGTCTAATACTCCAACACTCCCCCTCAAGCTGGAACATAGATATCAATCATGCCCAGCTTGTCACATATGTGGAAGAAGGAAGTAGAGACCGGCTTTGTGAAGATGTCTGCCAATTCTTTGTCAGAGGTGACAAACGGAGTACAGATCTGTTTCTTCAAAATCTCTTCCCGAATGAAGTGGCAGTCAACCTCTATATGCTTTGTTCCCTCATGGAAGACCGGATTTCTGGATATGTATATAGCGGGCTTGTTGTCACAGAACATAGGAAGAGGATAGTCATAGACCTCCCCTAGGTCAAGCATGAGAGCCCGCAACCACTTTAACTCACACGTGGTTGACGTCATACTCTGGTATTCGGCTTCTGCACTGGATCTGGAGATAACAGACTGTTTCTTGCTCTTCCAACTCACAAGATTTCCTCCAACAAAAGTACAAAAACCTGATGTGGACTTACGATCGCCTTTGTCATCCCAATAACTTGAATTTGAGTAGGCCTCAACCCTCAGATGACCATTCTTCTGAAAGATTAGCCCTTTGTCTGGTGCTGCTTTGACATACTCTAAAATCTTCAAGGCAGACTGAAGATGACACTCCTTGGGAGCTTGCATAAACTGACTGACCTTGCCTACAACATAGGAGATGTCGGGTCTAGTCACCGTGAGATAGATGAGTTTGTCGACCAAACGTCTGTACCTTGTGACATCAGATAGAAGAGGCGAGTCATCTGTCCACGTTTTGTCTTCTCCAATAGCCATGGGAAACCGAGCCGATTTGGCACCTGTCAATCCTGCTTCTTGTAGAAGATCAAGGGCATATTTCCGTTGGGAGAGAACCAACGAGTCAAGTTTCCGAGAGATTTCTATCCCCAAAAAGTATTTCGGGGAGCCCATATCCTTCGTGACCAAGTGTTGACGGAGGTGCTTCTTCGTCAAGTCCACCCCATCTCGGTCATCATCAGTAAGAAGAATATCATACACATATACTGCCAAAACCACCAGTCCCGAGGCCGTTTTGCGAATGAATAAGGAGTGATCGGCCGAACTCCTTCTAAAGCCGATGGTAGCCACAATGCCACTGAATTTGTCGAACCACGCCCAAGGGCTCTGCTTTAGGCCATAAATGGCCTTCTTCAAACTGCATACGCGTGTCTCCCCCTGAGCAACATACCCAGGAGGTTGCTCCATGTAGACGTCCTCCTAAAGATCGCTATAGAGAAAGGCATTTTTCACATCAAGCTGGGAAATAGCCCAATCCCGGTTAACAGCCACAGAGAGAAGAACCCGGATGGTGCTGAGGCGAGCAACCGGATAAAAAGTGTCAAAGTAATCAATGTCGTAAATCTGAGTGAAGCCTTTGGCCACCAGCCGGGCCTTGTAGCGATCCACAGCGCCGTCGGGGAGAAATTTCACAACGAAGACCAAGCGACAGCCAACCACATCAGTGCCCACGGGAGGAGGAACAAGGGTCCAGGTACCCCGTTCAGTAAGAGTAGCCATCTCTTCATCCATGGCAGACTTCCAATGAGGGAGAGCAAGAACCTCCTGGTAGGTGCGGGGAGTAGAAGTAGCGGAGATAGCCAAGGCAAAACACCTGCGAGAAGGAGAAAGCCGATCATAGGAAACAACTGCCGCAAGCGGGTGTTGAGTACACGCCCACACCCCTTTGCGAAGAGCAATGGGAAGATACAGGTCGACGGGTGCATCAGCGACCAGAGCGTCCGTGGTGGAGAAGGCTGGCCCGGTACTAGAGAGAGACGGCGGCGGAGAAGAGGGTGGGGAGACGGACAGGGAAGGAGGGGGAGACGTCGAGAGGCGTGAAGGGAACGGAGAGAGGCGGTGGAGAAGCAGAGATATCAGGAGGAAGAGAGGAGGTGGGAGAGAAGTAGGAAGCATTCTCGAAAAATGTCACATCCGCGGAGACAAATTGCTTGCGTAGAAGGGGGTCAAAACAGCAATAGCCTTTTTGAGTGGTAGAGTACCCCAAAAAGACACACTTGTTGGAACGAGGGGAAAGCTTGTTGCGGGTAGCGGAGGGAGCATGAACAAAGGCCATACAGCCAAAGACACGGAGAGGGAGAGGAAAAGGTTCCTGGTGGGGGTAGAGAATGGAGAAGGTGGTCTGGCCGTGGAGAACTGTGGAGGGAAGGCGATTGATGAGATAGCAGGCGAGGAGCACAACGTAGCCCCAGTAGGAGCGAGGTACTTGCATCTGCGTCATGAGAGTACGAGCAACATCAAGAAGGTGACGGTTTTTACGCTCCACCAACCCATCCTGCTGGGAGGTGTAAACAGAAGTAGTTTGATGAAGAAGACCATGTTGGTGAAAGAAAGAGGAGAACTCATGATTAAGATATTCCTTAGCATTATCAGAGCGTAAAACTTTAATAGAAATGTCAAACTGATTCTTAATCATAAAATAAAATGATTGCCAAACAGAAAAGAGTTAAGAGTGATCTTTTAATAGATACACCCAGGTACATCGTGAAAAATCATCTATAAAAGTGATAAAATAGGAACTACCCCGACCAACAGTGATGGTAGGAGCAAGACCCCAGACATCAGAATGAATGAGATCAAACGAGCGAGAGGAGCCACGGCCTTGCTTCGGTGGGAAAGAGGAGCGATGATGTTTGCCAAGCTGACACGCATCACAGTTGAGCGGAGAACTGGGAGGAGGTAAGTGGGGCAGAAGCTGTCGAAGAATCCGAGAAGGAGGATGTCCAAGGCAAAGATGCCATTGAAGGAGATCTGTAGAGGAGGAGTAGGCGGACAGAGCGGAAACATTATTGAGGAAGTAGAGGCTGCCGCTCTCAATCCCAGTAGCAATCGTCCGCTGGGTTCTCGGGTCCTAAAAAGAACAAGCAGTTGGAGTGAATAAGACGAAGCACTGAAGTTGTCGGCATAAAGTAGTAACAGATAATAAATTGCACGGGAACTTCGGGACATAGAGAGTGTCCTCCAAGCAAAGCGATAGGGTGAGTTGAACCATGCCCGTCCCATGAACCGGGGATGGTAAACCATCCGCCACACGAATCGGGGGCAAGCAGTCATGTGTCTCAAGGTGGGAGAAGCAATGAGGGTTGCCAGTCATATGATTTGTAGAACCGGAGTCAATCAGCCATTTACCTTGGGTAACGACGTGGGCACTACCTGACATCGTGGCCACAGAGGCAGACGGCCGAGAGGAGGCGGAGGCCGAAGAAGGAGCATCACCGGAAGGGCGAAGATGAGGATGTTTCTGCCAGCAGCGGTCAACAGAATGGCTGGTACGACCACAGTGAGAGCAGAGGAACCGGGACGAACCCCGTCCGCCGGAGTGGCCGCGGCCACTAGGTCCCCCCTTCTGAGCTTGGTGAGCAAAGGAGTCCTGGGAAGGGGGGGAGGCCAACAGAGGCCGCTGGAGCAGCGAAGTAACAGCGGCAATGCGAGCCGCAGTGGCATCCAAAGTAGGAGATTCCGCCTCACCCAGGATCTGCTAGCGGATCATATCATAGGAATCGGGAAGATGGAGAAGATAACAAACAATCAGGAGTTCCTGGAAGTGTTTGTGCTGTTCGGCCAAGTCCGCGGAGAAGGGGCGATTCTGGAGGATCTCAGCACCAAGAGCCTGAACCTGCTGATAAGCCACAGCAGGAGACATGGAAGGGCGGGCGAAGAGGTCCACATAGAGAGTATAAATGCGGGACGTCTGTCCCCCCTTCGAATAGAGAGCAGCGGGATGAAGCCAGGCGGCCTTGACCATCTCATCATGGCGAATGACAGGAAGGCGCTCATTAGAGAGGCTGTTGTCCAGCCAAGTGCGGACAAGAGCATCACTCGCATCCCAGTCATCAAACTCAGGAGAGTTACGAGTAGGAGGGTCATCGGTGAGGTGATGACGCTTGCACTGAGAGCGAAGAAGAAAGGTGAAAGAAACGCTCCAATCGGGATAGTTGGAGCCAACAAGCTTAGAAAGCGTGCTCAGGTTGCCCGAAGGAGGAGGTGGAGAAGGAGCTGCAGGAGTGGTGGAGATAACGGGGGTGGTGAGACCGGAAGTAGTCATAGAAAACAGCAAGAAACCGCGCAAGAAGAATAGAAGCCGCGGGGAGAGGAAAAAGGAGAGCAACCCGCGCGAAACCGCAGCGTTTTAAAGGGAAGAAGCCACGCGAACACAAGCGGCCAGGAAGCAGACAAGGGCACAACGGGGAAGAGGTCGCGCGTACTGAAAAGTCCGAGCGAACAGAAGAGAAGAGGAAGCAAGAAGCAGCGACAACAACAAGTCGCATGCCGGGCGAACAGAAGCAGGCCGCAACGACTAGGAAGCCGGAGAGACTAGAAGGAACCAGGGTGTGGCGACAACTAAACAAGTCGCGGCGACGAATAGCAGCTGGAGAAGAGAAGCAAGGAGAAACAAGCTGCGCGAACAGGGTAGCAGACAGAAGAGAAGGCAAGCCGCGAAGACAGGTCGCGTAAAGCAGAAATAAGCCGTGAGAAGCAGAGAACGCACACAATCAGGAGGAAAAGACCGTGTGCTCTGATACCATGTAAAAAGTAGCGAACATGCAAGAACAAACAGATAGAATTTTGAATAATTGAAAATTAATTATCCAAAAGAGATATCATTTACAAAGGTATGACCTCTCTTTTATAGAATGGAGGAGATATGAGAGAGTACAAGCAAACAATGTGGGACTAAACATGTACAGTGCTGAGCGGCTAGAAATAAAGGAGACCGCACAGCCCGCGCGGTTAGACAAATGAGTTAACCGCTCGGCAACGCCAGCAGGATAAGAATAGGCCGCAATGGGAGACCGATAGACCGCCCGGTCTCCAGGCTTCTGAGTGAGACCGCCAGACAGCTCGGTCAATAAACCGCTAGACAAGACCGTAAGGCCGCCCGGTCTAATACTTCAACACCCTTCCACAAATCTTCTATAATAGCCATCTAGGCCTAAGAAGCTCCTAATCTCCTTAGGTGTAGAAGGCCTCTCTCATTCCATCACAGTAGAAATCTTGGTCGGGTCTACGGAAATATCATCCTTGCTTACAACATGCCCTAGATAGGACACCTGAGATAGCCAGAACTCACGCTTGCTCAGCTTCGCATAAAGCTTATGCGACCTCAGGGTCGACAAAACTAATCGCAAATGTTGAGTATGCTCCTCAACACTGTGGGAATACGGAAGGATATCATCTTTGTACATGATCACGAAACAATCCAAGAAATCCTTGAATTCATTAAATCCATAAATATAGAGGGTGCATTAGTCAAACCGAAGGACATTACCAAAAACTCAAAATGTCCATTCCGCGATTGGAAAGCAGTCCGTGGAATATCTGCCTCACAAATTCTCAACTGCTAGCATGAACGAAGATCAATATTTGAAAATACCGAGCTACCACTCAACTGATCAAACAGATCATCAATTCTCGACAAGGGATATCTATTCTTGATAGTAACCTTATTCAATTCTCTGTAATCGATGCAAAGCCTCATCGATCCATCCTTCTTCTTTACAAATAAAATAGGAGCACTGCACGGAGAAGAATTTGGTCTAATAAATCCACAATGCAGCAATTCATCAAGCTGAGTATGCAACTCATCCAACTCACGTGGAGTCATGTGGTACGGTGCCTTGGCAATAGGACGATTACCTGGCTCGAGGTCAATCACAAACTCTATCTCCCTCACTGGAGGAAGTCCTGGAAGACAATTAGGAAAAACATCTGGAAACTCACGCACCACCGAGACATCCTCAAGATGTAGTGTATCAAAAGCAGTTTCCCGTGTAGAAATAGAAACCAAAAATGCCTTACAACCAGACTCGATAGCATGACAAGCACGTACTGCAGAAACGATAGTGGAGACCCTATCCTGAAAACCATAGACACTCAAAGGTTGGCCATTGTCCATTCTGAACTCCAGTCGCTTTGTCTTGCACTGGATGACCGCATTATACTTGGGCAGCCAGTCCATGTCCAAAATCACATCAAAGTTCGCCATATCCAACACCATCATATCCGCAAAGGCTATGAAATTGCCTAGAAAAATAGGGCATCTCAGAACTCCTTGGTTAGATATTACCGATTCACCGGAGGGAAGCTTGACGTTGAAGGAATATCCTAACTAATCCACATTCAAACGATGTTTATCTACGAACCTCCGAGCCACAAAGGAATCGGTGGCAACCAAATCAAAAAGAACACGCGCCCACCAATTCCGTACCTTAAACTCCCCTAAAACCGTAGCAAACATAACTAAACGAATGAAAAATAGGGCAACTAAAGAGGATAAAAAAATTTAAACTAGGGTCTAACCTAAAATCACTTGGGTAGAGGTCTGAGCTTCCTCTCTGATCACCACATTTTGCTTTCCTTTCCCGTTGTCCTAGTTTGACGGCGGCGGCAAAGCCCGAAGTGGGGCAGGCTGCATTAGAGTCTGAGCCTGGGGGCAAGAAGACTTCAAGTGCCCCTTCAACCTGCCCTGGAAGCAAGTCTTATCCTTCGACCAGCAACTGTTGGGTACATTGGAAAATGTGTAACAGATTTGAGTTTATATATGCGCAGGTTAAGTAAATGCAGGAATGCAGAAAAATTTCTAAGCCCATATGTCGACACCAGGAAAAGCTGTGTCGACACTTATGAAGGCCTGTATCGACACTGGAGAAAAGTTGTGTCGACACTTGAAGTTAATTGTGTCGACACTTGGAAAGGCTGTGTCGACACCAGAATCAACTGTGTCGACACCCAGAGGCTGTGTCGGTGTCGACATACAGTGAAGCATTGTCGACATCAACTATGTCGACACCCAGAGGCAGTGTCGACACATAGAAGACTTTGTCGACATCAACTGTGTCGACACACAGGACTTGTGTCGACACACAGCAGTTTCAACAAAGTTAAAGAGAAGATGTATTTGTGTCGACACACAGAAGATCTTGTCGACATCAAATGTGTCGACACACAGGACTTGTGTCGACACATGGCAGAATTTCAACAAAGTAAATTTGTATGAAGAAAAGAAGTGAATGTGTCGATACCACAAAGGCTTGTGTCGACACATTCTTCAGAAGTTGTGTCGAGAAGCAGTATCAACAACAAAAGAGATGTGTCGACACCACCAAGGCTTGTGTCGACACTTAGTCCACTTGTGTCGACACCTAGTCTACTTGTGTCGACACATGATGAAGTCCAGTCTCGACACTTTCAGACAGAGACAGTATTTCAAGAAGTGACTGGATGACTTGACAGCTGTCATTTCTAACCGATCTACTACAACTGTCAAAGCTGTCAGAAGTTTGTTAGAAACCGAATCAGCCGGTTACCATGGAGGAAGACTATATAAAGGCTTTATCCTTCAACAAAAGATGAGAATAATTAAGAAGAAGATTGAAGAATATACACAGATAACTAACAACACAAAAAGAAGAAGACTTTCGACAGAAGATCTAAGAAGTTGGAGAGAGAGAGCTCCATCTAAGAAGTGTAGTTGCAGAACCAGGCTGCCAAGAAAGATTCAGATTGAGATCTGAATCTCAAGTCAGAAGCTGATTGAAGATTAACTTCTCAAGAGTTCAACCCTACAGAGTTCAGATTCAAGAAGCTTTGAAGAAAGCTAAGAGAGGTTGTTCTCTGCCATCAGATTCTTCCAAGAACTGATCAAGAAGTCATCCATCTCTTCTCTCTCTATCTGGGTGGAGGTTAATTACTTTATTAAATCAAATTTCTGTAGGATCTTTATAGATCTGAGTTGTAAGCCTGTGATTATAAAAGCTGAGTGTAGGAGAATATTTTCTCTGAGTGGTAGGCCTTGTTTAAGGATGAGGTAGGGCTGTGAGCCTGAGTTGTAGGAGATTGATATCTCTGAGTTGTAGGCCTTGTGTAGGCTGAGGTAGGGCAGATTTCCTAAGTTGTAGGAGCCTTGCTTGGGGTTCTGAGTTGTAAGATCTGAAGATCTGAGGTGAAGAGAAGAAGTTAGGCCGAATCTAGCACACTGCTAGATAGGCGAAGGGGGAAAGTGGATGTACCCAAACCTTGGGGAGCACTATAAAATCTGTGTGCACTCTGTGATTGAATGTTTCTGTAAATACTGTGTTGTGTATGCTGTAGAATTTGCAGTTTAGTATAGTTAACTGAACAGCTTTACTGCCTTAAAATAAAAATAGGAATTACACCTATTCACCCCCCTCTAGGTGGTTAGACACCAATTCTTTCAAGTGGTATCAAAGCGAGGTTGCTCAAAGAAGGACTTAACAGTCTGAGTAAGATCCTTAAGGCATATTTAAGATCAAGAAAATGGTTCAGGAGAAAATCATAAGGAACTAGGTTCTATGAAATTACCCATATGCAGAAAGGAGATATTTGGCATCTGGAAAGAAAGGGTTAGGTTGTTTATGGAGGCTTCTGATCCAAGGATCTATATTACAGTCAAGGAAGGTCCTTATATTCCTATGAAAATTTCTGTTCTGGATGCAAACCAAAGAATTCCCAAGGATTTCTCAGAGATGACTAAGGATGAGATTATCCTGACAACTATGGATAAAAGAGCCCAGAATATCATAGTAAGTGTAACGTCCCGAATCGCTCTAGGCCCCTAGTGTGTGTGTTTTGAGTCAGGAGGGTTGACTCGAGTCCTGAGAAGTGCAGGGAATTGGGCTACACTTGTGGAGAAGGGGAGAAATCAGTGCAGAGAGAAGTGACACGGGTAGAGACACGGCCGTGTCCCTACCCGTGTGCGTCGAGATGATCTTGACGAGCCGTGTCGAGATCGTCGAGAATCGTCGAGAGTCGTCGAGATCAAGTGACACGGGTAGTGACACGGCCGTGTCCCTACCCGTGTGCGTCGAGATGATCTCGACGAGCCGTGTCGAGATCGTCGAGAGTCGTCGAGATCGTGACACGGGTAGTGACACGGCCGTGTCCCTACCCGTGTGCGTCGAGATGATCTCGACGAGGCGTGTCGAGATCGTCGAGCGGGGTCGACACTAAGTGACACGGGCGTGTCCCTACCCGTGTGCGTCGAGTTGAGCTCGACGAGAAGTGTCGAGATGTAACTGAAGATGCACACGGCCAATGACACGGCCAGGCACACGGCCGTGTCATATGAACACGGGTTGGGACACGGGCGTGTCCCGACCCGTGTCAAACACTGAACCGACGTGGAAACTGTCGTTGTCGTTTCGCCAGGCAGGACACGGGTAAGGACACGGCCGTGTCCCTACCCGTGTCACATTTTGCATATAAGGGGCAGAGAAACCCTAGCCGTTTTTCATTCTCATTTCCTTCCCCTATTTCCTGTGAGAGCTCCTGGTGAGAGGAGAACTGCAGGAGCAAGTCCTACCGAAGGAGATCCGCCATCGCCGTGAAAGAGAAGATGCCGCCAAGGAGAACTACGCGATCCATGGCTGGAAATGGTGGTACCGCTGGAGCCAACGTGAGTTTCCTACCCTCTCCCTTGGTGCTAGATCTATAGTTATGCCTTAGGAGAGACATCGACTCAAGAGAGTCTTGATGGAGAGGAGAAGATCTCTAGGTTAGGCCATGTTAGAACTTGTGTTCTAGACTTTAGATCTCTTCAACCCTTCCCCTTTTCTTCAATATGACGATGGGTGGATGGTCTCGTGAGGAGTTTATGGCCTTTGAGGTTGAATAAGGGAGGAGAATATTTCTGGAAAATTTAGGGACGATCGCCTTGAGGAGGAAGACGAACCGATGCCGTTCATTTTCCTTTAAGATGCGCGCAGAATCTGTATTCTGCGCGCAGCGATCTTCTATGCCATTTTCATGTAGGATAGGGGCAGATCTGGGCTTTTCGCTAAACACGAAAGTTGTAGCCCTTGGAAATACCTTTCCAACGAGTGGTTGCACGACTTCAGGTGATGTCTGTGGCCCCGGGAAAACCTAATCGAGTTTGCTGTCCGGCAATTTCCTGTACACAGAAATCGTGTTCTGTGCGCAGCGAACTTCGAAGCCGATTTCGAGTACGTTATTGTCAGATCTGGGTTATGACCTGAATATGAAAGTTGTAGATCATGAAAAGATCTTTCCAACGAGGGGTTACACGCCTCCACCGGATTCCTGTAACTTCAGGAAACTCCGATCGAAGTTGCTGTCCAGTGCTAATCCTGCGCTGAAATTCTGGGTCTCTACATACGTTGTGGATTTGAAATTGGTGGACCTAATGTCGCAATTAATTCTAGATTTTGGAGAAATAATTTTATGTTAACCACCAGGTGTTATGGATGATAATATTTACTGTTTTAGAAATCAATTTATTATTGCAAAATAGCTTGAGGCCTGTTGATTTCCTTATGTTTAATTGGATTGATTTGATAATACTTCGGTAAGTTGTCGTAAGAGCAAATCTTGTTTAGATCATGTTGAAATCACTTGGGATGATATATAGATGGGTAACCCATGGCCATGCATATGTTTTATATCGGATTGAATTTAGGAGTCCAATACTTAGAGAGTCATCTCCCTACGGGTAGTATTGTGAAGGGATGTATGTGCGGTGTTGACCGTCACTTGTGTTGGTTGTGTTGAGATAAAGTGTGGATGGATGGTTGGGCTGTGTCCTCGTGCTCACTCCGAGGCCCCCCTTCCATGATATGTTGATGTGGAATTTGCATGTGGTGTGAGTCGACACGCGGTGTCGTAATCCTGGGTTAAGGATAGTGTGGCAGGTCTACGGGCTCGCCAGTCGTCACACCGACGGGAGTTGGCAGTTAGACTTGGTCGGTTTGGGCTGTGTCCTCGGTGTTCACGTCCCGAGGCCCCTCCGGCCATGTGAACGGTTGGGCTGTGTCCTCGTGCTTTCTTCCGAGGCCCCTTCCGGGTCACGCAAGGCCAGTTCGGGCTGTGTTCTTGGTGCACATCTACCCAAGACCCCGCTGGGCCATAGTACGCATGGGCTCCGCTGTTGTGTTCTTAGCGTTGAGGCGTACGGAGGCCTAGGTGAAGTAGTGTGATACCCGCCTAGTAGTAGAAGTGCCCGTTCTACTGTCACCGCCTGGCCACGGCGGCTGATGCCTGAGAGGTTAGCTACCTGCTCGAAAAGTGGGAACTACAGTCTGTGTCGACATAGCAATTGCATGGGTGAGTCATTGCATAGCATTCATAGCATTTCATACATTGCACAACAAGATCCTCATCGTATAAGTTTGTATGGGCACTCCTATACGATGAGTTACTTTTATGTAACCTGATCCTTAACTTATAAGTTTGTATGGGCATCCTTATAAGTTAAGTTACTTTCCTGCTGATACTTATACTTGCTAGTTTAGTGTAGCTCTTTCATATATGCTGACTATGATGCTGTTACTCTTACACTACTGCCACTTGCTTGTACTTCCTTTACTTGCTTACTTGTTATATATTATACTACTGTTCCTTTTCTCCGCCCGGTGCCGAGGAGTCGCCGGGGGAGCGGATGTGAAACCACTTAGTCGTTTCGACTAACGGTTGCTACGTCTTCCTTTTTAGGAGGTCACGCCGCAGGTAGAGCAGCCGCAGACTACGCCGCAGGACAGCCAGGCCAGGACGACAGGGCCTGATGTGACGGTACCGTCGATACCGTCTGTTACAGATGTTAGTGTTTTGCTTACTCTGTTGTAGCCCGTTTGGGCAATGATTAGCTGTACTCTGATATATTGTAGAAGCATGTTTTAGCTTCTCATTATTGATGTTTTGGACATTATATATTACTTAGTGTGGATTTGACTTCTCTTGCTTATTTATTTGGTTGGGTTGGCATGATATATTGGTATTGTTGTAGCCGGCGGAATAGGCGTCTTGTGGTACAGGTTATCCCGTGTGCTAATGCTACCGCAAGGCGGCTGTTCCGGGCATAAGACTCCCCCTTCGTGCCGTGTTTTGGGATCCGGGGAGGGGGGGGTCTTACAAATGGTATCAGTTTGCCACGATCCTCAACTACGAAGTCATTCAACAATGGTGCCACCCCCGTTTGATTAGTCAGTTTGGGGACAAACTGACTTAGCGGAAGCAGTGGTGTGCCCATATGTAATTCACATTAAGTTTGTCCAACTTTGACCTTAAGTTTAGCCAACCTGACCACAAATTTGTCGTGTACGTGTAGGTTCCACTGCATGTTGAGCCGATGAGGGGTACTCCTACCCCTCCCATACCCACTCAGTTCCAACAGTCTGAGTTGGGGCAAACACTCACCGCCATTCTTGATGCTTTTAAGGCACAGCAGGCTCCGGTGCAACAACAGGCCCCGAGCTCCAACTGGCTGAGCACCTTCCGAGCTCTCTCCCCTCCTGTCTACCTTGGGACAGAGTCAGCCGTACGTACTGAGGAATGGCTAGACACGATACAAGAGTTGTTGGCTGGTATCCGTTGCCCGGCCAACATGGCAGTAACATTGGCAGTGTCCGTCTTGGACTTACATGCGAAGAGGTGGTGGAAGTCCCTCTTTAATGGTACCGTCCACCGAGATCTACACTGAGATAAGTTGGAGTGAATTCTCGGAGGTTTTCTTGGAGCACTTTATCCCTACATCGGCCCGAGATGAGCTTGAGCAGAGGTTCCTTCTACTAAAGCAGGGATCAAAGTCGGTTACGGAATACCAGCGGGAATTCTAGCATCTCGCAAGGTTTGCGGACTCTTATGAGTTGGATGACAGAGGTTATGCCAAGCGCTTCTATAAAGGGCTGCGAGATCCCCTAAGGCAGTCCCTTTTGTTTATAGCAGATGGTAGCTTGGCGGAGATCATTGATATGGCGAAAAGATTGGAGGCGGACCACCTGGGATGTAGTAAGAGGCCTGCGGAGGACGTAATGGAAGCCGGCCCAAGTAATAGAAGGAGACGGGACTTCAGAGGAGGAAGAGGTTATCAAAGAGGTGGAGGGCGCGTCCACCGAAACTATAGGGTGGAGCATCCAGTTCCGCAGCCGCCTGCGTTGCCTCCACCCCCACAGCCTCAGCGATTTCAACAACCTGAAGGGCGTCGTGGTCTGGTGTGCTTCGAATGCAACCAGCCGGGCCACATCCGGCGTTTCTGCCCGCAGCTATATGGGAACGCCCCTCTTGCTCTCCCTCCTGCTCTCCCTCCAGCAGCTCCACGAGGGCGGGGATACATGCGTGGTCGAGGACGAGGACCGCCAAGAGGTAACCCCGGCCCTGCTAGGGATCAGGTGTACGCGCTTGACATGGCGCAGGAACGGAACCCACAAGATGTGATTGCAGGTATGATTTAATTAGTTTACATACTTGCATGGTTTAACATGAATTGCTTAGAACTTATTAGACACTAGCAATAAGTTTTGGTCGTTGGCACTTAGGCACCGTGATTATTGGCGGGAAGACGGCCTATGCGCTGTTCGATACCGGTGCCTCACACTCTTTTGTGTCCGAGGATTTCATAAAAGACGTGGGGGATGTTCAGTACTTCACGGGAATAGCCCGACGTGTACGCCTTCCGGATGGCTCGGAGATGATCGCAACTGCCAAGTGCGAGTTGGAGTTATTTATTGACGGGAAGGCCTTTGATACGCCGGCCACGGTTCTGAGAATGCCGGAGTTTGACATCATTTTGGGCATGGCATGGCTGGACTGGCACTTCGCGAGGATCGACTGCGCGGAGAAGCGGATCTATTTGAGGCATGGAGACTCTGACGTCATCTTCCAAGGTATTGGCTTCGCGCCACGTATGATATTATCTTCTATTCAGGCTGTAAAAGCTCATATGAAGGGGGACGAGGTCTTCATGATCTGGTTCGAGTTGAAGGAGGAAGCGTTGGAGTTAAAGGATGTACGGGTAGTGCGGGATTTTCCTGAGGTCTTTCCTGAGAAGCTACCAGGATTACCTCCGCATAGAAAGGTTGACTTCCAGATCAATCTAGTACCAGGTGCCAAGCCTGTATCCAAGGCCCCGTACAGAATGGCCCCGAAAGAACTAGCAGAATTTAGAGTTCAATTGCAGGAACTAGTAGATTCAGGGTTCGTTCGCCCCAGTTCATCACCATGGGGTGCCCCTGTGCTGTTCGTAAAGAAGAAGGATGGAACCCTGCGATTGTGCATAGATTATCGGGAACTCAATCGACTAACGGTGCGGAACACTTATCCGCTACCTCGGATCGACGAGTTGTTCGATCAATTAGTGGGAGCGCATTGGTTCTCTAAACTAGACCTGCGCTCTGGATACTATCAGTTGAGGATACAAGAGGGGGATATTCAGAAAACAGCCTTCAGTTCGAGATATGGTTTGTATGAGTTCACAGTAATGCCGTTTGGGCTCACGAATGCGCCTTCGGCCTTCATGAGCCTGATGAACAAGGTGTTTGAACCATACTTGGACATCTTCGTCATTGTTTTCATCGACGACATCTTGGTCTACTCAAAGACGGAGGAGGAGCATGTCGAGCACCTGACCTTGGTTTTGAAGAAATTGAAGGAGCATGCCTTGTATGCCAAATTTAGCAAGTGTGAATTCTGGCTTAAGGAGGTAGCCTTCTTGGGGCATGTGATTAGTGGAGCAGGATTAGCTGTGGATCCAGCCAAGGTGCGGGCCGTGAAGGAGTGGTCGCCCTTGAAGTCGGCGGCCGATGTACGAAGCTTTCTTGAACTTGCTGGCTACTACCGCAAGTTCGTGAAAGGATTTTCCAAGATGGCCCTTCCTCTTACCTCCTTGACGAAGAAGGGTGTGCCATTTGAGTGGACACCTAAATGTGAAGCAGCATTTCCAGAGTTGAAGGATAGGCTTACCTCCGCCCCCATCCTTGCACTTCCGTCGGGGAAGGAAGGATTCCAAGTTTACACGGACGCATCATATCAAGGGATGGGAGCGGTGCTGATGCAGCACGGGCATGTGATCGCTTATGCTTCAAGGCAGTTAAAGAAACATGAAATCAATTACCCGGTTCATGATTTGGAGTTGGGAGCAGTGGTGTTCGCTTTGAAGGTCTGGAGGCATTATTTATATGGCGTCCACTGCGAGATCTTTTCCGATCACAAAAACTTGAAGTATGTTCACACTCAGAAGGAGTTGAACCTGAGACAACGGCGGTGATTGGAATTTCTATGCGACTATGAGTTCACCATGAACTACCACCCCGGGAAAGCAAACTCTGTAGCCGATGCCTTGAGTAGGAAAACGCCAGGCTCTAGCCCAGAGTCTCGGTTGATGAGTATGGAGTTGGCTCGGATGGTCGAAGAGATGGAAATTACTCTAGTATTCAAGGCTCCTTCGGCAGAGTATGCGGAGTATTTGGCCAACATGAGCATAGTTTGTGATATCCGAGATCGGATTCGGGTGGAGCAAGGTATGGATGCGGCCTTGGCCCCGGCAATCAAGGCAATTGAAGATGGGACCACCGATGAGTACACACTAAAAGACGGTCTCGTTTATTTTCGTGGCCGACTTTATATTCCCAAGGGCGGCAAAATTCGGGAGGATATATTGAGAGAGGCGCATTCCTCTCAATATTCAGTGCACCCGGGTATTGCTAAGATGTACGCCGGACTGCGGAAGACCATGTGTTGGCCGGGAATGAAGAAGGATGTTCGCTACTATGTTACACATTGCGAAGCTTGCCAAAGAGTGAAGGCTGAATGCAGGAGTCCCGGTGGTTTGTTGCAGTCGTTGCCCATCCCCGAATGGAAGTTCGAGGACATCTCCATGGACTTTGTCCATGGGCTACCTCGCTCACGCTCCGGGAATGATTCGGTATGGGTTATTGTGGATCGACTGACAAAGGTGGCCCGGTTCATTCCAATGAAGAAGGAAGCACACGTGGATGTTCTGGTATGCCTTTTTGTGGAGCAATTTGTACGGTATCATGGCGTGCCCAAGACAATTGTTTCGGATCGGGATGGTCGGTTTACATCCAATGAGTGGAAGGCGGTACATGCGTATTTGGGCTCACGCCTAACCTTTAGTACCGCATTTCATCCTCAGACTGACGGACAGTCAGAGCGGACCATCAGAACGCTGGAAGATTTATTGAGGTTATGTGTGCTGGACAGAGGAGAGCCATGGGAAAGGCTCTTGCCACTAGTGGAATTCTCCTACAATAATAGTCATCAAGCGAGCATCGGTATGGCGCCCCATGAAGCCCTTTACGGAAGAAGGTGTAGGACTCCCTTGTCTTGGGTGCAAGATGAAGATCCGAAGGCATTGGGAAATGAATTTATAGATGACACTGATGTGGCTGTCAGATTGATAAGAGACCGCATGTTGGAGGCTCAAAGTCGACAGGCAAAATATTACAATAAAAAGCACCGGATGGTGGAATTCCAAGTGGGCGAAAAAGTGTTCCTTAAGATTCGGCCGATGCATGGAGTTTCGCGGGTGCGTGGAGTGAAAAAGCTCAGCCCAAGGTATGTTGGGCCTTATACTATATTGGAAAGAATTGGCATGTTGGCCTATCGGTTGGAGTTACCACCGGAACTAGAAAATCTTCACGACGTGTTCCACGTATCGTCGCTTCGAAAAGCACTATTGCGGCCCGACCAATTTATTCCCACTACTGATGGTGCGGTGGCGTCAGATAGGTCTGTGCGACTAGAGCCGGTACGAATCGTTGACAGCGAGACAAGAACATTACGCCGCAAAAGTGTCCCCTTAGTGAAGGTGCTATGGATGAATCATGGGAAGGAGGAGTACACCTGGGAGCCAATGGATTTGATGCAGCAACGCTACCCGGAGTTGTTTACCCAAGGTAATCTTATTTAAAAACATATGATAAACTTTTTGTTAGGTTTTTCTCCACACAGCCTAAGCCTGATTTCGGGGACGAAATCTTTTATTTTGTTTATAGGATTTGTAACGTCCCGAATCGCTCTAGGCCCCTAGTGTGTGTGTTTTGAGTCAGGAGGGTTGACTCGAGTCCTGAGAAGTGCAGGGAATTGGGCTGCACTTGTGGAGAAGGGGAGAAATCAGTGCAGAGAGAAGTGACACGGGTAGAGACACGGCCGTGTCCCTACCCGTGTGCGTCGAGATGATCTCGACGAGCCGTGTCGAGATCGTCGAGAATCGTCGAGAGTCGTCGAGATCAAGTGACACGGGTAGTGACACGGCCGTGTCCCTACCCGTGTGCGTCGAGATGATCTCGACGAGCCGTGTCGAGATCGTCGAGAGTCGTCGAGATCGTGACACGGGTAGTGACACGGCCGTGTCCCTACCCGTGTGCGTCGAGATGATCTCGACGAGGCGTGTCGAGATCGTCGAGCGGGGTCGACACTAAGTGACACGGGTAGTGACACGGGCGTGTCCCTACCCGTGTGCGTCGAGTTGAGCTCGACGAGAAGTGTCGAGATGTAACTGAAGATGCACACGGCCAATGACACGGCCAGGCACACGGCCGTGTCATGTGAACACGGGTTGGGACACGGGCGTGTCCCGACCCGTGTCAAACACTGAACCGACGTGGAAACTGTCGTTACCGTTTCGCCAGGCAGGACACGGGTAAGGACACGGCCGTGTCCCTACCCGTGTCACATTTTGCATATAAGGGGCAGAGAAACCCTAGCCGTTTTTCATTCTCATTTCCTTCCCCTATTCCCTGTGAGAGCTCCTGGTGAGAGGAGAACTGCAGGAGCAAGTCCTACCGAAGGAGATCCGCCATCGCCGTGAAAGAGAAGATGCCGCCAAGGAGAACTACGCGATCCATGGCTGGAAATGGTGGTACCGCTGGAGCCAACGTGAGTTTCCTACCCTCTCCCTTGGTGCTAGATCTATAGTTATGCCTTAGGAGAGACATCGACTCAAGAGAGTCTTGATGGAGAGGAGAAGATCTCTAGGTTAGGCCATGTTAGAACTTGTGTTCTAGACTTTAGATCTCTTCAACCCTTCCCCTTTTCTTCAATATGACGATGGGTGGATGGTCTCGTGAGGAGTTTATGGCCTTTGAGGTTGAATAAGGGAGGAGAATATTTCTGGAAAATTTAGGGACGATCGCCTTGAGGAGGAAGACGAACCGATGCCGTTCATTTTCCTTTAAGATGCGCGCAGAATCTGTATTCTGCGCGCAGCGATCTTCTATGCCATTTTCATGTAGGATAGGTGCCGATCTGGGCTTTTCGCTAAACACGAAAGTTGTAGCCCTTGGAAATACCTTTCCAACGAATGGTTGCACGACTTCAGGTGATGTCTGTGGCCCCGGGAAAACCTAATCGAGTTTGCTGTCCGGCAATTTCCTGTACACAGAAATCGTGTTCTGTGCGCAGCGAACTTCGAAGCCGATTTCGAGTACGTTATTGTCAGATCTGGGTTATGACCTGAATATGAAAGTTGTAGATCATGAAAAGATCTTTCCAACGAGGGGTTACACGCCTCCACCGGATTCCTGTAACTTCAGGAAACTCCGATCGAAGTTGCTGTCCAGTGCTAATCCTGCGCTGAAATTCTGGGTCTCTACATACGTTGTGGATTTGAAATTGGTGGACCTAATGTCGCAATTAATTCTAGATTTTGGAGAAATAATTTTATGTTAACCACCAGGTGTTATGGATGATAATATTTACTGTTTTAGAAATCAATTTATTATTGCAAAATAGCTTGAGGCCTGTTGATTTCCTTATGTTTAATTGGATTGATTTGATAATACTTCGGTAAGTTGTCGTAAGAGCAAATCTTGTTTAGATCATGTTGAAATCACTTGGGATGATATATAGATGGGTAACCCATGGCCATGCATATGTTTTATATCGGATTGAATTTAGGAGTCCAATACTTAGAGAGTCGTCTCCCTACGGGTAGTATTGTGAAGGGATGTATGTGCGGTGTTGACCGTCACTTGTGTTGGTTGTGTTGAGATAAAGTGTGGATGGATGGTTGGGCTGTGTCCTCGTGCTCACTCCGAGGCCCCCCTTCCATGATATGTTGATGTGGAATTTGCATGTGGTGTGAGTCGACACGCGGTGTCGTAATCCTGGGTTAAGGATAGTGTGGCAGGTCTACGGGCTCGCCAGTCGTCACACCGACGGGAGTTGGCAGTTAGACTTGGTCGGTTTGGGCTGTGTCCTCGGTGTTCACATCCCGAGGCCCCTCCGGCCATGTGAACGGTTGGGCTGTGTCCTCGTGCTTTCTTCTGAGGCCCCTTCCGGGTCACGCAAGGCCAGTTCGGGCTGTGTTCTTGGTGCACATCTACCCAAGACCCCGCTGGGCCATAGTACGCATGGGCTCCGCTGTTGTGTTCTTAGCGTTGAGGCGTACGGAGGCCTAGGTGAAGTAGTGTGATACCCGCCTAGTAGTAGAAGTGCCCGTTCTACTGTCACCGCCTGGCCACGGCGGCTGATGCCTGAGAGGTTAGCTACCTGCTCGAAAAGTGGGAACTACAGTCTGTGTCGACATAGCAATTGCATGGGTGAGTCATTGCATAGCATTCATAGCATTTCATACATTGCACAACAAGATCCTCATCGTATAAGTTTGTATGGGCACTCCTATACGATGAGTTACTTTTATGTAACCCGATCCTTAACTTATAAGTTTGTATGGGCATCCTTATAAGTTAAGTTACTTTCCTGCTGATACTTATACTTGCTAGTTTAGTGTAGCTCTTTCATATATGCTGACTATGATGTTGTTACTCTTACACTACTGCCACTTGCTTGTACTTCCTTTACTTGCTTACTTGTTATATACTATACTACTGTTCCTTTTCTCCGCCCGGTGCCGAGGAGTCGCCGGGGGAGCGGATGTGAAACCACTTAGTCGTTTCGACTAACGGTTGCTACGTCTTCCTTTTTAGGAGGTCACGCCGCAGGTAGAGCAGCCGCAGACTACGCCGCAGGACAGCCAGGCCAGGACGACAGGGCCTGATGTGACGGTACCGTCGATACCGTCTGTTACAGATGTTAGTGTTTTGCTTACTCTGTTGTAGCCCGTTTGGGCAATGATTAGCTGTACTCTGATATATTGTAGAAGCATGTTTTAGCTTCTCATTATTGATGTTTTGGACATTATATATTACTTAGTGTGGATTTGACTTCTCTTGCTTATTTATTTGGTTGGGTTGGCATGATATATTGGTATTGTTGTAGCCGGCGGAATAGGCGTCTTGTGGTACAGGTTAGCCCGTGTGCTAATGTTACCGCAAGGCGGCTGTTCCGGGCATAAGACTCCCCCTTCGTGCCGTGTTTTGGGATCCGGGGAGGGGGGGGGTCTTACAGTAAGTGTCATTGATGATGCAACTTTCCAGAATCTAATACACTACAAGATCTCCAAAGAAATGTGGGATACTTTGATAGTCTACATGGAGTGTTCTGAAGAAGTCAGACAAGATAGAAAATCTATGTTGAACCAGGAATATGAGAGTTTCAAACAAGGAAAATCTGACAGTGTAACTGAGTGTTATAAAAAGTTCTATAGAATAGTAAATGAGCTGATGTACTATGGAAGAATCTTCAGTACCTATGAACTGAATGATAAATTCCTAAGATCCTTGACAAAGGATTGGGACACTAAGATTTGTGCCATTAGGGAAGTGGCCAAACTTGCAGATATCTCACCTCCAACATTGTTTGGAAAATTACTATCATATGAGATGCAGTTGATGGCTAGGAAAGAGGAAGAGAAAAGTGCAAAAGGGGAGCATAGAGAAAAGTCTGTGGCCTTCAAGGTTGAAGCCACTAAGAAAAATAGGAGGATGTCTCCATCACTTCCTAAGATAGGTGCTGAAATTTCTTCAGATAATTCAGACAACCGAAATTCATACAGCAGTGACTCAGATGAAGATTTTGCAGCATTTGCAAGACAGTTTCAGAGACTCCTGAAAAAGAAGCAGTGGAAGTCTAAGTCTTCCACATCTCAGCCTAAGGATGAGTATTATCAAAAGAGGAAGTCATCCAGGAAAAACAGGAGCAGGTCTAAGCCAAGCAAATCTACAACATCAAAGATAGTTTGCTACTGCTGTAATAGGCCTGGAAATGTTGTCGCTGAGTGTCCAGATAAAAGACAAGAGACTGCAGATAAAAAAGAAGAGTCAACAACAGAGCAAGAAGGAGAAATCCTTTGTTGCTAAGAAGGAGAATAGCTTGACAGACCAATCTACTTCAGAGTCAGAAACTGAAGTTGAGGCCTACATTGGTCTATATGCAGCAGATGAAGAAGAAGAGTTTCTCCAGGTGCTGAACACTATATATGAACAAGAAAACCATCAGTGCAAGGGACTGATGGTTGTGTCAGAAGAAGACAAGTAAGGTACAATGTATTATTAGAAATTCAGATTGTAGTACTGAGTCAGAGTCAGCAACATCTACATCAAGTGATGTGGATGGGTCTGAGCCTGAAGGTGATATTCATCAGCTAATAGATGAATACGGAGATTTATTGCAGGCACTTAAGAAGAGCAAAAACCTGGCCAAATCTCAGGCTAAGGAAATTTCAGATCTTAAGATGGTTGCATTAGATTCAGAGAAGTTGCTGGCTCAAAAATAGAATGAGATTGCCAGATTGAAAAACATAACTGTTATTCAAATGGGCACAATCACATTCAAAAATGATCAGATTAGAAATCTGGAGGTTAGACTTCAGAAAGAGAAAGAGAATGTGGCTAGTTTTTCTAAGCCAAAATCTATATTACCCTTAATAGATGACTTTGTGTCGCAAAAGGGTAAGGCTGGATTAGGGTTTAAGAGAACAGCATGGGCTGCTAAGTACAATAAGAAAGGCAAAGCTCCAACACAAAACAAGAGACTTGCTGTAAACAATTCAGCAAAGGTTGTACCTAAACAAAGGTATAACAAGTTTGAGTGCTGGTGCTGTAGCAAGATAGGCCACTTTACCTTAAATTGTTGGCACAATTCCAGTGTCAAGGAGAATAACAATCTGCCTGTTAGAATAGCTGCAGGAAGATTTGTAAAATTTCAGACTAACATGAACCAAGGACCCAAAACTTATTTGGGTTCTAAGGTTAAGTAGTCTTTATTGCAGGTGAGTCCAAGTGGCCATGCCCCTATATGATACTTGGATAGTGGATGTTTCAGGCACATGACTGGAACACGGGGGTTGCTGAAGGACTACACACCTATTATGGATGGCCCTAAAGTAACCTTTGGTGGTTCAGAAAAAGGAAACATCAAAGAATTGGGTAACATTTCTAATAACCACTATCTCTCAAGTGTCCTATGTGAAGGGTTTGAAACACAACCTTATAAGCATAATTCATTTGAGTGATTTAGGATATGACATTTCATTTATTAAGAATGGATGTCATATCAAAAGGTCAAGTGATCAAAAAGTCATATTGACAGGATATAGGTAAAGAAATGTGTACTGTCTTAACTTTGAGTGTGAGAATAATGTTTCTCCTATTTGTCTTGTAGCTGATGAGAGAGCCTCTCATTGTGTTAAATGGCACAAGAGGCTGGCTCATCTTAACTAATAGACTATTGGGAAACTCTTTAGCAAAGAGTTAGTGAGGAATGGTCCTCAAGTTAAGTGTGTAAAGGATGGGATATGCTCAGCTTGTCAAAAAGGCAAGCAGACCAAATATTCCTTTCATAGCCTTGAAAACAAAGATTTAGTGACGTGTCTTTACCTCTTGCATATTGATCTATTTTGTCCTATGCCAGTTCATAGTCTAGGTAGGAAGGTCTACACTTTTGTGGTGGTAGATGACTATTCTAGATATTCCTGGGTGTTCTTTCTAAGACAAAAATCTGAAACCCCAAGTGTCTTATATAGTTTTGTTAAACAAATTCAGAATGTATTGGACAGTACAGTGGTCAAAATCAGAAGTGACCATGGCACTGAATTTCAGTCTGAAAGTATGACAAGACTGTGTGAAGAATTTGGGATTTTTCAAGAATTTTCCACACCTAGAACACCACAGCAAAATGATATTGCTAAAGGAAGAATAGAACACTGATTGAGGCTGGTAGAACTCTATTGAGTGACACTTCTCTCCTATAATATTTCTGGGCTGAGGCAGTAAACACTGCATGTCATGTGATCAATAGGGCTTCTATCACCAAAAGCCACAAAAAGACTCCCTATGAGATTATGAAAGGCAAAAAACCAAACTTATCCTATTTTAGTATCTTTGGTTGCAAGTGTTATGTCCTTAACAATGGCAAGTCTTATCTAACCAAGTTTGCTGCCAAATCCCAAGAGGGGATATTTGTTGGGTACAGCAACAATAGTAAGACTTATAGGGTCTACAACTTGATTACTCAAGTTGTAGAAGAGTCTGTACATGTAGTATTTGATGAAACAAGACTGATTAACAGTGAGTTGCCAATTAGTGCTTGCAGTTCTACATATATAAATGAGAGAATGGACAAGCTTAACATTACAGAAGATTCAACTACAAATCAGGAAGTGGAAAATGGTGGTTGTTGTCAAGGGGGAGTAAAAGACTCTCCAGATGCTGATGAAAACCAAGAGGTGCAGCATAATGAAGAGACTGGAGGTGTTCAACCTGAAGATATACCTCCAGCTATTAGACACTTAAAAGATCATCCAGAAAATTAGATAATTGGTGATCCAAGACAAGGAGTATAAACAAGGAGCAGGAATCTGAACACAGTTCTTTGCTCTAGCTTCCTATCTCAAGTGGAACCAAAGAAATTTGAAGAAGCTGTACTAGACCCACATTGGATTGATGTCATGCAAGAGGAGCTGAATTAGTTCAGAAGGTGCAAGGTCTGGAAATTAGTTCCTAAACCAAAAGACCACAACATCATTGAAATAAAGTGGATCTTTGGGAATAAACTGGATGAGAATGGGATCATTGTGAAGAACAAAGCAAGACTTGTTGCAAAAGGATATAGACAGGAAGAGGGTATTGATTTTGATCAAACCTTTACCGCAGTAGCAAGACTGGAAGCAATTAGGATGTTCCTTGCTTATGCAACATATCAAGGCTTTAAGGTATTCCAAATGGATGTAAAATCAGCATTCCTAAATGGAAATCTAAAGGAATTAGTCTATGTAGAACAGCCCTCAGGTTTTGTTGATCCTCTCAAATCTAATTATGTTTTTAGACTTAGGAAAGCTTTATATGGGTTGAAACAAGCCCCAAGGGCCTGGTATGAAACTCTGTCTACTTTCCTCATTGAGAACAAATTCTCAAGGGGGAAAATAGACAAGATTCTATTCCTTAGGGAATCTAAAGAAAAGATTATTCTAGTTCAAATATATGTTGATGACATAATATTTGGGTCTACTGAACGTAATCTTTGTAGAAAGTTTGCAAAACTAATGCAAGGAAAATTTGAAATGAGCAGTATGAGAGAACTTAAGTTTTTCTTGGGTCTCCAAGTAAGACAGACTGAAGATGGCTTGTCCATATCCCAGTCTAAGTTCACCATGGTGTTAATAAAGAAGTATGGTATGAAATCATCCAATACCATGAGAACTCCTATGGGGACAAGTGTGTCTCTAAGCAAAGATGATGCAGAGAAACCTGTAGATGAAACTTTGTATAGAGGTATAGTTGGCTCCCTTCTATATCTGACTGCTAGTAGACTAGATATCATGTATGCTACATGTGTCTGTGCTAGGTACCAAGCATGCCCTAAAGAATCTAATCTGACTGCAGTCAAAAGGATTTTGAGATATCTTAAGGGCGCACCTTATCTAGGCCTTTGGTACCCTAGGAATGAAGATTTTCTACTAACAGGCTATTCAGATGCAGATTTTGTAGGTTGCAAGGAAGATAGAAAACGTACTACAGGCACCTGTCAATTTCTAGGTGGAAGACTAGTGTCTTGGAGCAGTAAGAAGCAGACCAGTGTGGCAATCTCCATAGCTGAGTCAGAATATATTGCTGCAGGAAGTTGTTGTGCACAACTTTTGTTGATTTAGCACCGGCTAGAAGACTATGGTATTCAGGTAAGTAGGACACCTTTGCTTGTGAATCTACAAGTGCTATTTCTATTGCAAATAATCCTGTTTTATATAGTAGGACTAAGCATATAGAAATTAGATACCATTTTCTTAGAGAACATGTAGAGAAAGAGGACATCTCACTAGAATTTGTTAAAACAGATTATCAAATTGCAGATATGTTTACTAAGCCTTTAGATGAAACTAAATTCAATAAGTTTAAAATTGAATTAGGAATGTTGAACATAGATTTGTTTAACAAAATTGGCTAAGTAAAATAGTGTCGACACAAGGAGTTGTCTGTGTCGACACATAGAAGTGGTGTCGACATTCCAGAGAAATGATGTCTACACATCTAGAACATTGGTGTCGACACTTCAGAGAAATAATTTCGACACATCCAGGAGTGATGTCGACACATCCAGAGTTGGTGTCGACACTTAGGTTCAATATAGATTTCGTCGAGTGGAGAATCGACAGATCGTCGAGCGCAAAGGAATAAGTGTCGACACATAGAAGTCAACACTTATGTCGAGACATTAGAAGTCTGTGTCGACACTTTTCAACAGTGTCGACACATTTAGAGTATTATGTCGTGCCTTTTCACCTTCATTTTTAGAAAGGTATAAATAGGTCAACAATATTGTATGTTGACACGCTCTCCATAGTTTCGAGACCAAAACTTTATGTCGACAAATTCTCTCATCTACATTCAAGATTTCTCTCAACCCTAATGGCGCCCAAGCTTGAAGACAATATCAATGAAGGTTATGAGCTGTTACGCAATGTTGATGCACGAAAACACAGGGGGGTCGAGCACCACCAGCTAACGGTTCGAATACCGGGGAATAGGGAGACTGCGAGTAGTGATCTACTAAGCGGATGAGGGCAGGAAGAAGAGCAGGGCCGTGAACCACGACAACAACAGACTTCGCCCGTCGCGGCCTGAATGCCTCTCTTGCGACGGGCTTTCCCTTGATTGAAGAAGGATTGGGTTACAAGTGAAAGGAAAAGGTTGACAAGAGCAGAGCGAGGGGGAGTCCGCAAGGCACAAGATTCGAGTCCGCAGCCTGTAACAAGTAGGCTCCTGGGTCCGAGTCAGCGTGCCTTGGGTGCACCACCTCCCCCCTATTTATAGGATAGGGGGCCTGCCCAAACGGGCAAGGCTAAAATAACCGGCTGCCCGGGGTACAGGAGAACCGGGCAGCGGTGACGGGAAGCAAAGAGAAAGAACACGCCACTCCGCACAGAAGGGGCAGACTGGGCTCGCGGACTAGAGCTTCCACCGCTGCTGGGCGCGATCCTGCTGGAGGGCGGCGGCCTGGGCGGACGAGACACTGCGTCCGCCGCTGCAGAGAATCTGATATCCCAAAGTCCTGGCGGACTGAGCGGACAGGTCCTTGCGTCCGCTGCTGGGGTACCATCCTTGTCCGATTGGTGACATTGCCGGACTGGGCGGACTGACAAATCGCGTCCGCGCCTGTTGAAAGGGGGGTTTTGGCATCTAATAGGATGTTGCGGACTGAGGGGTTACCATAATCCACGCACATTTTTAAGTTTCCAGAAAACTTCGAAAATGTTTTCTTAACCGCCGAGTCCGCAAGCCTCAAAAATGCCGCCAACGCTATAAATATCGCTGGAGGGCCTGGAACTGTTGAGAATCTCGATCGACACGGGGCGCTATTCACCACTTGCGGTCTCCACTTTCCAGTCCGGCATGGCAAGGCTTGGAGCTTTCTTCTCTAGTCTCACTGCAAAAGGCGACTCAGCACTGACAACGCTTATGAAGACCAAGAAGATAATAAAGAGGTCGACAACAAAGGATCCTGTCCATCCTACAGGAGAGAGTTCCCACAGCCAGAAGCCTGCGGAGAAAGCAGTCCGCCGCGCCGACATATCTGCTCGCGAGGATGCCGCAGTCGATGCTGAAACATTGAGAAGTGAAAAGATGGTGACCCTGTCGGACTCTGCGCCTTCACAGAAAACTGCAACCTCGGCGGACACCGTTAGTGAACATATTGAGGCTGAGATATCTTCTCCTAATGCCCAGGTGCCCATTGTTAACTTGGAAGAAGAAGATAGGCGGACTAAGGAAGAGGACGATGCGCCCTCAAAGTCATTGACTGCTGTGAATCCTGAGCCTGCCCGCGAAAACCATCCCGACTTAGGGGGGTCCGCTGCGGATTCTGCTGAGAAGACTGCTAAAAGAAAGAAGAGGAAGAGGGACGGGGCGACCGTTGCCGAGCGGGTTGAGAAGAAACTGCGCGCGATGAAGGAGAAGAACGTCTCCAAGCGGACTGGGGATGCGGACTTACAACACAGACTGCGCGACAAAGAAGTTCCTGACAGCGATCTGGTTACACCGGAGGCCCAAATCTAGGGAGATAATTCCCTCTCCACGGTCAGTCTAACTACTGATGAGATATTAGATTCGATAGACATCAACGAAGTAGATCTAATCAACGAATCCCTGCTGATTGTACTGCAGCAATCTGAGGCGGAGGCCACTGGGAATAAGGGTGACGGACTCCCTTCCTTGTCCGCTGCGGAGGAAGAGGAGAGAGAGAGACTGAAAAAGAAGATAGAGGAGCAGAAGAAACAAATTGTTGCTCATGTTGCTGTGGTGGGGGAGGCCTCGAAGCAGGTCGCGGCGGATAAAGCCGCTGAGGATCTGCGATTGCTGCGGAGCTGCTGCGGTCAGGTAAACTTCAACCGGTGCCTAAATACTTTAAGCGTCAGTGGCTTTACAGGTCGCCGCCGCGGATGTCAAGACCAATCAGAATCATCACCGAGACGAACGATATTGTGGTCTCAACAAGTTCGGCTGCTGAGAAAAGAGCAAAGGTTCATCGCGAATGGAAGAAGCGGTTAAGCGCCTTTGACCCGGAGCGGGCAAGGCGGCCAATCATCTTCGATAGTCGGCAACTTGCTGCTGCTATGTCTAAAAGTGATCTTTCATCCTTTCTTTGCGCCCGCCGCGAACTGCCTTTAAATGTGAAATTGACTTTGTTTGTTGCAGGTAGAAAGTCGCCGTCGGGCTCCATCGAGAGTGGCGAGATCGTGGTCACACCAAATACTGGTGCTGACGCGGTCTCGCATGTGGAATCCGTGGGGGATGAGCCGCCCAGCCTGAATATTATTAAAGAGTTAGAGAAGAAATTCCAAGCTGAAATGCAATGTGTTAAAGCAGAGGTAGAGAAGTCAGAGGAGCGTGAGAGGGCATCTGCGGCGCGTGAGAAAGCGTCCGCAGAGCGCGAGAAAGCCCTAAAAGACCGGATCGCCAGCATCTCGAGGCGCTGGAGAGGTCTGAAAGGGAGAAGAAGAGGCTTGTGGATGATGTCCGATTCTACAAAGGCAAGCACTTGGCGTCAGTGCGCGAAGAAAAAGGGAAGCGGGCTGCTGAGGTCGCTGAGCAGAGGCCGCGAGCGTCAGATCGCGCTGCTCCAGAGATCGCCGCATCGGCAGGTGGTGTGCAACAGGCTGCGGATGAGTAGCCGAGACCGGCGGCAGAGCCAATGGTGCCCCTCAGTAGGGTAGATCGGGAAGCTGCTCATATACACCGGACCATAAATGTTATTCATCATCACCTCTGACGCGTGTACAGCGAGATTCTTCAGATAAGCGACCAAGCAGCTCACTTATGCAGAGATAGGGCGGAAAGGCCGGCGCGGACCGATAATAGGGACCGATGAGTCCGCAATGCCACGAGCTTTTATTTGTTTAATTGTATAATCGTTTGTATAATTGTGCTTCGAACAACGCTGTGTTGTAAACTGAACTCTGTTGCGATCTGTGCGGACTCAGATTATATATCCGCAAATTATGTAGCTTAATCCTTGGCTTGATCTGTTGCGAATTGTGCGGACTAATGTTGTGCCTGCTTTTCGTTATTAAATCTGCAGGTGGGAAATACTGCGAACTAAGTGGATTGAAATTGTATCCACTCCTTGTGGCCTGCCGGGAGGAAAAAGCGCGATCTGGGCGGACAGAAAGTTGTGTCGGCCATAACTTTTTTGCTTTGAAATTTCCTTGGCATGTGAATCTGTGTTTGTATCCGCGTTATTGCTTGGCTGTGTTTTTTATTGTTTGCGGACTGTGCGGATTGGAATTGCGAGCTCTGCGGCCTGGTCAAAAAGCTGTCAGACTCTTTAGCTATAAATAGGGCCTTCCGCTTTCTCTTATGCAGGAAAGAACTGAAGTAAAAGGAACCATGCGGCCTGCAAAATGGTGTCCGCGCGTACTGATGCTGTCGTCGCCTTCCACTCTGCGGACCACAGGAAATGCACATTGATAGAGGCCGACCTGGACGCCTTTGTCGAAAAGAAGATGGCGAACTCGAATATCCTTGCCCGCCTTCCTGCCCATCAAGAAAGGTTAAACTTCTCAACCGCAACCCAGATCGCCATCCCAGTGGACCATTTTGACAGCAGATTCAAGTTTTCGCTTCTATGGGAACTCGCCGCCATCTTTGAGCACTATGGAATGGTGCCTGGCCAGCTTGCGCCGAATACACTCGCTGCGATCTGCAGCTTTGTCTCTTATTTGCGATCTAAAAAGATCGCTTTTTCAATGAATGTCTTCCGCAAGATATTCTCTGTCCGCTCCATTACCGCTTCCGGAGGCCGCCCCTACAAGGAGGTGATATACTTCTACTGCAGGGGGATGAAGGTTGTGGGCCTTCTCAACAAAATCCACAACTGGACCTCTAGGTTCCTGATCTTTGAGGGCGACCTAGGGTTCGCGCACACCTATCCGCAGGTGCGCGCGGACTCCTCCTTCAAAAGCGTGCAACTGGATGACTTGGAATCCGCCATTGTCGAGTTCTTTGCCAACGCCAGGCTTGACATCGAGCATTACATTCCGCTGCTGGCAAGCTTAGCGGACGTCATGCCCGAAGAGAGTAAGTAGCTTACGAACTCAGCTTCTGCATCCGCCGCGACCTTGGTGTTTAACCTATTTGTTTTCGCAGTGACCTTGGCGGTACCCGCTAACTTGCTTCATTCCTACACAGAAAGAGAAGAAAGAAGCAGTCGCAAGAAAGAGGAAGGAGGAAGGGGATCCCGCGGCGGATTACTCTTCCTCTGAAAGCTTCACCATGAGTGGTTTTGGCATCAGCCAGAAGGATCTTAGGGGGAAACCTATGGTCCACTGGCATAGCAAGAACAAACACGTCCGCCTATCCACCGCGCTCCCTTCGTGGAAGAGTCCGCGGATAACACGCCACGCCCATATTGCGATCTCCACGCTTTACGGAAAGCGCAACTTGAGCGACCTTAAGAAGGTGCCCGCCGCCGACCTCCCTCTGCTGGCCTCTCAGGCCGCTGCGAATAGTGTGGTGACAAACCACTATGTTGCCACCCTGGCCAGAGACCTGTTGAGGCAGAATGAACAACTTCAAAAGGATAATAAAGCGCTAAAGGAAAGGAATGTGCGGTTGGGAAAAAGGGTTGTGCAGCAAAGAGAAGAGCTTGGGGTTAGTTGAATTCGCAGAGGCCTTAATTTACTATCCGCTGCGATCTGTCTGACGTTTGCTTTTGTTTTGCGCAGGTCGCCTATGACTTGGAAAACAACAACTTCCAGGCTGCCATGCTACCTTTCGTGAAGGAGACCGTCGAGGTCACCATTGAGCGACTTGTCCGCGACGGCTTCATAAAGGAGGGAGTGGATGGCGTCCCTTTCTTGGAGATCTTCCCTGAGCTTGCTCCGCAGGTCGCGGCGATGGAGAGGGCTAAAAAAGGCAAGGATATCATTGAGGAAGAAGGCGAAGAAGAAGAGGAAGAAGAAGACAAAGAAGAAGAAGAAGAAGTTGAAGAAGAAGACGGAGGGCAGGGCGAAGGGCAAGGCGCCAAGGAAATAGCGGACAATGCTGCCTCGAGCCAGCGAGCAGGGGGATCGTCCGCCGAGTCCGACACCTCTGCATCCTCCTCTGCTACCGGGAGCTCGCATAGTGGGTCTGCCTCAAGTACATGATAAGATAGCAGCGGAAGAGGCTCGGGGGGCTACTCTCCAGAAGTCGACATTGTTGGTGACATCCCTGCACCTCCAGAAAAGAAACAGAAGACTACAGATTGATTAATGTACTTTTATCTTTTTTGGTTTTTGTAAATGGGGCGGACGCAAGATCGCAGTCCGCCGAATATATAGAAAGATGTAAAGAATTTTTGATGAAATGGAAAGAAAGGATATTTTTGCATATGTGCTTCCTGCAATGTTCTTTTTCCATGCTCACCGCACTGATACTTTGCAGTCCGCACGACACGCTGATAAATCTGAGCTTTTTAACTTGCCGATTAGAGGCAATTATTGTCTGTCATTGGAATGAGAAGAAATTATCAAGCGGACTCTGTTGAGTTTCAATCGCAGTTCGCACGACACTAAGATCATTTATAACGAATCTTGCTGATTAGAGAATTCAACTTATCAATCCATTCAATATCCGCCTTCAAAAATGACGAAAAATAGCCAGTTGATAACAATGCCAGGTGGTACTTCATTGAGTTCTACTAGAGTCCGCAATTCTCTTTATTAACTTATCAAATTATAATATATGAAAACCATTCGGCGGACGGAGCGGATACAGAAAACCAATCCGCTCATAATAGAAGAAATGATCTATAACTTGCGAACAGGTGGGCAGGTGAGCCGGAGCGGCATACTTTCCTCACCGGGGTACAAGCTATAAAATCAACCCAAATAGGCGAACTGAGCGGATAGAGAAAACTAGTCCGACAAAGATAGAAATACAATCTATAAAATCATCCCAAGGAAACTGGAGGACTGCGCGGATAGATAAAGCCGGTTCGTCCAAGCTAGAAATGATCTATAGCTTGCGACCAGGTGGGCAGGTGAGCCGGAGCGGCATACTTTCCTCACCGGGCTACAAGCTACAAAATCAACCCAAACAGGCGGACTGAGCGGATAGAGAAAACCAGTTCGCACATAATTCCCTGCGAAGAGCAAGATGCTCACTTGGCGGAACGGTTCCCTGCCCTCTTGCCTGGAGTACAGTCTAAGCTGTGGGTCTCCTGCAGGCACTGCTCGAGGGTACCATGGAGTGTTCGAGGGTTACAAGCTAAGATGACCCGCGGGCAGGTGAGCCGGAACGGCATACTTTCCTCACGCGATCATCGAAGTTGTAACGATATCCCTAATGCGGCATGGTAGAGCTTTACTCCCACCCAGCCCTCCATAATGCAGAGGTGGGGTCAGGTACTTGCCGGGATCCGAAGTCCAGAATCCAACCGCACTAGAGCCTGCAAGCTCCCACTACACAGTGCGAAATCTCCTCGCAACACGTGGTCTTCGTGGTGTTACGCTAATGACAACAGCTCTAATGGAGGTCTTGCTGAACTCGGCGATGTCTCCTGGTATCAGGGAACCGTTATAGGTCTTTGGGAGAGAGAGAAAACACTAGAAAAAAGTGTCTGTATGCATCCTTTGATTAATGAAATGTATTTGCAAAGCAAACATAAGAAAGAAAAGGGAGTTCAGGCGCAGAACCGTTTTTGGAATCTTTCTTAGCGTTTCATCTGTTATGATTACATAGACAAAACACTTGAAGAAGCGTTAGCAAGCAGTTTCTATTCATAATAACTCTTGAAGAGGATACACAAAGTAGAAAAAAAAGGAGGTTCAAGAATAGAACCGTTTGAGATCATCCTCGCTCCATTTGTGTGGTATATCCTCTCCTTCGTATGTCTGCAAGAGGTAAGCGCCGCTCTTTAACGCTTCTTTGATAACAAAAGGGCCGGCCCAATTTTGATTAAGCTTCTTAATTGAACCAGCTCTTGCAGCAGCATCAATCTTCTTTAGAACGAGATCTCCCACTTGTAAGTGTTTGATCCTCACGTTCTGGTCAAAGTAGCAGGCCATCCTTCTTTTGACCTCCTCCTACCTTATGGCTGCTTGATCAGAACTGGACTCTGGCATGTCAATTAGAAAATCTGCTAGGACCTGAGCTTTAATGGCTGTGTTGGGCACATAAGAGATTTCAAATTCTCTTAACTCTATTGCCCACTTAGCTAGTCTGCCGGAATGTTCTGGTTTTTCCAACACACCCTTCAAAGGCTGATCTGTGATGACTTGAATTGAATGTTCTTGGAAGTACGGGCGGAGCCTGCGAGCTGACATGACTAGTGCCAAGGCTAACTTCTCCAAAATTGGATACCGTGTCTCAGCACTCTTTAGGATATGGCTAACATAGTAAATTGGGAATTGCTTTCTGCTCTCTTCCCGAAGAAGGACGGAGCTGACGGCCTCACGGCCAACCCCTAGGTATAAGAAAAGAATATCTCCTGGCCGGGGACTCTGAAGAAGGGGTGTTGAGGTCAGTTGCATCTTCAACTGCTCAAAAGCTTGGGAGCATTCTTCCGTCCACTCAAACTTGGATGCTCCTCGGAGAGTTTTGAAGAATGGAGCACTCATATCTCCAACCCGAGAGAGAAATCTTGCAAGGCCTGCTAGCCTCCCCCCTAACTGCTGAACTTCTTTAGGTGAACGGGGTAGGCATATCAAGGATGGCTTTCACTTTATCAGGATTGGGGGCAAGTCCTTTCGGAGTAAGGAGATGGCCAAGAAACTTACCCTTACTCGCCCCAAACGTGCATTTCAAAGGGTTAAGCTTCATTTTGTACCTACGCAGAGTAGCGAACGTCTCTGCTAGGTCTCGCAAGTGCAGCGAAAATGACTTACTCTTAATCAAGAGATCGTCTACATAGACTTCTAGGTTCCTCCCCTTCTGATGGTTAAACACACGGTCCATCATCCGTTGGTAGGTTGCACCGGCATTCTTAAGCCCAAAGGGCATCACAAGATAGCAATAACAACCATCATTAGTTATGAACAACGTGTGAGGAACGTCTGGCTTATGCATTCTTATCTGGTGATAACCAGAAAACGCATCTAAAAAACTCATATAATAGTACCCTACCGCGGAATCAACTAAAGAATCTATCCGAGGCAAGGGGTAGCAATCTTTAGGGTATGCTTTATTAAGTTTGGTAAAATCTACACACATTCATCATTTTCCTTCTAGTTTCTTAACCATTACAACATTAGAAATCCAAGTAGGATATTGAATTTCTTTGATAAAATTTGCTTTGAGGAGCTTTGCGACCTCCTCCCTTATCGGCTCAGCAAGCTTTGTGGCCATGTCCCTCTTCTTCTGTTGTATAGGCTTGCAGCCGGGATCAACGTTCAAGTGGTGGCATGCAACATCAGGATCCACTCCTGGCATGTCTTCTGCTGACCAGACGAAGACATCCACGTTATTCAGCAAGCAGGAAATCAACTCAGCCTTTTGATCTTCAGGTAGCTCCGAGTTGATGGAGAGCTTCCTCTCCTCCCCCTCAGCAATGGGGACTCCTTGCGTCACCTGGGCAGGTTCCAGGTGAGCACCTTCATCAGCAGCGGCTTCTGAACTTGGGGGAGGCTTCTGCAGCTTCTGTTGGAGTAAGGGAAGGGCTGGCTTCAACCATGTTGACAGTGCGGACGTAGCACTCCGTTGCTCTTCTTGGGTCACTCCTGACCCGGCACATCCTTCAATCTGCAAAGAACTTGATGGCAAGGTGGTAAGTGGAAACCACCGCTTGATATTTGTTTAACAGGGGCCTGCCGAAGACGGCATGGTAGCTGCTGGGGGCGTCAACCACTATGAAATGTATTTGCTTAGTCGCCCCTCCAAGCTTCACGGGCAGGATGACGCTGCCCTCCACTTCTTTTCTCTCTCCCGAGAAACCATAGAGTGGCCCCTCAGTGGAAAGCAGAGGCTTTCCGGTCCTCAGGGCCTCAAAAGTAGACTTGAACAGGAGGTTGAACGAGCTGCCTATGTCAACAAGAATTCTATCAACTGTAAAGTCCCCCACCATAGCCTTGATTACTACAGCGTCATCAAACGGGTTGGTCGTTTGAGGTAGATCTTCTGGACCAAAGGTGACAACTCACTTGGAGGAGCAACAGAAGAAGAGGCCACCTCTGCCCGGGTGACCCTTGAAATTGACGATTTCCGAGAAGACTCGGTCCCTGCTCCACCATGAATGAAGAAGAGGCGTCCCAGAACCCCTTCATCATCTGCATCGAAGCACTCCACCGGGACGTTGATCGGCCCCAGACGGCCTTCGTCCTCTACATCCACACATTCCTGGTATGCCTCAGCTACTTCTTTGCCCTTTGAGGTGGATGGCTTCGAAGAAGAAGGAGAATCCTTCTTGGCCAAATCAATCTTGCCCTCGGCAAGCAGCTTCTCTATCAGCGTACGAGGGGCCTTGCAGTCCTCGGTCAAATGGCCCTTTTCTTTGTGGAACTGGCAATATTGTGCATTATTCCTCGGCTTCCACATTTTCTGAGGCTCTTGCCTCTTTTCTTCTGATCTCCTTTGCAAGATCTGGATAACTTCGTCAAGGTCCAGATCTGCAATGTCCTCCATGGGGCTTGCATCAGATTGGACCGGAGCAGGCAAGGCTGCTTGTTGGAGGATGGGAAGAGCTTGCAATGGAACGGCGGGAGTGGGGGCCAACGGCAGTCTCTGCTCATGAAATTGTTGATGGCCTTGGAAAGGTTTCTTGTTACGGAAGTTTCTGCCTCTTTGAGACGGAGGCTGGAAGTCTGGGCGAGGGGGCTTGCTACGAGAGGAGGAAGCGGAGGCATCCCTTCCTTTAGCCTTGGCTGTCAGGGATGAGACATAGGTTAGATTGTCATTTTCTCCTTCAATGAAACGGTTGACCATGGCGATCAACTCTTGATAAGTCTCAGGTGCCTTGGTTGTTGCTTTAAACTTCAGAGGGCTTTCCCGGAGGCCATATATCAAGGCGACCTTATAATAATCGGGGTTTACATTCCTGACCCCTTGGATCTCTCTCTGAAAGCGATCAACGAATCACGCCACCGATTCCTTATCCCTTTGCTTGATTTCAAATAGGGCAGCTGGCCCATTCTTCCTCTTCCTCAAGGTAGCAAACCTCAGCAACAACTGGCTACGAAGCTCTGCGAAAGAAGAGATTGTGCCCGGAGGCAGCTCGTTGAACCACTCTCTCGCCTGTCCTTCGAGAGTGGTAACCAGCAGTTTACACTTGATAGCATCTAAGAGGCATCTCAAAGCAACTGCCCCTCAAATGCTTGGAGGTGAGAGACTGGATCAGTCCCTCCTGAATAGAATGGGATGCGAGGCTCCCTGAAGTTGCTCGGAGCCGATTCCCATCGGATTCGGTCAACAAAGGGAGACGGGGTCTCGAACTCTGCGGGGTAGAAGGGGCGGACTGGAGCCTGGGAGTCCACGGGCTCGGCGGACTGGCGGTCAGCAAAATGAAGCTGGCGGGCAGGAGTGCCCCTGGCAGCTTCTCTGAAGAAATTTCTGAAAGCAAACTGCTCCTCCTGAGGGCGCAGAGGGGCGGTGGACTGAGCAGGGTTCTGAGGAGTTGCTGGCGACTGCCGAAGCGGAGTTCGGTGAGCTGGGGTCTGGCGGACTGGCGAGTCCGCTGGGTCCGCTGCGGCCTGAGGAGCAAGCCGCTGGGCCAGCGCGAGCAGAGCTTGGCTGATTGCGTCGAGACGTTGGCCAGTCTGCTGGCGGGACTGCTCGGCCTCAAGGCGAGCTTGCTCAATTGCGTCCCAAAGAGAGTCCTCTAAAGAGCTGGAGCAGTCTGAGGAGCGGGCTCTGCGGTCTGACATTTCCGTCCGCTAATTTCAAAACACTACTCGGATCTGAAGGTCGCGTGTTAACTGTTGATGCACGAAAACACAGGGGGGTCGAGCACCACCAGCTAACGGTTCGAACACCGGGGAATTGGGAGACTGCGAGTAGTGATCTACTAAGCGGATGAGGGCAGGAAGACGAGCAGGGCCGTGACCCACGGCAACAACAGACTTCGCCCGTCGCGGCCTGAATGCCTCTCTTGCGATGGGCTTTCCCTTAATTGAAGAAGGATTGGGTTACAGGCGAAAGTAAAAGGTTGACAAGAGTAGAGCGAGGGGGAGTCCGCAAGGCACAAGATTCGATTCCGCAGCCTGTAACAAGTAGGCTCCTGGGTCCGAGTCAGCGTGCCTTGGGTGCACCACCTCCCCCCTATTTATAGGATAGGAGGCCTGCCCAAACGGGCAGGGCTAAAATAATCGGCTGCCCGGGGTACAGGAGAACCGGGCAGCGGTGACGGGAAGCAAAGAGAAAGAACACGCTAGTCCGCACAGAAGGGGCGGACTGGGCTCGCGGACTGGAGCTTCCACCGCTGTTGGGCGCGATCCTGCTGGACGGCGGCGGCCTGGGCGGACGAGACACTACGTCCGCCGCTGTAGAGAATCTGATATCCCAAAGTCCTGGCGGACTGAGCGGATAGGTCCGTGCGTCCGCTGCTGGGGTACCATCCTTGTCCGATTGGTGACATTGCCGGACTGGGCGGACTGAAAAATCGCGTTCGCGCCTGTTGAAAGGTGGGGTTTTGGCATCTTACAGGATGTTGCGGACTGAGCGGTTAACACGCAACGCATTTGATGGAGCGGAATCTGAAATTAAAGCTGTTGTAACCCTAATTGCTGAGAATGGGTTGGAGTTTCTAATTTCTGAACCAACTAAGATCTGGAAGAAAGAAACACTAGAATTCTTTGGTGCTGCTACCCTAGATCAAACTGGACTCAAGATTAGATCTACAGTCCATGGAATAAAGGTAAAAATCACCCAGAAGAGTCTCAGGAAAGTTCTTCACCTGCCAAGAACCCAAGAAGAAGTAGATGTCCCTGCATCCAAACTAAGGGAAGCACTTCAATGGTGTGGACTGGATTCCACCATGAAGATTGGATCAGCTTTGAACAGGAAAGGCATGAATATGCAAGAGAAGTTTTTGTCTGAAGTTGTAGGCAAAGTTATACTCTGCAAGCCAGGAGGGCATGATAAGATTTCTGCATATATGTTCACCCTTATGACCAGGATCATCTACTCTCTAAATACTGATTGGTCAGCAGTAATATTTGAGAAGATTAAGGAAAGTATGAAAAAGCCCAATCTGGGAAGAATTGTGAGCTTGTATTTAGCTGGGACAATACCTGAAGTTATGGAACAAGCTGCTGGTTCTAAAATTAATCACATGAGAAGGATGGACACTAGGATTATATCCAGATGGGATAGGGTTCTAACTAAGGATATGCCTGAGGAAGAAAGGCAAGAGATTCCTGAACAATCTTCAGCACAAGATGTTCCTGCACAAGATATAGCAGATAGTGCTCAGGTGCAGGGGAGCCTCACCTTAAGGAAGAGCCAACCCACCTGCCAAGTGAGATGACTACACAGACTATTCTTGAGGTAATCAGTGAAGTAAATCAATCAATTTTCAATATTGAGGATGAAATGCTAACTGAATTTTTGATTAATGTTGACCAGCCAACACAACTAAACAATCAAGCACAAGATGTTATCTTGGAAGATACATCTGCTGCTGCTAATGTTCCAGAGATTACAGTATCTCAAGTGCCTACTCTACAGGAGTTTACCTTAGAAGAGCTGTTTCCTGATTTAGTGCAAGCTAATATTGAGGGGGAGCATGCTGGTTTTGAGGGGAAGAAAACTGCTTTTGAGGGAGAGCAAGTTGACCTTGAGGGGGAGCAAGCAGGTTCTCAGGGGGAGAATATAAGAACTGAGGAGGAGCAAGGGATTCAGGGGGAGCTACCTAATACTACACAGGAATTGCCTCCTATTCCAAAGGATAGAGTAAATATAGCCAGTACCTCTGATTCTGAGGATGCTGCTGAGGTTCAAGAAAAGAAGAGGAAGTTAATGGTCTTCAAAAGGAGAAACCAAAGCTACAAGAAGACATTACAAACAGCTGCTTCTCAGCCTGCCCCAACAACTGATTATAGTTCTTTGTTAGTATCCATGCAAGTTAAGTTGGATGAGCAAAGGATAGCCATGGAGAAGTATATCGATGAGACTCACAAAGATTTACAACTCTCCTTGGCTACAGATATAAAATCTATAAGGTTTGAAGTTAATCAGCATAAGAAGGAGATGACTGATTGTTTCCATATGGGTGGAAATGCTGTGGTTTTCATAGCCACACACCAAGAGAAAATCAAGACACAAGTTGATGATATAGCTGTCAAGCAAGGCGATGTCTTAGAAAATCAAATTAGGTTGAATGAAAATCTGACAGAATCACATAATGTGATTGTTACAGAAATGAAGAATCTTGCTACTGCCCAGACTGAGGAAAAGGCTACAGCCCAGATAGAGTTTGATAAGCACTTCCAGGAAGGAATAGCTGCTATAAAAATAGCTATTCAGGACTCTCAAAAGACTATTTCTGGACAGCTACTGAAATTAAAGGCATTTTATAAAATGGTGTCAATTTTATGGATGAACAAGTCAGATTTCAGAAAGATGATCTCAGAGATCATGTTGTCAGAGAAGTCATAAAGGGGGAGAGAGTATTAGTCAAAGCTGGATCTGACCATGCTAAATGGATTTCCAATAGCATCAGAGCCACACTTGGATATCCACCCCTTTGTGATGATGACAATGTGGCTGAATCTGGAATACACCATGCTTCTTTTGGAGGTGAACAAGCTGAAGTTGCTCAAGTAATTTATCCTCCAGCAGATTTTGAGATGATACATCAAGAAGTACAGTCCATGTACAGTCCTCCAGAAGGTGCTCAAAATGTGATCATAGAGAAAGTAGACAAGCCTGTGTCAGAGACAGTTTTGAAAGAGCAAGAAGATTTATTGTCTAAGAAAAGATTCATAGAACAGCCTGAATTAAAGCATGATTTTGAGCAGTGGAGTCCAACATCCAGGAACATTATACCGACTGCTGGGAATGCTGTAAAGGATAATACCCATGATAGGGGTAAATGGTACTCTGCACAAGAATGCCAAAAGCATGAAGCCAGGCAATAAGCCATAGTTCAGTACAGAAGAAAGGCAAAACTAGGGAAGCTTCCTCCTAATGCTCAGGAGCCTAACAAATATTTCCCTAAGCCTTTTCATTACTTTGAAAAGCAAAGAATAAGGGCTGAAGATCAAGAGAAGAAAGATCTTAATGGCAAGAAGCCAGCTGATGACACTGATGCTCCAGTTCAAGCCAAGATCAAATCAGGCCTAGGAATTGTCATTAAGGAGCCAGAGCAGCCTTAGAATAGACTTACTTGATTTTAAAACATTGTAAACCTTAGTGTTTAAAATCTATGTAAACTTCTATTAAAGAATCTTTTGAAAGTTGAACAAAACATGTTTAATGCCCATTCTGGTTGCATTGTTATCTTGTGATAATTTGTTATATATGTTTTGTTTTAGTATTTACCCTGTCATATAATGTTGTTATACATCATAATGTGTATTTGTTATGAATGGTGTATATCATTGACTAAGGGTTATGACTTCTCCAAATAGGGGGAGATTGTTGGGTACATTGGAAAATGTGTACCAGATTTGAAGAAGCCTCACCCTACTCAATGATATGCATCAAGGTGTATTTGATGTGTTTTGAGTTTATATATGTGCAGGTTAAGTAAATGCAGGAATGTAGAAAAATTCTAAGTCCATATGTCGACACCAGAAAAAGCTGTGTCGACACTTATGAAGGCCTGTGTCGATATAGGAGAAAAGCTGTGTCGACACTTGGAGTTAATTGTGTCGACACTTGGAAAGGCTGTGTCGACACCAGAATCAACTGTATCGACACCCAGAGGCTGTGTCGACACACAGTGAAGCATTGTCGACATCAATTGTGTCGACACCCAGAAGACTTTGTCGACATCAACTGTGTCGACACACAGGACTTGTGTCGACACACAACAGAGTTTCAACAAAGTTAAAGAGAAGAATTATTTATGTCGACACACAGAGGCAGTGTCGACACACAGAAGATCTTGTCGACATCAAATGTGTCGACACACAGGATTTGTGTCGACACATGGCAGAATTTCAACAAAGTAAATTCGTATGAAGAAAAGAAGTGAATGTGTCGACACCACAAAGTCTTGTGTCGACACATTCTACAGAAGTTGTGTCGAGAAGTTGTATCAACAATAGAAGAGATGTGTCGACACTTAGTCCACTTGTGTCGACACTTAATCTACTTGTGTCGACACATGATGAAGTTCAGTCTCGACACTTTCAGACAGAGACAGTATTTTAAGAAGTGACTGGATGACTTGACAGCTGCCATTTCTAACCGGTCTACTACAACTATCAATGCTGTCAGAAGTTTGTCAGAAACCGTATCAGCCGGTTACCATGGAGGAAGACTATATAAAGGCTTTCTCCTTCAATATAAGATGAGAACAATTAAGAAGAAGATTGAAGAATATACACATATAACTAACAACACAAAAAGAAGAAGACCTTCGACAGAAGATCTAAGAAGTTGGAGAGAGAGAGAGAGCTCCATCTAAGAAGTGTAGTTGCTGAACCAGGCTGCCAAGAAAGATTCAGATTGAGATCTGAATCTCAAGTCAGAAGCTGATTGAAGATCAACTTCTCAAGAGTTCAACCCTACTGAGTTCAGATTCAAGAAGCTTTGAAGAAAGCTAAGAGAGGTTGTTCCCTGCCATCAGATTCTTCCAAGAACTGATCAAGAAGCCATACATCCCTTCTCTCTCTATCTGGGTGGAGGTTAATTACTTTATTAAATCAAATTTCTGTAGGATCTTTATAGATCTGAGTTGTAAGACTGTGATTATAAAGGCTGAGTGTATGATATTATTTTCTTTGAGTGGTAGGCCTTGTTGAAGGCTGAGGTAGGGTTGTGAGCCTAAGTTGTAGGAGATTGATATCTCTGAGTTGTAGGCCTTATGTAGGCTGAGGTAGGGCAGATTCCCTGTGTTGTAGGAGCCTTGCTTGGGGTTCTGAGTTGTAAGATCTGAGGATCTAAGGTGAAGAGAAGAAGTTAGGTCGAATCTAGCACACTGCTAGTTAGGCGAAGGGGGAAAGTGGATGTACCCAGACCTTGGGGAACCACTATAAAATCTATGTGCACTCTGTGATTGAATGTTTCTGTGAATACTGTGTTGTGTATGCTGTAGAATTTGCAGTTTAGTATTAGTTAACTGAACAGCTTTACTGCCTTAAAATAAAAACATGAATTACACCTATTCACCCCCCCCCCCCTCTAGATGGTTAGACACTAATCCTTTCAGCAACGACTGACGTCATGAACCTTCTTTGCACAGATCAGGAACACCAGTTCACCTTTGGGTGCACCTTGGATGGCCAACAACTACTGCTGATTCAGGGTGGCAGTCCACTTGAAACAACTTTCGAAGGGGTGGTCAGGTCGACCACAGAAGCTATATACTTCTTTACTTTTCTTTTTCAAAGAAGGGTCAGATGCCCTAGAGCTTCCATCCTCATCACCTTTCCTCTTTTCTTTCCTTGCTGCAACACCTGGAGTCTTGTCATTTTCGATCGCCTCAACCTTCAGATCGGCTTCTAGTACCTCTGCATAGCTTTCAGCTCTATAAGCGCATGCTAATTGTTGGACATCGCTTCTTAATCCTCTAAGAAAGTGCTTCACTCTCCCTGCCTTCGAAGTTACCATATCAGGAGCAAATATGCTCAGCTTACTGAACTCGATCTCATATTCGCTCTCCGTGAGCTGTCGCTGCTTCAAATGCAGGAAATTATTCATCAAATGGTCCTGCTAGACCGAGGGTAAGAACTTCTTAAGCGACATCTTCTTGAAGGACTCCCATGAGCATCCTTCCTTCAAACCTTCCTTTTCTCGAATCCACCAAGTATTTGCCAGGCCTTTCAGCTGGTAGGCCACATTCATTACCTTTTGGGCTTCAACAATCCCCGAATATGTGAACATCTCATTGATAGTGATGATCCAGTGCTCCAAAAGGATAAAGTCGGCACTCCCATCATAAGTGGGAGATGTCAATCGCTTGAAATGCGATATAAGGTTCATCTCTGGTAGTAGTGTCACTGGGGGCACCAGAGGAGCAGGATTAACAGGTACGACTTGAGTCGCGGCAGAATCTTACGCTAAGTGTTGCTGCGCGGGTGCGGCAGACAACAAGGACTGAATCTTCGACTGCATCGTGACTAATTGCAATGACAGAGCCTCATTACTCTGACGCAAACTCTGGATCAATGCATCACTCTGCACACCTAACGACTCACCCTCTAACTGGGGAGTTGACATCGTCGCAGGATGCTTTGGCGACATCTCTAAGTAATGAACGACTCGTCAAAAATCCTAGATTATAACTAGGCCACACAACTAGTTCAGACCATACTTAAGACACTTGCTTATGTTGCAACTTGCTCTGGGATTTTATAATGATACAATATCCTACTTAGGATGATATCCTCTCATCTCATTTACTCATGTGCCTATGAGATGAAACCATGAATTCTTTGTTCTTCTTTAAATTCATGTGTGTACATGTGTCATCATGTAAACCTTAACTTAGCACACGTGCTTATGCGATCAGATGATATGTATGCAGTGTTATGCATTCTAAAAAGGCCTTAATGCATGCATGAGCGGCGTACACATGAAATATTATGTATCCCATACTACATAACATCGCATGCAACTAAAAAGAAAAGTGCTAATGGGCACCCATGTGATGATGGTTATGCATCCCATACTACATAATCGTCACATGTTGCCTCCTATGGTGGATCCATATACAAACACATATTATGCATTCCATACTACATAATATGCCATGTATACTTATTATCATGTTGTGAGTGTAGTGACTATGCTTCGTTTAAAACGTACTGATGACACATCGGTGTGTGTATGCAAAAAAATGATGGAAAACAAAATAAACGAGATTGGCTGGTTCGACCAACTTGTCAAACCAACATCCCTTTGATACTAACTGTCACAACCCGCATTTTTCAATGCCAATAAAGGTGTATCAGAGCAAGGGAAAAAATGCACATCATGATGGCACATCAGCAGCGGATAACTGCAGACGCTCAGGCAAACACCTCTTTAATCATGAAAAAAAAGATACTTTAAGTTTTTTAAAGATAATGATTGGGCCCCACATGAAAAAGTGTATGTCACACTTCCAAAATGCTTGGGCCCCACATGCATTTTAATGGTGATCCATAACTCCCGGACGGAGATTTAGGGACAGGCTCCGGACCTAAAAATACCTCCTAATTGTGGGGGAGACTGGATACTCCACCATTCACTACAAATGCCCAAACACGTGGTAGAGCCCCATAAAGTACTAATATGGAGAACAACTGTTGCAGTGGTGGTTTCGTCCACAAATAACACCCACAACAAGGGAAACTCGGAATGAAAACCCCGTAACGACCCGGGTTTAGATCTCAGAGGCCAACCACAACCTTTCCTGGTCTGGAGGAGTGTCTCACCCCACGGCGTCGCCACGAAGGAAACCAAGATATAAGTTGAAAGTGATGTGTTAGATCTGAAATACTCTAGAGGGGGGGTGAATAGAGTATTTTTGAATCCTTAAACAAATTTTAGAGCTTTTGCTGTTATTGAGAAAGTGCATAAACAACTTAATTAAATATAAACACAACAATCCTAAAAAATCACAAACACAACAAGAACAAAGGGAAAGGGCAACCAGACGACACAAAAAATTTATACTGGTTCCCCAACCTGGGTACATCCACTCTTCTACCACCCTGGTAGGAATCCACTCAGAATTTTTATCAAGTGCCTGACACCAATGAGCTTTTGATCAGGTGCTCAAAAACAAAACCTCAAGTCTTATGATCAGGTGACTTGCATCCAGGAATAACTTTTGAAGGGAGTTATAACCCTTTATACAGTGGTGGTGAGAGATGATATTGTCTTCTCTTTCTCAATATACAACTGAGAAGACTTGTGGATATGATTTTAGCAAATGGCTCCCCCTGTGATGTTGAATGGTTCAGGGAAATATGGAGCTTTGCTTCAGGGTGATAGGCCTTTAGTCTTTAAGCCTTGACCAGAAAGATCTTCAGGAACTTCTTGACAGATGGAACAGTTGATGTCCTTTGAAGTGTCCTGGAGAGTTGAATAATGAAGACTCTTGATTTTGATTGATTGTTCTTCTTCTTCTGGTAGCAGATTGTTCTTCTGGTCTAGGGATTCTTGAGTTGTTGTATCAGAATTCTGAGAGCGAGAGCAGAGAATTTCTTATTGCAGACTAATTGTAATTTTCTTGTCTGTGTGTCTGTGTTCTGTTCTTCTATACTACTGTGCTCTGCTATTCTCTTTAGAAAAAGAGAGAATTTCTTTTATATTTCCTGTCAAAATTATCTTTCGAAATTTGAATTCCTCTGCAATCAATGCTGACGGCCTTGAGAATAAACTGCATTGTTTTATTTCCCCAACTTTCCCAAGGAAAAACGTCAAGCAATAATCCTGGATAAGACCATAATTAATGGTTTGTCTAACGGTTTTATTCAGAGAATATTGAAGCATTAATTACTCAAGAATTATTGCATTAGGATAGGGACATGAGACTAGAAATGACTAAGTCTGGATTCGTCGAACAGAAATTGTCGAGCTAAGTCCACAGTTCGTCAAGCTGAGAAGTTATGTTCGTCGACCAGACAACTTCTATTTGTCGAGCTGAGTTCCAAGATCGTCGAGTTGATAACTTGTCGACAGAACTTCTGGGGAATGTGACAACACAAGTCCTGGGTGTCGACATATTACTACTTGTCTCGACATGGCTGTTGTGTTGACAGAAATCTAGAGTGTGTCGACATAAATCCTGTGTGTCGGCATAATTGTTGTTGGTGTTGACACAAGTCTTGCTTCTAGTGTCGACACAAACTTCTGGTGTGAAGTGTTGAAGTATCCAGAAATCGTCGACCTGAGAATCTATTTCATCGAGCTGAGGACCACTAATTGCTGCTGGATAACTTTAGCCAAAGTGGTCAAAGTTCGTCGAGCTGAGAATCTGGAATTCGTCAACTGAAGATGATTCTGGACTTAGAAAACTGAGAAACTTCGAGAATAATAAGTTGAAGTAGAGAACCCAGAAATCGTCGACCAGAGAACTAAGTTCGTCGACATGAGAACTAAGTTCGTCGACCTGAGTGTAGAGAACAAAGTCTGGACGTGGAATGCTGAAGGTAGAGTCCAAAGATCGTCGACCTTCGAATTAGCTCAGAGAATTTTCTCTGAGATCGTCGAGCTGAGCACGACAATCGTCGACCTGAGTTCGACAAACGTCGAACTAATTTTTTTGAGTCTTTGGAAAATCTCTAAGACTTGAGTCTATGGCAGTCTGATGATGGCTGGTCCATGCAGTGTTGAACCTAAGGACTTGGCCTAGACTCTAGGACACAACTATAACCCTGGCTATATATGATGGGTCACAAGATCCTAACTTAGTGAACCTAGCCCAAATCAACAAGGGATCCAACATATGTCTCCAGACAACAATGACACATCGGATTCTACTAGACAATTCTAGATTAGGAGTGGTTGATCAACCTTTAGGAAGAAATTACAATCCTAAACGAACTCTAACACGTACTACTTCAATGTTGAGGAACGGTTATAGGAGTAAGATTCTGCCAGATATAACAATTAAAAGATTAGGTAACCAAACCAAGAACATGGTGATTATAAACAAACTAGACAAGAGATCAAAACAACACTAAAATCAGGAAGTTAATTAATAATCATGATAACAAAAAGTTAGAAATTCCTGCAAATCTGGGTAAAGGAAGAGAAGCCATCACTTGCCTTGGTTTCACCAGAGAAAGACATACAAATCGCACCACGGCGTAGATCGGGGATAAAGAAGATGAGGGAAGTCAAAATCTAACAAGAATGGTCACAAATAGGAGTTAGGGCCGAAAACCGTAGCAAGAAAAACTCAAGGAATGGGGAAAATTTTACCACGATGACGAAGCTCTCGTTTAGAGCTTTCCGGATCTATATTCAGTTGAAGATTTCGAGCACCGGAGCACCGTCGGCGGCCACCGGAAGGATAGGGGAAAAGCTTCTCACTCCCACTCATGACGGTCTGGTTCGGGAGATAGACAGAAATTCGGTCGGCGTAAAGAGGAAGAAGAAGAAGTAGGTATATATATATTAGTATAGTATTAGGATAACCACACTTAAAAAATGAATCGAGGTCTGCTGAACCGGAATTTCAAAATGAAGAGAGGATTTCTCGATTGGAAGAAAATCACTCGAGTAGAAGAAACATCACCCTGGAGCATGTAGCAGACTACTCGAGAACAGGTAAAGGCCTCTCAAGAAGAAGGCATGCAGTACTCGAGTAATGAAGAAGGGTAACTCGAGTACAGAAAAAGTCTCCTCGGGAACTAGAACTAATTACTCAAGAACAAAGGTTGTTCTCGAGAACCACATGGACTTCTCGAGAGAGAAGAAAGTAGTTTTCAAGAACGAGTACATGCATCTCGAGAACAAAAGGTAGTTCTCGAGAACAAGGCTGCAAATTCCCAAGAACAGAGCACATCTCGAGAACAACTAGGCAGAACTCGAGTACATAATCAACTTCTCTAATACAGGCAAGAAGGACAAAAACAACTCGATGCTTCATCGAGCTCAGCTCGACGATCATCGAGCTCTGCTCCAAGTTCGTCGAACACACACAGGAAAACCCCATTCGACGAATTCTGTTTGAAATTCGTCGAACTCAAGGCCCGATCGTCAAGCTCAAAACCGAAAACCGCTCGATGTTCGTCGAGCTCAGCTTGACGCTTCATCGAGCTGCTTTGTCGAGCTCAGCTCGACACTTCGTCGAGCTCCGTTCGATGATCGTTGATCTCCAAACAGCGCCCAGAAAGCAAAAGACAAAAAACCCACCCCGTTAGGAGGCCTTCTCGAGAATCAAAACAAGCTTAAGGTTATGACATAATAATTATCACAATCAAACAGTTGAACACGGAAGTATGAGTTCAAAACAGACGCTCAAATGCGAGTTGAATTAAACGAATTCAACAACGACAACAATCCTAGAATCTGACATACCATTCTTGAGACACAACATCGAATGCTCTCACAAGAGAAAAAAAGATCACCACAAGGTCCAAACACCCGCCGAGACTCCAAAATGCTCGGAACGCAACAAAACTGAACAAGCCCAAGGCCTCAAAACCTCATCCTTAATATCAAGGTAAACATTTCAGCCCATCAGAATCCCAAAATAAGGATAAACAAGCTCAACGGACACGAAATCGCACAAACGGTGCATCGCCGTTAACAAAATTATGACATCGACAAAACAAATAATTACATCAGAAAAATCGGGTGCGTTACAGTCACACCCCCTAAAAAGGAGTTTCGTCCTGAAACTTAACACAACCTTAAAACCAAACACAACACAAAACTCAATTATTACCAACAACCTGAAGACATACCTGAACTAGGGAAGAGAAGCAGATGAGATTCTTTCATTGCTGATTCCAATTCCCACATTGCACACTCAACGTATTGATTTTGCCAGAGAACTTTAACTGTGGGGATGGTATTTCTCCGCAACACTCGATCTTGAGAATCTAGAATACGAACAGGTTCTTCCATGTATGTAAGGTTGGGCTGAATCTGGGGCACCAAGTCGAGTACTTGACAATCACTGTGGATACACTTCCGCAACTAGCTCAAATGGAATACATCATGGACACCAGGGAAGGAAGCAGGCAACTCCAGCCAATAAGCTGATACTCTGATGCGCTCAAGAATTTGAAAAGGTCCCACATATCGGGGGTCTAATTTATGATTCCTTCCAGACCTTTTAACACCAGACATCGAAGAAACTTTTAGAAAAACCATGTACCCAACAGTGAACTCCAGATCAACCCTTCGTTGATTAGCATATTTCTCATATCGCTCTTGTGCCACATGAATCTTTTATCAAATATGAGTCACGACATAATTCATCTCTTCAAGGGCATCCAGACCTAATAACGATCTCTCACCAACCTCAGCGCAAAACAAAGGAGCCCTCCAACGCCTCCCATATAAGGCCTCAAAAGGGGCCATCTCCAGACTCTCTTTGTAACTATTATTGTACGCAAACTCCATGAGTCTGAGACGTTCATCCCAAGCACCACCGCGATCCAAAATATAACACCTAATCATGTCTTCCACGATCTAATTGACTCTTTCCGTTTGACCATTTTTCTGAGGATGATAGGCGGTGGAATACCTTAAATCGGTACCCAACACCTCTTGTAAACTCTTCCAAAAACGAGACGTAAATCTAGAGTCTCTATCTGATACAATACTGACAGACACTCCATGCAATCTGATAACCTCATCAAGGTACAATTCAGCTATCTTCTTCATAGAATATCAAATCTTAAAAGGTATAAAATGAGCAATTTTAGTGAATCTATCAACTATCACCCCAACAGTGTCGTGTCCACGAGGAGATCTCGATAAGCTAGTGATGAAATCCATCGAAATACTCTCCCACGTCCAACTTGGAATATCAAGCGATGTCAATATACCTCTAGGCCTCATATGGTCAGACTTAACATGCTGACATGAAAAACATTCTGACACAAACTTCATGACATCAATCTTCATCCCTGACCACCAAACAATTTACTTTAAATCTTTATACATTTTAGTGGAACCAGGATGGTAGGCAACCCTGGAACCATGAGCTTCAGTACAAATCTTAGCCCGAATATCACCAAAAGCGGGGATGCAAAATCAACCCCGATACTTCAAGGTATCCAACTCACCCAAAGAGAAATCAGGTAGCTCTCCCTTCTCAGTTCTATTCCGGAGATGCAACAAATCCGCATCATCCTTCTAGTGTGCTCTAGTAAGGGGAATCCAAGAGGGCTATACTGCTTCCAAACTAGCAGGCACAACACTATTCCCAGCTTCAATGTCCATCAACAAGAAATCTTCTGCCAAAGACTGTATAGATAAATTAAAAATTTTGGCGGTTTTTCTACTCAAAGCATCACCTACTACGTCAGCCTTTCCTGCATGATAAAGGATTTCCATATCATAATCAGCCACATATTCTAACCACCGACGCTGGTGCAATTTTAATTCCTTCTGAGTGACGTACTTTAAACTCTTATGGTCTGTATAGATCTTGCACAGTGCGCCATACAATAAATGTCACCAAAGCTTCAACGCATAAATTACTGCAGCAAACTCCAAATAATGCGTAGGATAATTTATTTCATGAATCTTCAATTTTCATGATCCATACTCGATCACCTTCCCATCTTGCATCAAAATACAGCCAAGTCCAATATGTGATGCATCCGTATACACAGTTTACTCAACCCCTTCGGTAGGCAAGGCTAAGACTGGAGCAGTACACAATCTCCTCTTCAACTCTTGGAAAGCTTCTTCACACTTATCACTCCAAATGAATGCAGTATTCTTCTGGGTAAGTCTAGTTAAAGGAGCAAACAACACTGAAAACCCTTCCACAAATATTTTATAATAGCCAGGCAAGCCTAAGATGCTCATAATTTCCTTAGGTGTAGAAGGTCTCTGTCATTCAATCACAGCAAAAATCTTGGTCGGGTCTACGGAAATACCGTCCTTGCTTACAACATGCCCCAAAAAGGACACCTGAGATAGCCAGAACTCACACTTGCTCAGCTTTGCATAAAGCTTATGCTCCCTCAGGGTCGACAAAACCAATCGCAAATATTGAGTATGCTCCTCAACACAGCGGGAATACACAATGACGTCATCTATAAACACGATCCTGAAAGGATCCAAGAAATCCTGGAACACTCTATTCATTAAATCTATGAATGCAAAAAAGTTGTCCGTGGAATATCCACCTCACGAATTCTCAACTTGTGGTAGCCTAAATGAAGATCAATATTTGAAAATACCAAGCTACCATGCAACTGATCAAACAGATCATCAATTCTCGGCAAGGGTATATATTCTTAACGGTCACCTTATTCAATACTCTGTAATCGATGCAAAGCCTCATCGATCCATCCTTCTTCTTTACAAATAAAACAAGAGCACCCCACAGAGAAGAACTTGGTCTAATAAATGTATACTACAGCAATTCATCAAGCTGAGTACGCAACTCATCCAACAAACGCGGAGCGATGCAGTACGGTACCTTGGCAATAGGACGAGTACCTGGCTGAGGTCTATCACAAACTCTATCTCCCTCACTAGAGGATGTCCTGGAAGACAATCAGGAAAAACATCTGGAAACTCTCACACCACCGAGACATCCTCAAGACGTGGTGTAACAAAAGCAGTTTCCCAAGCAGAAATAGAAACAAAAAACACCTCGAAACCAGACTCGATAGTACTACAAGCATGTACCACAGAAATGATAGGGGAGACCCTGTCATGAAATCCATAGACACTCATAGGTTGGCAATTGTACAACCTGAAATCCAGTCGCTTTGTCTTACACTAGATGACCGCATCATACTTGGACTACCAGTCAATCCACAAAATCACATCAAAGTTCGCCAGATCCAACACCATCAAATCCGCAAAGACTTATAAATTGCCTAGATAAATAGGTCATCTCAGAACTCCTTGGTTAGATATTACGGTTTCACCAGAGGGAAGCTTGCCGTTAAAGGAATCTCCTAACTGATCCGCTTTCAAACGATGTTTATCTACGGACCTCCGGGCTACAAAGTAATGTGTGGCAACCGAATCGAAAAGAACGCGCGCCCACCTATTCCGCACCTTAAACTCCCTAAAACAGTAGCATACATAACTAAACGAACAAAAACTAAGGCAACTAAAGAGGATAAAAAAGTTAAACTAGGGTCTAACCTGAAATCACTTGGGTAGAGGTCTGAGCTTCCTATATGGTCACCACATTTAGCTTTCCTTTCCCTTTGTCCTGGTTTGATGGCGGCGGTAGAGCCCGAAGAAGGGTAGGTTGCAGTAAAGTCTGAGCCTGGGGCAAGAAGACTTCAAGTGCCCCTTCAAACCGCACTGAAAGCACGTCTTTTCCTTCGACCAACAATGACTGACGTCAAGACCTTTCTTTGCATAGATCGGGCACACCAGATCACCTTTGGGTTCACCTTGGATGGCGAGCACCTGCTGCTGCTTCAGGGTGGAAGTCCTCTTGAAAGACATTTCGAAGGGTGGCCAGGTCGACCATAGAAGCTACATACTTCTTTACTTTTCTTCTTCGAAGAAGGTCCAAATGCCCTAGATCTTCCATCCCCATCACCTTTCCTCTTCTTTTTCCTTGTCGCAACACCTCGATTCTTGGCATTTTCGATCGCCTCAACCTTCAGATTGTCTTCCACTGCCTCAGCATAGCTTTCAGCTCTATAAGAGCATGTCAATTGTTGGACATCGCTTCTGAAAGTTATTCAGTTGTCTACCTAAATCACCTAGAGGTGGGTGAATAGGTGAGTTCTGCGTCTTTTTGTGGAATAAAAATTATCGATCTACGCACACAATAATCTACCAAGCAATCACAGAGGACACAAAAATTTATAGTGGTTCCCAGACCTTGGGTACATCGACTTTCCACTCACCGATCTAGCAGAGAACTAGACTCGGCTAATCGAATATCTCGGATAGAAAACCAATCCTACGCTTCGTAACAAAGTTCCTACAATCTCGATTGATAACACGGATCTACACTCTGAAGGTAAAAACTTCCTACAACTCGAAGACAAAAGCTTATACGCTCGGAGAGGAATCTCCTACAAGAATAAATTGAGAAAATATGAAATACAAAAAGAATATTTCTCAGATCTGAAAATCTCAGGCAAGGTCTTCTTCTTTTGAACTTTGTGGCTTTATCAAAATAATTTGAAGAAGAAACTCGGCAAGATCTGGAACTGAAATTTCTTTGACTCACAGGATCCGAGAGATGATGAGGAGCAGAAGAGAAATCTCGATCTGTAAGTCAACCTTGATTTGAATCTTCTTGGACAAAAATCCTAGGAGATCTACACGAAGATCGGCGGCAGAGGCTTCCATTTTGGGACAGAGAAAATAGGATTCAGAAAACTTAAGAATATTTCTTGACATCTTGTTGTTAGGGTTAATCGATTTGACAAGACCTTATATAAGATCTCCCTAACAGTCATAATTATCATTAATGACGTCCATGTGGACCAATCACATCACGGCGTTTGAAAATTGCGTCGGTTATAGACTTAGCGAAATTCTGACAAAATTTGCTGATTTACTCGAGTAAAAGATAAGCTACTTGAGTGCTAGGTTGAGATCTCGAGAGAATTGTAATAGACTACTCGAGATGAATTCCTTGAGAAAATTCAGAACAGAACTTATAGATACTTGAGTGGAACAAAATTTACTCGAGTACTAGAAATATTACATGAGATGTGGAGATGAACTACTCGAGTACTAGAAGTATTACTCGAGAGGTAGAAGAAGTACTCGAGTCAAAGACTTAGCTAATTTTTCTGGAAGATGAATTCTGGTTACTGCAGTACTGGAGCTAGACTACTCGAGAAGTAGAAAGACTACTCAAGTTTATGAACAACTACTCGAGTATAGGACTTAGTAAAATTCTGAGGGATAAAGATCTGGTCACTCGAGTACTGGAGCTGGACTACTCGAGTAGTAGATAGACTACTCGCATACATGAACTTGACTACTCGAGTGGGGTAACAACAACACGAGAACTGTCCTTCTGTAACTTGAGACAAAGGACTTATCTACACGAGTGGTTGATATGACTACTCGAGTAAAATACGTAGAATAAAATTTGAGAGGAAAAACTGTTAACTCGAGAATAAGAGAAAATGTACTCGAGTGAAGAACTTGGCCACTCGAGAGCTATGTTCAGACTACTCGACAGCCATTTCCCTTACTCGAGTACAGACAGACTTACTCGACTATTTACTAAGTGTTCAACCCGAGTACTTAAACTTCTACTTGAGTGAAAGACTTAGAAAAATTTTCCTTCAAGAGAATTTTCCTTTCTTCAATAAAATCAGCAACACTTCTTTCTCCAACCAATCCTAGTGCTTGAAACATGAAGTGTATCCCAATAGAGAGGCTACACATGAGTCAACACCATGGATCACACAATGAGAGAATACATTGTATGGTCCTGTATTTGGTGACCCATTGTAGACTGACATTGGTCTATACTTGGCAATTTAGTCCTGCAAACACATAACTCAAACAACACATCAAATATAACTTAATTCATCTTAGTTCAAGAGTGACTTCTTCAAATCTAGGTTATTGTAGATACGATACCCAACAATCTCCCCCTATTTGTAGAAGTCAGAACCCTCTGCACTAAGGTGAATTATATAGACAAATAAAGAACTAGATATGCAGGATAGAAATCAAAAGTAATAAGCATATGTATTAAAATCAAAGAGTGGATTAACAAAATTAAGAATTATATAAATAAAATTGTCCAAAATCCATTTCTACACAATTCTTATCCCAACTCTCATAACTCTCTTCATGCTTAGACTTGATGTTGTTGTTTATCTTTCTTCTCTTGTTGTCTCCTCTAATAACTGTAAGCGTTTGGGTAACATTTGGGAGGCCTTAGAGGAGCATTAAGGTTGTTTTTTTTCATGTTCTCTATCATATAGTCTTCTTTTTGTCATTGACTTCTCATACAAGTCTCATTCTTGGGGGCTGAAATGATCATGTCTATTTTCATTGAAGTCCATGACTAACTTTAGAGTATCTAGAATAAGTGACTTTGAAGTAGGAGACCAAATTTCTGCAAATTCTGGAGCTTTTCTCTTCTCTGAATCTGGAACTAAAATAGATCTACTGGCAGAGGCTCCATCACCATACCTTCTCTTCTTTGGTATGTGAATTTCAAGAGGAGCTTTAAGAAATATGTCTGCTGGATCAGCCTCCCAAACCTGAGCATAAGATTTTGGAGGAGGAGCTTCAAAGCCTTCAGGTCTTGGAGAGAAGGAAGGATGAGGAACTGGAGCTAGAGCTAGGGGATTCAAATGATGAGGAATAACATTTGGATTAGCTAAAAAGTCAGGGAGTACTGGTTATGCATCCATACAGCTGTATCATAAGTATGGAATTTTACACTTTGGATCGGACCCAGCACATCATCATGAATTTCTTTCATATTTGCTTCCCAGAGTGTTTGCTTGTTGGCATCTGATTTCTCTAAGTATTCCTTGACTAAATTCTCCCCCTTTCTGACTTTTACAGTCAGAGTATTTATAGCATCTTCTTTGAAAGTCCCTACCTGTTCACAGATCTTGAATTTGTGCTATTGGGCTTTCTTTTCTAGCTGTATCTGATTATTGGCGAGAGTGACAGATTGTTCCATGACATGACCAACACTAGTGATTATGTGGTATAGAGCTTTTCCACCAATCTTGAAAAGCTGTCTCAATTCATCTATATTGTGCTGAATCTCAGCAAATCCCCTGCTCATCTCTTTCTCAAGAGCAGTAACTTTGTATTGAACAATTTTGAGAGAGCCATCGAAGTATTTTCTTTATTCAAGAAACATCTGTTCAATCTTACCAACAATGTCATTTGCAGCAGCAGGAGGAGTAGCAGTAGTAGAAGGAACTGGAGGAAGAGGAGCAGACCATGGAATGACTTCTTCAATGGTGACTGAGCTCTTAGCTCTGGTAGTATGAATCAGGGCATCCCCTTCTTCAGTGATGAAGGTGGGTAGAGGAAAATCTAAGCTCTTCAGGGGAGCTTCAATTGGTTCTGGGGATGGGTCTTTGTCATAAGAAATCAAAATAGTCTCAACCTACTCTTTGTTAGTAGCAGGAGAGTGGTGAACAGGGGATTCAGGAGATGGAACAGGAGATCTGGGAGAAGAGAATATGAGTGGCAGATGGTACTGGTGTTTGTTGCTTTGATGGTTCAGTAGTTTGCTCTGAATGGAGGGGAGGAAGAGGTTCATCAGTAGTTAACTCTTCAATCATTTGATTGATGGCTTCTTCAGTACAAAGAATATTTTCTTGGACCTGATCATCTGATGGTGTTTCTTAAGGAGTAGATGGGGGGAGAGAAGTGGCAGCTGGTGGAGTAGGTACTCTATCTTCTGGAACTAAAGGAGCAGGCTCCACCTCAGCAATTGCACCAGATGTGCTGGCAACATGAGGCGGAGAGGGAGATGGGGTCATGTCCTCTACAGTAGGATGATCATGGGCTCTGACAGACTGGGTAGGGTTCAGTAGTTTTAAATCCCATCTCTGAATGGAGGATATTGAGACTTTCTTCATGTGGTGTAGAATTGTACCTTTGGAGAAGTTGAAAACCTCAGGATTGATCTCATGCAACATCAAAGAGATGATCCTGGCATAGTTTGGAGCTTTGATGCTCTCCCTAATTTTGTTAAGAATTAACATACCAAATTGATATTTCTTCCTGCAGATAATTGCTTTCATGTGTCAAACATGCTAAGAGAAATGTCTCTGATTGAACTGGTTTTGCATAGGAGGATTTTCCAAATAACATCTACGAGAAATTTGCTCTCTGGATTGAGTTCTGATCGACGAATGGTTAGGACTTCTGGTGACATTCCACAGAACATACATGCTCTGTCAGAATCTTCAAGACCAAGAAGCTCTTCTTCATCAATGACTGGTAGCCGAAGAAGTTTTGAGACGGAGTTTCTTGTAAGCTTAACCTTGATACCCTTAACTTTGGACTTAAGAACCTGCCCATTTCTCTTTACCTTAATGTTCTTAAAAAATTCTTCAACCTCTGGAAAGAGAATCGTGCACGGTTGTTGTAGAACAAATGTCAAGCCAGTTGTGTCGAGGAGGATGAGGAGATTGCGGAAATCGTCGGATAGTTTGGCAATCCCTGCGGTGATGAGTTCATTGCCGATTCCAATCTTGGAAGTAGGTGCCATAATCTTGAGAGTGAGAGAGATTTGCTACGGGGAAGAGAATGGCACAAGATCTACAACAGTCGGCAGAAGGCGAAGCGTTTTTCGGCTTACTCGAGTGAGAATTTTGAGTCGTGTAGAAAAAGAAATCCGGAATTTTCTATTTATATAACCCTAATTTATCAATAATTAAGATGTAAATTAAGCTAACATACCTTGAAATTGGCGGAATAAGCCTCGGGTTGCGAATAACGAAATTTGAATTGAAGTTGAGAAATAGACTTCCAGATACTCGAGTGGATCGGCAGTAGTCAAGTGAAAAGATGATAGTACTCGAGTGAGAAAAATTGGAAGTACTCGAGTGATGTCTTTATATGTCTATAGTGGCAACATAGTACCCGAGTTGGTTGAAGAAATACTCGAGTAGGTTTACTCGAGTGGCTGACGAAGTACTTGAGTAGTTCAAAGTGGTACTCAAGTGACTTACTTCTTACTCGAGTGGTCTTTATCTTACTCGAGTCATAAAGTCTGAATTTGAAAATTTTCTGCTTTTGACAGATTTCTTGACCTTTGAGCTTTGTTGTAAGTCCACCTTCACTAATCTTCATTGTTAAGCATCTCAAGTTCTGTTTTGAAGAACGAGAACTTAGTCTCGTCTAGCGGCTTCATGAAAATATCTACAATTTATCTGTTTGTTGGGACATACTGTAGATCAATGTCCCCATGCTCCACATGCTCCCGGATTAAGTGGTACCGCAGTTCTATGTGCTTTGTCTGGCTGTGAGAGACTGGGTTGTTGGCTATTGCAATCGCGCTGGAGGAGTCACAAAATAAAGGGATGTCTTGGACTTTATGATTGTAATCTTCCAGATGATTCTTTATCCATAGCAACTGTGCACAACAACTGCCTGCAGAGATATACTCTGACTCAGCCGTTGAAATTACAATACAGTTCTACTTCTTACTACTCCAGGAAATGAGCCTTCTTCCAAGGAATTGGCAAGTCCCGAAAGTGCTCTTCATGTCTTCTTTGCTACCTGCAAAGTCTGCATCTAAAAAACCAATTAGCTCGCTATCATTACTTTTTGGATAGCATAAGCCAAGATTTGGTGTACCTTTAAGGTATCTCAAAATCTGCTTTACAGCAGCGTAGTGAGATTCCTTAGAGTTCACTTGAAATCTAGCACATACACATGTTGAGAATATTATGTCAGGTCTACTAGCAGTAAGGTAGAGCAAGGATCCAATTATGCTTCTGTACTTGGTTTCCTCAAAAGGTTTTCCTTCTCATCCTTGTCCAGAGATACAGTTGAACCCATTGGAGTCCTCATAGGGGTTGCGTTCTCCATTTCGAATTTCTTAATTAGCTCTTTGGTGAACTTAGTCTGCGAGATGAAAATTACGTCTTCAGATTGTTTCACCTAAAGCCCTAAGAAATACTTCAGCTCGCTCATACTGCTCATTTCAAACTTCCCTTGCATAAGTTTTGAAAACTTCTTACAGAGGTTGTCGTCTGTAGAGCCAAAAATAATGTCGTCGACAAAGATTTGCACTAGCAGATTCTTGCCATTTATTTCCCTAAGAAATAATGTCTTATCTATCTTTCCCCTTGTCAACTTGTTCTCAAGAAGAAGGTAGACAACGTCTCATACCAAGCTCGAGGATCTTGTTTAAAACCATATAAAACTTTGGATAGCAGATAAACATAATCAGGAAAGTTAGAATCAACAAAACCTGGAGGTAGTTCCACGTACACCTCTTTATTTATGTTACCATTAAGGAAGGCATACTTCACGTCATCTGATAGATAGTGAAGCCCTTAAGAGCAGCATATGCTAGGAATAACCTAATTGCCTCCAGCCTTGCCACTGGAGCGTACGTCTAGTTAAAGTCGATTCCTTCTTCTTGACGATATCCTTCGGCGATGAGTCCGGCCTTATTCTTTATGATCGTTCCATCCGCGTCCATCTTGTTCATGTAGACCCACTTTGTCCCAATGACATTCTTACCTTTGGGCCTTGGAACAAATTTCCATACTTGACAACGCTTGAACTGATTTAGTTCTTCTTCCATCACCATTATCCAAGATGCATCTGAGTTTGCTTCCTCAAGCTTCTTTGGTTCAACCTGTGAGAGAAAACTCAAATATAAATTCTCGTTAGTTGTACCTCTACAAGTTCTGACACCATCCCGGGGATCTCCTATGATTTGGTCCATTGGGTGATCCTTCAGATGTCTGAGCTCTAGAGTTCTTGCATCTGGAACTTCTTCTTCAATCACCGAGTGACTTCATCAACTTGGATGATTTCTTCATCTTGATCATCAACCTCTCCAATAGGGCTTGGAGTGATGATCTTGATGAACTTTTCACCTTTTTCTTCAGTCGATTCTTCCAAGTTAAGTTCTTTCAACTTTGTACCTCCATCTTCAATGAACACACTAAAAGAGTTGCCTTGCAGCAAGCTCGTATCATCAAATATAACATGTATGGATTCTTCTACGACCAGAGTTTTTCAATTAAATATCATGTATGCCTTACTATGGCTACTATACCCTACAAAAATACCTTCAAAACTCTTTTCGCTAAATTTGGTAGTATGATACTTGTCATTGTTAAGGACAAAGCACTTACAGCCAACACATTCTAAAATATGAAACAGTCGATTTCCTGCCCTTTAGAAGTTCATAAGGTGTCTTATTGCGGTTCTTGTTTATGAGTGTTTGATTTTGCACATGGCATGCAGTGTTGATGGCTTCGGCCCAAAAGTATTCTGGTAGTGAGGCATCACTCAACATGATCTTGCAGGCCTCTATAAGTGTTCTATTCCTTTTCTCAGCCACTCCGTTCTGTTGAGGAGTACGAGGAGAGGAAAACTCATGAAAGATACCCAAGCTTTCGCAGAATTCTGTCATGGCCCCATACTTGAACTCTGTTCCATGTCACTCCTTATCTATACTACGGAATAGTTGTACTCATTCTGGACCTGCCTGACAAAATTTGTAAAGATGTCAAAGGTATCTGACTTGTGTTTTAGAAAGAATACACATGCGAAGCGCAAGTAATCATCAACAATAACCAACGTATAATCCTTACCTCCTAAGTTTCTAACTTGCAGTGGACCGAACAAGTCCATATGAAGTAGATGTAAACATCTATTAAAATCTTTGCCAATAACGCTTTTAAAGGTAGCCCTTGTATGCTTGCATTTTACGCATGCATAACAAGGTCTATCTTTGACGTACTTAACATTTGGGGCGTCACATACTAAATTCAATGAAAATAATTTATTAATTATTTTGAAATTAATATGAGCTAATCTCTTGTGCCATTAGTCACCAAAAGATGCATTATATTTAGCCATAAGACACACTGGTGTAGAAGAGTCTATACAAATGAAATTTAAACAAAATATATTTCTGCTTCGAGTGCCTGATAGAATCGTTTCCATATTGTCAACCGATTTTATCAAGCACTTATCAGCATGAAATTCAACAATATATCCTTTATCGCAAACTTGGCGTATGCTTATGAGATTGTGTTCCATCCTTCAACATAGGCCACATCTGAGAAGGATCCTCTACCGTTAGAGATCTTACCATAGCCTTTAGTAATTCCTCGGTCTGAGCTTCCAAAGATGACCTTTGGCCCATTCAAGACTGGAGAATAGTTTTGAAGAAGGCTTCTTGTCCAGGTCATGTGCTGAGAGCATCCATTGTCCAAATACTAGATAGGCGTTTTGGTGGCCTTTGGACATACCTGCAATTATAAATCAATTTGCTTAGGAACCCAAACACATTTGGGTTCTTAGTCTCTTGTTAGAATACTCCCCCTACGAGTATTAGAATTTTGAGTGGTCTTTCTCATATTGCCAACTTGAGGAGTTTCAAAATTCCTGGAATTTAACCAGCAGTCGATGGCAAAGTGACAAATTTTGTCACAGCACCAACAGTCGAACCTGTTTTATCTTTTCCTTAAGTTCTCCTGCTTGACCTTTTGAGATTGTGGTCTGGCAGGGGCAGCATTTTTGGAGGAAGAAACTTCATGTTGATGACAATAACATGATTTCTTCTCCTTCAGTGGCCTTTCCACAATAGGTTTTACCTTTGCTGGTTTCTTGATGTTATGACCATGATTTTAAGGGTCATAGCTCTGAAGAATGATTTCTTCATAATGTGCCTTAAAGACACTCTCACCAAAGCTTATGGGGCGAGTCCATCCTTGGTAACAAGACTTGGGTTCTACATAGGTAGACCTAGTCAAGTGACCGTAGGACGATTCAAGATCAAACTCATTTGTTGGAAATATGACCTTCTTGAAAGAAGTCTGATCTTGAGGGGCTTTCCCCTTCTCTTTGTCCAAAGCATTCTTGGCCTCCTTATTCTATCTTTGAGCATTATTCCTCCTATAAGATTTACTAGGAGCTTCAACATGGCCTATCCCAACACCTTTGGCCTTAGTTGAGAATTCAGCAACAAAAGGAAGAACAGTCTTGAGCTTCGAGAAACTTTCAACAAAGTTCTTTTCGGGTTCAAGTTGTGCTTCTAGTTCTTTTATGATTTCTCCTTAAGGTCTAGGTGCTCGAGAGCCTTGTTATATTCTTCAATGGCAGCATTGAAGTTTTCTCTGAGTGAGTCGGTCTTAGCGACTTCCTCTCTCAAGGTGCTCTCTTCTTCTTTTAGAGACTTTATCTCTTTAGCTTGAGTTTTCACGACTCGTCGACATTTGTCGTAAGCCTTAACTAACTCCTTATACTGGGACATGAGTTCAGACTCATCGTCAGAAGAGCTGTCCTCATGATCATGTTCAGAAACATCCGAATTAGAAAGAGTAGTGTGAGAGTTTAACTTCCCAGTGAACTGGGGCTCTTGTTCATAATTAGTCTGAGCCATAAGCCTAAAGTAGGCTTCTTCTTCTTCACTCGACTCAGATGAGTCGGAGTTGCTAAGAGTTTTGTACTTCTTGGCTATTAGGCTCTTTTCTGTTTTCTTCTTATTGTAAGAAGATTTCTTTTCTTCTCTTCTTCCACCCTCCTTCTTCTTGTGGGAGCAGTCAACAATTACATGACCTGACTTATTACAGCAATAACAAACGATGTCAGTAGAAATATGTTGTGTTCGGTTTAGTACTATATCTGTCATGGCTACTTGATCCTTTTCTATGTCGATCACCATCATGTCGTGATCTTCTGTAGGAGGCATCCTTGCCTTTCCATTGCTCCTTTTTGCTCAAGAATTTCTTGAACTGTCGTGAGAGTAGAGAACTCTCCTTCAGATAGCTCTAGCCTGAGGTACTTGGCTCTGAGATTTCTTCTTCACTTACTTCTTGTGCTGGGGCAGGAGAGGCTGCATTGGACTTCCTTGAGGTGTCTGCCTTGAGAGCAACAAACTTCTCCTTGGATGAGGACCTGCTCTTCTCTTCTTTAGCTTTTCTTGTATTGAGTTGCATCTTGTATGACATAAGCTTCCCGAAGAGATTCTGCGGGTCTATCTCAGATAGATTTCCAAATTCCCGGATAGCACAAACCTTATTATCCCATTCCTTAGTTAGGGATCTCAAGAACTTGTCATTCAGTTCTCCGTTTGTGAAGACTCGACCGTAGACCCTTAGGCCGTTGACTATCTTGAAGAAGTTTTAAAATGTATCTGCAATGGTATCCTTGGGTCTTTGTCGGAAGGCTTCATATTTCTGATTATGAAGGTATCTTCTATCATCCCTAACCTCTTCTATGCCTTCCATCAAAGTGATGAGGGACTGCCACATCTCCTTAGCAGACTGGTAGTGGATCAGGTTTTGCAACATTGAATCATCAACTGCACTTGCTATAATATTCTTGGCCTTCTTGTCTAAAGACACAAGTGCAATCGCATCTTTGTTGAGATCCATCAATTTCTTAGGAACTTTCTTTGTTGGATCTATAGTGGAGACGGTCATCGGAACGTAAGGATCTTCTTCAACGATCATGAAGATCCTTGGATCCACATCTTCCATGAAGAATCTAATTCTCTCTTTCCATATGGGAAAGTTATTCTTTGTTCACAAGGGAAGCTTGGCAAAATCTTTAGCCTTGTCCATGCTTGGATAATCTCAAAAGACAACTTAAGTCAGATCTAATCAAGGTGTTGACCTTTTAGTTATCAACCTCGCTCTGATACCAATTGAAAGTTATTCAGTTGTCTACCTAAATCACCTAGAGGGGGTGAATAGGTGAGTTGTCCTTCTTTTCGCGGAATAAAAATTATCGATCTACGCACACAATAATCTACCAAGCAATCACAGAGGACACAGAAATTTATAGTGGTTCCCCAAGCTTGGGTACATCCACTTTCCACTCACCGTTCTAGCAAAGCACTCGACTCGGCTACTCCACTATCTCGGATTGAAAACCAATCCTACGCCTCGGAACAAAGTTACTACAATCTCGATCCACAATACGGATCTACACTCAGAAGATAAAAACATCCTACAACTCGGAGACAAAAGCTCCTACACTCGGAGAGGAATCTCCTACAAGAATAAATGGAGAAAATATGAAATACAAACAGAATATTTCTCAGATCTGAATATCTTGGGCAAGGTCTTCTTCTTTTGAACTTTGTGTCTTTATCAGAATAATTTGAAGAAGAAACTCAGCAAGATCTGGATCTGAAATTTCTTTGACTCACACGATCCGAGAGATGATGAGGAGTTGAAGTGCAATCTCGATCTGTAAGTCAACCTTGATCTGAATCTTATTTGACGAAAACCCTAGGCGATCTGCACGAAGATCGACGGCAGCTTCCATTTTTGGACAGAGAAAATAGGATTTAGAAAACTTAAGAATATTTCGTGACAGCTTGTTGTTAGGGATAATCGATTTGACAAGACCTTATATAAGATCTCCCTAACAGTCATAATTATCATTAATGACGTCAACGTGGACCAATCACGTCACAACATTTGAAAATCCCGTTGGTTATGGACTTAGCAAAATTCTGGAAAAATTTGCTGATTTACTCGAGTAAAAGATAAGCTACCCGAGTGCTAGGCTGAGATCTCGAGAGGATAGAAATAGACTACTCGAGATGAATTTCTTGAGAAAATTCAACACAGAACTTATAGATACTTGAGTGAAATAAAATTTACTTGAGTACTAGAAATATTACATGAGACGTGGAGATGAACTACTCGAGTATTATAAGTATTACTCGAGAGGTAGAAGAAGTACTCGAGTCAAAGACTTAGCGAATTTTTCTGGAAGATGAATTCTGGTTACTGGAGTACTGGAGCTGGACTACTCGAGAAGAAGAAAGACTACTGGAGTTCATGAACAACTACTCGAGTATATGACTTAGAAAAATTATGAGAGATAAAAATCTGGTCACTCGAGTACTGGAACTGGACTACTCGAGTAGTAGATAGACTACTCGAGTGCATGAACTTGAGTACTCGAGTGGGGTAATAACAATACAAGAATTGTCCTTCTGTAAATTGAAACAAAGGACTTATCTACTCGAGTGGTTGATATGACTACTAGAGTAAAGTACTTAGAATAAAATTTGAGAGGAAAAACCGTTAACTCGAGAATAAGAGAAAATCTACTCGAGTGAAGGACTTGGCACCTCGAGAGCTATGTTCAGACTACTCGAGAGCCATTTCCCTTACTCGAGTACAGACAGACCTACTCGAGTATTTTTTAAGTGTTCAACTCGAGTACTTAGACTTCTACTCGAGTGAAGGACTTAGAAAAATTTTCCTTCAAGAGAATTTTCCTTTCTTCAATAAAATCAGCAACACTTCTTTCTCCAATCAATCCTAGCGCTTGAAACATGAAGTGTATCACAATAGAGAGGCTACACATGAGTCAACACCATGGATCACATAATGAGGGATTACATTGTATGGTCCTGTGTTTTGTGACCCATTGTAGACTGACATTGGTCTACACTTGGAAATTTAGTCCTGTAAACACAAAACTCAAACAACACATCAAATACAACTTAATTCATCTTAGTTCACGGGTGACTTCATCAAATCTGAGTTATTGTGGATACGATACCCAACAGCTTCTTAATCCTCTGAGAAAGCGCTTCACTCTCCCTGCATCTGAAGTTACCATATTAGGAGCAAATATGCTTAACTTACTGAACTCGATCCCATATTCGCTCATCGTGAGCTGTCTTTGCTTCAAATACAGGAAATTGTTCATCAAACAGTCCTGCTCGACCGAGGGTAAGAACTTCTTAAGCAGCATTGATGCGTGTAAATCGGCAAGTGCACCGGTCGCACAAGTAATAAAGTTTGGGAATAAATCCACGAGTGTCGGTCTCTTGAGGAATGCAATTAGCATAGAGCGGCAACAGTTTAGAAAATATTATTATGAGGATTATCCGTAGAAAAATAGTAAAAAGGGGACTTGAGAGATTGTGGTTGTTTGATCTAAAAAACTAATAAAAGCTATGCGAGTCGAAGGCATCGCTTCGCAAGGTGAAGTGAGTGTTTCGGCAGCGATGCTGAACTTCGTTTCGGCTAGTGGACAGAAAGCTAATGGATGGAAGTGTTATTGTATGGAGTACAATCGGGTGAGACATGGGTATGGAGTGGATGTGGAGTGAGCGAGGCGCATTCACACACACTACTCACAAGCATAAGAAAACTACAAACATCCCATTAGATATAGAATAAAACTTGATGTTCATTACAATGTTAAATCATTCCATACTATAGAGGAAGGGGAAGAGGAGTAAACCAAAAGAGAGTGAAGATCCACAGCAGGTAGTGGCTGGAATAGCGAGCTATCAAGTTTTATTCTATATCTAGGTTCCGGGCTCAGTCCGAGGAGACTTCCGGTACCAACGAGCTGTCGCCTCGAAGGCCTTTGAGTCCGTTCTCTAGGTTGTCTTCTTCACCAACTCCGGTGGAAAGCTTGGAGTTGAAGTCGTCAATGGCCGGGGGTTTAGACGGAGAATTTGAAAAGCTTCGGAATAGCCGACCATGGACTCCCGATGAAGGTGGAGGTGATGGAGCAGCTGGAGAAGTAAAATGGCGATTCCCGCGCACTCCCCGATCACAGCAAATGACGGGGCGTTGACCTAAATCGCGGAGCAGGGCCTTAAATACGGAGGCAGCAAAAGCAGAGCGTACGATAAGTGGTGCACAACCAGTGGTCGTGCGCACTGTCGGTCGATGATCGTGCGCCATTTCCAATTAGACCTGCAACCTGAATAAAATCATCAGCATATATGCGCACGATCAGTGGCGCACGATCAGTGGTCGTGCGCACTAAATCCACTGATCGTGCGATTGGCAGGGACAGAATTGCAGAAAGCAAAGGGTAAACGCGCACGACCAGTGGCGCACGACCAGTGGTCATGCGCACTACGGCCAATGCTTGTGCGATTACCCGGGTAGAATTAGGAAAAATGAGAATGTAATGCGCACGATCGGTGGCGCATGACCAGTGGTCGTGCGCAATAAGTCCAGTGGTCATGCGCAGTATTCCTGCATCGTCGGGGTCTCCCGAGCGATTCCGGAGCACGCACACGAACCCTGCACCAGCAGAAGAGGCAGATTGGCCACCAAATGTGCTCACCACATTCCCAAGACAAGGCTAAAGAACAACAAAAACACAGAATCAAATAAAGCACACAGAAACGAGCCTATAGTGCACTTAATCGTGAAATAGGCACGTAAGCAAATATAAGCAGTTATGACTCTCAAGTGTAGTGCTAAGACGATAAAACTGGCACAGATGAGTTCAAAAATCAGTGTAAAATTTGGACTCATCACACCCCCAGACTTAACCATTTGCACGTCCCGAGCAAATCATCACTCCGTGAACTAGAAAATAGCTACCTGGCTCAGAAATTTCAGAAAGAAGTAAGATGATAAATCAAATACATCATGGGCATAGAAGATATAATAAAAAAAAACTCTTTAATTATACGACGTAGTTTAAACTATTCGACAGATGTAAATAAAAATTGTAATTGCTCAAAATTAGAATTCTGGAGAATCTTGCGATCATGTGTAGTAAGAAAGTAGGCAGGCCACTAAGGTGAGCATTGCCAAAGATCGGGGCTCAGAATCACCTCCAAAGGAATCCACCAATGTCGGGGACCATACGCTTGCACGTTCACACTCTCTCCACGACACAGGTTAGACTCAAGCATGAATTAGTTGGACTTGTAGGAGGGAATGGGGCATAGGATAAGGTTTGGTAGTCAATGATAAACATGAAGGCTACACGCAACCAAAGCGAGCGAATAAAAACCTAAACCAATACAGCCACTTAGAAATGTATGGGTAACACACCCCCAGACTGAGCTTGAAAACCGGGCGTGTACATGGCCTAACCCGACCAAAATCAATAAATAGGATGGGGATAGAATTCTCAAAGCAATTATTTCAGATTTTTCTTTTTTTTCGCTTTTCTTCTTTTTCTTTTCTGCGCTTGCAATCCCCAAACATATCAATCAAAACGTTTACGAATTCAGCACCACATTAAACGATTTCCACATATCACAACCTTGGCAAAATAGTAAATACAAACAAGCTCAAGCATTTGATTGCGATGGTGGGTTTAGGTTCAGGCCTTGGTGAATGTGAGCGGAGCTGGATCAAAGAAGGGGTAGGCACAAATTTGGCATGCAACGGTTAATGGGTAGGAAAGGCTAAACAAAGCTCAAACTAGCCAAAATGAGGGCCTACGTCATGCTCACGCTTGACTAACTGTGCACCAATGCTTCGAGAGTAGCTTAGGGCAAGTTCTTAGCCACCGAGAAAGAGGATCCTCCCTCCCGACTCGAGCATTACGAGTCTAGTGGCGGCTACACACATTCCTACATTATCGTTCGATTACTCCATATTCAGATTTTGAGTAGTACAAACAATATTTACATCTGCAGAAAAATATAAATCTACAAGCATAAAGAAAAATTAAATCTATACAAGTTCTACACAAACCATGAATACTCGATTAAGAGGACTGCATGAGTTTTGAACTACTCTATCCTGAAATCTAAAGCCAGCACCACTATTTTAAAGTTTACACAAAAACAATACATTTGACTCGGGCTGTGCGCGTGGATAAGATCACACTTGTGTGGGTGACTCAGTGTGTGCAATAGAGATCAAGAAATAACTAAACAAGAGACTGGTATGCAACAGAATGTGTTGTGTAGTGACCACAGGCATGTTCTCCCCCCCCCCAGACTTAAATTCGACAACTAGTAAAAATAAGCATTCCAAATGGGATAAATAGCAAGGGTAGGAAGTACCTTTGCTCAAAATTGAGCATACCAGTCGTGCAATGAGATGTACAAGTGCGGCCAAGTTGCTGCGCCTCAAAAATTCCTGCACCTGCGATTGAAATATGCACGCCAAACAAAATATGGACACATATATATATATATGAATATATAAAAAGAACTCAAAACACAGCATAAGACCAAACAAAAAACTTGGGTTATCTCCCGAAAGCCCTTTTGTTTACCGTCCTTAAGGTGGACCAAATACTTGTATTAGCAGTTATAATAAAGAGTTCTTTGCGGTAGAAAAAGGAAAAAATAAAAGTAGATCAACCCAGCGTTCAAAAAGCAGCGAGAAAATAGAAAGAGGAGGGAAAGTGGAATGATGGTGGGGCAATCAGCTATAAGCAGATTTGTGGTAAGTCAATCCGGTGGGATGCGAGAGGATAGCAGATTGTCTTTTTTTCATTGGGGGTAGGCATTTTCCCTTTACTTCGATGCACTCTTTCTCGCGCCGGAAGGCAGCGTAGCGCTCTTCGCGTAAACGCTTTGCCTCTTTCAGTTTCTCCACCGTGGGAGACTTCCAATGGATGTAGGTTGTGGGGTTTCCTGGTGTCGTGGTTTGTGGCGTCCTGTCCGACACCGTGACGAGAACCAGATCTACCCAAGCTACAGATCGCTTAATAGAGTTATCAGCAGTATTATACAAGTAAGTGTCTAGGGATTTCTCCCGAATAAAACTATGTTCGCAATGCTCAACAACATAGTTGGCTGGAAGTAGAAAGGCAGTCATTGATTTGGTACACTCGATCTCTTCTTTGACCAGTAGCTCTTGATTCTCATCTACCTCCTGGGAGAGTCCTTTCTTTGTCTTCTCTTCCAGATGTGCTTCTTCCAATGTTAGGAGACCTGAATCTATCTTGGGATGTGTGACACTCAGAAAATTGTTATTTTGAATTGGAGAGGAATGTATGGATGTATTATCGAGGGTGGAATCTTCGGTCGGCCAAGTGACACGGCCTTTGGAAAAGTAGAGGGATGTGCCACTGGCTGTCAGGAATGGGACTCCTAATATATGAATAGAGTTATTTTCTCTTGGTCCCAAAACCTGGAAGTCAGTGGTTATACTTTTTCCGTTAACCTCGATTTCAACTTCCCGAACACCTCCCTCGGTGTCACCCAAATTGCCATCGGATAAGATAAGCGACTTCCGATTTTCAATGTCGACTTGTAGGTGCATCTTCGCAACATCTTGCAAAGTGAGGATGTTGTTGGATGCCTCGGAATCGCATAATGTTGGGACTTCGATGTTGTTTATTTTATAATTGATGACGAGTTCGTTGCGGTATCCCAAATTTTCCTCCCCAAGGTTTTTACCTTTTTCATGGGGGTTTTTTCGGTGTTACTAGGTAAGGTGCCTTGGGTGCACTCGGAAACCACTTGGGCCAATTGGCTCAATTGAGCCTCCAGTTTGCTCATCGAGGCGGCTTGATTTGTTAGTTGTTTTGGAAAATTTCAACGAATTTCTCGAACATCTCTTCCAAAGAACTTTTGTTTACGACAGGGGGGCCCTTGGGAATAATTCGGTTGAGGCGGCCGCGGTTGGCATCCGGAGGCATACCCATCGTTTTGATGCTGCCCCGGTTGCCATATTTGGCCAGATGCGTTAGGATTTCAAGAAAAGTTGGGGTGGTTTCTCACCCCCGGGTTGTATGTGTTCCCGTAAGGCACTCCCCTATTTTGATTTTCTACAAAATTAACTGACTCGTTCATAAAAGAAAATTCGTCTGGTGTCACAACCCTCATTTTCACCGCATAAAAGCTTATCAGAGTAAGGGAAAATGCACGTCATGATGCCACGTCAGCAGGGGATAACTGTGGACGCTCAGGCAGGCACCAAACTAAACATGAAAAAAGGTTCTTTTTATGTTATTTTAAGGAAAATCAGTTAAGCAGTAGTTAGCTGTATCCCTCAGCTTAGTGGCTCATCTAGTCCACGAATCAAAATATATTATATGCTGCGAAAAAATACTTGATTAGATTAACTCAAACATCCTACATGATCAAAACGCCCCAAAAGACAACTCATACTATGCAAGACTCCAAATTTATTATAATAGGAAAGATACCTTTTACGGTCGCTAAAAATAACAAGTTAGAGTTTCAAATTATGCAATGCATGAAGTAATAGTAGTTGATTTTATAGTTGAAAATACCTAACATGCAGTCCTAAAATAAATCCTCCCAGAGAACAAGTAATCCACATCCACATTTAAAGAAATGAGCAGCTAGCAAGTATCGCACAACTAACAAATCAGTGGGCGCCAACAAGCTGACACGAACCCACGAACAAAAGTGTGTCTGAACTAGTAAAACTAAACAAACAACAAACTACCTCGCTAAGACGAGGCAACAACCACGACCAACACTGCCGCCCAGAATACTCCAAAACCAGCACTGCTAACTGCTACTGCTCTGAACTTGAGGCATTCCAAAAACAGAACACCTCAGCAAGAAGGTACAAATGGTGACAGGAAAAGTAATAAGCCAAAATAAGCAAAGGTCAATAAGGGTACCAACCCAAGACCAAAAACACTGAAGTAAAGTACAAAAGAAAATAGGGCATCAACAGGAAAAGAACTCCTACGTGACTTGTCACGTTCCACAAGGGTACACCAGATGCACAAGGCTATAAGGTGACTGCATGAATATTTCACCAGAAAGAAAAAATACAAAACCTTTATTAGGCACCTGTGGTCTACTCTACCCGAAAACACGGGCCAAGTAGACACTCTTGGACACACCACCCAAAAACACGGGCGAAGTGGTCACTCTTGGACACACCACCCAAAAACACGAGCGAAGTGGTCACTCTTGGAAACACCACCCAAAAACACGGGCGAAGTGGTCACTCTTGGACACACCACCCAAAAACACGGGCGAAGTGGTCACTCTTGGAAACACCACCCAAAATCACGGGCGAAGTGGTCACTCTTGGACACACCACCCAAAAACACGGGCGAAGTGGTCACTCTTAGACACATCACCCAAAAACAAAATGGAAATATAATCTGTCTAACTGCGAGGGAGACTCATACTCTCCACCACACACTGCAGACATCCAAAAAAAAACCTGTTAGACTTCCACAGGGCACTAATGAAGGTAACAAACATTGTGGAGGTGGAATCGTCCACTAATTCCCGCATTCAAGAAACCCAAAGAAACCACAGCACAAAAATATCTCGAGATTTGGCTCAACGGATTCTACTTGACATTACCGAACTTAAGAAGCAGTTGATCAACCTCTAGGAGCAATTACAGTCCTATATAATATCTAACGCGCTAAATAATGAAAGCTAAAACATGCATAGCCATCATTAAGACACACCAGGAACAATTAACCAGACAAAATCGGGCTTTCCAAGACAACACTGCACAACAAAAAAGGAATGTTGAAGCGATTAATCATCACAATGACTTGGAAGAATAAGCGCAGAAAATTTAAAGAACATGAAAGTATAGTCGTTACCATCAGATCAGACAAAGAGAAACAAGAGGAAACCACCACTTGCCTTGGTTTTACCAGAAAAGTCCTCTGAATCGCTCCACGTCGTAGATCGGGGCAAAAGACTGCGGGCGGAGTTGAAATCTAGACAAAAAGGTCGAAAGGGGATTAGGGTCGAAAACCCTAAAGAGAAAATCTCAAGAAATGGGGAAGAAATTACCACGAGGGCGCAGCTATCGACGAGAGCTTTCCAGATCTAAGATCGGTTTGAAATTCCGAGCACCGGAGCACTGTCAACGGCCACCGGAAGGTTAAGGATGGACAACCTCTTTCTCTCTCACGTCGCTCTGGTTCGGGAGGAAAAAGGAATCGGAGAAGATGAAGAAGGTATTTATACTAAAGTGATAACAGGAAAAACAGCAAAATAGACCGGGTTCAGCTGAACCGGTTTTCCCGAAGCAGAGGAAATGGGTTACTCGAGTATTAGGCAAAAATCTACTCGAGTAGTTCAATACAACCACTCGAGTAACAGAAGACCTACTTGAGTAGTTCAATACAACTACTCGAGTAACTGAAGGCCTACTCGTGTAGCTTATCACAACTACTCGAGTAACAGAGACCTACTCGAGTAGTTCATTACCACTACTCGAGTAACAGAGAAGGAGTACTCGAGCACTAAGGGAATTACACGAGTATGGCACGGGGATTACTCGATTACTAAGGCAGCTTACTCGAGTACTACATGGGGAAATACAGTGCCCAGAAAAATATCGTCGAACGCAAGGCCTGATCACCGATCCCAAATCGAAAATCGTCGAACTCAACACGCAGGGCCAGACCTACAGCAAGATCCGCTCGATGATTCGTCGAGCTCAGTACGACCATCGTCGAGCTCCGCTCGATGATCGTCGACCTCCAGCCAGCGCCCAGAAAAGAAGTTACAATCGTCGAGCTCCGCTCGACGATCGTCGAACTCGACACAGCGCCCAAAAAGAAAAAGAGAAACAATCGTCGAGCTCTGCTCGACGATCGTCGAACTCGACACAGCGCTCAGGAAAAAGAATACAATCGTCGAGCTCCGCTCGACGATCGTGGAACCCGACACAGCGCCCAAAAAAACGAAAAAAACTCGGTTCGACGAAAACCCACACCTTAGGAGGGCTTCCCGAGAAATCAACACAAGCCCAAGGCATTAAAATAGAAATTAACGTGTTCAGATAGTTGAACAGGGAACTATGAGATCAAAACAAAGGCTCAAACGCGTCGAATTAAACGAAACTCACGTCGTAGGCGAAAACTGCTGCTACGGACACAACGGCGAAGTCAAAACCAAAATCCTACGAGCCATTCCCGAGATATTAACCGCCAAAACATGCGGCGAACAAAAACAAAACCCAAAACTTCGATCGCGCGCCGAGGCTCCAAGAACTCTCGGGTTGCGACGAAACTGGACGAGCACGTCCAAAACTACTCAAATCCAACACTCGACATTAAAAGTAACGCCACGAAGTCATAAATCTGACATTGCCCATACAAATAAAATCATCAAAAAAATCGGGACGTTACAGTCACTCCCCCTAAAAAGAAGTTTTGTCCCGAAACTTATCACAACTCCGAAAACCAAACCAAAATTGATAAAACCATGCACAACTAAAAAACATAACAACATACCCGAAACTAAGAGAATAGGTGCGGATGAGATTACCTCATTGCCGATTCCAATTCCCACGCCGCGTTCTCGACGTCTTGATTTCTCTAAAGAATCTTGACCATAGGGATGGTCTTTCTCCGCACCACGCGCTCTTGAGAATCCAGAACACGAATCGGTTCTTCCACATATGTAAGGTTTGGCTGAATCTGGGGTATCGAGTCGAGGACTTGACGATCATTACGAACACACTTCCACAGCTGGCTCACATGGAACACATCATGGACACCAGGGAAGGTCGCAGGCAAAACCAGCCTATAAGCTGACACTCCGATGCGCTCAAGAATCTGGAAAGGTCCCACATACCGGGGCTCTAACTTGTGGTTCCTTCCAAACCTTTTAACGCTAGACATCGGGGAAACTTTCAGAAAAACTAAGTCTACAACCGCAAACTCCAGATCGACCCTTCGTAGATTAGCATACTTCTCATAGCGCTCTTGTGCCACACGAAGCTTTTCCCGAATATGAGTCACAGCATAATTCATCTCTTCAAGGGCTTCCGGACCTAGCAACGGTCTCTCACCAACTTCAGCCCAAAATAATGGAGTTCTACAACGCCTCCCGTACAAAGCCTCAAACGGAGCCATCTGCTGATTCTCTTGATAACTATTATTGTATGCAAACTCCATGAGTCTGAGACGCCCATCCCAAGCACCACCATGATCCACAACATAACACAGGATCAAATCCTCTACGATCTGATTTACCTTTTCCGTCTGACCCTTAGCCTGCGGATGATAGGCGGTGGAATACCTTAAATCGGTACCCAACCCCTCCTACAAACTCTTCCAAAAACGAGACGTAAATCTAGAGTCCCGATCTGATACGATGCTAACAGGCACACCATGTAACCCGATGACCTATTCAAGATATAACTCAGCTATCTTCTTCATCGAGTACCCAATCTTAAATGGAAAAAAGTGAGCACACTTTGTCAATCTGTCGACTATCACCCAAACAGTGCCGTGCCCACGGGGAGATTTTGGCAGATCGTTGATGAAATCTATTGAAATACTCTCCCATTTCCAACTTGGAATATCAAGCGGTGTCAAATTACCACCAGGCCTTCTATGATCAGCCTTAACACGCTGATACGAAAACATTCCGATACAAACTTTGTGATATCATTCTTCATCCCCGACCACCAAACAATTTGTTTTAGATCCCTATACATCATAGTGGAACCAGGGCGGTAGGCTACACTGGAACCATGAGCTTCATCGCAGATCTTAACTCGAATATCGCCAAAGGCGGGGACGCAAAATCTACCCGATACTTCAAGGTATTCAACTCGTCCAAGGAGAAATCTGGTAGCTCTACCTTCACAGTTCTATCCAGGAGGTATGACAAATCCGAATCGTCTTCTGGTGAGCTAGAGTAAGGGAAATCGGATAGGGTTCTTCTGCCTCTAGACTAGCAGGCACAGTACAACATCCAACCTCAATATCCATCAACAAGAATTCTTCTACCAAGGACTGTACCGACAGATTAAAAATTTTGGCGCTCTTTCTACTCAAAGCGTTGGCCACTACATTAGCCTTTCCTGGATGATAAGGAATTTCCACTTCATAATCAGCCATATATTCTAAGCAATGAGGCTGGCGCAGATTTAGTTCTTTCTGAGTGAAGACGTACTTCAAACTATTATGGTCCGTATAGATCTTGCACAATGCGCCATATAATAAGTGTCTTCAAAGATTCAGCGCATAAATTTCGGCAGCAAACTCCAAATCATATATAGGATAGTTTCTCTCGTGGATCTTTAATTGCCTCGATGCATACGCAATCACCTTACCATCTTGTATTAAAACACAACCAAGTCCGATGTGTGACGCGTCAACATACACAGCATACTCAACTCCTTCCGTAGGTAAGGTTTAAATCGGAGCAGTACATAATCTCTTCTTCAACTCTTGGAAAGCCTCTTCGCACTTATCACTCCAAGTGAAAGCAGTATTCTTCTTAGTAAGTCTAGTTAGAGGAGCAGACAACACCGAAAACCCCTCCACGAATCTTCTATAATAGCCAGCCATGCCCAAGAAACTCTTAATCCCTTTGGGTGTAGAAGGTCTCTCCCATTCCATCACAGCAGAAATCTTGGTCGGATCTACAGAAATAACGTCCTTGCTTACAACATGACCAAGAAAAGACACCTGAGGTAGCAAGAACTCACACTTGCTCAACTTCGCATATAACTTATGCTCCCTCAGGGTCGACAAAATCAAACGCAAATGCTGAGTGTGATCCTCAGCATTGCGGGAATACATCAAGACATCATCATCTATAAATACAATCACAAAACGGTCCAGACCTGGGATGAACTCTGTCCCTCACAGGAGGAAGACTAGGAAGATTAGCTAGGAAACATCTGAACACTCACGCACCATACATATCTCCTCTAAACACGGTAAACCTACCTTGGTTTCCAGAACTGAAACCAAATAAGAAAAACACCCAGAAGCTAAAAGCTTCCGAGCACATACCGTAGAAATAACTGGAGAAACCTGACGCGGATAAGCATAACCACTCCTGTGTTGACCGTCGTCCATCTTGAAGTCCAAGCGCGTAACCTTACACTGGGTAACAGAGTCATGCCTAGACAACCAGTACATGCCCAAGACTATACAAAACCTTCCAGGTCTATCACCTTTAAATCAGCAACCACTAGAAAAATAAATAACTGAATCGGAAAACCCTGAATATCTTCGTCCGATACCACAGAATCACCAGAAGGAAACTTGACACAAAACACGTCATCAACCTGATCGAGGGTCAAACCATGACGCTCTACAAAGGGCCTAGCCACGAACAGGTGGGTAGCGACACAATCCAAAAATAACACGCGCCCAACGGTTCTTTACCTTAATTTACTTATAAGATCGTATACATAACTTATTCAATCAATAACAGAACCAGATTGAACCTAACCTGAGAACACTTGGGTAGAAGACTGAGTTTCTTCTTCTGTCGTCGCGATCAGTTTACCTTTTCCTTTATCCTGGTTTGGTGGCAGCGGTAGAGCCCGAGGCGGGGCAGGCTGCAGTGGCGACTGAGCTTGGGTACACGAAGTCTTCAGGTGTCCCTTCTGCCCGCAATGGAAGCAAGTCTTTTCCTTCAACCAGCAATGACTCACGTCATGTCCCTTCTTTGAACAGAACGTGCACACCCGATCTCCCTTGGGTACTCCTTGGATGGCGAGCACCCGCTGCTTCTTTTGAGTGTCACTTCTCTTGAAACACCTTTCGAAAAGGTGTCTAGGTCGACTACAGAAGCTACATATTTCTCCAATTTTCTTTTTCGAAGAAGGGACGGATGCCCTAGAGCTTCCATGCTCAACACCCTTCCTCTTCTCTTTCCTCGGTACCATACCATGATCCTTAGCATATCCAATGGTCTTAACTTCAAGAGCAACTTCTACTGTCCTCGCATTAGTCTCGGACTGGTAAGTAGTGGCAAACTGTTGAATGTCATTTTGGAGATAGCCCAAGAAACCTTTAACCCTGCGCTCCTCAGCAACTTTCAACTCAGAAGCAAACTTACTAAATTTACTGATCTCACTCTCATACCCAATCACTACGGGGGTTTGCTCACCAGGATGCTGTCCTAAGGTGGCAGCCAATAATGTCTGCAACTGTGCTTGCATTGCCACGATCTGACCTGCCAGGGTCTCCATGCTCTGGCGCAGTTCAACAATCATCGCCTCACCCCGCGTACCTGACGACTCGCCCTCAGACTGGGGAATCGACCTGGTTGTAACACGCTCATGCGACATTCAAAAAAACACATAACACCTCATTAAAACTCTAGCTTAAACTAGGACTACACCACTTAGTTCAGATCATACTTAAAAGACACTTTCTTACGCTGCAACTTGCTCTGGGATTTTATAATGATGTTATGTCCTACTTAGGATGATATCCTCTCATCCTATTGACTCTTGTGCCTATGACATGAATACATGTATTCTTTATTCTTTTTCTGATTTAAATCATGTGTGTACATATGTCATCCCGCAAATCTTTAGCTTGGGACGTTGTGCTTATGCAATGTTATGCTATGCATGATTGTGCTATGCATTCTAAAAAGGCCCTAATGCATGTTATGAGCAGCGTACGCATGAAAATTTTATGCATCCCATACTACATGACGTTCTCATGCAACGAAAAAGAAATGTGCTAGTCGCATTCATGTGGTGAGGTTATGCATCTCATACTACATAACCCTCACATGTTGCCCCTACGGTGGATCCATATACAGACACATATTATGCATCTCATACTACATAATATGCCCCGTATACTTCATGTTATGCTATGAGTGTTGTGTTCGTGCTTCAGCCAAGACGTGCTGATGACATATCGGTGTGTGTATGATATGATGTTAAACACCTAATACCAACAAGGAAAGGTTGCCCGACAAATTGTCAAGCAACCTCCCTCTGATACCAACTTTCACAACCCGCATTTTCACCGCATAAAAGCTTATCAGAGTAAGGGAAAATGCACTTCATGATGCCACATCAGCAGGGGATAACTGCGGACGCTCAGGCAGACACCAAACTAAACATGAAGAAAGGTTCTTTTTAAGTTATTTTAAGGAAAATCAGTTAAGTGCAGTAGTTAGCCGTATCCCTCGGCTTAGTGGCTCATCTAGTCCACGAATCAAAATATATTATACGCTGCGGAAAAATACTTGATTAGATTAACTCAAACATTCTAAACGAGCAAAACGTCCCAAAAGGACAACTCATGCTATGTAATACTCCAAATTTATTATAATAGGAAAGATAGCTTTTACGGTCGCTAAAAATAATAAGTTAGAGTTTCAAATTATGCAATGCATGAAGTAATAATAGTAGATTTTATAGTTGAAAATACCTAACATGCAGTCCTAACATAAATCCTCCCAGAGAACAAGTAATCCACATCCACATTTAAAGAAATGAGCAGCTAGCAAGTATCAAACAACTAACAAATCAGTTGGCGCCAACAAGTTGACACGAACCCACGAACAAAAGTGTGTCTGAACTAGTAAAACTAAACAAACAACAAACTACCTCGCTAAGACAATGCAACAACCACGGCCAACACTGCCACCCAAAAGACTCCAAAACCAGCACTGCTAACTGCTACTGCTCTGAACTTGAGGCATTCCAAAAACAGAACACCTCAGCAAGAAGGTACAAATGGTGGTAGGAAAAGTTATAAGCCAAAATAAGCAAAGGTCAACAGGGGTATCAACCCAAGACCAAAAACACTGAAGTAAAGTACAAAAGAAAACAGGGCATCAACAGGAAAAGAACTCCTACGTGACTTGTCACGTTCCACAAGGGTACACCAGATGCGCAAGGCTATAAGGTGACTGCATGAATATTTCACCAGAAAGAAAAAAATACAAAACATTTATTAGGCACCTATGGTCGACTCTACCAGAAAACACGGGCGAAGTGGTCACTCTTGTACACAACACCCAAAAACATGGGCGAAGTGGTCACTCTTGGACACACCACCCAAAAATACGGTCGAAGTGGTCACTCTTGGACACACAACCCAAAAATACGGGCGAAGTGGTCACTCTTGGACACACCACCCAAAAACACGGGCGAAGTGGTCACTCTTGGACACACCACCCAAAAACACGGGCGAAATGGTCACTCTTAGACAGACCACACAAAAACACGGGCGAAGTTGTCAATCTTGGACACACCACCCAAAAACAAAACGGATATATATTCCGTCTAACTGCGAGGGAGTCTCATACTCTCCACCATACACTGCAGACATCCAAAAAAAACCAGGTAAACTTCCACAGGGCACTAATGTAGGAAACAAAGATTGTGGAGGTGGAATCGTCCACTAATTCCCGCATTCAAGAAATGCAAAGAAACCACAGCACAAAAATATCTCGAGATTTGGCTCGACAGATTCTATTGACATTACCGAACTCAAGACACAGTTGATCAACCTCTAGGAGCAATTACAGTCCTAGATAATTTCTAACGCGCTAAATAACAAAAGCTAAAACATGCATAGCCATCATTAAGACACACTAGGAATAATTAACCAAAACCAGACAAAATCGGGCTTTCCAAGACAACACTGCACAACAACAAAGGAACATTGAAGCGATTAATCATCACAATGACTTGGAGGAATAAGCGCAGAAAATTTAAAGAACATTAAAGTATAGTCGTTACCATCAGATCGGACAAAGAGAAACGAGGGGAAACCACCAATTGCCTTGGTTTTACCGAAAAAGTCCTCTGAATCGCTCCACGTCGTAGATCAGGGCAAAAGACTGCGGGAGGACTTGAAATCTAGACAAAAAGGTCGAAAAGGGGATTAGGGCTGAAAAACCCTAACGAGAAAATCTCAAGAAACGGGGAAGAAATTACCACGAGGGCGCAGCTCTCGACGAGAGCTTTTCAGATCTACGATCGGTTTGAAATTCCGAGCACCGGAGCACCGTCAACGGCCACCGGAAGAATTAAGGACGGACAACCTCTTTCTCGCTCACACCGCTCTGGTTCGGGAGGAAAAAGGAATCAGAGAAGATGAAGAAGGTATTTATACTAAAGTGATAACAGGAAAAACAACAAAATAAACCGGGTTAAGATGAACCGGTTTTCCCGAAGTAGAGGAAATGGGTTACTCGATTATCAGGCAAAAACCTACTCGAGTAGTTCAATATAACCACTCGAGTAAGAGAAGACCTACTCGAGTAGTTCAATACAACTACTCGAGCAACCGAAGGCCTACTCGTGTAGCTCATCACAACTACTCGAGTAACAGAGACCTACTAGAGTAGTTCATTACCACTACTCGAGTAACAGAGAAGGAGTACTCGAGCACTAAGGGAATTACACGAGTACGACACGGGGATTACTCGAGTACTAAGGCAGCTTACTCGAGTACTACAAGGGGAAATACAGTGCCCAGAAAAATATCGTCGAACGCAAGGCCTGATCGCCGATCCTAATTCGAAAATCATCGAACTCAACACGCAGGGCCACACCTACAGCAAGCTCCGCTCGACGATTCGTCGATCTCAGTACGACAATCGTTGAGCTCCGCTCGATGATCGTCGACCTCTAGCCAGCGCCCAAAAAAGAAGTTACAATCATCGAGCTCCGCTCGACGATCGTCGACCTCAGACAGTGCCCAGAAAAGAAAAAACAATCGTCTGAGCTCGACGATCGTCGGCCTCAGACAGCGACCAGAAAAGAGAACAATCGTCGAGCTCCACGATCGTCGAACTCGACACAGCGACAAAAAGAAAAAGAAAAACAATCGTCGAGCTCCTTTAGACGATCGTCGAACTCGACACAGCGCTCAGGAAAAGGAATACAATCGTCGAGCTCCACTCGACGATCGTCAAACCCAATACAGTGCCCAGAAAAAAAAACCGAAAAAAAACTCAGTTCGACAAAAACCCACACATTAGGAGGGCTTCCCGAGAAATCAACACAAGCCCAAGCCATTAAAATAGAAATTAACGTGTTCAGATAGTTCAACAGGGAACTATGAGATCAAAAGAAAGGCTCAAACGCGTCGAATTAAACAAAACTCACGCCGTAGGAGAAAACTGCTGCTACGGACACAACGGCGAAGTCAAAACCAAAATCGTACGAGCCATTCCCGAGATATTAACCGCCAAAACATGCGGCGAACAATAACAAAACCCAAAACTTCGATTGCGCGCCGAGGCTCCAAAAACGCTCGGGTTGCGACGAAACTGGACGAGCACGTCCAAAACTACTCAAATCCAACACTCGACATTAAAAGTAAGCCACGACGTCATAAATCTGACGTTGCCCAAACAAATAAAATAATCGAAAAAATCGGGGCATTACATCTGGTACCTCAACTGCTAAGCATTCGAAGCTATGGTGGTCGGTGCTTCCGCACCCTTGGCATGAGATTGCCATCACTGGGGCGGCAACAGCAGGCTTGGGGATATCCACGACAAATACTCCACTTTTTCTTCGTGGGATGTTTCTTCCAGCGGTCCAGTAAGCGTTGTGTGTGGCGGTGTCTTGTAAGATTCTCAGAGCATCATCTGGATCAAGATTCATAATTGTTCCTCCAGAGGCGGCATCGATCATGGCTCGGTGGTGGGGATCAATAGCAAAGTAGAAACTTTCGACGAGGTTCCACCTTTGGAATCCATGATTAGGGCACTTCCTCAGCAGCTCGTTGAAACGCTCCCAAACTTCGGCTAAACTTTCTTGATCGGCTTGCCGGAAGTTGGCTATTGCGCGCCTCATGCATACGATCCGATCTACCAGATGGAACTTAGCTAGGAATTTTGTGGTCAAAGCCTCTTAGGTGGTGGATGTTCCAGGTGGGAGGGAGTGAAGCCATGTCTTGGCTTTGTCCCTTAATGAAAAAGGGAAGAGGCGGAGCTTGACTGTTTCGTCTGGGATTCCAGCGTAGCGGAACATGGCGCAGATTTCGGAGAATTCTGTAAGGTGAAGATGGGCGTCTTCAGTGGTCATTCCGGAGAACTGAGCATTGTTCCGAATGATATTCAGAATATCTGGTTTAATCTCGAACTGTGGGTTGGTGATAGCAGGTCCTAAACCGTGGTATATGCTCCCAACAGTAAGTGTAGTATAATCCCTCATGGTGCGGACCTGGGGAGGGTTCACTTCATTTTCGTCGCCATTTCTATCGCCATTAGGTATTCCTCTAACTCGGTTGCCTGCATCAATATTCAGCTGGTCTCCCATTGGGGAAAAAGTGATGGCTGCGGCGCTTCTTCACGCTAGGATAGTACGTTCGATCTTTGGGTCGTAGGTGACAAAATCTCTTGTAGATCGTCCCTGCATTCACTGCGGCAAACACAATAGAAGGAAACAACAGTCAAAAAACACTAACTCTTATAACAATATTTTCAGTCATCCGGAGTCGCTCTACAGTTGCATTCCCCGGCAACGGTGCCAAAAACTTGATGCGTGTAAATCGGCAAGCGCACCGGTCGCACAAGTAATAAAGTTTGGGAATAAATCTCCGAGTGTCGGTCTCTTGAGGAATGCAATTAGCATAGAGCGACAACAATTCAGAAAATATAGTTATGAGGGTTATACTTAGAAAAAGTGTAAAAAGGGGACTTGAGAGATTGTGCTTGTTTGATCTAAAAAACTAGTAAAAGCTATGTGGGTCGAAGGCATCGCTTCGCAAGGTGAAGTGAGTGTTTCGGCCGCGATACCTAACTTCGGTTGGGCGAGTGGACAGAAAGCTAATGGATGGAAGTGTTCTTGTGTGGAGTGCAATCGGGTGAGACACGGGTATGGAGTGGATGTGGAGTGAGCGAGGCGCATTCACAAACACTACTCACAAGCATAAGAAAACTACAAACATCCCATCCGAGGAGGCTTCCGGTACCAACGAGCTGTCACCTCGAAGGCCTTTGAGTCCGTTCTCAAGGTTTTCTTCTTCACCAACTCCGGTGGAAAGCTTGGAGTTGAAGTCGTCAATGGCCGGGGGCTTCGCCGGAGAGTTTGAAAAGCTTCGGAATAGCCGGCTATGAACTCCCGATGAAGGTGGAGGTGATGGAGCAGCTGAAGAAGTAAAATAGTGATTCCCGCGCACTCCCCGATCACAGCAAATGACGGGGCGTTGACCTCAATCGCATAGCAGGGCCTTAAATACGGAGGCAGCAAAAGCAGAGCGCACGATCAATGGCGCACGACCAGTGGTCGTGCGCACTGTCGGTCGATGATCGTGCGCCATTTCCAATTAGACCTGCAACCTGGATAAAAACATCAGCATATATGCGCACGATCAGTGGCGCACGACCAGTGGTCGTGCGCATTAAATCCACTGATCGTGTGGTTGGCAGGGACAGAATTGCAGAAAGTAAGGGGTAAACACGCACGAGCAGTGGCGAACGACCAGTGGTCATGCGCACTACGGCTAGTGCTCATGCGATTACCTGGGTAGAATTAGGAAAAATGAGAATGTAATGCGCACGATCGGTGACTCACGACCGGTGGTCGTACGCAATAAGTCCAGTGGTCGTGCGCAATAAGATCGACGAACAAAGAAAAGTTCTTGAGAAATTCGTCGTACAGAGATCGACGAATGTCATGCGCATGACCGGTGGCGCACGACCAGTGGTCGTGCGCAATAAGTTCAGTGGTCGTGCATAGTATTCCTGCATCGTCGGGGTCTCCCGAGCAGTTCCGGAGCACGCATACGAACCCTGCACCAGCAGAAGAGGCAGATAGGCCACCAAACGTGCACACCACATTCCCAAGACAAGGCTAAAGAATAACAAAAACACAGAAACAAATAAAGCACACAAAACAGGCCTATAGTGCAGTTAATCGTGAAATAGGCACGTAAGCAAATATAAACAGTTATGGCTCTCAAGTGTAGTGCTAAGACGATAAAACTGGCACAGATGAGTCCAAAAATCAGTGTAAAATTTGGACTCATCAAGCATCATCTTGAAGGACTCCCATGAGCATCCTTCCTTCAAACCTTCCTTTTCTATAATCCACCAAGTCTTGACATGCCTTTCAGCAGGTAGGCCGCAATCATTACCTTTTGGGCTTCAGCAATCCCCATGTAACGCCCAAAACTCGGAAATGATATGGTAGCGTCTTAAGGCCAATCTGGGGCCTGACAAGGGTCACACGGTCTTGGACACGGGCGTGTCCTGCTATGACTTTGACAATTTTCTGTGTGGCCCACTAAATGTGTTCGAAGATCCTTGGAGGTCGAGTACACGGCCTGAGATACGGGCATGTCCATGGTCGTGTCCTGCTCTATATTTGTCGGGCTGTGTCGGGTGACGAACACGGACTGGAACACGGGCATGTTCTGGTTGACACGGGCATGTCAAATGTTGACACGGGCATGTCTAAGCTCGTGTCCTAGTCGGGACGCGATGGTTTCCTGTATCTCTTGGGGAACATGCCCCGTGACACGGGCCTGTCATAGGCTAACACGGGCGCGTCAAGCAGTACACGGACGTATCTGAGCCCGTCTCCTGTTCTGTGTTTGATGATCGTTTTGAGACCGTGAGACACAGCCTGTGACATGCCACACGGGCATGTCACAGGCCGTGTTCAGCCAAGGAAGTTGATTTTAAGTGCGAATCGTGGCCGTTCATTTCCTTCAAATGGGATCCAAAGATCCAAGTTTGTCCTTGATGTTATAGGGCCGGGATAGGGGTGTAACCCTCATTCCTCTTTAGGTTTTCTCTTTCTAAAGGTTTAGATAGAGGGGAGAGCAAGAAAGAAGGAGAAGGATAAATCCGACTGTCGGTGGAGCATCGGAACTCCGAATCGCAAACCCAGTACAGATCCGTGGAGGCGAGGCCATTGCGGTGCTTTCCATCCAGCTAGTTTTCCTTGGCGCCAAAGCGAACCTCTAGGGTAACGATTCTCTTATTGGACATATGAAGTCCTCTTTCTTTCTGCATAGGAATCCCACTCTCGCGAGTATGCGGTGAGTGTGAGGTGTTCCTTCGATTTGATATGAATAGTCCCCCTAGTTTTGCATGTAGAGTCCGGAATCGAAGTACGGACATAGGCATTGTGTGTGAAGCCTACCCGGACAAGTTGGTCTGAATCGGTGATGTTTAATTATGCATGAATAGCCGGAGATGACTCTGTGCCGATGGTTTTTTTCGGGTTGTTCTACATGGTAGATTGCAATAGGGAGTCTTGGGGATTAACTCCAAGGTGCACCCAGAAATCCGGGAAGAAGCTAATTTCTGTCGTATCGGTGGCCTGGTACCCAGCCGTGTACATAACTGGGTTATGTACAATTGTTTAATCGATACTTTGGGACTGGGGGACCTTGGCCCGCGCCGATGGCTAAATTACCGTGGCTAAGTGAGCAACGAGCAGGTGGAACCCTACCCACTCCATTTCCTCGGTTTAAGCAACCTAAGGTACATGGGACTTACCAAAAACTTGGAGAGCGAGTCTAGGATGCAGCTGAAAGGACTTTAATGCTCACGTTCTTTGCCATCTTGGGCGCGGTGGTGGACTACGGAACGAGCTGAGTTCGGACCGGGTTCACCGAGTAAGTGCCCTGAGAGCACAGGTGTGAGGTCGTGCGGTCCCACACCTGTGGTGATGTGTGTTGATGTTGTACTTTCACTTTAATGTTTGGCTATCCTAATAATGTGCAGGTAAGGAGCATCGCTGCCCGAGTAAAGGGGCAGTATCGTTATAATTGGGTCAGTTTTAGCTGACCGTTGCTTTTGCTTGCCACCACTGCTGTGGAATGTTGATTGCAGGTGCTGCGGAGCCTAGTGGCAAGTAGCGGGCTGAAGCCCTGGATGTTGTGCAGGCCCTCGAAGGCCAAAACAAATGTTTACTTTTATGCTCATGTGTGGCCGACTTGCGTGCCGAAGTTTGGAAGACATTTATTATTTAATTAAACTCTTGTAAGGCCATAAGGCCAGGTACTTTGTGCATTTATACACTCATTACTACTTTGAATTTTTAGTGGACATTCATGCTGTGGCTTGGGTTCTTATAACTGTTTTAGAAAGCTCCCGCTAGAATGCTCTGAGTTAAAACACATGTTTCTTTGGCAGTAATTTGGTATTAATACGTAACTCCGCTAGCTATTCGTGGTATATAGCGTGGGGCCCCAGCCGGACCTTCTGTTATATCCCATATGACGGATGGGGGTGTTACAATTTGGTATCAAACTATGGCTTCGGACTTGCTTATTTGAATTCGTGGATGAATTCTTTTAAGGGATGGTGAGCACATATATGTGCGTCATCGTTATAACATGAAAAAAACCCATGAATGTCCACTTAGGAATGCAAATACACTTCTTTTGAGAAACCTGAGTGTTCCAATGATTGCTTTTAGCAATCTGTGTGTCGCCTAATCGTGGGTTTTTTCTTCTATATGTGATTAGGAGCGGTGTTGGACAGTCAGAACGTCCGAAATCGGTGGAGAGCAGTACACCTAATGACGTGCCTGCAACCACTCCTTCAACAGAAACTATAAGACTCGTAGTAAAAGCGGTGTTCGTAATGATAAATGCCCAGCCAGCAAGGCAGGTGTAGCACCCAGCCCCTGCAATGGAACAAGAACCACTTCAAGTGGCAGAGCCTATAGTTGTAGAACGCGTGGCGGAAGAGCCTTTTCCGCCGAGAAGAGCGACAAAAAGACAACTTAAGCATGTGATGAGTTTCAGTCGTCCAATATTTACAGAGACTGGAACCCCAACTCAAGTCGAGGATTGGCTCGCTAGAGTTAAGAGAATCTTGTCGACAACGGAAATGGAGGAATAATAGAAGACCGCCATAGCCACTTTCCTGCTAGATGGCAAGGCAAGGTTATGGTGGGAAGATCTGGAGCAGCATCACTTAGTTGGGAGACAACTCGCCGACATCTCAATCGACGAATTCTCAAGGCTGTTCTTGGCTAGATACCTACCCTCCGCTGAGACAATTGAAATGGAGCATCAGTTTCTGAGGTTGAAGAAAGGTGTCAGTAGCGTGGATGAGTACCTCCACGAATTCACACGGTTGGGTCGTTACACTGCCCCTACTTTTGGCAATGAGAGCATAAGACCAACCGGTTCTTTGAGGGTCTGCACGATGACCTGAGGGTACTATGTAGTGCCCCAAATCTCAGTGATGACTGGGCTGAGGAGAGTGGGTAACACGGCCTGGGACACGGGCATGTCCCCAAGTCATGTCCTACACTGTGTGAGGTACACGGCCGGGGTTACGGGCATGTCCATGGTCGTGTCCTGCACTCGAGTGCTGGCAGGGTGTTCTCGAGTGAGCTCGACGAAATGCAGTCAACGATCATCGAGTTGGGTACACGGCCTGTGACACGGGCGTGTCCAGGGTCGTGTCCTGCTATGCGCTCGAAGTTTACTTGAGTGGGATCGGCGACATGCACTCGACGATCCTCGAGTGGGGCACACGGCCTGTGACACGGGTGTGTCAAGGGTCGTGTCCTTCTCTGTCCTTGGGTAGACTGATGTACACGGGCTGAACACAGGCATTTCTTAAGCCGTGTTTGGCACACAGCCTGTGACACGGGCGTGTCACACAGCCATGTCATGGTCTGGTTAAGTCTGTTTCTTTGCCGCTTATGGTACACGGCCTGTGACATGCACGTGTCACAAGCCGTGTTCAGCCTAGGAAAGTGATTTTCAGGAATTTTCGTGGTCGTTCATTCCTTTCAATTAGGACCCAACGGTTCTGAGATCTCACTGCTATTATAAGTCCATGAGATGAGGATAACTCTCTTATTAGCAAGGATTTTCTCTCTCTTTGGAAAGACGTGGAGAGTGGGGAGAGCAAGGGAGATGGGGGAGGAATCCTTCTGCCGGGGGAGCTTTAGAGCCCCGAATCGCGTGCCGAGTCCATATTTGTGGAGGCAAGGCCGTTGTGGTGATTTTCATCCGGCTAGTTTTCCATGGCTCCAAACTTAAGGGTAACGATCTTTATTCCTTGGACATGTGAAGTCCTTAATTTGGCATATGTATAGGTTTCCCCCACCAAAGGGTGGATTGTTGAGGGATTCCCCTTGGGTTGATTTTGGATATGCCCAAGATGTCTTGCATGTAAAACCGGAAACATGAAGTACGGAATAGGCATACTATGTGAAGTTCTTCTAGACAGGTTGGTCTGCATTGGTGATGTTTTATGTTGCACACCGGAGAAGACTGCGTGTATAAATGAATATGTTTGCGAATTCGGTGGGTTGTACCTGTGAAGGGTAGTAGCAGGAAGTGCTGGAGTGAGTCCATGAAAATACCCGCAAAGTGTTTGTGTTGTATGCTTTGAAAAACCAGTGTTTCTGTCACTGCAGATGGCTGCAGGGATTGCTGGATGGTTGATCCAGCTAAGGTTAGGACTAGGGATGGATAGTGAGTTATGTTGCTAATGCCGGGCGAGAGTGAGTATCGATGGCGATGACTCCTAGCTAACCTGTGATTGTGAAGCCAGTCCTTCGGGGACCGTGTGGCTATTTGTGAGCTCTTGAAAAGGCTTTATACCAAACAGACAAGCGAATGACGACCCGCATTAGTCTAGTCATTGAACTAACGATTTGAGCAACGAGCAATGGTCGAACTGTATCCGCGTTATGGTTGTCCTCCATGAGTGCCTGGGTGCCTAGCATTAGGCAGAAATGCATAATTAGTCTTAGACCTGCACGCCATTCGGTAGCGATGCCATGGGGGGCAACGGCCCAAATCTCGGGTCGTTACAATAAAACGAGAGGCTTAGGCCTGTGCGCCATCAGATAGTGATGTTATCGGGGGAAACAGGCCGAATCCTGGGTCTTTACACTAAGACTAATGTCTTTGGCTGAAGGCCGTGGAGCGAAATGCTCAAGTTTGTCATTTGGCTTCGGGCCTTGAATGGCAGTCGGACCCTGGTATTTCCAGTACAGCAAGAATGTGCCCTGAGTGCACGGAGCGTCGGGTCGCGTGGTCGACATTTGTGATATATTGATTGTGCATGAATGCACTTTGTGTGATATATCTGCTTGTGAAATGCTATGCCTACAGAAAAGGAATAACACTGCCCCGGGTAAGCGGTAGGGTCGTTATAAATTGATCAGTTGAATGCTGACCGTTGCCTTGTTTACCACCGTGCGGTGGATTGCCCTGTGCAGGTGCAGGAGAGCGTAGCGGAAAATAGGGTGCTGAAGCCCTCATTGGTGCTGCTGCTGCTGCTATGCTGTCCCTCAAAGGCCAAATAAGTTAATGTGATAGTATTTTCATGTGTGGCCGGCTTGCGTGCCGATGTATGAAAGCCATATGTATAAAGCTTAACTATTAGGCCATAAGGCCAGACTTGTTTTGTATTTGTAGTACATTCCTTCGGGTTGTTATATATATAAATGTTGGTTTATATATTTTGGACATTCAGATGAGTTGAGTTCAATCAACGTAAAAGCTTCCGCTAGAATGCTCTGAGTTAAGATGCACAGCTCTGATATTAACCCATAACTTTGCCGCCTGTTTGTGGCATATGGTGTGGGGCCCCGACCGGACCTTCTATTATATGTCATGCAACGGATGGAGGTGTTACATTTTGGTATCAGCTTGTCTCGGTCTTTCCCTTTCGAATTCTTGGCTGAATTCTTTTGTGGGGTGGCGAGCACGTGTAAGTGCGACCCACTATAACATTAATGAACTCAAGAATGTCCAATAAGGAATTCAAATACACCTGTTTGAGGAACCTTCGCGTTCCTATTTTGTTGTTATTGCTTGTGCAAGGTCGCTAATGTGTGTCTTGTCCACCTATAGGTGACTCGTAGTGGTGCTGGGCAGTGTGAGCCCCACCGTTCTGATGAGAGTGCGGCACCAGGTGAGGTGCCTACACCACCTCCTTCTGCGAAAACAGTACGTTTAGTTGCTGAGGCGCTGTTTGTATTGATTCATGCACAGCCTACTGGGCAAGCGCAGCCGGCATTGGTGCCAGAATGGGTTGGTGTAAGGTCAGAACCTGTTGAGGCTGTTGATCCTCGAGCAGCTGAATGACAGTTGAAGCAGTTTATGAGCTTCAATCCTCCTATGTTTACAGGTGTGGGATCCCCAACGCAGGCGGAAGATTGGTTATCGTGCGTCAGGAGAATAATGACGGCGATAAGGACGGAGGAAAATCAGAAGGTCACCTTGGCCACCTTCTTATTGGAAGGAGAGGCTCGGCTATGGTGGGACTAGATAGAGTTACACCACTTAGTGGGAAGGCAATTAACAAAAGTTTCGATTGAGAAGTTTTCGCGACTTTTCTTGGCAAAACACTTGCCAGCGGCTCAATGCATCGCTATGGAAAATGAGTTCCAGCTTCTAACTCAGGGAGAGAGTAGTGTTGATACCTACATGTATGAGTGTACGCGATTAGGATGCTATGTGGTATCTATCTTCGCTAATGAACAACGAAAAACCAATCGGTTCTACGAAGGATTGCGGGATGAGTTGAGATTCCCGCTATCAAGTTCGGTGAATCAAGGGTTTTAGGCATTGGTGGATATGAAGCGGGTGCAAGGAAAAAGGGAATTGGCGGCGACAAAGTCCGAGTTGAAAGTGCCGCAACTGGGGAAATCAACGTACCAAAGGAAATGGGGTAAGCCATTCAAGTCTTCTTCACAGGCTCCCTCGAGTGTTGCATCGAGAGCAACGTCGACACAGGAGCCTCAGATCTGCTATACATGTAGTAAAGTGGGGCATATAGCCTGTCACTGTCAAAGTGGTCCACCAAAGGCTAAGAAAAAGACAAGAGCGTCATATGCGAATAAGGGAAAGGCAGTGGTGGAGTCCACCGCATCCTAGGAGCAACCCCGAGTGTATAATCTTGGCCAGCAGGAGGCCATAAAGCAAAGCGACGTTATCACAGGTACGCGGTAACATATTCGATTGTTATTTTTGCTATTTCATGCCTTGTTTGTATCTTGTGTATGATGTGTTTGTGTTAGGATTTGTCCTGATTCGAGACTGTCCGACGAGAGCACTGTTTGATACTGGTTCTTCTCATTCATTTCTATCTGTGGACTTCGTGTCACGGATCGGTGTACCGATTCATATGGTGTCGGATAGTATGAAGGTGTTAGTACCAAATGGATGTATAATGAATGCGGACAGGTCTTGTTTTATCGAGCTACGAATAGGAAGTCTGGATTTCTGATTGGAAGCATCGGTGCTACCGATATCAGAGTTTGATGTGATCTTTGGCATGGATTGGCTTTCGGAGCAGTGTTCTTATATTGATTGCAAGTCAAAGGAAGTCACACTAGAGCAGAATTCCGAACGAGAAATGACGTTCACTGGTATGTGAGCGTCGAGCATGACATTGATGTCTTCAGGTGGTTACGGTAGTTAAGAAAGGAGCGGAGTTATTCTTCACGCTTGTTAAGGCTGTTGTGCCAAAGGCCAGTGTGAGTGATGTTCTGATTGTCTCAGAGTTTGCTGATGTGTTTCCGAAAGAGCTTCCGGGTTTACCACCACAGCGGGAGATTGATTTCTCGATTGATTTGGTGCCAGGTGCAAAACCTGTGGCCCGCTCGCCATATCGAGTAGCGCCAAAGGAAATGGCTGAACTGAAAGTTCAACTGCAAGAATTGTTGGAACAGGATTATATATGCCCAAGTATGTCACCTTGGAGTGTTGATGCACGAAAACGGACAGGGAGTCAGGCACCACCATCTAATGGTTCGAGCACCGGGGGAAGGAAGGGAAAAGAGGAGACTGTCGACTAGTCGGTTACTAGCGGTCGTAGCTAAAGGACAGAAAAAGAGGACGCTGGCAGCGGCAACAACAGAGTTCGCCCGCCGCGGCTTAAATGCCACTCCTGCGATGGGCTTTTCTTTATTTAAGGTGAGAAACAGTTACATGAAGGAGAAAAAGAGGAAGCCGGCCGGACTGCAAGCCGCAAAACACTAGACTTGACACCGCAGCTCTTAACAGGCGAGCTCCTGGATACAACTTAGCGTGTCTTGGGGAGTGTACTCTCCCCCTATTTATAGGCTCGGGGGCCTGCCCAAGCGGGCAGGGCTAAAGTTATCGGCTGCCCGGGGTACAGGAGAACCGGGCAGAGGTGAGGGGAAGCAAATGAGCATAAAACGAGAAATGAGGGAAGCTGCACGGCCTTGCGGATTCCTCCTGGAGAACTGATGGCCTGGGTCCTGGGCCTTGTCGCTGAGCAGGGCCGGCGCTGGCGGAGGCCTGACATGGAGACCGCCCGGCTTCGGTGATGACTAGACGAGTTGATCTGAGGTGCGGCTAGCCGGCCAGGCCGCCCTCTGGTGACCGTCCGAATCGGGAGACTTGGCGGCTAGAACAACCAGGCCTCCCGGTCTGGAAAGCTGCGCGAACAGGTCGAGGATTCCGGGCTTAACATAATAAATGTTGATGCACAAAAACAGACAAGGAGTCGGGCACCACCAGCTAACGGTTCGAGCAGCGGGGGAAGGAAGGGAAAAGAGGAGGCTATCGACTAGTCGGTTACTAGCGGTCGTAGCTAAAGGACAGAAAAAGAGGCCGCTGGCAGCGACAATAGCAGAGTTCGCCCGCCGCAGCTTAAATGCTACTCCTGCGACGGGCTTTTCTTTATTTAAGGTGAGAAACAATTACATGAAGGAGAAAAAGAGGAAGCCGGCCGGACTGCAAGCCGCAAAACACTAGACTTGAGACCACAGCTCTTAACAGGCGAGCTCCTGGATACAAGTCAGCGTGTCTTGGGGAGTGCACCCCCCTATTTATAGGCTCGGGGGCCTGCCCAAGCGGGCAGGGCTAAAGTTACCGGCTGCCCGGGGTACAGGAGAACCGGGCAGAGGTTAGGGGAAGCAAATGAGCAGAAAACGAGAAAGGAGGGAAGCTGCACGGCCTGGCGGATTCCTCCTGGCGAACTGATGTCCTGGGTCCTGGGCCTTGTCGCTGAGCAGGGCCAGCGCTGGCGGCGGCCTGACATGGAGACTGCCCTGCTTCGGTGATGACCAGATGAGTTGATCTGAATTACGGCTAGCCGACCAGGCCGCCCTCTGGTGACCTTCCGAATCAGGAGACTTGGCGGCTAGAACAACCAGGTAGCCCGGTCTGGAAAGCTGCGTGAATAGGTCGCGGATTCTGGGCTTAACATAATAATTATTGATGCATGAAAACGGACAGGGTATCAGACACCACTAGCTAACTGTTCGAGCACCGGGGGAAGGAAGGGAAAAGAGGCGACTGTCGACTAGTCGGTTACTAGCAGTCGTAGATAAAGGACAAAAAAAGAGGCTGCTAGCAGCGGCAACAACAGAGTTCGCCCGCCGCGGCATAAATGCCACTCCTGCGACGGGCTTTTCTTTATTTAAGGTGAGAAACAGTAACATGAAGGAGAAAAAGGGGAAGTCGGCCGGACTGCAAGCCGCAAAACAATAGACTTGAGATCGTAGATCTTAACAGGCGAGCTCCTGGATACAAGTCAGCGTGTCTTGGGGAGTGCACCCTCCCCTTATTTATAGGCTCGTGGGCCTGCCCAAGTGGGGAGGGCTAAAGTTACCGACTGCCCGGGGTACAGGAGAACCGGGCAGGGGTGAGGGGAAGCAAATGAGCAGAAAACGGGAAAGGAGGGAAGCCGCACGGCCTGGCGGATTCCTCTTGGCGAACTGATGGCCTGGGTACTGGACCTTATCGCTGAGCAGGGCCGGCGCTGGCGGCGGCCTGACATGGAGATCGCCCGGCTTCGGTGATGACGAGACGAGTTGATCTGAGGTGCGGCTAGCCAGCCAGGCCGCCCTCTGGTGACCGTCCGAATCGGGAAACTTGGCGGCTAGAATAACCAGGCCGCCCGGTCTGGAAAGCTGCGCGAACAGGTCGCGGATTCCAGGCATAACATAATCCCCGCACATTTTTAAGTTTCCGAAAAACTTCGAAAATGTACAACTAAGCCGTACACCGCGACTGCCTTATCGGCGTCTATAAAATCCCCTCGGCCTTGACATTCTTCAAGATCTCTGCCAAGCCATGGGTCTCTACTCGCCACTTGCGATCAGAATCTTTCAAGCCGACGCAGACATTCACAAGATGGATGTCATGTCATTGATGTTAGCCCGCGACAAGAAATCGACTGAAAAGAAGAAAAGCCGGAGCCAGAAACTGGATGACTCTGACCGTCAGCCTGCGAAGAAGATTGGGAAGCCGGTTACTCCAGCGGCTTCTGGATCTGAAAAGAGGCCGACGCAGACCGTCAGCGAATCATCACAGGCCGCAACCGATCCTGAAGCGGTTTCGAAGATTGCTCCACCACAAACCGGAACTGCCAAATCCTTCGATATGACTTTCTCTCCATCGGGCGAACCGCACTTAAAAATAGGTGAGACAGAGGAGAAAAGTGTTGAATCTGGCGAGCCGCCCGAATTGCAGGCCAATGTCGACCTAGTCGTTGTGGACGACAACGAGCCGGAGAAAGCGCTGGAGACCGGACAGATTTTGGCTGAACTGAGCAAACAAACAGTAATGGTGTTCGGCTCCTTGAAACGGCAGAAGCAACGGAGTGAGACCCTTGAGGAAAGGATGAAGAGGAAGATGCAGGCCGGAAACCGGAATATTTCCGTAAAGACCGGCGCGAACAGTCTTCAACATAGGCCACACAAGAAGGAGGTACCCAAGAGTCCGTCCACACCAGATTTCAAGCCGAACGAGCCGGAGGATGTATCCGCGGCTAGCGAGACGCTTAGCAACCTCCTCAAGGGCATGGAGACCCTCCAGCAGCAAGATGCGCTACTGTCGACTCCAGCGGCCTCTGAGGAGGTTGGCCGCCCCGAGGTCGAGGTCATTGGGGAGAAGCTTGGCGATCTGGCTTCCACGGCTTCTGAAGTAGCCGAGAAACTGAAGCTTCGAGAGAAGATGGAGGAGATGAAGAAGCTGATCGCCGAGAAGCCGGTGGCGACCACACTTCCATTGCTGCAAGGTAAACACCGGGAAGTTAGGCGAATTATTAACTTCTACAAGTCGCGGTCAAGGAAGAAGGGGGCGAATATAATACGAAATCCGCCGGCCAGCTTTTTCCTGACCACGACTCAACTGAAAGGCCGAGCTAAAGAAGTCGAGCGGCTATGGAAAGAAAAGCTAAAGAGGATAGATCCGAACGATTCAGGCGACCGGTGTTTAGAAACCATATCGCGGCCTCTGAAGGAGATAAAAATCAAAGCGGCGGTTTTATCCTACCGATTTCCTTGCAAAAAGGTCACAATTATCCGGGTGAACCTGACTGCGGTTTATCTTCTGCAGGTGAACCGGAGACCACAATGAAACCGGGCGACTTGACATCACTTTTATCTATGCTGTCGCCGCCTCCGCTAAGTGTTCGTGAGAAAGAGATGGACGACTTCCAGAAAGAGATCGACACATTACAAGCGGCTTCGAACGCGCACACTGAAGCCCTGCGGGTTAAGGATGAAGAAAAGAGGGTTGCTGAGGAGGCCGCCGAGAAAATGATCCAAGAGTTGCAAACCATCTTGGAGCAAGAGACCACAAGGCTGCAGTCCGCGCTGGAGCAGGAGACCATAAAGTTGAAGTCTGTGCTGGAGCAAGAGACTGTCAGGCTGCAGACCGCGATGGAGGCCGCTGAGAGGAAGATTGCAGAGATGGAGGTCGCCTTGGAGCAGGAGAGGGCAGATAAGTATTTGCTGATGGCCAGATGGCTAGAAGGAGACAGAGAAGAGATTCCATATCTTGAGGACAACGAAGACCAAGATCTGCCAGCGGAGACTGGTGGAGAACAACGGCCTGCACTGCTGACTTCTGGAAAGTTGCCGGTTACTGGCCGCTCGGCCTCTAGTGAGACTTCGAATCCACCGGAGGTCGCGGCGCACGGGCAGGCCGCAGTTTCAAGTGGTCTGGGGGTTCGGGCGATTCCAATGATCCCGTTTGCAAGAGTAGAACGCGACACTGCGCGGGTTCATCGGACTCTGCACTCGCTTCACAATCTAGTTAGCCAGGTGTATGTTGCGATTGTACAAACAGGTGAACAGGTCTCGTGCATGGGACGAGACAGACTGAATGGCGATAAGCAAGGCTGAGCGACTTGAGCGATCTAAGACGCACGAACAATTGAATATTATGTTGTAATATATTTTCTCTGCTGGATGTTGGACAATTTGGTTGTTGTAAACCGTTGTATTTTTATTCTACTGCGAACGGTTTGCGGCATATGCGGTTTGTATTTATGATCACCATGCCTGTGTTTTGTTCTGGAAATCTAAGTATAGGAAAGCAGTCGTGCGGTCTGGCAAACAGATCGCCGGTTTGACAGTTTGATATCCACATGATTTTCTATGAAATTATTTTAAGTGTCGGGATGTAGCCGTGCGGACTGACGAACTAAACTGGGGCTTAGTTGTTACACTATTCTGTATTTTCTGCAGGTTTAGGTCGCGCGGCGTGATGGCTAGCCGCGATTTGACGTTGAGTACTGTACTTTCACAGGTTTTCTATAAATAGAGCTGACCCTGGAGATTTCATCACAAGACAGAAAGGATGCAGGCTAAGTCCACGTCGTTGTGGTCTGAGAAGGCCTCTGCGGTCGGGACTAATGCGGCCTCTGCATTCCACTCCGCAAACCATAAAGAATGCCGGCTTACAAAAACCGAGCTAGACGATTTTGTAGAGAAACATATGTAGGGAAGCCCGCTGGTCGCGCGGCTTTTGCTGCAGGAGAGCGGATTAATACATCCAACGCAAATCAGATTGCCATGCCCATCGACCACTTTGACTGCGGTTTCCTCTTTCCGGTCATGATGGATGTCGTAGCAGTCTTCGACCATTATGGAGTTATGCTAGGACAACTGCCACCAAACTCGATAGCCACCATATACAGCTTCATTTCATACTTAAGGTCGGAAAGAGTCTGATTCTCTATGAGGCTGTTCTGGGAATGCTTCTCAGTAAGGTCTATCCCGGACTCTGGGATAATGATCTTCCGGGGGCACCTGTACTTCGGCTGCAGGGGGCTGAAGATCGTCAACCTAGAGAACAAGATCACCAACTGGTCGGAGCGGTTTCTCATCTTCGAGGGAAACCTGGGGTTGCTGCAAGTCAACCCGCAAATCCGCAAAGGGGCCGCCTTCGGCGGCGGCGGCTTGGATGGCGTGGAGAAGGAAATCTACACCTTCTTCAAGGGGGAGCAACTTGATCTAAACCATTACATCCCGTTGCTGCCGTCCTTAGAAAGAATTGAAGCAAAAGATAGTAAGCTCCAAACCGGCCGAACCGAACTCTTAGCCGCGCGGCCTATGAACTGACTTTGCCTTTATATTTGCAGCTGTTGTGGCGGTCCCGTAGAACAAGCCGCAGACGCCTCGCGTCCTGATTCTCACCCAAAGAGAGAAGAGAGCTAGGCGGGCCAAGCCGCCGCGGGCTATGGAGGAGGAGGAGTCGGCCTCCTCCGGCGAGTTTATGCTGTAGGGAACGGGCAGCGGCCTGAAGGACGTCCATGGCAACCCGGCTGTGCTGTGGAGTCCGGATGGCAAGTCCGTGACGGTCTCCACCTCCCTCCATTACTAGGGGAGGGAAGAAATAACCCGCCACGCGAACGTGGTTGGCACTGCGCTGTATGGCAAGCGCAACCTGAAGGCGTTGTGCCAAGTTCCCGCAGACGACCTGTCGCAGCAAGCCGCTCAAGTCGGGGCAAGGAGCTTCGTGACAGGCCACTTCATGGGCCTTGCCTACAAGCAGTTAATGAAAGAGGAGCAGCCTGGAGAGGCGGTTAGAGAAACAAGAGGAAGAAAACAAGCGACTGAAATAAAGAGAGGTGGTAAGTCATCACCCGATACTCGTGCGGTTAGAATTTTGAAACCGGGCGGTCTTATCTTTACTTCTTTTGCAGGCAATGTATAACCCGGCCAACCGCACCTTCCAGGACCACGTCTTCCTGCAAGTCGTCCAGGGGATTGATGGAGCGCATAACCGCCTCCGAGACGGCAGCCGACTTTACCGACTTCACCTATGCTGACATTTACCCCACCATGAAAAAGAAGGTGGCCGCCGTCTACATGGCGATCAAAGGCAAAGGTAAGGTCGGCAAGGAAGACGGCAAAGAGGAGGAAGACGACCAGGAAAGAGGGTGGCCAGAAAAGCCGGAGCGGAGGCGCATCGCCTGAGTCCGGTGGTCAAGCATCCGAGACCACGCGGACAGATTCGGCGACTTCTAGCGGTTCAGGCGGCTCGGCGGCTAGCAGTAGCGGGTACTCTGAATCCTCCGTCGACATCGATGATGACGGTGATTCAGGTTCTCCTGCGACTAAAAAACTCAAGCCGGCCGATTAGGACCTTTTTAATTTTTTACTTGTATTTTGATCTTTTTGGAAAATCGGCGGTATTATGTTTTTGTAAACCGCGCGATTAACGTTTTGTAACATTCAATGAAATAGGAAAAGGAATGAAGGAAAATTTCACCTTTGACGTGTCTCTTACTTTACACCTCATTTTTCTTACTTGTTCAAGGTCGCGTGGTCTCAGTATAACTTCCGATTTAATAAATAGTTAATATATAAACCGGTCTGATGTCATACTGCGACTTCAATGAAGTTACCCGCAAGAGAGATAGATATCCTTTCGGCTTATTTCGGAATACACATCCACAATAAGCCGCGCAGCTAACAGTTTAAACCGTCATTTGCCTTAATGAAGTAATTAAGGTTATCCGCTGGGAAGAGGGAAATGATCGCGGCTTACTTGTACATAAATTACGACTAATAAGCCGCGCGGCCACTCTTCTTAATCGCCAAAAAGCCATGATTTTGAAGCATAAGATTGCGGCTAGGGCGAACTCTGATACAAATTGCCCTTTTAATGAAAAAGACAAGAATAGAGAAATATTCTGCGACTTCTGATAATATAGGACGACAATAGGCACATGGAAGCCGAATAATTTTGAGATGACAGGTCGCTGATCGACTAGTATAATTAATACCACATAAGTCGGCGGACTAAGGTCAAGAATTAACTGTCAGAAACAGGTCGGCCAACTTCCTGTCCATATGAATAATAAACCGGCAATTGGCACATGGAAGCCAAATAATTTAAGCCGGAATCAGAAACCGTGCGGCCTGTGTATTGAATGATATAAATTGTCACATTCCGCTTAATAAAGCCGCTAGATAGCGGATAGGCTCGTGTTGTCCTGCAAGAATAGATGGAGCTATGCGCTTATGTGTTGATGTGGGCAGGTGCGTGTGACAGTACTTTCCTCACAAGGAACACATAAGCGGCATTAAAATTTTTAATATCCGCGACCGATGTCAAGCGGGACAAGTACCCATGTCTGGGACGAAGGTCAAGCGGGACAAGTACGTAATGTCTGCGACTGATGTGAAGCGGAATTTCCACTACACATCTGCGACTGTTGTCAAGCGGGATGTGGAGGGCTTAAGAATTGAAAGGGCCTTTTGCCCTTATATGTATGCATGTTAGCATTATAAGTAAAGCTAAGGAATAAGCTTCAAATGAAAGATAATGCTTGTTTGATGTTAAGGATGTGGCAAAAGGATATACGTTCGAAGCTTTACTATACCCCTTTAATAGCAATTGCCAAGGGGACTTTATATATTATTCTAATCATAAGCATTTTTATCATATAGAGAGAAAAAATCCTTGCTTGAACTATTGATTAAGCCATGGAAGAATGCCTTAGAAAATTACTGAATGACATAGTCTTGCAACTTTCCAGCTCGTGCACGTTCATTAGCTAACTCCCGGAGAGCTATGCAACCTTCTGCCAGATGACCAACATCTTTATGATAATTGCAAAAAAGCTCCTCATGCCGATATTTGATTTTAGATTTCAAACGACGAGGCTTTTTGAACTCAGGTATTCCTTGAAGGATTATCAGAAGATCTTCCATAGGAATTTTGAATTTAACATATTTATCTGAACCTTTTTTACGCTTTGGAGTTTTCGGATGGGGAGATGTGACTGCATGTACTTTCTCAAACTCGGATAATCAGTTCTGTTGAAGAGACAATGTAGTTCTATACTGAGGAAGAGGAGGAGATTTGCAATATTTAACTTGTGAAACATTTTGAGAAGAAATGAATTGCAGATCACCAGAAGTCCCTTGAGATTGTTTAGTCATCTGATTCAGAAACAAGATATTACCTTTATTTGCTTCTTCAGAAACAAGATTGTTTAGTCATCTGTGTGTGTGTGTGTGTGTGTGTGCATTTATTTCCTCCTACACGTTTTAGTAGGACTCGCTTTCATTTCTCGCCTACTCGTTTGAGTAGGACTCACAATTTTCTGCTTTCATTTCCCGCCTACTCTTTTGAGTAGGACTCGCAATTTACTGCTTTCTTTACTGCTTTCATTTACCGCTTTCATTTACTGCTTTATTTTTTGCTTTCATTTTATCGATTTCTTTCTGCAAGCCGTCTCCATTCCGATGAGTGTCTAACCGCTCTTAGCCATCAGTATCAAAGAGCCTTGAGACAGATAAAATTGCTTTAGATAATTAAAGGTCCTGTTTTTCTAATTAATTAAAAATACTTAAGGTTTTTCCCAGGTTTACGATGCACAGAACAACATATTGATGTGCGGGCTCTATTTTTGTAGTCCATACACTAGCTAGCGAGAGGTTGTGTGTATGGACCGATCACCCCTTGGTAAATGGAGTTCCGCACTAATCCTCAAGAGAGGAGGCACGAATTTCTACCGAATTGGGTTCCCCACCCAATATGGGGTTCTTAGTGTAATGCGGACATTAAGAGGAATCCTTCATCGGATGAGAGCTCTGTCGAATAGTCTTAATGTTCAGGTGAGCAATAGTTCTAGAGATAGGTGAGCTCATTTTTGTGGAACCTCCACGACCAAGTTTTCGCCTTAATTAATTTGAAATTTAGGATCTCTTTTTATTAAAAGTTTATTTTAGTTCAAATTCTTTTAGATACAGTTGCGCTAAGTTATTCATTGGCTCCATCTTTAATGCTTTTATTTTCTGCTTTTTATATATATATATATTTAAATAATATCATGACTAGATAATTTTCGGTAAAATAATAGTCCCCTCCTGGGAAGAGTAAAAATAATCAACCCGACCCCGATATTCCTCAACGGAATATCCCGTACTACACGCGATAAGTGCACATGCCTCCTTTCGTTAAAGCTCGATTTCAACTGTTTTATATCCAAATAATAAATCAGCGCGACCCATCTTCCTAAATAAAACCAAATCCGCTTTTTCTAAATAAACTGCCCGGGGCGGCGGGTGTACTAAATAATTTTTGGAGTTTTAAACACCATTAAATTTTTGGCGCCGTTGTCGGGGAGATTTCGAGTTGTTATTTTGAACTCTGGAGAACACTTACTTTTACATATATATATATATATATAATGGCCAACCAAAAAAAGAAAAAAAATAACTAAAAACCAAAAAACTCTAAAAACACAAAAAATCTAAAAAAACTAAAAACTAAAAAATCTATAAAACAAAAAACTATAAAACCAAAAAAATATGAACACCAAAAAAATGAAAAAACTATAAAATCTAAAAAAAATTCATTATTTTTTTATGAAAACACTAAAAAACCAAAAAATCTAAAAACTAAAAAATATAACAAAAAAACTAAAAACAACTTAAAAAATCTATTATATGATTATTATTTCATATATTTCTTTAACAAAAAAATTTAAAACTAAAAAAAACTATCAAAACAAAAAAAATCTAAAAAATATATAAAACTAAAAACTATAAAAAACTATAAAACCAAAAAACTCTAAACACTACAAAAAACTAAAAAAACTAACCACTAAAAATCCTAAAAACTAAAAAAACTAACTAAAAAACTAAAACTCTAAAACCTAAATAAAAAAAACTAAAAAATCTAAAAACTAAAACCTATAAAACCTAAAACACTAAAAATCTGAAAAAAAACTTAAAAACTTAAAATTCTAAAAACTAAAGCCCAAAAAAAATCTAACCACTAAAAAAAACCTAAAAAACTTAAAAACAACAAAATATCTATATAGCCAAAAATTCCCCTACTAAACAACCACAAAACATTTCCGTATATATATTTTATTTTAACTTGTTTTATTCTTTTCAAAAAAATTAATAAACACCTGAAATAAATAAAATTTTTCTATAATTAAATATTTTATCTCTTTTTTTCGCTTCGGTGCGCTTCACGCCTTTGTGGGCGCTAGGGAATCGCATATCTGTAACGCTCATATAGCTAAAACGTTAGCTTACGAGTCACACACACTTGCCCCCTACCACCCGCACCCTTTTGGCCGAGTTTCTCTTTTTTGTTTTTTCTGTTATATTTTTGCTATTTCTTTTCAATAATGCAGGGTTTTGTACCCGGGCCTCCCCGAACTCATTTCAGGGAAGTTCATACTGTTGATGCAGAAAATGCGCCCTCAAATTCCGAGAAAAAGGAAAAAAGAGAGAAGGAAACTGCAAGCAACCGTTTACTAATGGACCAAGGAATAATGGTGATCAAGACAGATTCAAGACCGCATAGCCCGAGATCTGAGTCTGCAGCTTTCACTAAATGGGCCTCTGGACTCGAGTCCACCTGCCTTGCGTGCACCACATCCCCCCAATTTATAGGATGGGGGCCTGCCCAAACGGGCAGGGCTAACATAACCGGCTGCCCGGGGTACAGGAGAACCGGGCAACGGTGACGGGATCAAAAAGGAAAGAACACGCCAGTCCGCGCAAAAGGTGCGGACTGGGCTCGCGGGCTGGAGCTTCCATCTGCTGCTGCTAGGCGCTATCCTGCTAGAGGACGACAGCCTGGGCGGGCTTATCTTTGAGTCCGCCTGAAGAGCTATCCTGGGAGCCGATCACCTGGGGCATGCCGAGCTGGGCGGACAGAGCCCTGAGTCCGCCGCCGAGGTGGATTATCCTTGAGACTTGTTGAATGTCGACGCTTTGCCTATCTAGGCGGACTGCTAAACCGAGTCCACCGCTAATGTGTCTGGGACCTTGCACATGTTGCAGACTTTGGGGTTAACATAATCCCCGCTCATTTTTAAGTTTCTGGGAACTTCGAAAATGTTTGCTTAACCGCCGAGTCCGTGAATCTCATTAATGCTGTCAGCGCTATAAATATCGCCGGAGGAGCTGGAATTGTCAAAAGTATCAACGACATGGGTCGTTATTCACCTCTTGCGGTCTCAACTTTGCAGTACGGTATGGCGAGACTCGGCGCTTTCTTCACAAGCCTTACAGCAAAGAGTGAAAAACCAATTACTCCAATGAAAACTAAGAAAGTGATAAAGAGAGTGGCGAGAGGAGAGCCTGTCCGTTCTTCTAGAGAGAGCTCTCATAGTAAGAAGCTTGCTGAGGAAGCAGCCCGCCATGCTGATGTGCCTATGCACGAGAAGGAAGATGCCATTGCATCTCACACTGTGCAGCCGTCAAAAAGTGCGAATAAGACATTAAATCTGTCAGATGCTGCCCATACTCCAAAAACCACGAACTCAGTGGAAATGGTTTGCGCAATCAGCGAAACCGAAGTGTCATCCCCAACGCCCAACAGCCCATTGTTAACCTTGACGAAGATAGGCGGTCTACGACAGATGAAGTTGGGGAAGGCGTGCCTTCAAAGGCATTGGTTGCTGCTAACCTTGAGGTAGTCCGCGAGAGCCAGCCAGATTTAAGGAGGCTGCAGCGGACTCTACTGAGCAGAAGGCCCCTTCTGGAAAGAAGAGGAAGAGGGACAAGTCCACTGTGGTCGAGCGGATTGAAAAGAAGCTGCGGGTGACGAAAGAGAAAAATATCTACGTGCAGACTAGAGATGCGGACTTGCAGCACAGGCCGCATGAAAAAGAAGTTCCTGAAAGCGACTTAGTTACACCGGAGGCCCAAGTCAAGGGAGACAATTCCCTCTCCACGGTCAGTTTGTCTACTAATGAGATATTTAATTCTATAGACGTCGAACAACTTGATCTCATCAACAAATCTTTGCTAGATGTGCTGCATCCTGAGGTAGAAATCTTGGGAGTTAAGATCGGCGAGCTCCCTACTTTATCCGCCGTTGAGGCAAAAGAGAAGGAAAAACTGAAAGAGAAGATCGTGGAACTGAAAAAGCACATCGTCGCCCATGTGGCTACGGTTGAGGCGGCCTCGAAGAAGGCCGCGACGGACAAAGAAGCTGAAGATCTGCAGATTGCTGCAGACAGGTAACCTCTAACCGGCGCCTAAATATTTTAAGCGTCTGTGGCTTTACAGGTCACCGCAGTGGAAGTCGAGGCCAATCAAGATCATCACCGAGACAGATTACATTGTTGTTTCCACAAGATCTGCGGCTGAAAGGAGAATCAAAGTCCATTGCGAATGGAAGAAACGGTTAAGCACCTTTGACCCGGAGCGGGCAAGGCTTCCTATCTTCGATAGCTGGCAACTCGCTGCTGCTTTTGCTAAAAGTGAACTTTTATCTTGGTACTTTCAGTCCGCTGCGGACTGTATTTGAATGCGAAATTGACCTTTGTTGTTGCATGTAGAAAGTCACCACCAGGCTCTATTGATAGTGGGGAGATTGTGATTACACCGAATACCGGAGTTGAAGCGGGCTCGCATGATGAGTCCGCAAGAGGCGAGCAGCCCAGCCTGGATAACATCAGAGAGTTAGAAAAGAAGTTTCAAGCCAAAATTCAAAAAATTAGAGTGGAGTTAAAGAATGCAGAAGAGCGCGAGAAGGCATCGGCGGAGTGCGAGAAAGCCTTAAAGGACCAGATCGCCAGCATCTCAAGGGCGCTGGAGAGATTTGATAGAGATAAGAAAATACTTGTTTATGATGTCCGCTTCTATAAAGGAAAACACTTGGCGATGGCACGGGAAGAGAAAGGGAAGCGGGCTGTCGAGGTCGCCGAGTACAGATCGCGATTGCCAGATCGCGTCCCTCCGGAGGCAGCAGCACCGGTGGAGGGTAGCCAGCATGCCACGGACGAGGAGCTGAGGCCAGCAATGGAGTCGATGGTTCCCCTGAGTTGGGTAGACCGGGAGGCCGCTCACATGCATCGTACCATTAATTCCATTCATCATCACATCTGTCGTTTGTCTAGTGAAGTGCTTCAGATAAGTGACCAGGCGGCGCACTTGTGTAGGGACAGGACGGAGAGGTCAGCGCGAACTGAAAATAGAGACCGCTGAGTCCGCAAACACTGCGAACTATTTGATTTGTTGATATATAATTATTTGTGCTTTAAACAATGCTCTATGATGTGGCTTGTGATGAACTGTACTGTGCTTTATGCGAACTAAATTAGATATCCACACATTCTATTGTTAACTTGTGCTTTTGTGATCTGTGATGAACTGCACGGACTAATGCTGCGTCCATATTTCAACAAATTATCCTGCAGGTGGAAAAAGGTTACAAGTTGGCATACTGAAAACCGTGTCCGCTTTATTTTGTGCTTTGAACTTTGCTTAGCAGGTACTCGACTGGAAACAGCAGCGTGAATTTAAGTTTGTGTCCGCATTGTTTTTAATTTTGGTTGCATGAACAATTGGATTATGGCGGATTATGCGGACTGAATAAGCGAGCTGTGCCGCCTGGCCAAAAAAGCTTTTAGGCCCCGCTACTATAAATGTAGCCCCGTTGCCTCTTCTATGCAGGGAAACAGGTGTAGCTGAAGACCCTGCGGCCTGCAAAAATGGTGTCCGCCAGGACTGACGCTGTGGTTGCATTCCATGATGCCGACCATTGAAAATGCACACTAACGGAGGCCGACCATGAGGCCTTTGTTGAAAGAAAAATGGCGGACTCTAATTTGCTTGTCCGCCTTCCCGCCTAAGAGAAAAGATTAAACTTTTCCACGGCGACTCAGATCGCCATACCCATCGACCACTTCGATAGCGGATTCAAATTCCCATTATTATGGGAGATTGCTGAAATATTTGAACACTACGGGATGGTGCCGGGCCAGCTCGCGCCCAACACCCTTGCCGTCATTTACAACTTTATTTCTTATCTGCGGTTTGAGAAGATCGCCTTCTCGATTAATATTTTCCGCAAAATCTTCTCAGTACGCTGGCTAACACCGTCCGTAGGCTGCCCTTATAAAGGAGTGATCTATTTCTACTGCAGAGGAATGAAGTTCGTGAGTTTTCCTAACAAGATCCATAACTGGACCTCAATGTTTCTGATCTTTGAAGGCGACCTCGGGTTCGCGCATACTCATCCGCAAGAGCCCGTGGACTCCGCTTTCAAGAGTGTCCGGCTGGATGAGATGGAGTCTGCCATTGTCAAATTTCTTACTGATGCCAGGCTTGACATCGAGTACTACATCCCGCTGTTGGCGAGCCTGGCGGGCGTTTCACGCGAAGAAAGTAAGCTTCTGCGTACTTATGGTTTGTATCCGCAGCGACCTGTGTGTTAACCCTTATTCTCTTCTTGCAGCGACCTTGGATGTGCCTGCTAACCTGCCACAGATGCCCAGCAGATTCACACCTACTCAGAGGGAAAGGAAACAAGAGACCGCAAGAAAGAGGACAGAGGAGGGGGATCTCGCGGCGGACTGCTCCTCTTCTGAAAGCTTTGCGATGCAAGGCTTGGACAACCGCCAGAAGGATCTGAGGGGGAACCCGATGATCCATTGGCACAATAAGAACAAGCATGTCCTCTTGTTGACAGCGCTTCCATCATGGAAAAGTCCGAAGATAACCCGCCATGCTCATGTCGCGATCTCCGCGCTTTATGGGAAGCGAACTTGAGCGACTTGAAGAAGGTTGTTGCTGCCGACCTCCCTCTGCTGGCCGCCCATGCAAGCGCGACAGCATGGTGACGAACCAATTTGTTTATTCCCTAGCCAGAGACCTGCTCAGACAAAACGAGCAACTTCAAGAAGAAAAAAGGGGGATCAAGGAAAGAAATGTGCGGCTAGGGAAAAAGGTCGCTCACTAGAAGGAAGAGCTCGGGGTAAGTTATATTTGCAGCGGTCTCAGTTTTAAGTCCGCCGCGAACTGATGTTTGTTCCTTTATTTCTCGCAGGTCACCTATGACTTGGAAAATGATAACTTCCAGGACGCTATGCTGCCCTTTGTGTAGGAAACCGTTGAGATTGCTATCGAGCTATTTTTCATTGGCGGTTTCGCAAAGGAAGGGGTGGACGGTGTTCCTTTCCTGCAGCTCTTCCCTGAGTTGAAAGAGCAGGTTGCGGCGATGGAGCGGGCTGCCAAAGGAAAAGACGTCATTGTTGAGGAGGGAGAAGAAGGAGAAGAAGAAGAAGAAGGCGGGGAAACCAAGATAATAGCTGACGACACTGGTTCGAGCCAACAAGGCAGAGAACAGTCCGCCGAGTCTGACACCTCTGCATCTTCCTTTGTTGGCAAGAGCTCACATAGCGAGTCCGTGGCAAGCACTGCTTTAGATGGCAGTAGTGGAAGTGGCTCGGGAGGCTATTCTACGGAGATTGATGTCGCAAGCCTAATCCATGCACTCCCTGCAGAGAAGAAACAGAAGATCGCTGAGGTAGAATAATGTATTTTTTGTTTTTATTTTTGTAAAGATAGAGGACTTAAGTTTGGAGTCTGCTGAATACACGAAGGATGTCTCTTTCCTCTTGATTAAATAGAAAAGGATATTCCGATATCAGTGTGTTTTTTGCATTGTTCTGTCTTCTATTTTTGAAATGTATTGACGTAGTTAAGTGCGATCTCCATGTAGCAGTCTGCGTAATCAAAATATCATTCGCACTGTATAAGTTTCTGACTTGTTAATTAGGAAAATTTAAATAATTTGACCACTGTTCGCCGCAAAGAGAATGAGACTTAAGTTTAGTTGGTTGCCGAAGTAAAAAAATTATGAGGACTCTGACGAGTTCCAACAATATTCAGTGATTCTCTTTGCCAACAAACCTTTTTAAGCTTAATGATTATAAGCATTGAGGCCTCATATTTACTGTCAAACTGCGAGCTGAAAAGATCAACCGGGGACCAATCCTGCTGACTGGGCGGCTATAATTTCACAATTCGCATGCATTTTAATAGAAATGATCTATAGCTTGACGATAACAAAAGCCGACAATAATCCAGGCCGCGATATTTTATTTGCAGCTCGCCAATTCCTTGTAACTTATCAAAAAAGACATAACTGGCGGACTCTGACGGATACCAATTTCAGTTCGCATGTAAATAAATTTTTATGAGTTAAGAAAGATCAATCCGAGCAGGTAGGTGTATCGCCTTTCTCATAGTCGGGTCACAAAAAACATCAAGAACAATCTGAACTTTGCGGACTGTGCGGATAACTAAGTATAGTTCTCGAGGATAAAAATTCAAAACCTAACCAAGCAGGCAGGTGCATATTGCATTGCTTTCCTCGCAAGGTCAGATATAGGAAAATTGAAAATAGTTGGCGGACTGCGCGGACACCATAGCGCAGTACGTAATAGAGATTGAAATGACACAGCACTCGGTGACCAAGAGGGCAGGTGCAGCTGGAGCGGCATTGCTTTCCTCGCTGGGTCACAGAGGATGTAAGATCAACCCAAGGTATTAGAGGATTGGGCGGACTTAAGTTTTGCAGTCCGCGCCTTGTCAAATTCCTGTGAAGAATGAGATACAGGCCTATGTCACCAAGTGGGCAGGTGCGGCCGGAGCAGTATTGCTTTCCTCACGGGGTCATAGAAGCTGTAAGCTCAACGGAAAGGTTTACCGCCCTCTTGCCTGGAGTATAGCCTAAATTGATCTTTCAGGCAGGTGAGGTCGGAGCAGCATTGCTTTCCTGTGAGATCAACCAGGTTGTGGGTCTCCTGCAGGCAATACTTGAGGGTACTAGAGAGTATTCAAGGGTACAAACTTGGATGATCTATGGGCAGGTGTCGGGTGGCATTGCTTTCCTCAAGGAGATCATCAAGGTGTACGCTATCCCTTGCAAGCTTAGTAGAGCTATCAACCACTCTATCCCTCCAAAAATACAGAGGTGGAGTCATGTACTAGCTGGGATCCAAAATCCAGTAGCCCACCGCGCAAGAATCTACAAGCTCTCACTACACGGTGTGAAATCTCCCCGAAACACGTGATCATCGTGGTGTTACGCTAATGACAACAATTCTTAGGGGTGTCCAAGATGGACTTGGTTATGTCTCCTGGTGTGGTGATTTCTTACTTTGCATGGTAGATAGGAGAAAGTGATTATGCCCTGTACGAAAAAATTATTAGCCAGAGATTCTTATTGCCATAATCATTGAAATGAACACAAACGATAAGTGTTTGCTTAAGCTAAATCGTCTACCTAAGTTTGACGACAGCTCTGTGTGAAGACAAAAATCGTCGACCAGAGATCGACGACTTTGCTTCAGTAAATTAATCGTCGAGCTATGCTCGACTATCAATTTCCGACTGAGATCAGAGACCAAAGATATTATTTGTTTATAAATTAATCTTTGACCTAAGATCGATGTTTTTGATTTTATCATCGGACAGAGATCGTCTTTTCATATTCCAAAAACCTATATGTAGGTTTCTCTTCGATCTCTGTCCCACGCTTTCATATTCCACTTTCCCTTTGCCCTTGATCTCTTCTCTCTTGAGTCTGCAGATCTTCCATGGCGATTTCTGCGGCGGCTCTTTCAGCGATGAAGTTCGACACTGGTTTCGACGTCAACTTCGAATCGATCAGTCACTGTGATCCTATTTTTCAAGAAATGTTACAGTTATGTGATGATCAGGGTCTGAAGAAGTTCATGTCTACAAGGATCAAACTATCTATTGCTGAGATCAAAGAATGGGTTTACTCTTTCTCAACAAATGACTCTTCAATGATCGGTTTCATTTCAGGACAGCAGGTGATTCTAAACCCTGCAATTCTTACCGAAATTTTTGAGTTGAAAAATGGAACAGACGAAATGGAACAGGATAATTCTGAGTATAGCAGGATGTTAATGGATATGGGTCATGCTGAGGGCATCCCATCTAAGCTCTTAAAGAAGAATTTATCTGTTGGTTTTAAGTTCCTTGCTGATATTATGGGCAAGGTACTGCAGGGTAAGCATTCAGCCCATGACAACATCAATAGGCAACAGTTTGTCGCTATGTCCACTCTAATTAATAAGAAATCCATAGATTGGGCTAGTTTGTTCTTTGATTTGATTAAGAGAAAGAACAGTAAGAAGGAAGTCTGCTTAGGAAGGTTTCTTTGAATCTTCCTTCAGAAGAAAGCTCCAGAGCTACTGGTTTCCACAACCATAGCTATCAATGCAAGCAAGAGGTTGGACTCCTCTCTGTTTGGGAAGTGGGAGAGGATAATTCAAAAGCCCTCCAAGGCTGGAACTTCCTCCAATATATCTGAGGACACAAGGGCTGTAACAGCCACTCCTCACCCTAATGAAGAAGTTCCCCCTCCTCCAACTCCAGCATCCCCTGTCACTATTGTTCAAACTCCTCCTTCATCCCCAGTTATCCCTCCTTCTCCACCTACTCAGTCACCATTTACTCTTCATCCTGTTGAACCTCAAAACCTCCACACCATGTCCTTTCCCAATTTTGACCTACTCTCACCTCACTCATCTCCTTCTCGTCAAAATGACTCACCCATCAACATTGAAGCCTCCACACCGCAATCTCCACTAAATTCTTTGAGAGACTCCCCTATTCAGGATGACATCATGACTGATTTCACTCCTCATCCTCTCTTTATTCTGTCTCAACTCAGACTCCAACTGAGTTTCTTCTTGTTGATCCCTCTTTTCTCTCTCATCTTCTGGAACTCCTCACTCCAACTCTAGAATACTTGATAGCAGAGGCTATTTCACCTCTTACTCAATCTATCTCCTCTCTTTCTGTCTCTCTATCTGCTTCCCCTTCTGCTTCCTCTATCCCTTCTTCATCCAGGGGTCTGCTTCCAGTTTTCACTGAAACCAGGCAGGGGGAGATGTCCAATGAAGATGCAGCAGGTTCAGCCTCAGCAGAACTTCAAGCTCAGTCTCCTCCAGCAGTACAGGAAGAAGTGTTTCAAAAATTTTGTGCAGATATAGTTCCTTATTCAGATTTTCTTATGTCAGATGAGGACACTGATGTGTCAATCCCTGGCATTTCTAGTGGTTACTGCTTTATAAATCCCTCCATTGATTTACAATTTCTGTTGCATTCTTTCTCTATGTTTAGATCAGTTTGGACTTCAGTTGAGATAAATTCTTCCAAGGCCATGGTCTATTATACCAGACCCATGAGTCCTTTAGTTGTGAAACAACTCTTGCAGATTCAGTCAGCTCCAATTGCTCCAATTTGTATAGTTATTCAGTAATTTACAGTTTGTACAGATATGTCATCCCCTGTGGCTGTTGAGCCTATGCCTGTTACAGAAGATAAGGATGAGCTTGATGCTCTCTTAATTGCTGATGCATTGCTTGATCTAGTGGCTTCAGGAAATCTGGCCTTAGCCCTAGAGACTTGTTTAATAAATCTCTGTGAGCCTTGTGCTCCTCTTGCTGAAGTATATTCTATGGATATTGATCTAGTCTCAAGTCCCCTTGGACCTTCCTATTCCATAGATGATAGTCCTCTTCCCTCTCTGGATGATCTTATTGCTCTTGACATTCAGGAAGAAGCTAAAGAAAAAGCTGCTAAAAAGACTTATGATAAACAGCTGAAGGAAATAAATGACCTATATGATAATCCTCCTTATTCATCTGATGATGATGAGGATGATGATTCAGAGGATGATAATTCCAATAAAAAGAAAGTGTCAAAGAAAAGAAAAGCTGCTCCCAAGGCTGCTCCCAAGCCAGGCAATACTAATGATACTCCTTACTATATATTGAAAGGGATTACTCCATACCCTGGCATGGAAAGCTGGATGTGGTTGTCTAAAAATGAACAGAAAGCCAGGAAGAAGAGCAGGAGATACTCACCTCCTCCTTAGAAGTTTAGAATAGGTCCTCCTCCTGCTGGTGCTTCAGGAGCTGTTTCTCAAGCTTCTAATGCATCTTCCAAGCCTTCCTCATTCTCTAGAACATATCAAAGCCAGGATAGATCTTCCAGATCTCATTCCCAAGGAAGCAGTCAGCAGTATAGAAATCAAAGTTCTACATAGCAAGTAAAGGAAATTATTTATCAGAAACCCTCCTTCTCTCCTCCTCAACAACAAGTTCTTCCCAAGGTTCAGAAGACAGCTGCTTATCAGTCCAGAAGACATGATGAATCTCATAAGCCCAAAGGAAAGTATAGTGTGGTTGCTCCTCCAAGATCTATCTATTTTCAAAGTGATAAACATCATAGCACAACAAACTTTCAGGCTCAATCCACTCAGTTCAAAGCAGTTACAATGTTGCCTCCTCAAGATGATCAACCACCTATTGAACAGGAAGTTGATCCTAACTTTAGGATGGCCAGGCTTCAAGAACTGATTGGTCTCTCTCAGATAAGAAAAGTTGTAGCAGAAGGAGAAGATCCATCTAAGTTTTCCACCATGTCATCCTACAGATAAAAAGAGCTGGACAAACTCCAAGTTAGCAAGAAAGTCTTTAATCCAGCTGAATATATGACATTGCATCCAGAAGAAATTATGCCCAGGACTAGTGCTCAGACAACTCTTGGTGGACAAGACCTGATGACTTCTAAGAAGGATATACTAGATCCACTCAGAAAGATAATCTTTTATAAACCCTCCTCTGGTCATTCATCTGATAATCTATAGTTTGTATTTCTTTTTAATGCTTAATTGATTATGTACAATGCATTGCTATAACATATCTGCTGATGTTATTTCATCCTTACAGATATTTATGGTCTTTGTATTTTTATTTCTTTTCATTTTTGTTTTTGAGTGACCTCACACAAATAGGGGGAGATTGTTGGAACCCTTGTTTGGATTTGTGCTAGGTTCACTTTTATGGTGTTTTGACCCCCATGTATAGCCTGGGTCCTTGTCTAGTCTTAGTTAGATCCTTTTAGGTCAGGTTTGTGCAGACCAGCATTGCAGTGGACTCGGACTTAGATTGAGAAAGATTTTGTGGATTATCTATATCAGTTCGACTATAGTCGAACTCAGCTCGACGATCGTCGATCTCCCATCGACGATCTCAGAGTCCTCTACTCTGAACTGAGCTCGATGATCTACGAGCTCAGGTCGACGATCTTGTGCTTCTCAGCAGTTTTCTCAGATCTACGATAGTTGTTCTCAGGTCGACGATCTCTTAACCCAGTTCGACGATCTCTAAACTAAGATCTATGATTTTATGCTGCCTTCAGTTATCAGTTCTCTCAGATCGGTCAGAAGTATTTATTTTGGTTATGATAAATTATTTTAAGGCAAATATATTCTGATAATTAATGCTGACATTCTCAAGGCTGATAGCCGTATTTCATGAAGCATTAATTATGGTATTCACAGAATATTTTGTAAAGACAGTTATGGAAGTGCATTTATGATTGTCAGTCATTCTAGCCATTTGAGCTCCTAAATTCTTGCAGAGAAGTAAGTACTGTCTTGGGAATTCAAATTTAGGCTGTTGGTCATTCTGATGAAAACAGAGAACTCAAAAAGAAAGAGATAACAAGAATCAATAAGACAGTCAGTCAGAAAACAATCCTTTTGCTCTCAAGGTCTCTTGCTTTGCTGAAATAAGGAAGAAGAAGAACTTGTTCAACACACAAATCTCTCTAGTCTTCTTCTTTCTTCAGGCATCAAAAATCTACAGAGAGCTCAAATCAACATCAATCTGAAGACCTACACCCTGGCCAAAGCTTCCATCTTCCCGAATCTACTCAATATCTCAGGGGGAGCTTTGGCATCATCAAATCCACATAGTCTTCTCATTGTCTTTGAGAAAGAGAAGACTGTCATCTATTTTTCTTTAACCTCTCTTATACAGGGTTATTACTCCCTTCAAAAGTGAACTCGTTGGTGATAGGGAACCTGATCAAAAACCTATTGGTTTTTAGGCACCTGATCAAAAGCTTGAAGGGTTTCTAGATCTACCTGAAGCAGATCTTGTGGTGATAGGGCACCTGATCAAAAACCTAAGTGGATTCCTACCAGGGTGGTAGAAGAGTGGATGTACCCAGATTTGGGGAACCACTATAAAATTTCTTGTGTCGTCTGGTTGCCTTGTGTTTTCTTTTTGTATTGTGTTGGAATAGTTTCTTGTGTTTTTCCCTCTTTCATATAAGTATCAATATTTTAATTCTGCAATAAATCTAAACAATTTTTTTAATACTCTATTCACCCCCCCCCCCCCCTCTAGAGTAAATTCTATTTATCCCTCACTTTCACTGTCTTTCTACTCAGAGTGTCAGCTAACTCATTAGCTTTGCCTGGATGGTACTGGATCTCAACATCATAATCAGCAACATAATATAACCATTTTTGCTGGCACAGATTCAACTCTCTTTGAGTGAAAACGTACTTTAAACTTTTATGATCGGTAAAAATCTTGCATATTGCGCCATATAGCAAGTGTCTCCACAACTTTATGGCATAAATCACTGCTGCGAACTCTAGATCATGCGTAGGGTAGTTATTTTCATGTACCTTTAGATGTCTCGATCCATACGCAATTACCTTGCCTTCCTGCATCAGCACACAACCCAGACTAACATGCGATGCGTCTACATACACTGCATATCCTTACCCTTTAGTAGGCAGAGACAAAACTGGAGTAGTGCACAATCTCGTCTTCAATTCCAGAAAGGCTTCCTCGTACTCATCGCCCCAAATGAAAGCTGAGTTCTTCTGTGTCGGTTTAGTCAAAGGCACAGATAACGTAGATAAACCCTCTACAAACCTTCTATAATAGCCAACCAACCCTAGGAAGCTCCTTATCTCCTTGGGTGTGGTGGGCCTATTCCATAACAACAGTAATTTTCTCAGGTTCAACTGAAATTCCATCTTTATTTACCACATAACCCAAGAAAGAAACTTGAGGCAACCAAAACTCACACTTACTTAGCTTGACATACAACTTATGCTCCCTCATGATAGACAAAACTAAACGCAAGTGCTGGGCATGCTCAATAGCACTGCAGGAATACACCAAAATATCATCTATAAACACGACCACGAAACGGTCCAGAAAATCCTTGAACACGCGGTTCATCATATCCATAAAGGCAGAGGGAGCATTGGTCAAACTAAAGGACATTTACCAAAAACTCAAAATGCCCATGTCACGAAAAAAAAGCCGTCCGTGGAATATCTGCCTCACGAATCCTCGACTGGTAGCCTGAACGAAGGTCGATCTTCGAAAACACTGAGCTACCACGCTACTGATCAAACATGTCATCAATCCTAGGCAAGAGATATCTATTCTTAATAGTGACTTTATTCAGCTCTCTATAGTCAAGACACAGTCTCATTGATCCATCCTTTTTCTTCACAAACAAGATAGGAGCACCTCAAGGCGAAGAACTCGGTCTAATAAAATCATTCAAAAGTAACTCATCCAACTGAGTACGCAACTCCTCCAACTCATGCGGGGCCATCCAGTACGGTACCTTAGCAATAGGACGGGTACCCGGCTCCAGATCTATGACAAACTCCACATCCCTCTCAGGCGGAAGACCAGGAAGATTAGCTGGAAAAACATCCAGAAACTCACGCACCACCGGAATCTCCTCTACATGCGGCAAGCTAACAACGGTTTCCAAAACTGAAACCAAACAAGCAAAACATCTGGAATTTACCAACTTCCGAGCACATACCGCAGATATAATCAGAGAAACTTGGTGCGGAAAACCATAAACGCTCCCGGATTGACCGTTGTCCATCTTGAAGTCCAAGAGCTTAACCTTGCACTGGATAACCACATCATATTTGGACAACCAGTCCATGCCTAAGATCACATCAAAATCCTCCAGGTCTATCACCTTCAAATCAGCAACTGCTAGGAAATCGACTAACAAAATCGGACAACTCTAGATACCCTGGTCTGACACCACTGAATCACCGGAAGGAAACTTGACTTAAAACACATCGCCGACTTGATCGAGAGTCAAACGATGATGCTCAACAAAGGCCCTAGCTATAAACGAGTGGGTAGTACCAGAATCAAAGAGAACGCATGCCCAACGATTCTTTACTTTAAATTTCCCAATAAAACGCTTACATAACTAATTGAACTACATCGAAACTACAGGTACAAGCTAAAATAGAAACAAAACCATGTTAGAAACTAACCTGAAATCACTTGGGTAGAAGTCTGGGCCTCCTCCAGAGACAACACGTTCAGCTTTCCCTTCTCTTTGTCTATAGGTTGCGGCGGTGGCAAGGCCCAAAGCGGAATTGGCTGCAGCGCAGGCTGAGACTGCGGGCACTTCGATTTTACGTGACCTTTCTGTCCGCAGTGAAAGCAAACTCTAACCTTATCCCAATAGTGGGCAGCATCATGCCTCTTTCGTTTGCATGAGGTACAAACCAAATCTCCTTTAGGAGCACCCTAGATCGCATGGACCTGCTCCTATTTCTGAGCTCCTATCCTCTTGAAACATTTCTCGAACGGGCGGCCTGGCCGGCCACAGAAACTACATATTTCTTTGCTCCTCTTCCTCGAAGCAGCACCAGATTCGTGGGAACTCTTACTCTCATCAGTCTTTCTCTTATCCCTTCTCATTTGTTGCCCTTGATTCTTGGCATTGTCAATTGCCTAAACCTTTAGAGCTGCTTCGACTGCTTCAGCATAACTCTTCGATCTATAAGCACTTGCCAACTGCTGGATGTCACTCTTCAAGCCACCCAAAAAATGCTTGACTCTGCCGTCTTCAGAAACTACTAAATCTGGGGCGAACCGACTCAGCTTGCTAAACTCCACCTCATACTCACTCATCGTGAGCTGCCTCTGCTTTAAGTGTAGGAAATCATTTAACAAATGGTCTGGCTCGACCGATAGCAGAAACTTCTTCAGCAAAAGCTCCTTGAAGACTTCCCAAGAACATCTGTACAACCTCGGGCTCGCACGAGGCCCTCAAAGAGCGAATAAGTCGAGACAGGCGAATGGGACCAGGGGTCCCACTCACGAGAGGCGAGACGAATTGTCTATACAATAAGTAAGGTGCCCCATTTGGTGGCGAGAAGGCCTCCAGCGGCGAGAAGGCCTCCAGCGGCGAGTAGGACTCCAGCGGCGAGAAGGCCTCCAGCGGCGAGAAGACCTCCAGCGGCGAGAAGACCCCATAGCAAAGGACGCCGGCAAGACGGGCGGAGAGGTCCATCTCGCCGACAAGTGCTTTTCCACTCGCTAGGATGAGAAGAGACCATTTTTATATTTCCATGACAACAGGGGTTTTTACTCTTCTACCCCGGGTATTTTTACCCTCTTACCCTTAGTGGTCTGCATATAGCTCCTCAGAACAGCGGAGTTTGGTTGTTGGCAGACCCAGCCAGGGGTACCCTGGTAATTTCAGACCAGTACAGTTTGGTTATTAGCAGTTCAGATTCCGAAATCTATAAATAAGCCCATAGGGGTTCTTCAGAAAGGTACTTTTCTCTCACTCCCGGGGGATTACTGGCATTGTCTCATGTGCTTTCTGAGGAACTCCAAGCCCAGCTTTTGGCTTTGGAGGGGAAGCTCTCAGTGACCTTCCGGGTAAGCGGTGGGACCTCCCTACTGCGGCTTTGGGTCAGTTTTCTAGTCCTTCACGACCAGTCGGAGGTCGGAGCTTGGGCCAAGTAGGTGTCGGCTACGCCCCTATTTTGCGAACATTTGTCGGAGTCATATTTTGGCTTCAACAGTTCTAGTGCGGTGAGCGTGGAAGGCAGCTGATACAAGAAAAGTTTGAGTTTGGTCCTATGGCAGGAGGTGAAGGTGAAGGATCTGGTTCCGGAGGTTCCCCCTCCCGGGGAGAAGAGGCGACAAGGAAGATGCTGGAGGACTTCAGGCGAGAGGTCATGCAGACCATAAGCTTGGCCTTCTCGGTAAGGAGCGAGTGGGCGACGCCTCAGGTCCCGATAGAGGTGGTCCCGCTCTTAGGTGAGAACGCCCCTGGACAGCGCCCGGGGAAGGAGGTCCCGACGGAGACTGGCGAGAGGGACGTGGCGGCACGAGAACTCTTCCCAGGCTAGCGTCCCTGGAAGGAGATCCCGGCAGAAGACGGCGAGAAGGAGGCAGCTGTGCGAGAGCTCTTCCCTGGGCACGGTCTCGCGGATCAGGCCAGCCAGCCGAGGCCGCGAGACGTGACCTCTCGGCAAGCAGGTGGCGAGAGCCCGTTCAGTGAGCTCGTCATCTCGGCTCCGGTGCCGGAGGGGTTCCGGGAGCCCTACATGTCCTACTACTCGGGAAAGGATGATCCTGTACAGCATGTGCAGTGGTTTGAAGACGTGGTTTCAATAAGACATATGACGGATGCGTTTAAGTGTCGGTTGTTTGCCATCACCTTGAAGGAGAAGGCGCGGGACTGGTTCCACCAGTTACCGGTGAGGTCAATCTATTGTTTTGAGGATCTGCGGAGGGGTTTCTTGTTGAGGTTTTCAACATCGAAGAAGCGCAAGAAGGAGGCGGAGTGCCTGTTCTCGGTGAGGCAGAGGCAGGATGAGACGTTGGGACACTACGTGGATCGGTTTCAGGAGGAGATCCTCCTGGTCCAGGAGGTCCCTGGATATACGCTGATGCTTGCATTTACCCTGGGACTGAGGCCAGGCTTCTTTAGTATGGAGTTGAAAAGGGTGCCCCCCTCTCTTTTGAGGAGCTCATGGAGAGGGCGGAAAAGGAGATAGATTTTGAGAGGGCCAATCCGGCGTTTGCAAGGAAGTTAGCCAGGTTGGCAGAGGACGATGTAAAGGAACCAGGAGCGGGAAAGCAAAAGGAGCAGAGGGAGCAGAGGGAGCAGAAAGAAGAGAGAAGAAGAGAGGAACCCCGAGGTCAGGGGCAGCAAGGACAGCATCATCGGGGGGCCCGAGAGCCGAACAACCGGATAGGTTGGAGGCCTCAGGAGGGTCTCCCCCAGGAGTTAGGAGGAGGCTTACAGGGAAGAGATAACTTCCGTGAGCCAAGGAGGTTTGATCAACCGGCATGGAGATAGTGGGTGAGGGATCGTTTTCAGCAACAGCAGGAGGCAATGGGGATCGGTCTAGGAAGAGGAGCTCGAGGAGGAGGAAGAAGAGGAAGAGGAGAAGGAAGAAGGGGTGAGTTGGCGTTGCCTTTCTGTGACTTCCATCAGGAGGAAGCTCACGCAACGGCCACCTGCCCAGAGTTCTTGGATATGAGAGAGGCCAGAGGATTGAGGAGGCAGGATCCATCGGTAAGGATCGTGGAAGTGCAGCAAGGGGAGACGGAGGATAGGTGCGAGGACCGGGTGGATGTAGGAACCCGGGGAGGAATCGGGGCAATCCATGGAGGGATTGGGATCGAGGCCACCCGAAAGGGGAGCCTCCAGACCATGTTCCGAAGGGGGTAGCCTCGACCTCCCAAACTCCGCCCCCGTAAGAAAAAATTACCTTCTCTTCAGAGGACATGCCGGAGTATGAGGACCCGTTCTGCGATGTCTTTGAAAGGGGAAACTAGATCTGATATACTCTAGAGGGGGGTGAATAGAGTATATGGTGCTTTTTGAACACAAAGAAAAACTTTTGCAAAGCTTTACAACAATTATTGTAATGAGTGTGAGCAGGGAAGCAGAAATAAAACTAAACACAAAACTAAGCTATGCAGAAACTAAGCACAAGAAAATCTAGGCCAGAAACAAAAAGAAAACATGCAGAACCAGATGACATAAGGAATTATAGTGGTTCCCCAAACTTGGGTACATCCACTCTTCTACCACCCTAGGTAGGAATCCACTGCAGGATGAGTTGATCAGGTGTCCTGGGCACCAATGAGCTTTTGATAAGGTGCTCAAAAACCAAATTAGATTTTTTGATCAGGTGTCTTGCCACCAATGAGTTTTTGACAAGGTGCTCAAAAACCAGATTCAAACTTTTGAAGGGAGTTTGAAAAACCCTTTACAGAGTGGGGGTGAGAGAGTGATGGCAGTCTTCTCTTTCTCAATCAACTGAGAAGATTAAGTGGATTGATGTCAAAGCTCCCCCTGAGTCCTTGATCTTCAGGAAGATGAGCTTTGCTGAGGGTGATAGGCCTTCAAAGATAGATCTCCAGCAAAAGATGATTTCAGCAAGCTGAAATGTTGAGAGTCTGGAGTCTTGAGATGATGTTGGCCTTGAACACTTTGAGAGCTGAAGAGATCTGAAGATTTTTTGAAAGCTTGATCTCTCTGATGAGTGTTCTTCAGAATTCTTGTTGACAGAAATTTTGAAAAGAGTCTCTGTATTCTGAGTTGTGTGTCCTCTTCTTGTCAATCTCTGTATTTCACCTCTATTTCATTCAAAAACATTCTGTCATTTATTCTCTGTGCCATAATAGAATATCACTCTGTCAAAGATAGCCGTTGGTCTGCATTGATTACAGCCTTAATTGCATAATTTTTTCTGAAGGAAAGTCCACTGAATTGTTCCTTGAAAAATCCCTTGAAACTTGCTCCAGAAGTAAATGAGAACGGCTGGCAGATCTTCTGAATTAAATGCAGAATAACTTCTATCTGATTTAAATTTGAATTCTGAAAGATAACTGAAATCATCGAACTGAGCTCTGCTATCGTCGAGCTGAGCTCAGCGAACTGGAAAATCCAAGTAGCAAGATAATCGTCGATCTGAGCTCAAAGATCGTCGAACTGAGCTCAGAGATAAGGATCCAATGTAGAGTCAAAATCGTCGACCTAAGCTCACCGATCGTCGAATGGAGTTCGACGATATTGCGAAGTTGAGCTCAGCGATCGTCGAGTGGAGCTCGACGATATTATGAGGTTGAGCTCAGCGATCGTCGAATGGAGCTCGACGATCTACAACAGTTGAGCTAGACGATCGTCGACCGGAGTTCGACGAATCGTCGTGCTGAGCTCGACGATTAGACTTGGTCTACAGAAAAACTTGGTCTTCAGGGCAGCTTCCAATCCTAGACTTCTAACCCTTAGACTCAATTCTAATTGACCTATTAAGCTATACAGAAGGTCAAACACAGATTCCTAGAGACATAGTGATCCTGACCCAAATTAGTAATAGGGTGTTCCAACAATCTCCCCCTATTTGGGTTAGGATTACTATTTACAGACTTTGGAAGAATCAAATAACATCATACAATCAGAAAAACATGAAAACAATAGCAGCTATACACAATGCAGAAACATCACAGAAAAATGTATAACATGATATCCAGACAGTAGTCAGAAAAACCAAGGATTGTCACCTTACAGAGTTACTTTTTCTCTTTGCCTTTTACCATTTTGATTTCTCTGTTAGGATTCAGGGCTTCTTGTTTGGATCTGGTGTCATCAGCTGCACCCAAATAAATTTGCTTAGTAGCCCTGGGAACCACAGCAGCAGGATGCAATTCCATATATCTTTCTGCATCAAAAAAATTGCTGGAAGCATATCTCTCTAATTCCTTCTGTCTTTGTTCTGACATTGTAGAAATATTGGAGGTGTCTAGGCCTTGTTCTTTGGCTTTCTTTATCTGGTCTAATGCAGCCAACTCCTTCATCCTAGCAGTCCAAGCAACAGGATTCTTCTCAGGGTCCTCAAATGGTACAGGTGGCTCATACCTGTTGGAAGAAGTATCTTGAGGAGTCCTGGTAGTCACAGTTTCTTTGAGCTTATAAGGGAATGGACCAGAAGATGTATCAGAAGAAACATGTCCTCCCCTGGAATAAGGGTGCTGCCTGGAATGCCCTTTAGAATAAACTTGAGACTCTCTTTGATTTCCCCTATATCCTCCTCTCCTAGAGTAAGAACCCCTAGGCTGGCTTTCCCTTTGATAGGTTCTAGCATGGGGTTGGTAGGGAGTCTGGCTTCTAGATGGGGCTGAGCCTGCAGAGCTGCCACCTGCACCTGCATCAGGTGGAGGTGGTGGAGGAGGATGAGGGTGCTTGAACTGGGAGGAGCCCTTCTCATACTTCCTTTTCTTCTTCATTGCTTTTAACTGATTTTTGGAATACTGCATCCAATGTTCAGTAATTGGGCAGTTGTGCAGAATATAGTAAGGAACATCATTATCATCTCTTACTTTGGCAGGTGGAACCCTTCTCATAGCCTTGCTTCTAGCCTTCCTCTTCCTGGCAATAGTGGCAGCAGAGTCATCAGAGTCTGTCTTGAACTCATCAGAGTCAGAACTCTGGTCATCATATATAGCATCAATCTTCTTCATAAGATCTTTCTTCAGTTGCATTGCAGCAGATGAGGCAGAAGCAGAAGGGGCAGCAGCAGGAATAGCAGCAGATACAGCAACAGATACATGAACAACAGTAGTAACTTTAGGAGAGATGGTAGCAGCAGCTTCAAAAACAACAACAAAATCTTCAGCAGGCTCAAAAACAGCAGCCTCTGTCATCAGAAAATCCTGGGATGTGGGCTCATCAGAAACAAGTTGAATTTCAGCAGCAGTTGGAACATTTTCTTCAGCAGCAGCAAAGACAGTTTCAGAAGCAGATACAGCCTTTTCTTTATCAGCAGCAGCAGCAGTCATCACTGAGAGTACAAAAGAGGAAAGAATGTTGGGGTCACAGCCAGAGAGAGGCACCAGAGCCTTGGACAGATCTTCTGGGGGCTGGACAGCATGTGGCTCTGGGAGATAGCTGTAATATGCAGTATCAAATGCAGAGAGCAAAGACCTTAGGTCTATTGCTAAGACTGGAGTAGGAGCCTGAACTGGAGCAGCAGCAACATGAGCAGCATATACAAACACAGCAGCAGCAGCAGTAACAACAGCAGGAGCAGAAGCAGCAGCAACAGCAGCATGAAGGCTGGCTTCATAGGGCATCTCCCCCTGCCTGGATGCAGATACCTCTGTATCAAGGCAAACTGCTGGAGGTGTTGCCTGAGGAATGAGGGAGGAAAGCCTGGCAGACAGGGCTGCCACTGACTGTTGCAGAGGAGCTAAGGAGGCCTCCATGAGAAGAGAGAGCCTGGGAGCTAGTAGCTCATACAACTTGTCAGCTAAGGCTGACAGATCTACATGCTCAATGGCAGGAGCAGAGGTAGAGGGTATTGGGATGGCTGAGGAAGCTGGAAGTGGAGGGCTGAATGGTGGAGGGATGGATGGCTGAGGTGTGGGGATTGTGAAGATGGAGGACAAGGGTATGGATATGGATGGAGTGAAGGTGGGTTGGTCAAGGATGTAGTGGAGGAGATCTTGGAAAGATGTTGAGTAGGAGGGTAATTATTGAGGAGAAGAGGGGGAATCATCCATGTAGGATTCATCCAGAATGGTGAATGATGGTATGGAGGGAGATGATGTGACATCTGGAGGTGGATATGAGAACAAGGGGTGGAATTGGTCTACTGGAGGTGATGAAATGGTTGCTGGAGATGGAATAGATGTTGGAGATGGGCTGGAGATTGTAATGGGAGATGAGGCTGGAATGGTGGATGGAGCTGGAGTGGTGGATGGAACTGGAGGTAGGGTTGAACTTGGAGGAGGAGAAGAAGCAGCACTAGTAGCAGGCAGGTCTTCTGCAGGAGCAGAGACCTGGGGGGGAGTGACTCTTGAAGTCCTGGTGCCTGAAGGAGCAGTTGAAGAGGGCCTGCTGGGTTTGCTAATTTGCCTGTCCCACTTCCCAAATAGGGCACAGGTGAGTCTCTTGGAGGCATTGATGTGCACTCCAGAGGAGACCAGCAGAGCAGGGCACCTTGCCTGAAGGAAAACTCCAAGAATTCTTCCAAAATTTACAAAGCTTTTATTAATCTTCTTCTTTATCAGGTCAAAGAAGACCTCTCCCCAGTTTAAGCTTTTCCTATCTACCAGAGCTCCCATGAGGCAGAGCTGATGTCTGGAGATGGTATCATGTGCAGAATGCTTTGCCAACAGCACCTTGCCTACAACATCAGCTAGAAACCTGTATTCAACTGACAAGTTCCTCTTAAACAACTTGCTAGGGTTTCCCTCTGGATGACCCATCCTGGCAAGTATATCAGAACATTCCTCTCCAGATAGTTCAGCAGTGTCTTCACCATTTCTCAAGCCAAAAACCTCTGTTAAAACTGTTGGGGTCAGAGATACCTGGGTTCCAGTAATAGATCCAACTATGGTGTTGTTGTCAAGGTTGTGAGCAGTATAGACCCATTCTTTTATTTCATTTGAGGCAAGTTTGATTCTTGTGGTCATGAGGGCAGACAAATGCTGATCCTTGAATAAACTCAGGATGTCCTGGAAGATTTGATCAGTGGTGTTGAAGGAGTCCAGATCAATGTCAAATCCTGCATCAAACTTCATTGCGGCGAGGACAGCAACTGAGACGGCCATGGTACCTGCAAAAACTTAACAAACAAACCGAACAAGCGTAGAACTGTTTGGAGGGAAGAAAATTCTTGCAGAGAAATTGAAAGCGCAAGAGAGAACGACTGCGAAAAATGAGTTTTATATTAGGGTTCGACGCAGAAATGGAAAGATCGTTGAACTCAGTTCGACGATCGAGGCTTCTAAAGGAATCTGAAGAGACTCCAACATCGTCGATCTTCGTTCGGCGATCTTGGAAAGCGTCGAGCTCCGTTCGACGATCGTTCAGGGAACAAAATCATCGAGCGCCGTTCGACGATCGTTGACCGGAAGAGATAGTTCATACTATCTGAGGGGCGCTGAACTCAGTTCGACGATTCTAGAAATCGTCGAACTACGTTCGACGATCTTTGGGGAAATCGTCGAGCGCAGTTCAGAGATCAGAAAATCCTAGACATTAAGAAAAATCAGAATTTTGTCTAGTCATGGTCAATTTTTAGCTTTCAAAATCTTGGGTATTAATTAAGACTTCCTCCATCTAACATTCCTAACTGATTTAGGAAGAAAGTGTGTTTCTTTTCATCCAAAGGCTTGGTGAAGATATCTCCCCTTTGTAAATCAGTTGGGATATATTGCAGTTCAATTTTATTCTTTTCAACATTGTCCCTTAAGAAATGATGTCTAATCTCTATGTGTTTTGTCCTACTATGGAGGACTGGATTTTGAGCTATGGAAATAGCACTTGTATTGTCACAAAAGATTTTTGACTTCTCTAAGTTGTAACCATAGTCTAGGAGTTGATTTTGAATCCACAATATTTGTGAACAACAACTGCCTGCAGCCATATATTCAGCTTCAGCAGTTGAAGTTGACACAGATGTTTGTTTCTTACAAAACCAAGAGACAAGTCTATCACCAAGGAACTGACAAGTTCCACTGGTTCTTTTCCTGTCAATTCTGCATCCAGCATAATCAGCATCAGAGAATCCAGTTAACTCAAATGCTGAATCTTTTGGATACCAGAGACCTAGATTTGGACAACTTTTAACATACCTCAGAATCCTTTTTACTAATGTGAGGTGTAACTCTCTAGGGCTTACTTGGAACCTAGCACATATACATATAGCAAACATTATATCTGGTCTACTAGCTGTAAGATACAGTAAAGAGCCAATCATTGCTCTATATGTTGTCTGATCAACAGGTTTCCCATGTTCATCAGCATCCAATACAGCATTGGTAGGCATGGGTGTTTTCATACAAGATGCCTCAGACATACCAAATTTCTTAACCAACTCATTGGCATATTTGGTTTGGGAAATAAAGATGCCTTCAGCATGTTGTTTGACTTGCAATCCTAGGAAGAAGGATAGCTCACCCATGCTACTCATCTCAAATTTAGAATGCATTAGATTAGAAAACCTTCTGCACAATTTTGAGTCAGTAGAACCAAAAATGATATCGTCTACATAAATTTGTACTAGTAGGGTATGGGACTTATGGGTTCTAATAAAAAGAGTTTGGTTTACTCTACCCCTGATAAAACCATTTTCCAAGAGAAAGCATGCTAGGGTCTCATACCATGCTCTAGGAGCTTGCTTAAGACCATATAATGCTTTGTTCAGTCTAAAAACATAATCAGGATAAGTTGGAGAGATAAAACCTGGAGGTTGTCTGACATAGACTTCCTCTTTGATGTCTCCATTTAAGAAGGCACTCTTGACATCCATCTGATAAACCTTGAAGCCTTTGTGAGCTGCATAAGCTAGAAATATTCTGATGGCTTCCAATCTTGCAACAGGTGCAAAGGTCTGGTCGTAGTCAATTCCTTCTTCTTGAGAATATCCCTGGGCAACTAGCCTTGCCTTGTTCCTTATTATTACTCCTTGATTATCCAGTTTATTTCTGAATACCCATTTTGTTCCAACAATGGAATGATCCTTTGGCTTTGGCACTAGTTCCCATACTTTGTTCCTCTCAAATTGATGCAACTCCTCTTGCATTGCAATGATCCAGTGTGGATCTTGCTCTGCATCTTGAATGGACTGAGGTTCAATTTGAGAAAGGAAGCAGGTGTGCAACAGGTTTTGGTTGACCTGATTTCTGGTTTGCACACCAGCTGAGAGTTCTCCAATTATTTGGGTAATTGGATGGTCTCTTGATGTTACTAAATCGACAGGGGGTGTTGATTGTTCACCAACCTGTGTTGTTGTTTCCTCTTGTGGTACAACAACTGGCTCTTCAAGCTGAGCTTCAATGTGTTGAGCATTCCCTTCATCTTCACTGCTTTCATCCTCTTGAGCAACATGTAACTTGTTCATATCTTCAACTAGAGAGTGTTCCTGCAAAGGTTCTATGGTAGAAGAAATCTTCTCCTTGAAATACATGTTAGTTTCATCAAAAGAAACATGAACAGATTCCTCAATTTTCAAAGATGATTTATTATATACCCTATAGGCCTTGCTGATCATGGAGTATCCCAGAAACACTCCTTCATCAGCTTTGGCTTGAAATTTTGCTAAATATTTCTTATCATTATTGTGAATATAGCAAGTGCAACCAAAAATTCTGAAATAGTCAACTTTAGGTTTCTTCCCTTTGAGTAATTCATAGGGAGTCTTTCCCTTCAGTTTATGTATCAGACTCCTGTTCAGCACATAGTTGGAGGTGTTCACTGCCTCTGCCCAAAAGGATAGAGGTAGATGAGCATCTGACAACAATGTAGTGGCAGATTCAATAAGGGTTCTATTTTTCCTTTCAGCTACCCCATTTTGTTGAGGAGTTCTAGGAGCTGAGAAAGTGTGTCTGATCCCTTCACTCTGACAGAACTCTTGCATAAGAAGAGAATCAAACTCTGTCCCATGATCACTTCTGATCAGGGCAATGTGAGTATTGAACTCAATCTGTATACATTTGAGAAACTCTGTCAGACACTTAAAGTTATCAGACTTCTTCCTTAGAAAGAACACCCAAGTGAATCTAGAGAAGTCATCTACAATTACTAAAGTGTAGGATTTCCCTCCTAGGCTTTGTACTGTGATGGGTCCAAATAGATCCATGTGTAACAGGTACAATATCCTAGGTGAATCACTCTTATTAAGTGACTTAAAACTGTTTTTAGTTTGCTTGCCTAATTGACAAGCCTTGCATAGTCCTTCCTTCTTGTAGGGGCCAGAAGGTAGTCCTCTAACAAGGTTGTCCTTGGAGAGCCTAGCAGTAGTTCTAAGGTTTAGGTGTCCTAGTCTCTTATGCCATAACACATTTGGTCTACATACTGAATTAAATAAACAGATATCTATAGAAGTTGAAAGAAAATCTACTAGGTAGATGTTACCTTTCCTTTTACCTGTCAACACAGTTGTGTTGTCCTCTGACTTGATTTTGCATAAGGTTTTGCTGAAGGTCACCTGGTACCCTTCATCACATAGCTGACTGATGCTGATTAGGTTGTGCTTCAGTCCTTCCACATATGCTACCTTCTTGAAGGTTACTGAACCAATCTGGACTGCACCATATCCTTTAGTTTGTCCAAAGTTGGAATCACCAAAGATAACTTTGGGTCCAAGCTTGGCTCTAAAGGAATTGAGGTTGTCCTTGTTCCCTGTCATGTGCTTAGAGCACCCACTATCCAAATACCATTGCTGGTTAGATGTTGGATAGGTCTTCACCTGCACATAAAATAATTCACTTGTTTTTGACCCAGTTTACCTTGGGCCTAGGTTGATAACCTCTAAATTCAGAAATGAAAGACATCTCTGGCTGACTCTTATATCCTTCAGGATGATATCTCCTTGGAGGTATAATCCATTCAGTATAAGGGTTAAAGGTTTGGGATGAAAAACCCTCAGGATTCAATTTTGACTTGCCTTTGAAAAAATTTCCAGAGCTCTGACCTCTGTTCGACGATCTTGGAGCTGAGTTCGACGATCTTGGGTCAGATCGTCGAGCTCCGTTCGACGGTCGACTATGGGTGAGGTCAGGTACATGAGATCGTCGAGCTTCGTTCGACGACTTTGGTTGAGATCGTCGACCAGCGTTCGACGATTTTCCCTGAGATCGTCGAGCTGCGTTCGGCGATCGTCGATCTTCATTCGGCGATCGTCGAGCTTCGTTCGACGATTTCTGCTGGGACTTAAATTTCTGAGGCAGATCAGAATTTTTCCTGGCAACCTCTACAACTCCCTTTCCCTTGCTAGAAATAAACTTGATGGGAGTTGTTAGGACTATAGGTTGGCTGGATGAAGCACCCAAGCCCAGTGTACTGTTAAGTCTAGAGTTCACTGTGCTTGTGATGTCCATCAGCTTGATGCTTCTCCCATTAAGGGATTCTTCAAGCTTCTTGGCCTCAGAGAGCTCACTTTTCAGTGTAGCTATCTGTTCCCTACAGTTCTCCAACTCCTGAGAGAGTTTGAGATTTTCTGACTTTAAAACATTTTGTTCAGATAATTGATTTCTGAGAGAGATGATCTCTTTCTCAGACTTTAGCAGGTCTAAACATAGTGCTTTAAATTCAGATTTAAAATCTTCTGAAGTAAAATCAAAAGAGCTGATTACCTGATCTTCTTCAGGTTGAGTCTCTGAGTCTGATTCTGACTCCTCTTCCTCTGAGTTGTGTTGTGAGGCATTGATTGCCATCATGCAGAACTCCTTTTCCTCTGCATCATCTTCATCATCACTAGAGCTGGAAGAGGCTTCTGACTCCTCTTCAGTCTCACTCCAGGATTCAGCAACAAATCCTTTCCTTGTATGCTTAGTTTTGCTGGAAGAAGGTTTGCTATTGCCACTCCTTTTGGAGTCTTTCTCCTTTCTTCTCTCTTTTTCGTCCCTTCTGTCCTTGTTCTTGTTCTCTGGACAGTCAGGAACTATATGCCCTGGTTTTCTGCAACCAAAGCAAATAATGTCTTTGTTATTGCCAATGGACTTGTCATACCTTGGCTTGTCCTGCTCCTTGTATGATCTTCTTCTGAAGTCCTTTCTGGCCATCTTATAGAATCTTTTGGCCAGCAAGCTGAGAAGTTCATCATTGCATGTTCCTTTTTCTTCAGGCAGATCTTCAGTTGCCTTGAATGCTATAGTCTTCTCCTTTCTTGTGGCTGGTGAAGCAGCCTTCTGTTCTTCCTCTCTGTTCTTGATGAGTAGCTCATAAGATTTGAGCTTACCCAACAAGGCTTCAGTGGTGATCTCATTCAGACTTCTGGCATCTTTAATTGGCCAGATTCTTGAATCCCAAGTGCTGGGAAAGCACATTAGGATCTTGTCATTAAGTTCTGTTAGTGAGATCTCTTTGTCTAATGTCCTCAGTTCACTGACAATTAGACTCAGTCTGTTGTACATATCTCCCACTGACTCAATCTCTCCCTTCTTGAAGTTCTCATATTGGGAGATGAGATGGGATCTTCTGTCCTTTCTCTCATCAGCTGAGCCAGAGATAATTTCTGAGAGCTTGTCCCAAATCTCCTTGGCTGAATTACATTCAGCTACCTTTTGAAAAATGTCATCTGACATTGTCTGAGCTAAAATGTTCATTGCCTTGGCATCAGCTACTTTCCACTTTTTGATGTCAGCATCTATTCCTGATGGAGGTGGAACAGCATTTGTACTTGTGCTTTCTGGGGGTCTTGGACACACTGTCAAAACAGAATTAAATATATCTTCGTCAATAGAATTCATGTAGAGTCTAATCCTTGCTTTCCAAAGTGCAAACTTTGACAGATTGCACACTGGAGGTCTGGTGCTTGCATAATCTTTGTTTTGGGCCATGATTTGTGCAAACTAAATCTAATAATAAAATATAACAGAAGGATCTAGTTTGGGATCTTGGGGTTCAGGTGTTAGCCTGTACAACCACCAAGGTGTGGTATGTTTAACCAACCTGCCTCTGATACCAATTGAAAGGGGAAACTAGATCTGATATACTCTAGAGGGGGGTGAATAGAGTATATGGTGCTTTTTGAACACAAAGAAAAACTTTTGCAAAGCTTTACAACAATTGTTGTAATGAGTGTGAGCAGGGAAGCAGAAATAAAACTAAACACAAAACTAAGCTATGCAGAAACTAAGCACAAGAAAATCTAGGCCAGAAACAAAAAGAAAACATGCAGAACCAGATGACACAAGGAATTATAGTGGTTCCCCAAACTTGGGTACATCCACTCTTCTACCACCCTAGGTAGGAATCCACTGCAGGATGAGTTGATCAGGTGTCCTGGGCACCAATGAGCTTTTGATAAGGTGCTCAAAAACCAAATTAGATTTTTTGATCAGGTGTCTTGCCACCAATGAGCTTTTGACAAGGTGCTCAAAAACCAGATTCAAACTTTTGAAGGGAGTTTGAAAAACCCTTTACAGAGTGGGGGTGAGAGAGTGATGGCAGTCTTCTCTTTCTCAATCAACTGAGAAGACTAAGTGGATTGATGTCAAAGCTCCCCCTGAGTCCTTGATCTTCAGGAAGATGAGCTTTGTTGAGGGTGATAGGCCTTCAAAGATAGATCTCCAGCAAAAGATGATTTCAGCAAGCTGAAATGTTGAGAGTCTGGAGTCTTGAGATGATGTTGGCCTTGAACACTTTGAGAGCTGAAGAGATCTGAAGATTTTTTGAAAGCTTGATCTCTCTGATGAGTGTTCTTCAGAATTCTTGTTGACAGAAATTTTGAAAAGAGTCTCTGTATTCTGAGTTGTGTGTCCTCTTCTTATCAATCTCTGTATTTCAGCTCTATTTCATTCAAAAACATTCTGTCATTTATTATCTGTGCCATAATAGAATATCACTCTGTCAAAGATAGCCGTTGGTCTGCATTGATTACAGCCTTAATTGCATAATTTTTTCTGAAGGAAAGTCCACTGAATTGTTCCTTGAAAAATCCCTTGAAACTTGCTCCAGAAGTAAATGAGAACGGCTGGCAGATCTTCTGAACTAAATGCAGAATAACTTCTATCTGATTTAAATTTGAATTCTGAAAGATAACTGAAATCGTCGAACTGAGCTCTGCTATCGTCGAGCTGAGCTCAGCGAACTGGAAAATCCAAGTAGCAAGATAATCGTCGATCTGAGCTCAAAGATCGTCGAACTGAGCTCAGAGATAAGGATCCAATGTAGAGTCAAAATCGTCGACCTGAGCTCACCGATCGTCGAATGGAGTTCGACGATATTGCGAAGTTGAGCTCAGCGATCGTCGAGTGGAGCTCGATGATATTATGAGGTTGAGCTCAGCGATCGTCGAATGGAGCTCGACGATCTACAGCAGTTGAGCTAGACGATCGTCGATCGGAGTTCGACGAATCGTCGTGCTGAGCTCGACGATTAGACTTGGTCTACAGAAAAACTTGGTCTTCAGGGCAGCTTCCAATCCTAGACTTCTAACCCTTAGACTCAATTCTAATTGACCTATTAAGCTATACAAAAGGTCAAACACAGATTCCTAGAGACATAGTGATCCTGACCCAAATTAGTAATAGGGTGTTCCAACAGTCTTGGTAATCCAGACGGCGGTGGAAAACTTTACGGTCTCCAAGATCCTGGTGGATAATGGGAGCTCTGTAAACGTGATCTTCAAGAGGGCCTTCGATGAGATGCAGGTAGAAACCAAAAGGATCTTGGCCTCGGATGGAGCGTTGTTCGGGTTCTCCGGAGAGAGGAAAGAAGTGGAAGGGGGAGTAGGGCTGCACGTAAGGTTGGGGGCGTGTCACGAAACTGTAGGTTCGTGATCGTGGATGCCCCGAGCAGCTACAACGCCATCTTTGGGCGTCCCCTCATCAGTGCCTTTCGCTGCGTCCCCTCCTCTTTTCATCAATGTCTCAAGTTCAACAACGGAGGGGTGCAGGTCAGGGTCAGGGGGGATCCGAAGGTGGCAAGGCAGTGCTACGTCACAGCGTTCAACACCATATCTTGGATGGCAGAAGCAGAGGAGTTGGAGAAAGAGATGGCGGCGCGTGAAGAAGCTGTCGGGGAAGAGGAGGTGAGCCCAGAGGAAGCGAGAGAAGGAACCGAAGAGGAAGTCGGGGGAGAGGAGACTGAGAAGCAGCAGGGAGGAGATGTGCAGGAGGTCCAGGGGAACGAGGAGCAGGAGAGCTCGGAGGGGGCGATGAAGGAGGAAGAGCAAGTACCAGGAGTGGGGAGAGAGGCCGAGGGGGTGTAGAGATCGAGCAGCAGCCGGAGAGCCTGGAGGGGGCAATGGAGATTGAGGAGGAGCAGAGTGGAGGAGATGTGCAAGAGGTCCGGAGGGACGGAGAGTTGGAGCCGTAGGAAGGAAGGCAGGAGGAAGTGGAAGGAGAAAGGGCTGAGGAGGAAGCCCGGAGAGGCGTGGAAATTGAGCTGCAGCAGGGTGGGCGATGGAAGTTGAGGGAGCAGGAGGGGAGGAAAAGCCGGAGCTGGAGGAAGAGGCAAGGGACGGCTGGGAGCAGTCGCGGTTGGAGGTGGCCGAGGAAGTGGTGGAGATGGAGGTCTACACCAGCACAGGGCAGGTACAAAGGGTGCGGATCAGCGGGGGCTTGAGCCCCGAGGACCAGGAGCGAGTGCGGGCCTGCATTCAAAGCAACATCGACGTCTTCGCTTGGATCGCAGCAAAAATGTCGGGCGTCAATGCGGACATGGCCTGCCACCGCCTGAATCTGGACCCCCGGACGCCAGAAGATGAGGACCATCGCGACAAAGCTGGAGGAGCCAATACACGAGGAGGTCAGGAAGCTCCTAGAAGCTGGCTTCATCTCAGAGATCCAGTATCCAGGCTGGATCTCCAATGTGGCGATGGTGAAGAAGGGAGGTGGAAAATGGAGGATGTGTATCGACTTTTCTTTATTAAATAAATCATGCCCTAAGGATTGCTAGCACCTGCCTTGAATCGACGCGCTGGTTAATTCAGCCATCGGTTTTTCTATTATGAGTTTTCTGGATGCTTTTTCAGGTTACCATCAGATCCGGATGCACCCTCCTGACGTCAAGGACGTCTCCTCCATCACAATGGAAGGGTGCTTTAGCTATAACATGATGTCTTTTGGGTTGAAAAATGCGGGGGCTACATACCAACGGATGATGGATCGAGTTTTCCAAGGCCAGAGGGGCCGAAACCTAGAGGTCTACATTGATGACCTCGTGGTAAAAAAGCAAGGGGGTGGGCTCGCATCTTCGGGATCTGGAGGAGATGTTCGCCACATTGAGGACGTTCAAAATGAGGTTGAACCCCTTAAAGTGTGTTTTCGGGGCAAGCCGTGGGAAGTTCCTTGGGCACCTTCTGACCCCGACAGGGGTAGAACCTAATCCAGATAAAGTAAAAGCCATCCTAGAACTAGAATCACTGCGGAATGCTAAGGAGGTGCAGCGCTTGACAGGGAAGCTGGCCGGCCTTAGCAGGTTCCTCTCCAGATCAGGGGATAAGTGCTCACCTTTCTTCAAAATACTACGAGGGAACCAGAGGTTCGAGTGGACCGCAGAGTGTGAAGAGGCTTTCCAAAGACTGAAAGAGCAACTCTCCCTGGCTCCTCTACTTCAAAGCCCAAAGGAGGGGGAAGATCTAACCTTGTACCTAGGGGTAGGAGCAGAAACGGTGAGCTCTGTCCTGGTCAGAGAAGAGGGGAAAAAGCAGTTGCCCATTTATTATGTTAGCAGGACCCTAAAGAAGGCAGAGCTTCGTTACCCTATCCTAGAAAAGCTGGCATATGCCTTGATCGTTTCGGCCAGGAAGCTCCGGCCATATTTCCAAGCACATTCAATCAGGGTGGTGACGGACCATCCTCTCTGTAAGATTTTCGAAGGAGTGGAGCACTCGGGTAGGCTGGCCAAGTGTTTTATCGAGTTGAGTGAGTTCAACATTTCGTTCGTGCCAAGCCTAGCCATCAAGGCACAGGTGATGGCCGACTTCTTGGCAGACTACGTTGCAGAAGTCGGGGCCGAGGAGTCGCGGCCACAGGAAGCATGGAAGATGACGGTTGACGGGGCCTCGGGAAAGTACTCCCTCAGAGCAGGGGTGGTATTGACAAGTCATCAAGGGGTGACCATAGAACAAGCGGTTGTTTTGCATTTCCCACAACCAACAACCAAGCAGAGTACAAGGCAGTGATAGCCGGCCTTCGTTTGGCAAAGGAGCTCGAGATTAAGGACGTTGAGGCTTTCACGGATTCATTGGTGGTGGCATCCCAGATTCGAGGAGAGTTCGAAGCTCGGGAGCCCACCCTTGTGAAGTATTTGTCCAAGGTGAGGGCAATCATCAGGGAGTTCCGGACGTTCTCCATTCAACACGTCCCCCGAGGAGAGAGTGTCGTTGCCGATCGATTGGCTAAGTTCGGACCTCGGGGAGGGGGTACCCTGACTGACTTATTCCATCCAGCGATCGAAGAGGGGGAGCTAATGGAGGTGAATCGGCAACCCTCGTGGGTGGATCCCTTCGTTACCTTCTTCTTGACAGGAACCCTCCCTGAGGGGATCAAGGAGGCAAAAAACTTCCGGCATAAGGCAGCTTATTATCTCATGCATGAAGGAGGATTGCACCGGAGGATGCTTTCGAGTCTCCTAGCTCGATGCATGACGGAGGAGGAGACCTGACACGTTTTGGAGGAGGTGCACTCCGGGGAATGTGGTAGTCATTCCGGAGGGAGGACGTTGGAATCAAGGGTGATCAGGCAGGGGTACTTCTGGCCCACCCTGAGAAAGGACGCGACAGAATTTGCAAGGAAGTGCCGAAAATGCCAGCTCTACGCCCCCCTCCAGCTCTTGTCGGCTCAAAGGCTCCGAAGTATCACAGTACCATGGCCTTTCGCCATCTGGGGAATGGACTTAGTTGGGCCTTTCCCTCCAGCTAGTGGGCAAAGACGATTCCTCCTGGTTATGATAGATTACTTCTCCAAGTGGCTGGAGGTTAAGGCGCTAGCAAAGGTGACCTCCCAAGTCATCAGGAACTTCGTCTGGGGGGAGATCATCTGCAGGCACGGGCTGCCTCAGGCCATCGTCACGGATAATGGTCCCCAGTTTGCTAGTGAAGAATTCATCAGCTTATGCACTCAGCTAGGCATCGACCTCAGGTTTGCCTCCGTCCACCACCCAGGAGCAACGGTCAAGTAGAGGCGGCAAGCAAGATTGTCGTAAATCTGCTCAAAAAGAAGGTGGAGAATTTGAGAGGGAGTTGGGTAGAACAGGTCCCCTTAGTCTTATGGGCCTTGAGAATGACCCCGAACACGGCCACCGCCGAGACTCCCTTCAAGCTTTCCCATGGATGTGAGGCAGTCCTACCCATGGAGTTCGAGGTCCGGACCCCGCGAGTTGCGGCTGTAGGTAATGGAGACGAGGCGTGGAGGATGGAAAACAAAGAAGGCTTACGCCTCTCGCTAGACCTGGCACAGGAGCTGCGAGATGTGGCGGCCATCAGACAAGAAGAGATCAAGCGTCGAATGGCAAAGCACTTCAACAAGCATATCAGAATAAAGCAATTCGCGGAGGGAGATCTGGTACTAAAGAAGGTTGATGCGGCAGGCAGGTCTGCCCCGGTGGGAAAGCTCAATCCAAACTGGGAGGGACCTTATATTATAGAGAGAGTGTTAAGAGCAGGAGGCTACTACCTCCAGGATGTTGAGGGTAGGACTTTGAGCCACTCCTGGAGTGGGGATGACTTAAAACGCTTCTACCCATGAAAAGGGAGAGCAGAAGATATGTACTCAAAACATGATCAATATAATATACTTCTCGAATTATTTCTTGTTTATTGTTTATTGTGAAGTCCTAATTACAGGAAGAGGTATCTTCATCGGCACCCCGAGCTCGGCTCGGCCCCAGGTAGACCCGCTGCACAGGCTCTCATCTAGCTGGCAGGTCTAAAGGCTCGCCTGTGGGGGATAGGTTTGGATTGAGGTATCTTCATCGGCACCCCGAGCTCGGCTCGGCCCCAGGTAGACCCGCTGCGCATGCTCTCATCTAGCTGGCAGGTCCGAAGGCTCGCCTGTGGGGGATAGGTTTGGATTGAGGTATCTTCATCGGCACCCCAAGCTCGGCTCGGCCCCAGGTATACCCGTTGCGCAGGCTCTCATCTAGCTGGCAGGTCTGAAGGCTCGCCTGTGGGGGATATGTTTGGATTGAGGTATCTTCATCGGCACCCCGAGCTCGGCTCGGCCCCAAGTAGACCCGCTGCGCAGGCTCTCATCTAGCTGGAAGGTCCGAAGGCTCGCCTGTGGGGGATAGGTTTGGATTGAGGTATCTTCATCGGCACCCCGAGCTCGGCTCGGCCCCAGGTAGACCCGCTGCGCAGGCTCTCATCTAGCTGGCAGGTCCGAAGGCTCGCTTGTGGGGGATAGGTTTGGATTGAGGTATCTTCATTGGCACCCCGAGCTCGGCTCGGCCCCAGGTAGACCCGCTACGCAGGCTCTCATCTAGCTGGCAGGTCTGAAGGCTCGCCTGTGGGGGATAGGTTTGGATTAAGGTATCTTCATCGGCACCCCGAGCTCAGCTCGGCCCCAGGTAGACCCACTGCGCAGGCTCTCATCTAGCTAGCAGGTCCGAAGGCTCGCCTGTGGGGGATAGGTTTGGATTGAGGTATCTTCATCGGCACCCCGAGCTCAGCTCGGCCCCAAGTAGACCTGATGCGCAGGCTCTCATCTAGCTGGCAGGTCCGAAGGCTCGCTTGTGGGGGATAGGTTTGGTTTGAGAACGTCATCGACACCCCGAGCTCGGCTCAGCCCCAGGTAGACCCGCTGCGCAGGCTCTCATCTAGCTGGCAGGTCTGAAGGCTCACCTGTGGGGGATAGGTTTGATTTGAGAACTTCATCGGCACCCCGAGCTCGGCTCGGCCCCAGGCAGACCCGCTGCGCAGGCTCTCATCTAGCTGGCAGGTCCAAAGGCTCGCCTGTGGGGGATAGGTTAGGATAGGTTAGGTTAGGTTTGTGGAAACTTCATCGGTACCCCGAGCTCGGCTCGGCCCCAGGTAGATCTGTCGCGCAGGCTCTCATCTAGCTGGCAGGTCCGAAGGCTCACCTGTGGGGGATAGGTTTGGATTGAGGTCTCTTCATCGGCACCCCGAGCTTGGCTCGGCCCCAGGTAGACCTGCTGCGCAGGCTCTCATCTAGCTGGCAGGTCCGAAGGCTCGCCTATGGGGGATAGGTTTGGATTGAGGTATCTTCATCGGCACCCCGAGCTCGACTCGGCCATAAGTAGACCCGCTGCTCAGGCTCGCATCAAGCTGACAGGGCAGTAAATTCACTTTGGCAGAATAGTGTGGAAAGTCTTCTTAAAAGCGACATTACACCTTAGCATCTCAGTTTAGTCCTAGGGAACAAAAAATAAACTAAGGCAAAAGGGTGTGGAGTAAGGCGAGTGGCGGCACTCGCAGCGGGCGGTTTCGAGGATCATCTCGCCATTTGCAAGAGGACACTCGCGAGACAAGGTATTGCGTCGTCTCGCGGCCGAGGAGTCGTCTCGCGTAAAGCAGAAAAAAGTCAGAATACAAAAAGGGCTACGCGGCGAGACAGAGGGGTAGCACCGTCCCGCAGGCCGGAACAAGCCAAGGATTAATTTCAAAAAATAAAGAACAAAAAATAGAGACAGGACAAAAATGAGCATTCGCTCATTACTTGATAGGTACCACAAAAAATATATGATTTAAAGTTTTACAACAATGAAAGGTGGAGGAGAGAGTGATTCTAAATCTTGGAATCGGCACGTCAGTCCTCCTCGCCAGATGAAGAATCATCGCTCTCCTCGCTATAAAGTTCGGGGACCAAATCGCGAGCGGTCACAGTTTCAGAATCGTCTTTTTCAACCCCCAGATCCTTCATCATTTGCAGCACCAGCTCTGCCGCCCGAACGACAGCGTCTCGGCACTGCTCCTCGACTTCCTCATGAGAGTAATGTGGCGGAGGCGTCTGGAAGGGCTCGCGGCGAGATGACGACGCGACGTCAGCCTGAAGACGCGTATTCTCAGCTTTTAATCCCCGGACCTCCTCCTCCAAAGCCGTCACGCGCGAGCGCAGTTGTTCCGCCGTCTCGGCATCCTGCGAGACGACCCAGCAGTTAGCCAAGGATGATTGAAAAAGAAAAAAACCAAAGGAAAAAGTCTAAGGCTTACCACACCGCCTTGGGCCTTCGCGAGGAGGGACTCGGCTTCAGATAGCCTTTTCGCCAGACCGGTGGACTTCTCTCGCTCCGCCTCCAGGTTCTCCTCACTTGCTTTCCACTTTGATTTGATATAAATAAGGCGGCGAGAGGAGCGGTGCGAGAACTCCAAGGGCCGCATTTGATGGTGGGAAGTCTTCAGCACGAGATCCTTGGTGGACTCGCTTTCAGGCGAAACGGCGTCAAGGCCGCCGTAGAGGCCGTACCCCACGGTGAAGGCATGGATGGTGGGGACCTCTTGCTCCTTCCAAGAAGGAAGGAGGGTGGAAATGTACACGCGGTTGGCGTCCCGCCCCCACAACAGAACTGGGTCGCCGACGGCATCATGGACCACGGGACCCAGGTTATAATTCATATGGGAGGATGGGGCATTGGCTAGAGGAGTCGCCTTTGCGAGAGGAGGTGGCAGCCACCTGGTCAGGAAGAGCAGCTTGCGGATTGGACGCAGTAGCAGGCAGGTTGGAGGTAGCAACCGATTGATTAGGGAGTACCATCCCGCGGGTAGGCGAGACGGCCTGGTGGTTAGGCGAAAGGGGCGGTGGAGATTCCCCTACAGAAATGGGGCTCCCTTGGGGAGCTTTCTTCTTTTCCTTAGAAATAACTACGGCCTTTTTCATCTTTTTTCTTGGAGGACTGGAGCGAGAGGGGGCCGAGTCGCCTGTAGGCCTCTTCGGCGGGATGGGCGCTAAGGACTCTCTCGCCGCCTCGGCCGCTGCGTTGGCGAGATCAAGACCCTTCGTTGGATGGATGTTGCTCTTGTAAGGGGGTAGGGCTGGAATGGTTCGCTCACCTAAAGACGGGCAAGGTTTATTTTACGGCGAAACGACAAATAGTGAGACGTGAGACGAAGGAGCGAGAATACCTTCACCAGGGAGCACTGGAGGAAGCGAGTCGAGACCTCGCCGCAAGAAGTTGACCTCAAAGTTCTTGCCTACAAGGTATTCGCACAGCAGCTTCTCTGGGCCACTGACTTGGGGTGGCGTAGAAGCTCTCTGGCGGAGACATCGGCGCGAGAAGGATGCTGCCGAAATCAGCGCGATCTCCCCGGATGAAGACGAATCGGGTGAGCCAGTGGTGGTTCTTATTGGGAGTCTCGCACACTTTGAGCCCCTGCCCAGTGAAATACGAGACGCCATCGGCGTTGGCGTGGTAGATAAAAAGCTTGCGGAAGACCGTCAAGCTGAATTCGATGCACTCCCGGCGCATATAGCAGGCGAAAGCGATCAACACCGAGATGGCGTTAGGGTTGAACTGCGCCGGGACGACGCCAAAATATTTAAAGACCTGCTTTACCTCAGGCCAAAGGGGCAGCCGCAACCCCGCCTCAAAATGCGAGACGGGGAAGGCGAGTTCTCCCGGGTAGTAGGTATTGATGGACTCGCCAACTTTGGGGGGACGCGATTCGACACCATCCCCCAGGTACTCGCGGGCAAACCTATGGTAGTCTTCTTGAGAGAGCCGACCAAGCGGGAAGTCGTGATCTGTGAACCTCTTCCCACAGCAACTGCGCCCCTCACCTTCCTCAACCTTCTTCTTACCCATTTTGGCGGCGAGACGATCTTCGGCGAGATGAAGTAAAAGAAGAAGTTGGTGAGAGAACCGAGAGAGAAGAGCGAGAGGGACCGGCGAGACGAAAGAATCAAAGAATCAAAAGTTGGGGCAGCGACAGGAGTAAAGAGTGCGGTGTCTATATCATCCCGGGCCAGGCATATTTATAGCAGATATAGAGCAATGATTGATGGGTGGGAAAAGCATAAGGGGAGGGGAAGAGTCGAAGTTCGTTTCTCTCTCCTAAATCTCGATTGGCGCGACCCATCACAATCAAAAAATAATATACCTGATATAAATTAAAAAAAAAGAAAGAAATCAAAAACCAGCAATAAAAATATATATTCAGGGATCGTCCCGCGTACGGCAGGCGCCAAGTTCTTAATGTCTCGGCGAGACAACACTACAAGACTACTTTTATTACAACATTCAAATGAAGAAGAAAAGAGAAGCGGCGAGACGGACGTCCTTCAATACGGGCGCCATTCCCAGCGGCCACCGCGAGCTCCCGCACAGGGAGGTCTACTCCGCGAGTGGAAGGCGCGAATGGATTCAAGACCATGGCGCACGAGACGGAGCTGCATATCAGTCTAATTAATGATGGCTTCAGGGTTGGTGCCATCGACATCTAGCTCAGCATTGGCTTCAGAGGATAGGCGTGCACATTCATTCTCCAGCCATTCGATACGCCAATCCGCGGCCTGCTTATCCTGCGCCAAGGAATGGATGATGCGCGCGTGCTTCCGAAACAGCTCAGCTGTCTTGCGCTTCATTTTCGCTGGGTTCGAAGGGTCGCCCAGTTAATCTTCAATTCCATCGACAGGAGGAGGCGAGATGGAGTGTCGCTTTGGCTGCTCCTCAACAGGCGAGTTGGCCCGAGAATCTGCGCAAGGAGTGCAGAGACAGGGTGGAAGAGGCACTCGTAGAAGGGTGTGAGAATAGCGAAGAGGATTCAAAAGCGCGAGAGAAGGTCTTTTACCATGAAGGCGAGAGGTCCCAGCGACCTGGGAGGGGTCATCCCTCCTCTCGCTTGGAGTAGTTGGAGGAGTAGAAGATGGTTGCGAGTCGTACTCCTCGCGGTGGATGGCAGAACCATCTCGCAGGCTCTCCGGGTGCTGCGAAACCACGAGAGCTCCCTGAAAAAACACCAGTCAATAAAAGAGAGCACTCGTTGCAGAGATGACAGCGGCAGAAGCAAGTACCCACCTCTTTCTCCCTGGAAGATGTGTGAGGAGTGGGGACGGTTTCCAATGCAGCGCGAGACAGATCTCCTGCGGCAGACGACGGACCACCGGCCTTCATCTTTTTTAGGCGAGACGATGGGGGAGAGGGCGAACTAATGAAGAAGTAAAAGAGGCCACGTTGGCCTTGTGCTGCTCTCACACCAGTGCGAGACGTTCACGGAAGCTCTGGTTGTGCGTCATGACGAAGGATTCAAGCTAGAGAAGAAGGATGTGCAAAGTAGGACGCCCGGTGTGCGGAGCAGGAATCATATATTTATAGGCCCCGGTGGGGGCCTCATAAAAGATTCCTCATAAATACGATTTTTAATGCACTTTAAATAACGAGCCTCGGTTGGACATTCTTTCCGAGCTTAGAATAATCTCGAAAAGAGCGGGGATTGTGTACAACCTCAGGCTCGCAAGAGGCCCTCAAGGAGCGAATAAGTCGAGACAGGCGAATGGGACCAGGGGGCCCACTTGCGAGAGGCGAGACGAATTGTCTCTACAATAAGCAAGGTGCCCCATTTGGGGGCGAGAAGGCCTCCAGCGGCGAGAAGGCCTCCAGCGGCGAGTAGGCCTCCAGCAGCGAGTAGGCCTCCAGCGGCGAGAAGGCCTCCAGCGGCGAGAAGACCTCCAGCAGCGAGAAGACCCCATAGCAAAGGACGTCGGCGAGACGGGCGGAGGGGTCCATCTCGCCGACAAGTGCTTTTCCACTCGCCAGGATGAGAAGAGACCATTTTTATATTTCCATGACAACAGGGGTTTTTACTCTTCTACCCCGGGTATTTTTATCCTCTTACCCTTAGTGGTTTGCATATAGCTCCTCAGAACAGCGGAGTTTGGCTGTTGGCAGACCCAGCCAGGGGTACCCTAGTAATTTCAGACCAGTACAGTTTGGTTATTGGCAGTTCAGATTCCAAAATCTATAAATAAGCCCATAGGGGTTCTTCAGAAAGGTACTTTTCTCTCACTCCCGGGGGATTACTGGCATTGTCTCATGTGCTTTCTGAGGAACTCCAAGCCCAGCTTTTGGCTTTGGAGGGGAAGCTCTCAGTGACCTTCCGGGTAAGCGGTGGGACCTCCCTGCTACGGCTTTGGGTCAGTTTTCTAGTCCTTCACGACCAGTCGGAGGTCGGAGCTTGGGCCAAGTAGGTGTCGGCTACGCCCCTATTTTGCGAACATTTGTCGGAGTCAAATTTTGGCTTCAACAACATCCATCTTCAAGTTTTCCTTCTCCCTTATCCACAAACTCTTTGCCAAACCTTTGAGCTAGTAGGCAGCGACCATAACTCTCTGGTACGCTGAAACTCCGGAGTAAGAGAACATCTCCTCGATGGCTATAATCCAGTCATCCAAAGACATGAAGTCTTCCCTACCATCATAGGTAGGCCTAATCGCTGGAAGTGCGAAATGAAGTTCATCTCTGGTGGCAGCACAGCTGGGGGCACCAGAGGGGCGGGAGGAACTGGAACACCTTGACCCACAGCCAGGTTCTGAACTCTAAGCGGCTGTCCTGCAACGACAGTCAATAAGGTTTGGATCTGCGACTGCATCTCCAACATTTTCCTAGACAAAGCTTTGTTGCTCTGTCGCAATCCTTCAATCACGACCTCATTCTGAACACCAGACGACTCGCCCTCTGACTGGAGAGTCGACCTCTGTTGGGTACATTGGATTAAATGTACCTGATTTGAAGAAGCCTCACCCTACTCAATGATATACATCAAAATGTATTTGATGTGTTTTTAGTTTAGTTGTGCAGGTTAAGTATTTGCAGGGAAAGCTGAAAAGTTTCTAAGTCCATGTGTCGACACCCAGAAGGAAAGTGTTGACACTTAAGAAGACTTGTGTCGACACCCAGAGAAGCAGTGTCGACACTTGGAGTAATTGTGTCGACACCAGGGATGCAGAGTCGACACCCAGAAGGAAAGTGTCGACACCTACAAGATGTGTCGACACTCAATGAAGAGAAGTCCAGAGAAGCTGTGTCGACACTTAGAAGCAGTGTCGACACCCAGAGGAACTTCGTCAACATCAGAAAGTGTCGACACTTGGAGGTTGTGTCGACACTCAGCAAATTTCAGCAGAGTCTAAGTACAAGAGTCGACATAATGAAGAATGTGTCGACACACAGCAGAAGATTCAATACATGAAGAAAGTGTCGACACTTGGAGGCTGTGTCGACACTCAGCAAAGTTCAACAAATTCTAAGTACAAGTGTCGACACTTGGAGGCTGTGTCGACACTCAGCAAAGTTCAACAAATTCTAAGTACAAGTGTCGACACAAAGGAGAAGTGTCGACACTCAGCCAAAGTCTCAACAGAAGAAGAATGTGTCGACACAAGAAGAAGTGTCGACACTCAAAAAGTATCAACACAGAAGGCAGGTGTCGACACTAAGAATATGTGTCGACACTCAGCAAGTATCAACACAAGAAGGTGTGTCGACACAAAGGAGTTGTATCGACACTTACAAGAATTCAACTAAGTACAGAAGAACAAGGAGTTGTGTCGACACACAATATCAGTGTCGACACATGATGAAGAAGCAGTGTCGAGATATAAATTATACAACACAAGGAGTTGTGTCGACACCTTGAAGTCTAGTGTCAACACTTAGTCTACTTGTGTCGACACTTGGTCTATAAGTGTCGACACTTAAAGACAGACTGTCTCGACACTTTCAGACAGTTACAGATATTTCAAGAAGTGACTGGATGACATGACAGCTGTCATTCCAGCCGGTCTACTGCAACTGTCAGAGATGTCAGAAAGCTGTTAGAAACCTGATCAGCCGGTCACCATGAAGAAGGCCTATAAATAGGCTTATTCTGTCAACAAAAGGAGATGATCAACATCAATAAGAAAATTTGTTGGAAAGCAATTCATTGAAGACCTTCAAGTAAAGATCTAAGTAGTTGGAGAGAGAGAGCTCCTTCCAAGAAGTCAGTCGTTGGAACCAGGCTGTGAAGAAGGTTTCAGATTGAGATCTGAAACTTAAGTTAGCAGTAATTGAAGATCAGCTGCAGAGAATCAATCCTATTGTGTTCTACATTCAAGAAGCTTTGAAGAAAGCCAAGTGAGGTTGATCACAGCAGAGTTCTTCCAAGAACTCATCAAGAACCTGTCAACTCTTCTCTCTCATTCTGAGTTGTAGGTTTACACTTTGTATTCCTAATTTCTTATAGGATCCTTAGGGATCTGAGTTGTAAGCCTGTAATTATAAAGGCTGAGTGGTAGGGCCTATGTGCCTGAGTGTAGGAGATCTATTTCTCTGAGTGTAGGCCTGTTGTGGCTGAGTGTAGGCCTTGTTGGAAGGCTGAGTGTAGGTCTTTGGAGAAGACTGAGTTGTAGGGCCTTGGGCCTGAGCTGTAGGAACCATTTGGGGTTCTGAGTGTAAGATCTGAGGATCTGAGATATAGTGGAGGAGTTTGGACGAATCTAGTACACTACTAGATAGGCGAAGGGGGAAAGTGGATATACCCAAACCTTGTAGATGATAGTGGCTGCTGTCCAGGGGGAGTACTACATGCACCTGATGTAGAAGAAGACCAAGGAGTGCAGTAAGTTGAAGAAGCTGAATGAGTTCAACATGAAGTCAGGCTGCCTCCAGCAACTAGGCATCTAAGAGATCATCCAGCAGATCAAATTATTGGTGATCTAAGACAAGGGGTATGTTAGAAAGTAGAGAAAGGAAGCGAAAAGAAGAGAACAAGCCGAATAAACTTTTGAATAATCGAAATTTTATTATCCAAAAATGATAACTATTACAAAGGTATGCCCTCCCTTATATAGAATGGAGGAGAGAAGAGAGAATACAAATAAGAGATGTGGGACTAAAATTTACAAGCTAAGCGGACTGTACAAAGTAAACCGCACAGGCCGCGCGGTTAGACAGAAGCACTAACCGCACGGCTTACAATAAGAGATGCAGAGAGGTCGCCTGTGAAGATTGCTTAGACCGCGCGGTTTACAAGTCGCCGAGTCAAACCGCCAGACCGCGCGGTCTCTAACCCGCCAAGACAGACCGCCCGGTCTCCAACTTCAACACTCCCCCTCAAGCTGGAGCATATATATCAATCATGCCCAGCTTGTCGCAAACATGCAGAAACGAGGCGGAGACTGGCTTGGTGAAGATGTCGGCTAGCTCTTTATCAGATGTGACAAACGGAGTGCAAATCTGTTCTTTTAAAATCTCTTCACGAATGAAATGGCAGTCAACCTCAATGTGCTTTGTTCTTTCATGGAATACCGGATTTTTGGAGATGTATATGGCGGCCTTGTTATCACAGAACATAGGTAGAGGATGGTTGTACACCTCTCCTAAATCTAGCATGAGAGCCCGCAACCATTTCAACTCACAAGTGGTTGACGCCATACTGCGATACTCAGCTTCAGCACTGGACCTGGAGACAACAGACTGCTTTTTACTCTTCCAGCTCACCAGATTTCCCCCAACAAAGGTGCAAAAACCTGAGGTAGACTTGCGATCCCCTTTGTCATCAGCATAACTTGCATCTGAGTAGGCTTCAATCCTCAGATGACCATTCTTCTGAAACAGTAATCCTTTCCCAGGCGCTGCTTTGACATATTCCAAGATCCGCAAGGCGGACTGAAGATGACAATCCCTGGGCGCTTGCATGAATTGACTTACCTTGCCCACAGCATAAGAAATGTCGGGTCTGGTCACTGTGAGATATATGAGCTTACCAACCAGACGCCTGTATCGCGAACTATCTGAAAGAAGAGGCGAATCATCTGTCCAGGTTTTGTCCTCCCCAATAGCCATGGGACATCGGGCAGGTTTAGCTCCAGTCAATCCTGCCTCTTTTAAAAGATCAAGGGCATACTTACGCTGAGAGAGAACTAAGGAGTCGGGCTTCCGAGAGAGTTCGATCCCCAGAAAGTACTTTGGAGAGCCCATATCTTTAGTGATCAGATGTTGGCGAAGATGTAGCTTTGTCAGGGCTACCCCTTCCTGGTCATCGCCAGTGAGAAGAATATCATCGACGTATACAGCAAGAACAACCAGCCCAGAAGGAGTTTTGCGAATAAAGAGAGAGTGATCAGCAGAGCTTCGCACAAAACCAACAGCCGCCACAATACCGCTGAACTTGTCAAACCAAGCTCGAGGACTCTGCTTGAGGCCATAAATTGCCTTCTGCAGCCGGCATACTCGTGTCTCCCCCTGAGCAACATACCCAGGAGGTTGCTCCATGTAAACGGCCTCGTGAAGATCACCATAAAGGAAGGCATTCTTGACGTCCAGCTGAGAAATTGGCCAATCCCGATTGACGGCCACAGAGAGAAGAACCCGGATTGTGCTGAGACGAGCCACAGGGGAGAAGGTGTCAAAGTAATCAACCCCATAGGTCTGAGTAAAGCCCTTAGCCACAAGGCGAGCCTTATACCGATCCACAGTGCCGTCTGGGCTAAATTTGACCACAAAGACCCAGCGACAGCCAACAACATCAGTGCCAAAGGGAGGAGGAACAAGAGTCCAGGTACCCCGCTCAGTGAGGGTCGCCATTTCCTCATCCATGGCCATCTTCCAGTGAGGAATAGCAAGGGCCTCCTGATAGGAGCGGGGTGTGGCAGTGGCAGAGATAGCCAGTGCAAAGGCCCTGCGAGAAGGAGTAAGACGATCATAGGAAACAACAGCAGCAAGGGGGTGTAAGGTGCACGTCCGCACCCCTTTGCGAAGAGCTATAGGAAGATCCAGGTCAGCCGGGCCCGCGGCATCCGGAGCATCCGTGGTAGAGAAAGCTGGCCCGGGAGAAGAGAGCGACGGCAGCGGAGAGGAGGGAGAGGGTGGTGGAGAAGGGAGAGAGAGAGGTGGAGGAAGAGGAGGGGGTGGAGACGGTGTAGTGGTGGAGAGTGTAGGAGGAGACGAGGGAACGAAGGGAATGGCAGGAGAATCAGAAGCTGGGAGAAGAGGAGAAGAGGCATCCGAGAAGTAGGAGGTATTCTCGAAGAAGGTGACGTCAGCAGAGACGAACTGCTTACGAAGGACGGGATCAAAGCAACAGTAGCCTTTCTGAGTGGTGGAATACCCCAGAAAGACACATTTGGTGGAGCGAGGGGAGAGCTTATCACGGGTGGCAGAAGGGGCATGCACAAAGGCAGTGCATCCAAAGATTTGGAGAGGGAGATGAAACGGCTCCTTGCCCGGATACAAAATGGAGAACGGGGTTTGGCCATGGAGAACCGTGGAGGGAATGCGATTGATGAGGTAGCAGGCAAGGAGAACAGCATAGCCCCAATAGGAGCGAGGAACATGCATCTGGGTCATCAAGGTGCGAGCGACATCGAGCAGGTGTCGGTTTTTGCGTTCGGCTACACCATTTTGTTGTGAAGAATAGACACAACTAGTGTGATGAAGAATCCCATTTTGCATGCAGAATGTAGAGAAGTCACGACTGAGATATTCTGCGGCATTATCAGACCGAAAAACTTTGATAGAAACATCAAACTGAGTTTTGATCATGAGATAGAAGGATGTCCATACAGAGAATAATTCGGAGCGATCTTTTAACAGATACACCCACGTACAGCGAGAGAAATCATCAATGAACGTGACAAAATAGGAACTACCCCGACCAATAGTAAGAGTAGGAGAAGGACCCCAGATGTCGGAGTGGATAAGATCAAACGGACGGGTAGAGCTACGAACGTGCTTTGGAGGGAAGGAGGAGCGGTGATGCTTGCCAAGCTGACAGGCCTCACAGTTGAGCGGAGGACTTTGAGGAGGAAGGTGGGGCAGAAGTTGACGAAGAAGACGGGGAGGAGCATGACCAAGGCGGAGATGCCATTGGAGAAGATCTGTGGAGGTGGAGGAGAAGGTGGAAAAAGCAGAAATGTTGTCGAGGAAGTATAAGCCGCCACTCTCAGTCCCAGTAGCAATCGTCCGTTGGGAGTCCGGATCCTGAAAAGAGCAAGAAGTAGAAGTAAATGTGACGGAACACTGTAATTGCTTGCAAAGAGATGTAACAGATAATAAGTTGCACGGGAACTGGGGCACATATAGAGTATCCGCCAAGTGAAGAGACGGGGTGACATGAACTATCCCTGTGCCATGAACAGATGATGAAGAGCCGTCAGCGAGAGTAACTGGGGGCAAGCGAGCATGTTTTTCTAGGAGAGAGAAACACGGGAGATGGCCGGTCATATGATTCGTAGCACCAGTGTCGATCAGCCATTTGCCCTGAGTAACAACGTGTGCACGACCAGAAGACGTGACAACCGAGGCGAAAGCCATGAAGGGAGGAAGAAGAAACTGCAGCGGTCTCGGTGACAGCACACCAGCGGCACGAAGGGCCACGACCAAGGTGCAGAGCACAAGCCGCGCGACTAAACCAGGAGGTCGCGGCGACTAACAAGAGAAGCGGCTAAGAGCGAAGAGGCGGAGAGGCCGCTCAAACAAGGAAGAATCCGCGTGAAACCGCGGCGGGAACAAAAGGGAAGAAGCCGCTTGAACACGAGCGGCTAGGATCCAGATCAAGGCACAGCGGGGAAGAAGTCGCGCGGACTGCAAAGGGCCGGGCGAACAGAAGAGAGGAGAAGAGCAGGTGACCGCGACCAAGATGCGGGTAAGAAAGGGACAACCCGCACGGTCAGGCAGATCACAGCAGTTGCGAGAATGCGGTCAAGGGCACAGCGGGGAAGAGGTCGCGCGGACTGAAAAGGCCGAGCGAACAGAAGAGAGGAGAAGAGCAGGTGACCGCGACCAAGATGCGGGTAAGAAAGGAACAACCCGCACGGTCAGGCAGATCACAGCAGCAAACCGCGAGTGCAGAGACAACACACGCGGACAGAGACAGACCGCAGCGACTAGGAAGTCGGAGCGGCAGGAAAGAGCAAGGAGCGCGGCGACACGGAAACAGGTCGCTGCGACAAAGAGCAGGAGGAGAAGAGAAACAAGAAGAGCAATCCGCGCAAACAAGCAGCGGACAGAAACAAGCCGCGCGGATAGAGACAAACCGCGCGGACAGAGGAGAAGGCAAGTCGCGAACAAGCCGCAGAACGCGGAAGACAAGCCGCGAACAACAGAGAGCGCACAGAATCAGGAGGAAAAGACCGTGTCCTCTGATACCATGTTAGAAAGTAGAGAAAGGAAGCGAAAAGAAGAGAACAAGCCGAATAAACTTTTGAATAATCGAAATTTTATTATCCAAAAATGATAACTATTACAAAGGTATGCCCTCCCTTATATAGAATGGAGGAGAGAAGAGAGAATACAAATAAGAGATGTGGGACTAAAATTTACAAGCTAAGCGGACTGTACAAAGTAAACCGCACAGGCCGCGCGGTTAGACAGAAGCACTAACCGCACGGCTTACAATAAGAGATGCAGAGAGGTCGCCTGTGAAGATTGCTTAGACCGCGCGGTTTACAAGTCGCCGAGTCAAACCGCCAGACCGCGCGGTCTCTAACCCGCCAAGACAGACCGCCCGGTCTCCAACTTCAACAGGGTACAAACAAGGAGCAGAAATCCAAGCTCAGTACTCTACTCCAATTTTCTATCCCAAGTAGAGCCAAAGAAATTTGAAGAAGCTATCCTAGACCCTCATTGGATTGAGGCAATGCAAGAAGAGCTGAATCAGTTCAAGAGATGCAAAGTTTGGGAGCTTGTTCCTAAACCAAAAGACCACAACATAATTGGGACCAAGTGGATCTTTAGGAACAAGATAGGTGAACATGGAGTGATTATAAAGAACAAAGCAAGACTGGTTGCTAAGGGATATAGGCAGGAAGAAGGTATTGACTTTGATCAAACCTTTGCTCCAGTAGCCAGACTGGAAGCCATAAGGATATTCCTGGCCTATGCAACCTATCAAGGATTTAAAGTATACCAAATGGATGTTAAGTCAGCCTTTCTGAATGGTAATCTAAAGGAAGAGGTCTATGTGGAACAGCCATCAGGTTTTGTTGATTCAACTCAACCTAATTATGTCTATAGACTTAAGAAGGCTTTGTATGGCTTAAAACAAGCCCCTAGGGCTTGGTATGAAACCCTGTCTAGTTTCCTCATTGAGAATAAATTCACAAGGGGGAAAATAGACAAGACTCTATTCCTTAGGGAATCCAGAGGCAAGATCATACTAGTCCAAATATATGTAGATGACATAATATTTGGGTCTACTGAAAGTAGTCTTTGCAAAAAGTTTGCAAAACTTATGCAAGGACAATTTGAGATGAGCAGTATGGGGGAACTTAAGTTCTTCTTGGGTCTCCAAGTTAGATAGACTGAGAATGGTTTATCCATATGCCAGTCTAAGTTCACCCTAGAATTAATAAGAAAGTATGGTATGGAATCATCCAGTACCATGAAGACTCCTATGGGGTCAAATATGTCTCTTAGCAAAGATGATGCAGGGAAACCTGTAGATGAGACTTTGTATAGAGGGATAGTTGGCTCCCTATTGTACTTGAATGCAAGTAGACCAGATATCATGTATGCTACATGTGTCTGTGCTAGGTACCAAGCATGCCCTAAAGAGTCTCATTTGACAGCAGTCAAAAGAATTCTAAGATATCTTAAGGGCACTCCTTATCTAGGCCTTTGGTACCCTAGGAATGGAGATTTTGAACTGACAGGTTATTCAGATGCAGATTTTGCAGGCTGCAAGGAAGATAGGAAAAGTACAACTGGTACCTGTCAATTCCTAGGTGGAAGACTGATATCATGGAGTAGCAAGAAACAAACAAGTGTGGCTATCTCCACAGCAGAATCAGAATATGTGGCTGCTGGAAGTTGTTGTGCTCAACTTCTATGGATACAACATCGGCTTGAGGATTATGGTATTCAAGTAAGTAGAACACCACTATTTTGTGATTCTACTAGTGCTATATCTATTGCAAACAATCTTGTTTCCCATAGTAGAACTAAACACATTGAAATAAAATATCATTTTTGAAGGGAACATGTTGAAAAAGAAGATATTTCACTAGAGTATGTTAATACAGATAATCAACTAGCTGACATGTATACTAAGCCTTTATAAGAAACCAAGTTCAATAGGTTTAAAATTGAATTAGGTATGATAAACTTAGAATAAGTTTACAAAAATGGCTAAGTAAAATAGTGTCGACACACAGAGTTGTCTGTGTCGAGACAGAGAATTGGTGTCAACACTTCAGAGAAAAGGTGTCGATACATCTAGGAAGTCTGTGTCGACACTTCAGAAAATTTGTGTCGACACATACAGGGTCGGTGTCGACACAACCAAGGTGGTGTCGACACTTAGAATTTACACAGAATTAACCAAGTAAAGTCTCGACTAAGTGTCGAGTTAAGTGGTGTCGACACATAAACAAGTATCGACACATATATTCTGTCGACTATACTTGTGTCGACACATTGTTGTCGAGACATTATAAGTCTGTGTCGACACTTTTCAACAGTGTCGACACAATTTAAGTTTGTTAACGCGCCCTTTCATCTTCAACTCTAGAAAGGTATAAATAGGGTTTTAACATTGTTTGTCGACACGTTCACCAAAGTTTCGAGACCAAACTTGTGTGTCGACACCTCTCTTCTCTCAATTCAAATTCTTCAAACCCTAATGGCGCCCAAGCTCGAAGAGAACGTGAATGAAGGATATGAACTGGTGCGGCATGCGTTTGATGACGCAGAACCAGAGATCAAGGATGTGGTAACCCTAGTTGCAAATTCAGGGTTAGATTTTCTTGTTTCAGAGCCGACCAAGATATGGAAGAAAGAAGTTCTGGAATTTCTGAATGGAGCATCCATAGATGAATTAGGACTAAAGATTAAGTCTAGGGTTCATGGGGCAAAGGTGAAGATCTCATCTAAGAGTTTGAGAAAGGTACTAAACCTACCAAGAACTAAGGAAGAAGATGAAGTTTTTGCTTCTAAGACTAGAGAAGCATTAACATGGTGTGGACTGGATTCCAAGATGAAAATAGGATCTGTTTTCAACAGGAAAGGAATGAACAGCCAAGGAAAATTCTTGTCTGAAATAGTTGGAAAAGTGATCCTGTGCAAGTTTGGAGGACATGACAGGAATTCAGCATATATGTTCAGTCTAATGACAAGGTTAATCTTCCAACTAAATACTAATTGGTCTGCAGTATTGTTTGATAAGATAAAGGAGAGCCTGAAGAAACCCAATTTGGGTAGGATTCTCAGTCTATACCTTGCTGGTAGTATACCAGAGGTCATGAGTCAAGCTGTTGGATCTAAAATCAACCACATGAGAAGAATGGACATGAGAATCTTCTCTAGATGGGATAGAGTTTTGACCAAGGAAATGCCCACTCCTGAGAAGGAAACACCACAAAAGAAGAAGAAGAAATTAGCCCCAGTGGCTCAAGAATCATCTAGCAGTTCTGAGGAACAAGTAGTGTTCACTCCAGATGAAGAAGTTGGAAATGCTGGACAATCTCCAGCAAGACAAGATGATGCAGAGAGGCAGGGGGAGCTACCACAGGCTAGCCCACTTCATCAGGATTCCATCCAGGGGGAGCCTCTACTAGTGGAAGAGTCAACTCCCTTAGAAAGTGAAAGAGCCACTCAAACCATTCTTGAGGTAATCACTGAAATCAATCAATTAGATTTTCTTATTGAGAGTGAAGTTATAATTGACAAATTATCTGATGTTAATCAGCAACCTCAGATTCATAGTCAACCCCCAGATGTTGTCATGGAGGACACATCTGTTGCAGATCAAGTAGTATCTGATCAAGTTGCTGATGAGATAAGAGTTTCTCCACCCCATCCTCCACAAGAATTCACCCTAGAAGAGCTATTCCCTGACCTACTCCAAACAGACTTTGAGAAAGAAAGTGCTGCTGCTGAGGGGGAGAATGCTCATGTTGAGGGTGAGCAAGTAGTTATTGTTGAGGAAACTGCAAGGAAAGAACCTGAAGTGCAAAAGGAGTTACCTCCAAGCCCTAAGGACAGGGTTGATATTGCAAGCACATCTGCTTCTAAAGATGAGGAGGCTGCCAGAGCTAAAAAGAGAAAGTTTCAAGTCTTCAAGAGGAGAAGCCAAAATTATAAGAAAGCTCTGCAAACCATTGCACCACAGCCTACACCACAGCCAGCACCATCTGTAGATTACAGTTCTCTGATATTTGCTATGCAGATAAAGCTTGATGAGCAAAGGAAAGCAATAGAAACATATCTGGATGAGGGGCATAAGTCTTTATAGTTTGATCTTGCACAAGACATTAAGTCCATTAGATTTGAAATGAATCTAAATAAGAAGGAGATGACTGACTGCTTCCACAAGGGATGGAATGCAGTGGTGTACTTGGCTACACATCAAGAGAAAATCAAAGCTCAAGTGGATGAACTTGAAGTAAAGCAAGGCTATGTTCTGGAGAATCAAATAAGGATAAATGATAATTTGACAGCTTCCCACAATGCTATTGTCACTGAACTTCAGAATATAGCAACTGCCCAGAATGCAGCCCTGACCACTGCCAAAGAGGAATTTGACAAAGCACTGCAAGAGAGCCTAACTGCTGTAACTTCTGCAATTCAAGATTCTCAGAAGCTGATCACTGAAAAACTCCAAAGGTTGAAACCTTTCTTTAAGGATGGAGTGAACTATTTGGATGCCCAAATAAGATTTCAGAAAGATGATCTGAGGGATCATGTTGAAAGAGAAGTCATAAAAGGGGAGAGGGTGTTAGTCAAAGCCAGCTCTGATCATGCAAAATGGATTTCCAATTCCATCAGAGCCACCCTTGGTTATCCTCCATTGTGTGATGATGACAATGTAGCAGAGTCTTGGATTCATCCTGCTTATCTTGGAGGAGAGCAAGCTGAAGTAGCTCAAGTAATTTACCCTCCACCAGACTTTGATATGATACATGCAGACATACAATCAATGTATAGCCCTCCTGAGGGAAAGCACAATGTCATCATAGAAAAAGTGGTTCAGCCAGTATCTGAGGCTATACAAGAAGCTTTGCAGAAAGAACAAGAAGCCAAATTGTCTAAGAAAAAGTTCAGAGAGCAAGCTGAACAAAGGCCTGATTTTGAACAGTGTAGCCCCACTTCAAGGAATATTATCTTAACTGCATGGAAGGCTGCCAAGGATAATATTCAAGATAGAAACAAGTGGTATTCTGAACTGGAATGGAGGAAGCATGAGAACAGGCAAGAAGCCATTGTGCAATACAGAAGAAAGGCAAAGATGGGAAAGCTACCTCCTACTGCCCAGGAGCCTAGCAAGTACTTTCCCAAGCCTTATCATTACTTTGAAAGGCAGAAAATCAAAGCTGAAGATTTAAAAAAGAAGGATCTTAAAGGCAAGAAGCCTACTGCTGAAGATGCTGAAGCCCCAGTACAAGCAAAGATACAGTCTGGAAAGGGCATAGTTATCAAGGAGGCTGAGCAGAAATAGAATAGAATTTATCTTTAGTTTATAGTTGTAATCACTTGTATTAAAATTTCTGTAAACTTTTGGATAATGAGAATATTGAAATTCTTAGAACTATGTGATGTGTGTTAATTCTTTTTACATAATTGTTCTGAGATATTGGCATATACATGTTTTGTTTTAATACATGTTTATGTTTACCCTGTTATATAATCCTATTTTACATCATACTGTGATTTTGTTATGTATGGTGTATATCATTGACTAAGGGTTATGACTTCTCCAAATAGGGGGAGATTGTTGGGTATATTGGATTAAATGTACCTGATTTGAAGAAGCCTCACTCTACTCAATGATATACATCAAAATGTATTTGATGTGTTTTGAGTTTAGTTGTGCAGGTTAAGTATTTGCAGGGAAAGCTGAAAAGTTTCTAAGTCCATGTGTCGACACCCAGAAGGAAAGTGTCGACACTTAAGAAGACTTGTGTCGACACCCAGAGAAGCAGTGTCGACACTTAAAGTAATTGTGTCGACACCAGGGATGCAGAGTCGACACCTAGAAGGAAAGTGTCGACACCTACAGGATGTGTCGACACTCAATGAAGAGAAGTCCAGAGAAGCTGTGTCGACACTTAGAAGCAGTGTCGACACCCAGAGGAACTTCGTCAACATCAGAAAGTGTCGACACTTGGAGGCTGTGTCGACACTCAGCAAATTTCAGCAGAGTCTAAGTACAAGTGTCGACATAATGAAGAATATGTCGACACACAGCAGAAGATTCAATACATGAAGAAAGTGTCGACACTTGGAGGTTGTGTCGACACTCAGCAAAGTTCAACAAATTCTAAGTACAAGTGTCGACACTTGGAGGCTGTGTCGACACTCGGCAAAGTTCAACAAATTCTAAGTACAAGTGTCGACACAAAGGAGAAGTGTCGACACTCAGCCAAAGTCTCAACAGAAGAAGAATGTGTCGACACAAGAAGAAGTGTCGACACTCAGAAAGTATCAACACAGAAGGCAGGTGTCGACACTAAGAATATGTGTCGACACTCAGCAAGTATCAACACAAGAAGGTGTGTCGACACAAAGGAGTTGTGTCGACACTTACAAGAATTCAACTAAGTACAGAAGAACAAGGAGTTGTGTCGACACACAATACCTGTGTCGACACACAATACCAGTGTCGACACATGATGAAGAAGCAGTGTCGAGATATAAATTCTACAACACAAGGAGTTGTGTCAACACCTTGAAGGCTAGTGTCGACACTTAGTCTACTTGTGTCGACACTTGGTCTATAAGTGTCGACACTTAAAGACAGACTGTCTCGACACTTTCAGACAGTTACAGATATTTCAAGAAGTGACTGGATGACATGACAGCTGCCATTCCAGCCGGTCTACTGCAACTGTCAAAGATGTCAGAAAGCTGTTAGAAACCTGATCAGTCGGTCACCATGAAGAAGGCCTATAAATAGGCTTATTCTGTCAACAGAAGGAGATGATCAACATCAATAAGAAAAGTTGTTGGAAAGCAATTCATTGAAGACCTTCAAGTGAAGATCTAAGTAGTTGGAGAGAGAGAGCTCCTTCCAAGAAGTCAGCCGTTGGAACCAGGCTGTGAAGAAGGTTTCAGATTGAGATCTGAAACTTAAGTTAGCAGTAATTGAAGATCAGCTGTAGAGAATCAATCCTATTGTGTTCTACATTTAAGAAGCTTTGAAGAAAGCCAAGTAAGGTTGATCACAGCAGAGTTCTTCCAAGAACTCATCAAGAACCTGTCAACTCTTCTCTCTCATTCTGAGTTGTAGGTTTACACTTTGTATTCTTAATTTCTTGTAGGATCCTTAGGGATCTGAGTTGTAAGCCTGTAATTATAAAGGCTGAGTGGTAGGGCTTGTGTGCCTGAGTGTAGGAGATCTATTTCTCTGAGTGTAGGCATGTTGTGGCTGAGTGTAGGCCTTGTTGGAAGGCTGAGTGTAGGTCTTTGGAGAAGACTGAGTTGTAGGGCCTTGGGCCTGAGCTGTAGGAACCATTTGGGGTTCTGAGTGTAAGATCTGAGGATCTGAGATATAGTGGAGGAGTTTGGCCGAATCTAGTACACTACTAGATAGGCGAAGGGGGAAAGTGGATGTACCCAAACCTTGGGGAACCACTATAAATCTGTGTGTTCACTGTGTGCATGTTTATTCTGTGATTGCTGATTGATTGCTGTGAAGAATTAGTTATAAATCTGTGATATAATCTGCCTATAAGTTTAAAAAGATTTAGTCACCTATTCATCCCCCCCCCCCCTCTAGGTGATTAGGTACAATTTCTTTCAACCTCGTCGTAGGACGTCTCGACATGCTAATAATTTAAATAAGGAACTAGTCAAAACCTAGCTTAACCGCTAGAACCAAACAACCTAGTACAGACTAAACATACATAAATACTTGCTCTTGCTGTAACTTGCTTTGGGAATTTTATAAATTATGACATGCTCAAACCTATGATGATATACCATCATCCTATTAATTCGTGTGCAAAATCCATGAATGCATGAATTTGTATTACTTTGCCTTCATTTGGTTTGGCAGTGGCGGGTCAATCCGGCGGGTGGAAACGTAGTGTTCGAAATAGAGGGGGAAGGTGGCTGCTCCAAACGGAGCTTTCTGGGGCGTTTCTTAAGGCGGGCGGGTGGAAATGGAGCAAACGCCGCCGGAGGTTCATTTGTTTACCCGCCTTCCGGTGACTTTTGCCCCAAACAGAGCAGCGAAATGCCGAACCAAATAGAGCCTTTGACTCAAAATAATGTGTGTACATATGTCATCATATAAATCTTTAGTTTGGCACGTATGCAAATGCTATGTTATGCTATGAATGATGTGCTATGCATTCTAAAAAGGCCTTAATGCATGCTATGAGTGGCGTACACATGAAATATTATGCATCTCATACTTCATAATTGAAAGAATTGGTTTCAAGATACCTAAAATACCTAGAGGGGGGGTGAATAGGTACAATTCTTTTTACTTAGGCAGATAAAAATTATATCACTGTTAGATCACTTATGCAATATTTATCACAACACAGTTCACAGCACAGATTTAAACAAAACAGTAACACAGAAGACACACAGTTTTATAGTGGTTCCCCAAGTGATGGGTACATCCACTTTTCCCCTTCGCCTATCTAGCAGTGTACTAGATTCGGCCTAACTCCCTACTTTCTTCTTAAATCCTCAGATCTTACAACTCAGAACCCAGAATGGTTCCTACAACTCAGACTTCAGCAAGTCCTACAACTCAGATCCTCCCAGAGAATCCTACCTCAGAGTGAGTCCACACTCCTACAACTCAGGCAATCAAGCCCTACCTCAGCCTCTTCAACAGGCCTATACCTCAGAGAAATTAATCTACTACCTCAGGCACTCAGCCCTACCTTAGCCTCTTCAATAGGCCTACAACTCAGAGAAATTAATCCCCTATCTCAGGCACTCAGCCCTACCTCAGCATTTATAGATTTATGTTTACAACTCAGAGAGATAACTCTCCTACACTCAGATTTATATAAGATCCTACAGAGAAAATGATTATAAAAATATAAATCTTTCACCCAGGTTGAAAGAGAATGAGTTGAAGGTTTCTTGATCAGTTCTTGATAGATTTGATTGCTTTAGATCCAACCTGTCTTAGCTTCTTTAAAGCTTCTTGAATTTGAACAAAGTAAGGTTGATCTTCTTGGAGATGATCTTCAATCAGCTTCCTTCTTCTATTCAGATGTGGCTCGGAATTCTTCTGGCAGACTTGTTCAGGATCTGCCCTTAGAGACTTGTTGATTTCTGGATGAAGACTTCTCTTCTTCCTCTTAGTTGTTGTTTGTCTCTTCTTCTACACACTCACACCCTTCTTTTGTTGATAGAATAGGTCTTTATATAGATCCCATCCGAGGTTACCGGCTGATCCGGTTCCTAACGGCCTTCAGATAGCTCTAACAGATGCAGCAACATTGCCAGTTATGACAGCTGTCAAGTCTTCAATCGTGATACTTGATCCTTCATTGAACTTCAACTCAACAGCAAAGTGTCGAGACATTACTTCAAATGTGTCGACACAAATAGATCATGTGTCGACACAATCCTTGGTGATGTCTACACAGCTCATATAATGTCGATACAGCTCTTCTTTTTCTTCTTGACACAGCTTCTGTGGAATGTGTCGACACAATTCCTGTGTGTCGACACAACAGCTTCTAGTCTCGACAAAATTGATGTCGACAGAATTCTGGAGTGTGTCGACACAAGTCCTGTGTGTCGACACAATTGTTGTCGACAAAATTCTGGAATGTGTCGACATAAGTCATGTGTGTCGACACAGTTGTTGTTGACCGATTTTCTATATGTCGACACAAATCCTATGTGTCGACACAATCTGGCTCCTGGTGTCGACACAACCTTTCCCAAGTGTCGACACAATTCTTCTCAGGTGTCGACACTTGTACTTAGAAACTTTTTCTGCATTTCCTTAACCTGCACATTGAAACTCAACACAACATCAAATACACATTGATGAATATCATTGAGTTAGGTGAGGCTTCTCCAAATCTGGTACACATTTTCCAATGTACCCAACAATCTCCCCCTATTTGTAGAACTCATAACCCTTAGTCAATGATATACATCACTTTATAATAAAACACAGATTATGATGCATAAAAGGATTATTTGGATAGGATAACACATAAACAAAATCAGCATATTATATCATCACAAAATATGATAAAATATAGTGAACATGATTCAGTCTTTGTTGAATAACAAGAATGTTTAAAACAGCAGATTACATAGATTTTAAAACAAAAGATTACATAGTTCTAAAATCTAGTCAATCTAATCTAGGACTGATCAGGCTCCTTGATGATAATGCCTTTGCTAGACTGAATTCTTGCTTGAACATTAGCTTCAGTGGCTTCAGCCGGCTTCTTGCCTTTAAGATCCTTTTTCTTGAGTTCTTCAGCCTTGACCTTTTGCCTTTCAAAATAGTGATAAGGCTTTGGAAAGTACTTGCTAGGCTCCACATAAGTAGCAGGTATCTTCCCAGCTTCGAGATCTCTTCTAAATTGATGTATGACATCTTACCGTTTTTGATACTTATTCCATTCTTGTTCTGAGTACCACTTGCCCTTATCATGCATGTTATCTTTAACAGCTTGCCAGACAGTGAGAATAATGTTCCTGGAGGTGGGACTCCATCTTTCAAAATCAGGTTTTAACTCAGCCTGCTCTCTAAACATTTTCTTAGAAAGTTGAGCTTCTTGCTCTCTTTTCAAGGCTGCTTAAGACATCTCAACCTTCTCAATAATCAAATTTTGAACCTCCTATAGAGGACTGTACATTTGTTGTACTGCTGATTGAATTCCCTCAAAATCAGCAGGTGGATAAATAATTTGAGCCACTTCCTGCTGAACCCCTTCATTGGAAGCAGGTTGAATGTCTGACTCAGCAGTATTGTCATCATCACAAAGGGGTGGATAACCAAGAGTTGCTCTGATAGCACTAGTTATCTATTTAGCATGTTCAGAGCCAACATTGACTAACACTCTCTCCCCTTTATGACTTCTCGTTCAATATGAGCTCTTAAATCATCCTTCTGAAACCTTATCTGATCAGCTAGATAATTTGTGCCTTCTTTGTAGAATGATCTGAACTTCTGCAGCTGATCAGAAATTACCTTCTGAGAGGCCTGGATAGCAGTGTTAACATCAGTCAAATTTGCTTTGAGTTGTTTAGCAAACTCAGACTTTTCTTTAATAAGGAGCTCAGTTAAAGTAGTGGCTTTATTCTTTAGTTCAGTAACAATCACATTATGAGATTCAGTAAAATTGTCATTCATTCTTATTTGATTTTCTAAAACATAGTTTTGTTTGACTGCTATATCATCTATCTGTGTCTTTGCCTTTTGTTGTTGTTTGTCTAGGTAGACAACAACATGTCCTCCCTTTTAAAAGCATTCAGTCATTTCCATTTTATGCAGATTTACCTCAAATCCGATAGATTTGATATCTTGAGCCAAAGTAAATTGGAGTTCCTTATGAATTTCATCCACATACTTCTCAAGAGCTATTCTTTGCTCATTCATCTTAACTTGCAGTGGCACCAATGGTGAGCTGAAGTCAACTGCTGGAGCTGGTTGTTGGGAGACAGTCTGCAAGGCTTTCTTATAGCCTAAGCTCTGCTTTCTGAGGACCATCAGTTTCCTCTTCTTTGCGTTGGATACTTCTTCATCATCAGAAGCAGAGGAGCTTTCTATGTCCACTGTTTCTTTTGGACTAGAGGGCAGCTCTTTTTTAGTCCTTGTCATCTCCCCCTCAGTCCTTGCTTCTTGTATGTCTGGAAATAACTCCTCTAGAGTGGACTCTTGTTGCATTTGAACAGGAGGAATATCTTTCTCTTGTGCAATAGATGGAGTGTCATCAAATGCAAAAGTGTCCTCCATTGTAGTGTCATGAGCTGGGACACTTTCTTGGTTAGTCTGTTCAACATCATTCATATGTACAGTCAGTGTAGTATTTTCAGAATTGAGAGCAGCTTGATTTATATCCAGTAGTACCTCAAGTATAGATTGTGTAGCTGCTTCACTGTCCAATACAGCTGTGTTGATAGGTGGCTCTTGTTCATGAGCTCCCCCTGAAGGTAATGTCTCTTGTTGAGCTGAAGCTGGAGAAAGCTCATTGGCTCCCCCATGATGAGGCTTTTCCTGTACCTGAACTTCTGAGATGTTGGTGGCAGGAATCTGCTCCCCCTGCACCTGACCATCATCTACAGTCTCTAGAGCAGGTGATTTCCTAGCATTCTCTGGTCTTTCTTAATCTGAGATGAAGACCATTCTTCTTCTGAATCACTGGAAGATCCAGTTGTCTTGTGGATTGGTTTCCTCTTTTGCTATATATGTTTTGTTTGTTTTTATGGAGTAGAAACATCCTTAGTCATGACCCTTTCCCATCTGGATAGTATCCTTAAATACATTCTTCTCATATGGTTTATCTTAGATCCTGCTGTGTGATTCATCACTTCAAGAATATTCACAGTCAGATATAGGCTTAGTATTCTGCCCATGTTTGGTTTCTTTAAACTTTATTTGATCTTTTCAAAGATTACAGCAGACCAGTTGCTTTTGACCTTGAAGATGACTATGGTCATTAGATTGAACATATATGCAGATATCCTATCATGTCCTCATATTTTGCACAGAATTACTTTTCCTATAATTTCAGAAAGAAATTTTCCCTGTGAGTTCATTCCCTTTCTGTGCATAGAAGATCCAATCTTGGTGGTGGGATCTAGTCCACACCATTGGAGAGTTTCTTTGGTCATGGAAGATACGACTTCATCTTCTTCTTGAACCCTTGGCAGTTGTAGTGTCTTCCTCAAACTCTCCAGGGTGAGTTTGACCTTGGTTCCTTGAACGGATGACTTAATTTTCAAGCCCGTTGAATCCAGTGTTGCTACTGTGTAGAATTCAAAAACCTCCTTCTTCCAAATCTTGGTAGGTTCTGAGATCAAGTATTTTAAGTCATTCTCTGTGATTAGGGTAATCACGGCTTTGATGTCTTGTGCTGCACTCCCAAACGCATCACGAACGAGTTCATAGCCCTCGTTGTTGTTTTCTTCCAGCTTTGGCGCCATTAGGGATGAGAGATTGAGAAGAAGAGAGATGAAGGTCTGTCGACACAAAGGATTGGGTCTTAAGAATGTTGAGAGCGTAGTCGACAGGGTTTTACTTCCACCTATTTATATGTTTCTAAACAAAGAAGGTCAAAAGGCGGGTAGAAATACTCTTATTGTGTCGACACTGTTGGGATTGTATCGACACAGACTACTAAAGTCTCGACAGAGAATTACTATTCTATGTGTCGACACCAATTGCGATGTGTCGACACAAAGAATCTTAAGTGCTTACACTAATCTCTGTGTATCAACACAGACGACTGTATGTGTCGACACCAACATTTAAGTGTCAGGATAGCTATGTGTCGACACCAAATTCTGAGTGTCGACACAATCTTCTGGATGTGTCGACAGAATTTTTCTTATGTGTCGGCACCATCTACTAAGTGTCGACACCTTTGTCTTTAAGTGTCGACACACATTTACTTAGTCAAATTTGTCATTCTTATTCTAAGTTCAGCATGCCTAATTCAATTTTAAAATAATTGAATTTAGATTCATCCAGTGGTTTGGTGAACATGTCAGCAATTTGAAAATTAGAATTGACCAATTCTAAACTTATATCTTCCTTTTCAACATGATCTCTAAGGAAATGAAACCTTATTTTTATGTGCTTAGTTCTGCTATGAGAAACAGGATTTCTAGCAATAGAAATGACACTAGTAGAATCACAAAATAATGGAGTTCTACTTACCTGGATACCATAATCTTCAAGCTGATGTTGTATCCATAACAGTTGAGCACAAGCAGCTGCCTGCAGCAACATATTCAGACTCAGCAGTGGAAATAGCCATACTTGTCTGTTTTTTGCTGCTCTATGACACCAATCTTCCTCCTAAAAACGGACATGTGTCAGTTGTACTTTTCCTGTCTTCTTTGCATCCTGCAAAGTCATGATGTACTTCATTGTCCTCTTCATCAGCTTGTGGGTCTTGTACTCCCCCTGGACAGCATCCATCATTTTCTTCATCCTGCCTTGCAGGTTGGTTTTCACTAATAGTTAGCTTGTCCATATTTTCCTTCAAACCTGTAGGGCTACAAGGAGTACTAGACAGCTTATAATTGATTAGTTTAGTTTCATCAAAAACTACATGGACGGATTCTTCTGCAACTTGAGTAGTCAAGTTGTCGACTCGGTATGCTCTACTGCTGTTGTTGTACCTAACAAATATCTCTTCTTGGGATTTGGCAGCAAACTTAGTTATATAGTGCTTTCCATTATTAAGAATATAACACTTGCTACCAAAGATTCTAAAATAGGCTAGATTTGGTTTTCTTCCTTTCATAATCTCATAGGGTGTCTTCTTGTGGCTTTTAGTGATGAATGCTCTATTGAGAACATGACATGCAGTGTTTACTGCCTCAGCACAGAAATATTCTGGGAGAGAAGTGTCATTTAGTAATGTTCTACAAGCCTCAATAAGAGTCTTATTCTTTCTTTCAGCAATACCATTTTGCTGAGGAGTTTTTGGTGAGGAGAACTCTTGATGAATCCCTAGTTCTTCACAAAACTTTGTCATGCATTCAGATTGAAATTCAGTTCCATGGTCACTTCTGATTTTGACCACTGAATTGTTAAGTTCATTCTGAATTTGCCTAACAAAGTTATGGAAAACAGTTGGGGTTTCAGATTTCTGCCTCAAAAAAAAACTCATGTAAATCTAGAATAGTCATCCACAACCACAAATGTATAGACTTTCCTACCTAGACTATGAACTGGCACATGACCAAACAGATCCATATGCAGGAGGTATAAACACCTCACTGAGTCTTTGGTATCAAGACTGTGAAAAGTGGTCTTGGTCTGTTTGCCCTTTTGGCAAGCTGAACATACACCCTCTTTAATGCACGTGAGCTGAGAACTATTCCTCACTAACTCCATGTTATAGAGTTGACATATTGACTTGTAGTTCAGGTGAGCCAGCCTCTTGTGCCATTGGACACAATGAGAAGCTTTCTCATTTGCAACTAGACAAATAGGTGAGTTCTTATTCTCACAATCAAAGTTGAGATAGTAAACATTTCCTTTTCTATAACCTGACAAGATGACCTCTTGATCACTTGTCATTCTAATTTGACACTCATTCTTAATAAAAGAAGTGTTATAACCAAAATCTATCAGTTGGCTTATGCTTATTAGGTTATGTTTCAGACCTTTCACATAAGCCACTTGGGTGATAGTGATTGAGCTATTGGAAATGTTATCAAACCATTTGATGGCCCCTTTTTCAGATCCACCAAAGATCACTTTGGGTCCATTCTCTATAGGAGTGTAATCCTTCAACATCCTTCTTGTTCCAGTCATGTGACCTGAACATCCACTGTCCAAGTATCATATTGGGGTATGACCACTTGTACTCACATGTATCAAATACAATTACTTAACCTTAGAACCCCAATAATTATTGGGTTCTAGGTTCATGTTAGACTGAAACTTAACATGCTTGCCTGCAGTCTTTCTTACAGGTAAGCCAGCATTCTTCCTGACAATAGTGTTGTGCCAATAATCAATGACATAATGACCCACTTTGCCACAACACCAGCACTCATATCTATTGTATCTTTTCTTAGATACAGGCTTAACAGCATTGCTGTCAGCAGACCTTAAAACTGTAGGTACAGTAGTCCTTTTTTAAGTGTTGGTGCTGATGCATCAAACATTAATGATTCATGATGATCATAATGTGTTTGTATATGGGCTACCCTATTGGCATTTACACCCTTGTCATTCAGATTTCCAGGCTTATAGTGACCATGTGTAATGTCATGGTCATACTTGTTAGTAGGTTGCATTACTCTCCTGAAAGAAATAGGAGGTTTGGAGGCAAGTGGCTGAACTGGGGCTTTGCCTTTTCCTTTAGAATTAGCTGCCCTAGTTCTTTCATTGAAGCCTAATCTTGTCTTACCCTTTTGGAGAGTGAAGTCATCAATAAAGGGTAAAACTGACTTTGGTTTTGAGAACTTAGCCACAAGTTTCTTCTCTCTTTGAAGTCTGACTTCCAGACTCTTGATTTGATCATTTTTGAATATAATTGTACTCATCTGAATAAAAATTATATTTTTCAGTTTGGTAATTTCATTCAACTTCAAATCCAGCATTTTTGCTGAATCTGATTTAGCCAGTTTAAGGGATGCAATTTCCTTAGCCTGGTTTTTGACAAGGTTTCTGCTTCTCTTAAGTGCTTGCAACAGATCACCATACTCATCAATAAGTTGATGAGCATCCCCTTCAGATTCTGAACCATCCACATCTCTTGATGCAGATGCTTCAGATTCTGATCCAGTATAATAATCAGAAACTGTAGATATAATATTTACCTTGCTGGAACCAGGCTGATCCTGGCATTGATTTTCCTCAGTCAAAGCCATCAGCCCTCTGTGGTGATGATCTTCAGTCCCATTCATTGAGTCCAGCATTTGCAAGAACTTAGATTCTACTGAATCCTCTTCAGTAGTAAATAATCTTATATAAGCTTCAGCTTTTGTCTCTTCTCCTGAATCTGATGATGAGGAATCAGTCCAGCTTTTCTGCTTCTTTGCAACCAAGGATCTCTCCTTCCTGCCCTTATTTTGATGCTTCTTTTTATCTTTAGATTCTTTTCTTTTATCAGGACAATCAGCTATGACATGCCCTGACCTGTTGCAGCAATAACAAACAATTTTAGAAGAAATTTGTTTACTGGGATTAGAGCCATACCTGTCATTCTTAGATGCTTTCTTCTTCTTGTAATAGTCATCCTTGGAGTAGGATGAAGATGGCTTTGTTCTCCATTTTTTCTTCTTCATGAACCTTTGAAACTGCCTTGTGAAGCCAGCAAAGTCTTCATCAGAGTTGTGACTATCTGAATTGTTGATGTCAGTATTTTCAGATTCAACTTCAGCCATTTTCCTGGGAGGAGAAGGTGACTTTCTCCTGCCCTTTCTTGTAGCTTCATCCTTGAAGGCATCTGACTTTTCTCTGTAGTCAGACTTATTGCTTTTCTCCCCCTCCTTTCTGGCAGTGAGCTGCATCTCATAGGATAACAGGTTTCCAAACAAGGTTGGTGAAGGTGTATCTGCAAGCTTGGCCACCTCTCTGATGACACATATTTTAGTATCACAATCCTTGGTTAGGTATCTGAGAAACTTGTCATTTAATTCATAATTGCTAAAGACTCTTCCATAGGTCATTAGCTCATTAACAATTCTAAAGAATTTCTTATAGCATTCAACTATGCTATCTGTCTTAGCTTGTCTAAAGCTTTCATATTCTTGATTTAGTATGGACTTCCTATCCTCTCTCACTTCTTCTATTCCCTCCATGTAGACAATCAAAGTGTCTCACATCTCCTTGGAGGTTTTGCAATGAACCAGATTCTGGAATGTAGAGTCATCTATGGCACTCACAATTATGTTCTGTGCCCTCTTGTCTAAGGTTGTTATGATGATCTCTTCCTTAATCATTTCTGAATAACTTTTAGTAATCTTGAGATTAGCATCCAGAACTGATATGTTCATAGGAACAAATGGTCCTTCTAGAACTGTGATATAAATTCTTGGATCAGATGATTCCATGAACAATCTGACCATTTCTTTCCATATGCCAAAATTTTCTTTCCTACAGATAGGAAGTTTCATAGATCCAAATTCCTTCTGATTCTCGGTTGAACCCATTCTGTCTAACTGATAACTGCCTTATAGATCAACTCAGACTGTTAAGTCAAATCTTGAGCAAGCTCCCTCTGATACCACTTGAAAGAATTGGTTTCAAGATACCTAAAACACCTAGAGGGGGGGGGGGGTGAATAGGTACAATTCTTTTTTACTTAGGCAGATAAAAATTATATCACTATTAGATCACTTATGCAATATTTTTCACAACACAGATTTAAACAAAACAGCAACACAGAAGACACACAGTTTTATAGTGGTTCCCCAAGTGATAGGTACATCCACTTTCCCCCTTCGCGTATCTAGCAGTGTACTAGATTCGGCCTAACTCCATACTTTCTTCTCAGATCCTCAGATCTTACAACTCAGAACCCAGAATGGTTCCTACAACTCGGACTTCAGCAAGTCCTACAACTCAGATCCTCCTAGAGAATCCTACCTCAGAGCGAGTTCACACTCCTATAACTCAGGCAATCAAGCCCTACCTCAGCCTCTTCAACAGGCCTACAACTCAGAGAAATTAATTTCCTACCTCAGGCACTCAGCCCTACCTCAGCCTCTTCAACAAGCTTACAACTCAAGGAAATTAATCATCTACCTCAGGCACTCAGCCCTGCCTCAGCCTTTATAGATTTAGGCTTACAACTCATAGAGATAACTCTCCTGCACTCAGATCTATATAAAATCCTACAGAGAAAAGTGATTATAAAAATATAAATCCTTCATCCAGGTTGAAAGAGAATGGGTTGAAGGTTTTTTGATCAGTTCTTGATAGACCTGATTGCTTTAGATCCAACCTGTCTTAGCTTCTTCAAAGCTTCTTGAATTTGAACAAAGTAAGGTTGATCTTCTTGGAGATGATCTTCAATCAGCTTCCTTCTTCTATTCAGATGTGGCTCTGAATTCTTCTAGCAGACTTTTTCAGGATCTGCCCTTAGAGACTTATTGATTTCTGGATGAAGACTTCTCTTCTTCCTCTTAGTTGTTGTTTGTCTCTTCTTCTTCACACTCACACCCTTCTTTTGTTGATAGAATAGGTTTATATATAGACCCCATCTGAGTTTACCGGCTGATCTAGTTCCTAACGACCTTCTGACAGCTCTGACAGATGCAACAACATTGTTAGTTATGACAACTGTCAAGTCTTCAGTCGTGATACTTGATCCTTCATTGAACTTCAACTCAGCAGTAAATTGTCGAGACAATACTTCAAATGTGTCGACACAAATAGATCATGTGTCGACACAATCCTTGGTGATGTCGACACAGCTCACATAATGTCGAGACAACTCTTCTTTTTCTTCTTGCCACAGCTTCTGTGGAATGTGTCGACACAATTCTCGTGTGTCGACACAACAGCTTCTAGTCTCGACAAAGTTGATGTCAACAAAATTCTAGAGTGTGTCGACATAAGTCCTGTGTGTCGACACAATTATTGTCGACAAAATTCTGGAATGTGTCGACACAAGTCCTGTGTGTTGACACAGTTGTTGTCGACAGATTTTCTGTGTGTCGATCCAAATCCTATGTATCGACACAATCTGGCTCCAGGTGTCGACACAGTCTTTCCCAAGTGTCGACACAATTCTTCTCAGGTGTCGACACTTGTAATTAGAAACTTTTTCTGCATTTCCTTAACCTGCACATTGAAACTCAACACAACATCAAATACATATTGATAAATATCATTGAGTTAGGTGAGGCTTCTCCAAATCTGGTACACATTTTCCAATGTGCCCAACAATAATATCGCATGTAACGAAAAAGTAAAACGTGTTAATGGGCACCCATGTGATGATGGTTATGCATCTCATACTACATAACCGTCACATGTTACCACCTATAGTGGATCCATATACAAACACATATTATGCATCTCATACTACATAGCATGCTCTGTATACTTCTTATCATGCTATGAATGTAGTGTTCATGCTTCAGCCAAGACGTACTGATGACATATCAATGTGTTTATGAAATGACACTAGACATCTAACACTAACAAAAGAAGGTTGCTCGGCCAATTGTCAAAACAACCTCTCTCTGATACCAACTGTCACAAGTATCATTTTCTCAACATTTAAGTTATACCAGAGTCAGAGAAAATACGCGCTGTGATGTTACGCCGTGCAGGAGATAACTGCAGGCGCTCATGCAAAACCCCAAACTCTACAGTTTATATGAAATCCATAAGTTATTAAGTAAAAACTAGTTTAAATTGGATGGTCGTATCCCTCGGCACAGTGGATCAACTAGTCTACGAGTAAAAGTATAGTTATACGTTGCAGAAAATACTTTAGTTATGTTGATTGACATCCTACATGAGTATAAACATCCCCAAAGGCATGTAAGACTATAGATTTATTACAAGTATAAAAATAGTCTTTACGTTAGCTAGAAAATAATATTTTGATTTTAGAAATATGAGATGTATGAAATACAAGTAATAATGCTATTATAAGTGGAAATACCTAACATGCAACCTAGCATAAAACATTCCTAGAGAGCAAGTAAAAACAACCACAAAAGGCAAAACTAGCAGCTTAACAAAGTATTCAACAATTCTAAAGAAAACCATCAGTGGGCGTCAACAAACTGACATGAACCCACTGGTCAGTATGTGTGTCTGTACTAACAAGAAAACAACAAAGGACTACCTCTCAAGGTAGAGGAAACCCCAGCAACACTGCAGTCCACTAGGAAACTCCAAACTTAGCCGCTCAACCGGCTACTGCTTAGAACCTGAGGCATTCAAAGAAAGAACACCTCAGAAAGATAAATACAAGTGGCAAACAAAACTGTCAGTAAACAAGGAGTAACAAGATTACTATTCCTAAACCTGAATAGCTGTCAAAAGAAAACACAACAAACTAACTAGAGATTTAGAACAAAGAGTTAACTTATAAAGTTAAAAGGTAAAGAAATTTGCACCAAGTGCGATCAGAGTTATACTCCGAAAATAATCTGCGAGGAAAGACAGAAATAACATAAGATTTAGGAAACGAAAACGGGGCAAAGGCTCAATAAACACTTGAATCATTAACACCGTAACGCAACCGGATCTGTGTCGGGACCAAAACGGTCAAACCCTAACTAACAGACCCAAACATCTCAAAAACGGGACTGGGATGGTGGCCATCTGATCCAACACAACCCAACATCCCAAAAACGAGACTCAAACATGCTCGGGTGTAATGATTCACGAAACTAAGCCAAACAAACCAACCCCATATATTCAAATACCTATAAACCCAAACTCAACAAATTCAATAAAAAACCGACGAGTCTAGTTTGGCAAAACTAAGCCTTAGTGATACAAGTCAAATCGGTGAAAGGGCACAAAACTAAGGAAAAAGTGTCGAGTACACTCGACACCCGTCGAGTACACTCGACACCCGTCGAGTACACTCAACACCCGTCGAGTGCAGTCGACGCACTCGACGCCTTAACACAGCACGGCGATGGCGTTGAGTGAGTTCAGCTCACACAACGCTTAAACACAACGCGACGGCGTTGAGTGAGTTTAGCTTACTCAATGTCGTCGACACTTTTACTTAACTTGCTGAAATAAAATGACGGCGTTGAGTGAGTTAGGCTCACTCAATGCTGCCAACGCTTTACACTTGGACTCTAAAATCCCATAATGGCGTTGAGTGTTTGCAACACACTCAACGCCTTCTGACTTAGCGACAAATTCTGATGGCATTGAGTGTAAGCAGCACACTCAACGTCGCGTTGAGTTCACCCAACGCACTCGATGTTTTTACACTTAGCTTCTAGAATTTTACAAAATGGCGTTGAGTGTACTAAGCACACTCAACACCGCGTTGAGTGAGTACCACTGCCTCAACGTTTTTTAACTTAGCCACTCAGACTACTCAGCAAGACGTTGAGTGCATTCAACACACCCAACGCTTTTATCCTTAGGCTAAAAAATGAACTTCTACCCTAAGATTTCACTCAACGCTTAAGACTATATACACTCAGCTCCGCTCAAAGCTTCTAGGCAGAAACCTGCTCGAGGGTTATCATCCCAATAGTCCTATACTAACTATTACTGACTAAATCTAATCGGCCAAAATCAAAAAATTTTCCTTGTTTACTTGGACTAACCGACAGCTGAATCTAGTTTAGACTGAGGTCCATGAAGATGAATTCAGACAGACCAACCGACTTATTCCCAACGTGTTTGTATAGGCTAGTCGTCATAAGAGATAAATTTGCTAAGGCTAACTGCCCAATTTGACAAAGCGTACTTGACCTAACAGGAATTTGTACACAAGCAGCAGACCGTCCTTGGCCAAAACCCACAGCACTCCAAAGATCTAAGAAGAAAGACAGTAAAACCAAAAGAAACACAAAGAGACAAACTTGGCAAGGATGAGAAAAAACACCACTTGCCCCAAGATCTATAGGAAATCATTTTGACATGGAGGAAAATCCTACTCTAGTCCAAACATTCTGTACCGGGAGGAAATCAGGAAAAAACAAAAGAGAAAAGAAGAACAAGCAAGAGGAAAAATCACCACTTGCCTCAAATCACCCTAAATCCGGCCAAACAACGCCCCACCTCACAGATCTGGCCGCAAGAACACTTTAGCAACAAAACCTGAAACTTCTGAGAGGAAAATAGGGCAAAAACCGCATACGTAGACTTCTAAAAATCCAAGAAACTGGAAAAGCTTACCGTAAAAACGTAAATATAGGCGAGATCTACCCGGATCCACTCTCCAACGACGAAACCGAGCACCAAAGCTCCAGAAATCGGTGGCCGAAAGCTTAGGAATGTCAGCCGTTCTCGTTATTTTGCAACAGGCCGACGGTTTCACGAGCGAGACAATGAATAGGGTTTTGACGCGATGAGTTTCTATTTATACTTCATTATCCGATTTTTATAATAGAATATCTTAATTAATTAAATAAAATGTCAAAAAGACCCGAAAATAAAATTTATCCGGAATTTTATGAAAATCGCACCGTAGCTAAATACCGACGTTACGAAACCAACAACGAACTCGAAATCAAAATCCGACTAACCAATCTTGGGTAAACACCTCCTGAAGTCAAAACACAAACATTCCCAAAAAGCTCCACCGAGTTACCAAAACAGACCCGGTTTGCTAGGAAATCTTGCAAATAGGCTAAACCCAGCAACACATAGAAAACTCAAGAGCTAAAACCTACGCTCTAACAACGGCACACGCCAACCATGCGTTAACGTAATGATCTGACGTCATAAATACGCCAAATAAAAGAATTAATTAATCATCGAAAAAATCAGGGGCGTTACAACGACGACGGGCGGCGGCGGCGGCGACCGGCTGCGGTAGTTGTTGAGTGGGAGACCCTCATGATTTCTCCTATTGTGGTGGAGTTCATGGGGAGTGGGTTGACCGGTCAAACTCATGATCTTCACAATAAGAGAGATCATGAGGGAGATGCTTAAGTGCAAATCCAAACCTATAAATGAAACTTCATTCCCATTAGTATTGTTATAAATGATTTTTGTAGGATTTTGCAAAGAGTTAGATGTGCTAATATACAAAGTAATAAATAACTAATTTCTATATATTTTTCACTAAAATATGAAAATGCACAACAGCTCAGCACGCCCAACACAACGGATCCTTCGAAATATGAGCCGTCCAACCTCCCAAATGCGTAAATCAAAGAGTCACCGTCTTCTTCGGCAAGTTCGATTAAAAAAAGAGTTATTTCTGACGTTATTCTTCCCCGTTCTTCCTGATTTTCTTCCCCCATTTCGAATATACAAAAAAATTGAAAATCGATTGTGAAAGCGAGGCGGTGAGATGGATTTTAGGCGGGAGTTCTTCTCGCTGGCAGCCGCTCTTCCGCTCCTCGCCATTGTCGCGGCCGCAAATCCCTTCATCTCCGGTATGGATATCTTCAACGTAACCGTTCTCTTTCGTTTCCTTCTTTCCTGTGTAATTTTATGATTTATTGGCTGATTTTTTTCTTATTCTTCTTCTTCTGATTTTGATTCTGTTAGCTGATGTGCTGCATGGACATGGTTCTATGGGCCGGAGCCTCTTGCAGGCAACAACTAGTAAGATCTATCTTTTGATCTCTGGAATTTTTTCTCCTCCGTAAATTGTTTTTTTCCTCATCATTTTGTTAGTTTCTCCCTTTCTTTCTCTGATTTCATAGATTTTTTTTTTGTTGGGAATGACGATGGAATAACGTTTGTTTGGTTGGCTATTTCTGCATTTAGTTTGATTAATTAGCTATTCTATTTTATGTTTATGTTTGTGGAGCAAACCTTCTTTCTAGGCTGTAATATTGCACATGCACTGATTGATGTAGGAATTCTTGGAATTTGTTGTACTGTGAAGATCTATCTAAATTTTGCTTTTGTGCCTTGTGTCCCGATTTATCTCCTTGCTCGTCTCTCCTCTTTCCATCACTGGTGCCTGGCCCTTCGCTGTCACCAGGCTTAGGCTCGTTTGGGGGGAATTATTTTTACCTGTCTAAGCAGTTACGATCACATCAATGGGACCTTAATTAAGGCCCCGTACAAGCTGTCGTAACCGCTTGAAGGGTGAAAATAAGCCCCCCCAAACGACGGAGCCTTAAGCTTCAATTATCGTCACCAGCTATGAGCTTTCTGCGCTGCAATTGTCTTTGGTGCTTTCTACCTTGCCACTGGCATAGAGCTTTCTATGATGCCACCCACTTCAACTCATTGTTTGGTGTGGGCGTTCCACTTAGGCTTCCCTTTGGTTCTCTCCTTGGCTGAGTTAGTGGCGGACACAAAAATTCTTCTCCACGTGGGCGGTGTATAAAGTTATTCAAAAAATAAATCGTCAAATATAATAAAATTATGTTAATGTCATATAATTATTTACAATAATTGATAACTTTGTTACACTTGTTTTTTAATTATTCCCCATATTACATTAAATAATTATTGTTTGACACTCTATTTCTATTCAATTTCTCTATTTTTATGAATTAACAAAATGTAATGAGTTTTTAAGCTATACATAATTGTAAAATAATTAAAATAATGAAATTTGAGAATATACATTTTTATTATTCACCATAATACTTCAAAATAATTATTTCTTAACAATAATCAATTATTCAATTTTTTATATTTTTTATAAATTAGCAAAAAACGGAAATACCGACCCCACTATGGTGGGATAAAGGCTTGATTGTTGTTGTTGTTGTTGCAACAAAAATAGTTAATAAATGTGCCATGCATGAGAATTGAACCCGGAACTACATGATTAAATGTCACATCCTGCCAACTTAGCTAAGATACTTATTTGATTGATTTTAGTTACGAATCTATATATTCGGTAACTAATAATTGAAAAACAACTTTATACTATTGAAAAACAACATTATTAAAAACCAATGTGGGCGGCCGTCCACATTGGGTCCCCCCTGACACCCTTTGTTCTTTCCTGCTTTGTTTATCTTTATCAAAACTTTTACTTGATATCTGAGCATCTATTAGCCCTCGCTATCAACCTCCCGAGGACTAATTGGCAATTACTCTTCATCTCTTTGCTCCCATGACTCGACATATGCAACTTTCCTCTGCTGCTTGACCCTTTCATTGTTCTCGTTCTCTGCTCCGGCGATGACACCAACACCGCGACTACATTGCCACCAAATATCGTACAAAGTGAACTTCAGCTTTGGTAGAACCGTTGAATGTTTATAAAGTTTGTGGTTATAACCAAATTCACTACTTGCACTACTTTTCTTTTATTGTCTCTAAAGCTTGTCCTATTCATAAACTTGATTTCTATACTGACTTTATGCATCAGATCTTCATAAAGACTATACATGATACTTCTACCTGGATACTGCAAAGTACAAACTAAGGGACAATATCTCTTTCCACATTCATGATCTTTCTATGCCCTCAAACATATAAATTTAAATGGTATGCAAAGTATTCCACCGTATTGAATGAGATTGGCTATGCTGTTGAAACCGGAAATCGGTCTCCTGTGGAGTTCGACCCTTGGGGAAGGAGTGGTCTCACGCCTACTTTGCTCCTGCAAGAAAAAACAACGAAAAAGATAAGGGGAAACAGACCCAAGGGCTCGGCAGGGAGGTCCCACCACAAACCCGGAAGATCTCAGAGCGCTTCCCCTCCTTAGCCAGAAGCCGAGCTAAGGTACCCTCAGAAAGCACTTGAAGATTGGAGCAGGAGAGCACAGGGAAGAACCTGCTTTCTGGGGTACCCCTTGGGTCCTATTTATAGCTTTTGAAATCCGGACTGCTAATAACCAAAAGAACTGACCTAAAATTACCAGAAAACCCTTGGTTGGGTCTGCCAACAGCCGAACTCCGCTGTTTTGAAGGGCTATGGGCAGACCAGCAGGGGCAAAACAGTAAAAAGTACCTCACACATCCGGACGAGCTGGGGAGTTCTGGCCACCTCGGCATGTACTGCTCGCCTACCGCTGCCGAGCTCCACTGCGAGGACGCGAGTTGCGTGTCGCTCGGCGAATGCCGAGCTCCGGGTCGCCGATCGTCGATCTCTGGTCGACGGATGCCGAGCTCGGGCTCGCCCCCTTTACTGCCGAGCTCTCCTATTGTCCTCAGCCCGATTTGCCTGGCCCCTGGTGACCTTGATCGAATAGAGCTCGCCTATCTCTTTCCACATTCATGATCTTTCTATGCCCTCAAACATATAAATTTAAATGGTATGCAAAGTATTCCACCGTATTGAATGAGATTGGCTATGCTATCTCGATTGTTAATTGTTCTCTCATAAAACATTGTTTCAGTTGATTCCTCTTTTTTCCTTTTTGTGGTTGCTCTATTCGATCACTTTGAATGACAAGAAAGAAATCTCATCCCAAAACCAATGTCTTGAATTTGCGGAATAATATCTGAGAATTACTCTAGAGGGTGTGGATATAGATTTAAGAATCTTTTTGACAATCAAGCACAGTACATACGTCAAATTAATAAAGCAGTAATGCAAGATTATGTAATATAATAAACTAAGCTATAAAGTAGATTAATCCAGCCGACACAAATATTTTATAGAGGTTCCCCAAATTTGGGTATGTCTCTCTTCTACCCCTTGGTAGGAATTCATTAAACAGTGCCGAGTCTTTTGATAATGAGGCTCTTAGAAGCACAACTAAATCCTTTGATAAGGAAATTTTCAGAACTACTGAGCCTTTTGATAATGACTCGCTTAGAACCGCTGAATTCTTTTAAAGAGGGATTCTAAAGACTCTTTCACTAAATAGTTTATAGAAGGATTCTAAAAACTCTTTTGATATGAATAATTAAAGTAGATGTAGACGAGGAATTTGATGACAGAAATATGATCAACAACTTTTCTTTTCTTTCTTGAAGGCCTGTAGCAGAATGGCCTTTTCAAATCTAGAGAAAAGAAGAAAAAAAGATTTTGATAGAAGATGAGTCTTTCATGAGAAGTAGAAGAGAATGAGACGATCTTTGATAGAGATTCTTTTTGAATCTTTGGGCTGAGTGATCTATATTTCACAGTTTGAAAATTTTCTATTTCTAGGAGTCCATCTGAATTGGCACATCCCTTTTCATTTCAGGTTCAACATAATCTCATTCCATATGATGAGCACCAATGACTAGATTTGATGTTCATTCACGACTATAATCAGCTCAATACTCTTTCTGACAATCATTTGTAGAATTCGACGTATATCTGAGAAACCGTTGATTACTTTTCGACGTACACCAATTATTTCTTACATAGAAATCGATGTAAGCAGAATTCTTCATATACTGAGCTTTGATTTCTTCTGTACATCCTTCTTATCTTTCGACACAAATTCCCTTGGATTCTCGACGTATGTCGATTACCTCTCGACGTACAGAGCCTTCAGTTGACGTTTTTCCTTGGCATTTTTCGGCCTTCATAATTACCTGCCTTTTATGCTTATATACCAGTATAAAAGCCTTTCTATACATGTAATAAGACATTTTATACATCAATTATTTATTCTAATATAACAAATCAAGAAGTTTTTCCCAAAAATCTCTCCCTATTTGGTATAGTAGATTTCATAGATTAATAAGTGACTTTACATAGAAAGAAAAAGAAAATACATGAAAGAAATATACACCTTTCTTCAATGATTCTAATGCGAGAGCCATTAACCAAAGAATATTTTTAAGATCCATGTTCTAATATAGTGCCCGTTGTTTCAGGAAATAAAAATACTCCAGGCATCTAGGTTAGAGTAGCTCAAAATATCAAACAGATATTGAAGATGATTATAACATTGTCCATGTTTACAAGAACAATAGTAATGTTCAACCATAGAGAGTAACAATTAAACAAAAATAGAAAAGTAGAGTTATAATGTCTCAAAATATGTCATGTATGACTCCCCCGTGCCAAATTTTTTTTCTAAGATGATTTTGCTCTTGCTTCTTACATAGCTCACCCCCCCCCCCCCCCCCCCCCCCCCCCCCCCCCCCCGAGAGAAGACACCTTCTTCCTGGAACAACTTTCTGTCTTGCCTGCATCTTTTTCTTTTCCTTTATCTACATCTCTTTTTAGAGTCTTCCTCTCCTTGGACAAGTCACAACCTTCTGGCTCAGCGATTTTTTCCTCAAGTTACTACCTTCGGACTCATGATCCTTTTCTCCCTTTTTGATTCATTAATCAATGAAGTCAGTATCTTCTTGATGATATGAGTCTGAATTGAGATTGACAATTTGTCATAAAGATCTTTGAATTCAATATTAACAGATTCAAGCAGTTCATTTACCCTTCCCAAGACATCTTTAATAAGAGTGTATTTTCAAGAGTCAGTGTTGTCATCTTGTGAGTTTGGGTTTTCATCATCTAAAGATGGTGATTGAAATAAAAGATGTATTAGAGAGGTAGGAGTCGAGGCCTCGAGGGAATGAATTTTTGTTTTCTAATTAACAAGGATACAGTAGACTTTTTCGTTCTGGTAGATCTTTTCCATTAGAAGTGCACAGACATGAGAATGATTGAGATTGAATAATATTTAGTATTCTACTAAAGTGAATTATGAATGATCCTACTTTCTCAATCAAGTACTTAAGTAAGACTTTCCCCAATCAAAGTCCGTTGTAAGCACAATTACTGTCATTAGCTTCAACTTGTCTTCAATATTGGCATTGTGGATGGCCATTTTACATATAACTACTTTCCTAACAATGTGTTACGGATCCTCCGCCAGTTATGTAGTAGTTATATTTATATCGATAGGCTTGTTTATGTTATCGAGTCGAGTCTTTATGTATTGTGACGAGTTGTTATTATCGAGTCGAGTCGTAGTTTTAGCGTCCTAGTATTTTTATTCACACATCTATTGTTGTATTTACGATTATGCCATTATGAGTTTTATTTAAGGGGACTCAAGGAGTCATTGTAGTTATGCAAGAAATTAATCAAGTTCTCTTTATATCTCTAACTTCTTCTCTCTCTAGTTTTTCCTTCTCACCCCCTTCCCTTCTAGGGTTTTCTTCTTCTCTCATCTCCACCATTTCTAGCGATTTAATCCCTTGTATCCTCCACCCGCAACCCTTCGACGATCCATCGAAAGAGGCACGTAACATATTGGTATCAGTGCTCTTCTTCCTCGGCTCGATACTTCCGCTGTCATCTCGGTTTCATCAAGCTAGGGTCCCTCCAACTCCGCTGCACATCAACACCATCAATAGAAGCAACGAGTTCTGCTTCTCCATCGCTAGTAGGGTCGCAACCCCAGTGCCTCCAACAAGCTTCCTCACCCGATTAACTGTCCATCGTCGACTCGATACCTCCAGCAATTTCTTCTTCATAGACCCCATTACACCGCAGGGCTTCACCGCCCCATCCCGCCCCTTCTTCCAGCTCCGTCCAGTCTCGAGGTCCCTTCTGCTGCGATATTGAGCCGCCCGATATCCATCGAGCCCCACGCAGCCCCTTCCGACACACCTTCCTATCTTTTCTTTTTTTATCTTTCTTCTAAAAAGTCCATCCAAATTTCTCCATCTTGCACGCTACCTCTCCAACCTTCTTCTATTTTATTTTATTTCCCCTTCTGACATTATCAGCCAGTCACGTCATTTCCCCATCCTTTTGTTTTATTTTATTTTTATCTTTCCTCCCAACCCCAATCTGTCATTTCCCCGTCCTATGTTTTATTTTATCTTTATCATTTCTCTCAACTCCATCACCTGTCATTTCCCATCCTTTTGTTTTATTTATTTATTCTCCACCTGCCCTTCTTGTTTATTATTATTATTATTATTATTATTTTGATTCTATTTTACTCTAGTTTTCTCCCAACTTCCCCTTCTCTTAATAATTAACTAATAATTTAATTAATTAATTAATTAGCCCACTTTTCTATCATGTCGCTTAGTGCTGCTGACCGTCTCGAGGTCCTCGCCACCCTCGCCAAACTAGACCGTCGTATTGCTAATCAGGAGGCTCGACTTGGCCACGCCGATGCTCAGTTCGACCTCATGCTCGACGCCCTCCGCAAGTCTCGTCACTCTTTGGTGGTTTTTCTGTCATCACCACTACCACCGGAGTTGGACTCGTCGCCTTCCCCTTAAATGATCGCGCCACCACTGCCCTTCGTCGTTCATGACGCATCACCGCCACCGCCGTTGTCGCCGCCACCGCCACCGCTGCTGTCTTCGTCGCCGCCTCCTCTAACTGCTCCTACTCTGCCATCCCCGACATTGCCACTTCCTCCGGCCACATCACCGCCGCCACCGCCGTCGTCGCCGCCACCTCCGTCGTCATCGCCCCCTCTACCTGCTCTAACTCCGTCGGCTCCCACCTTGCCGCCTCCTTCGGCCATCTCACCGCCTCCTCTCCCGGTTCTTGCTCCGCCGGCCCATGCCTTGCCGCTCTCACCGGACACATCGTCGCCTCTTTTGCCAGCCCGTGTACCGGTGACCTAGACGAATCCATTCCTGTTCCTGGCCGTCGGCCCTCCGACCTCCGTGTGGCTACGACACAAAGCCCATCCAGCGGCCCCGCCGAAGCCATTCCATATGCTGCCCATTTACTGAAGACGCCGCCGCTCTTCACCGCCGCCGCCCCTCACCGCCGCCGCTCCTCACCGCCGCCGCCGCTCCTCACTGCCGCCGCCGCTCCTCACCGCCGCCGCCGCTCCTCACCGCCGCCGCCGCCGCTGCTGATACGCGTTACCGCGTGTTGTTCTGGAAGGCGGTCAAGGTACCAGATGATCCGACCACTCGTATCGTGCACGATCTTGAGGTCAAACTCGTTTTGAAAGACAGATGGAGTGTTACGGATTCTCCGCTAGTTATCTAATAGTTATATCGATAGGCTTGTTTATGTTATCGAGTCGAGTCTTTATGTATTGAGACGAGTCGTTATTATCGAGTCGAGTCGTAGTTTTAGCGTCGTAGTATTTTTATTCACGCATCTATTGTTGTATTTAAGATTATGCCATTATGCGTTCTATTTAAGGGGACTTAAGGGGTCATTGTAGTTTGTAAGAAGTTAATCAAGTTCTCTTTATCTCTCTAACTTGCTCTCTCTAGTTATTCTCTTCTCACCCCCTCCCTTCTAGGGTTTTCTTCTTCTCTCATCTTCTCTACCATTTCTAGGGATTTAATCTCTTGTATCTTCCACCCACAGACCTCCGATGATCCACCAAAAGTGGCACGTAACACAATGTCCACAAAAAAAATCAAATTCTTCTGACAGATCTGACTTTATTATGTCTGTAGCCTTCAAAGCAATGGACTTTCCCTCGGGGTGGAGACAACCTTCTCCTTCAATTCAATTTCTGCTCTTTTTTGAGGAGCATTTCATATAACTTAAACTTGCTTCGGAGAACCTTTGCGGTGATCTCCTTGGGACATCTAGATTCTTTGATGACCCTTATTCTAGAATCCCATTGTTATGGAGCTACATAACGACGAGCTTCCTTGGAAAGTTTACACGCACCGATCTTGTATATCGGAGGGCCCCACCATTCTTACGGAAGATTATTAATAATTTATTGGTTGCCTCATTTGCTTGAGACATTTTAAGTAATTCCGCAATTCCTAATTTTAGAATTTTCTTTTGTATTCCCTCTTCATCGCTATAAGAGGACACATAAGTCCTGTACTATTTTCATCCCGAAATGAATGTGTGTTTTCTCTTTCTCCTCTAAACCCTAATCTCTGCTCTCTTCCTCTCTCTTTCTCTCTCTCCCTTTCTCCTTCCCCCTTGCAGACCGAATTTCCCGCCCCTCCCCGGGTTCGTACCAAATTGGTCCGACCCGCCGTTTCCTCCCGCCGTCAACAGCCCGAGAGCCAGCCCCATCCGCCCGCGTACGCATCGACCCGCGTCGTGCCGTCCGCGACGATCCGCATCGCCGCGATTCACATCATCCTGCGTCGCCCGTTTGCGTTCCGCACCGCCCATGCCGCGCCGTACGGCCCTTCCGCGCCCTTCCCTGTCTCCTCCGCGCCATGCCGCGCCTCTACCGCGCCGCACCGGCCTCTGCCGCTTTTCAGCACCCGTACAACCCGCGCCGAGCTGCTGCTGCTGCCGCCCCTCTTCCCGTGGCCATAGCGCCGACCACCCGTTACACGGCTGAGGCCCCATCGGAGGACGCCAACGAGGCGCTCCTACGCCATTTCAGCACTCAGGAGTCCATCGTTGCCTCCCTGTAGGCCTCCTTGCTCTCCATCCACGCAAAACTTGATGCGTTACAACCTTCCGCTGCATCTTCCGCCAGCGAATCCGCGTGTCCGGCCACCAGCAAGTCCGTCCTAGGGGCGGCACCACTTCTGCACGTCGGGGACGCCTCACCCCCTTCCCCCCGGCCGCCCAGCCGCACAACCCTTGCCTTGGACCTCCCTACCTTCGTCGGAGTTGATCCGATTGGGTGGATCGCCAAGGAGGAACAGTACTTTGATCTCCACCACACATCTGAGCAGGACAAGGTCTCTACCGCCGTTGTGGGACTCGAGTGCTCCGCCCTCCACTGGGCCCGGTGACTTCACCAGTCCAACCCGACTATCTCTTAGACTAAAATAAAACATGAGATGATCCGCCGCCATGACAGCCGCTACTTCGGAACCACCATCGAACGACTGTGTGGGGTACGCCAAACAGGCTCATTGGATGAGTGCATCAATGAATTCATGGCCCTCGTCACCCATGTTCCGGGCCTACCACTGGATCATTATCTCGGCTTTTTCATGCAAGGCCTTCTATCCAACATCCGGTCCTGGCTCCGCACCTGCCACCCCCGGAAAGTTTCCGAGGACCTCGACATGGCCCCCCTCGTGGAGGCGGATTTGTTCCCTTGACCCCTGCCGGCTCCAGGCGGGCCTCCGCCAAGAGGCCGACCATGGTGGACCGCTACTCCAGAGCCATAGGCCACTCGGCCCCCTCCAACCGGCCGTCCTGGCCCTCCGCAGCGTTTCTCCAACCGAAAGTTCGACGACCTCCGTCACAAGGGGTTGTGCTTTCGCTGCCGTCAACCCTACTCCCCTACCCACGTCTACGCGGTCAAGGAATTCCACGCCATCATCGGCGATTTCGAGGCAGAGATTACTTTGACAGATTTTGAAGACCGCGAGATCACGACGGAGGACACCACAAAGGTCGCTGCTGACGCAGGCCTTCACCATTTGGAGCTTCAATGTTTTTCCGTGGGCGGCATTTCAGGCCCCCAAACCATGAAGCTGGCGGGCAAGTTGGGCGACCGCCATATTATCATCATGGTAGACATCGGGGTGAGTCATAATTTCCTTTCATCTCATCTTACCCAGCAGCTACCTCTTCCGATGGAACCTTCTCCAGATTTCACTGTTAGTTTGGGTGATGGTCGTCGCCGCTCGATCTAGGGCCATTGTCCGACCGTCTCGCTTTCAGTGGGACCTTACTCGGTGGCTACGGACTTCTACGTCTTCGGCCATGGCGGGATTGACGCCATTTTGGGAGTTGGGTGGCTCTGCGCGCTAGGTGACGTGCGAGTCAACTTGGGGACTATGACGATGCGTTTCCTCCAGGACGATCGGGAGTGTTGCCTTATGGGATACACCGTGCAACTTAACCCCCGTCTCCGTCCGCGCGATTCAGAGGACCGTGGGCGTCGATTTTTCGGCTTGACTCTAGTTCATCTCGGACGTCGCGCCACCGACCCCAGCACCGCCTCCGAACCTTTAGGCCCTCCCATCTGACTTTGCGGATCTCTTTGCTGCACCATCCGGGTTGCCACCGGCTCGGCCACACGATCATGCCATACCTCTTCAGCCTGGCGTGTCGCAGTCTCGGTCTGACCATACCACAACCGACACGTGCAAACGGACGAGATCGAGAGGCTGGTACGCGACATGTTAATGGGGGGCCTCATCCGCCCCAGCGCTAACCCCTTTTCCAGCCCGGTCCTGTTGGTCAGGAAAAAATATGGCAGTTGACACTTCTGCGTGGACTATCAGGAACTCAACAAAGTCACCGTCCCAGACAAGTACCCGATTCCAGTGATTCAGGAGCTTTTGGACGAGCTCCACGACACGACCGTTTTCACCAAGCTGGACCTCCGTGTCGGCCACCACCATATTCGCATTAGGCCGACCGACGTTGCCAAGACGGCTTTTCGGACCCATAACAACCACTATGAGTTTCTGGTTATGCCTTTCGGCCTGAACAACGCACCAACCACTTTACATGCCACGATGAACGACATTTTTCGCCCGGTACTTCGTCAACACGTACTTATTTTTTTGATGTCATATTGGTCTACACTTCTTCTTGGCAAGAGCACCTCCAGCACGTCCGCCAGACATTGGCCACTCTATGATGCCACCACCTAAAGCTTCACCCAACAAAGTGTTCCTTTGGGGTCCCGGTGGTGTGTTATCTGGGACACACCATCTCTGCTGCAGGAGTCACCATGGACAACGACAAGATCGAGGCGGTCCTCCAGTGGCGAGACCATCATCTCTCCGCGATGTCCGTGAATTTTTGGGACTAAGTGGGTACTACCGCCGGTTCATTTAGGGGTACGACACGTTGGCCCGACCCCTCACCCAGCTTCTGAAGAAGTCGGCCGAAGGCCCCATCGAGTGGACGGCGGCGACCTCCTCCGCTTTTACTGCTCTATAGCAGGCCTTAGTTTGTGCCCTGGTCGTGGAGTGCGATGCGTTGGGCGTTAGCGTGTGAGCCGTATTGATGCAGGCCGACCGTCATGTGGCCTACTTCAGCCGCGCCTTTTCGGACACGATCCACAGCCGCTCCGCTTACGAGAACGAGCTCATGGGCCTCGTCCTTGCTGTTCAGCATTGGCGACCTTACCTCCTGGGCCGACGGTTCGTGGTCCACATCGACCACCACAACCTTCGCTACCTCCTACAACAGAAGATTGCTACGCCCGCTCAACAAGTATGGGTGGTCAAGCTATTAGGCTACAACTTCAGCATCGAGTTCCGGCCGGGGAAGACAAATTGCGCGTCCGACGCCCTCTCGTTCAATCCCATACTCGCAGCCATCTGCTGCCCGGTCTGGGAGGATGCAGATACCCTCCAGCGGGAAGTAGAAGCCGACCCGACCCTCAACGGGATACAGTTAGCACTCCTTGCGGATGCCATGACCCACTCACTGTACTCCTTGGTTGACGTCCGCCTACTCTTCAAGGGCCGCCTCGTACTCGCCCCCTCCTCCCCGAGCATTTCTATGTTGTTGGCCGAGTTCCACGCCTCACCCACATGGGGACACGTCGGGGATTATCGGACGTACCGACGACTGACCGCCTCACTATATTGGCCTCACATGTTCCGACATGTCAAGACCTTCGTGGCCTCCTGCCTCACTTGCTAGAAGGCCAAATACGAGGCCATGTTTCCGGGTGGCCTACTTCAACCCCTCCCGATCCCCGATCGCATTTGGGACGACGTCGCCATGGATTTTATCACACGACTTCCCCGATCACAGAGACACGACTGCATCCTGGTCGTGGTGAACCAGTTCTCAAAGTATGCTCATTTCATTCCCCTCCGCCACCATCCACGGATGTCAGTCTCCGACAGCTTCATCCAGGGGGTCGTGCGCCTCCGCGGGTTTCCTCGGTTGATTGTGAGCGACCGTCATCCGCTCTTCCCGAGTACTTTTTGGATCACGTTGTTCTGCTTACAGGGCACCCATCTTCGCATGAGCACGACATACCATACGCAGATAGACGACCAATCAAAGGTCCTCAACCGGTGTCTGGAGACGTAACCTCCGCTGCTTCGTGGGGGAGCAGCTTCGCAGTTGGGCCAAGTGGCTCGGGTGGGCCGAATAATCGTACAATACCGCCCACCATCCGGTGGCCGACACTACACCATTCGAAGCCGTTTACGGCCGCCCTCCTCCGTCTATTGTCCTCCACCTTTCAGGGGAGTGCCAGGTGGAGAGCTTGGCCGCCGCTCTGCGTGACAGGGACACCATTCTGATCATTTGAAGCACCACTTACGTCAGGCCCAACATAAGATGGTTTCCTTCGCCAACAAGAAACACATGGACCTCTCCTTCGAGGTAGGAGAGGAGGTTTTGTTAAATTCCACCCCCACCGACAGCTTTCGGTGGCCTGCCGACCTTGTACGAAACTGGCACCTCGTTTCTTCGGGCCTTTCGAGGTCTTTGCCCTCATAGGGGCGGTCGCCTGCCGCCTTCCAGCCGGGAGCCGCATTCATCCGATCTTCCATATCTCGCAGCTACGACGCGTGGTGGGCGAACCTCCCCCCAGATCACATTCTGGCTGACCTCAACCTTGCAGGCGAGGCACCCTACTACACCGCCTCAGTCCTCGATCAGAGATGCCGCACCCTAGGGGACCGTACATCAAAGGATGTTCTTGTGAATTGGACCAACCGACCCGACTCAGGCGCAACGTGGCTGCCCCGAGATGATTTCCGCCGCTAGTTTCTCGACCACTGCCTCGAGGACATGACACGTTTTCCAAATGACGACATTATTACGGAGCTACGCGATGACGAGTCTCCTTGGAAAGTTTACACACACCGGGCGCGTATATCGAAGGGCCCCACCATTCTCGTGGAAGATAATTAATAATTTATTGGTTGCCTCGTTTGCTTGCGACGTTATTTGATACTTTATTTGCTTGAGACATTTTAAGTAATTCCGTATTTCCTAATTTCAGAATTTCCTTTTGTATTCGCTCCTAATCGCTATAAGAGGACGCATAAGCCCTGTATTATTTTCATCCTGCAATGAATGTGTGTTTTATCTTTCTCCTCTAAACCCTAATCCCTCCTCTCTCTCTCTCTCTCTCTCCCGTTCTCCTTCCCCCTTGACGAACGAATTGTTTGCCCCCTCCCCGAGTTCGTACCATCTATGTACTTGGGAAACACATGAGTGACTTGTCATTAATCTCAGTGAGTGAGATATCTTTTTCAAGACCTCTCTACTCACTCACAATTGGCCTGATTCTTTAATACATTTCAACAACAGTTTCTTCTTGATTCTTCTTGAAATTCTCATATTGAGAGATCTTATATTTTTTTCTTTCATCAGTACTTCATTCCACTATTCCTGTAAATTAGTCCCAAATTTCTTTGACAAACTGACATTCCACCACTCTTTGGTAGATCTCATCAGTCATTGTAGAGACTAGGGCTTCATTTGTTTTAGCGGTGGCGGGTCGATCCGGCGGGTGGAAACGGAAAGTTCGAACCGGAGGGGGGAGGTGGCTGCTCCAAATAGAGTTTTTTGGGGCGTTTCTCAAGGCGGACGGGTGGAAACGGAGCAAACGCCACCGGAGGTTCATTTGTTTACCCTCCTTCCGGCGGCGGTTGCCCAAAACGGAGCTGCGAAACGCCCAAACAAATATAGCCTAGAATGTTCATGGCCTTGTCATCACAAGACCTTGCCTTCTTATCTCTTTCACTTCATTCAGATTTAGGCTTTGACATTCTTTCTCCATTTGCATTCAAATTTGTAGGAGTATATGGACCTGTAAGCACATAGTCAAATATATCCTCATAAAAAAATTCATATACATTTTTTTCTAGATTTCCACAGAAAATTTTTCTAGATTACAGCTTGGTGGTTTGGTTGAGAAATAATCTCTCGTCTGTGTAGAATTCATGATTCTGTAAGATTTGATAAGGACTAATTCTTAGATATGAGGAGCTTGATAATCAGAGTGTTAACCATTTTTCTGATTAACCTGCCACTGATATCAATTGAAAGTGTGTAATAATATTCGAGAATTATTCTAGAGGGGGTGAATAAAGATTTAAAAATCTTTCGGGCAATTAATCACAGTTCATGCCACAAATTAATAAAATAGTAATAAGAGATTATGTAATATAATAAACTAAGCTATAAAGTAGATCAATCCAGACGACACAAGTGTTTTATATAGGTTCCTCAAGTTTGGGTACGCTTTATCTTCTACCCAGTGGTAGGAATTCACTAAATAGTGTCAAGTCTTTTGATAAGAAGACCCTTAGAACCACAACCGAATCTTTTGATAAGGAGATTTTCAGAACCACCGAGTTTTTTGATAATGAGACTCTTAAAACCACTGAATTCTTTTAAAGAGGGATTTTAAAGCACTTTCACTCAATCCTTTAAAGAAGGATTCTAAAAACTCTTGATCTGAGTGGTTGAAGCAGATGTACATGAGAAGAATCTGATTGAATGTTCTTGTAGTGGTGAAGAGAGAAACAAGATCAACGACTTTTCTTTTATCTTCTTTCTTGAAGGCCTGTAGTAGAATAACAGAACAACCTTTTTCAAATCCAGTGAGATGAAGAAGAAAAAGACCCAGAGAGAAGATAGTCTTTCACGGGAAGAAGAAAAGAAGGAGATGATCTTTCAGAGAGATTCTTTTTGAATCTAATTAAATGAGAGAAAAAAGAATTGTATTATTCATCCTCATAGGGCTCTACTTACTTCGTGAACGCTCCGAGCTTCCCCGGGTTTTTCGGGCATTTATCCTCGAGACCCGTACGCAATTCCACACCACACACAAAATCCTCCGTACTGACAATGCTCGTGAGTATACCGGCCACGACTTTACCACTGTGTGTTCTGAATACGGGATTTTCACGACCCGTCTCGACAGGAGTCAGAGTGCGCTTTGAGACGAGCCGTGATGCCACAGGCATGGGCGAAAAGAAAGTCATGCCTGCTAAGGCGGATGCAGAGTGGCTGATAATAATTATTATTGAGTAAAATAGCTTGATTTTTATGCGGAAGCTCTTAAATTCATCAGTGAAAAGAGTTTTGATGCACATGTACTTGGTAAAATTCATGTTTTACAGGCTACTACAATAGTTCTCATGCAGTTATGATTCAATAGAGGGTGCACATGCATTAATTCCAGATTCTAGTACATAAATATTTAAGTAGCCTAGCAGTTGTCCATGATGCCAGAGAAAATGACTGATTGCAATTATTACATAGAAGAATTAATTGACAGTATAGAACCTGAAGCGTGATGCTGATCGGGGTCGAGGACCTGGCGGCGCTGCACGAATTCTAAGGCAATTCCAAGACATAAAGGAAAAGCCTCAGAACATTGAAATAAATAGGAGCACAGTAAGAGTAAAGTGCAGTAAGAGAAGCAGAAATATATGAGTGTATCAGTTTCTCATAAAGCTGTGTTATTCGAGGCAAGCAAATAAAAATGCTAAACAGAACATGTTATTTATTATACTACTTTGGAGTTAAACATTTAGACGGACCAAGAGATGTCATTAGCGGTAATCAGTGGAAAGTGGAAGTGTTTTATTTGATGCACGTGATTCTGATGCAAGTCTGAACGCAAGGCTTATCAAAATAATTGAGCTTGCTATGGCCATTTGTTGGTTTCCGTTGTCAGTCAAGCGGAAACTCGAGTCAAAGCGTCACATCAATTGAACACTACCCTTCACTGATTGTGTATGACATTAATGACTTCAAAAATTCATGATTTAGGAGATTCGTAACATGTCGAGACCGGATGCAAATTTAACGATACAACTGTACAATATTAGAGTTCATGAATGCGGCAAGAGAGGACTTGAGTTATGGAGCCACATTCGCTCAATTCTTAGAACAGACCTAAGAAACCAGACAGACGTCAGAAACCGAATTCAGCAGATTCGATGACACAAGATTCTTCGTCACAAGATTCGACGACGCGCACAAAACCGGATAAGGATCAATATATTTAGCAGGTTTAAGTATGTACGAGTGATACGACCGTCATACGCTATTTTTCTGGACATTTCATATTCCTTTAGATTAATCATTTCTCAGACATAAATATCTTTCAAATAAGCTGTATATATGTATATACGAGCATGACACAAATCACCAATCATTTAATTGTAACAAGAAATATTAACTGTATCCTTCAAAATAATCATTGTGGATGTTCACATAAACTATAGGTCTCCTAATCATCCATCAAATGTGATCCAATTCATGTAAGTGCGAATCCAAATGACACAATTCTAACAATTCCTAATAATTCTCATTAGGGTATTCGTTAATCATTGCAACATATTTCGGTTTATACATCAAACAAGAAAATTAGTATAATTATGAGATCAGACCAAATAATTGAAATTCAATGATTGCAAGGGAGAGAGAGATCTCTACTTGCCTGAAAGAGGCTAAAACTGGCGGCGGCTAAGTGCGCAAGCGAAAACAGAAATCCTGGCTGGACCTGTTCAGGAACAATCACAGACAATATTTGATAAATAGACCTGACAGGGATCCAAAATGCTAGCACAAGCAATTAAGCGATACATAGCTAAATCGAGAGAGGACTAAGAAGTTTACCTCTCTCATGAGTGAGGGGAGAAGAGATTCCACGCGGAGACGGAGACTTGGCGATGTTTGGGTTAGGGGAAACCCTAATTCAGAGAGAATTTGGAGCGATTCCACCACTAGGAACGAGGAGGGGCACTGGAAAACACACATACACAAGGGTTAGACGACTACGATAGGGGCAAAAATCATGGATCACAAAATATATGAAATCGGAGCATAATCTTTACAAGAAAACTCATGAAAATCTGGATAGAGATGAACAAGAGGGGAATCTTACCAATAGAAATCAAAACCGGGCCCAAAGAAGAGAGTGAAGGAAACCCTAGACGCTCTTCTTGCAAAATCGGACCAATCAGAGAGGAAGAGGGCTGCCGAGGGAAGGGGAGGCGGCTGCCTTCGCTGATCGACGAAGAGGAGGCCTTGCCGACCCTAGGAGAAAGAGGGAAGGGAGCAGTCGGCCTCTGGAGGAGCAGGAGGCCGCCGGCCCTAGCATCGGAGGGGGGGGGGAGCTGTCGACCAAAGCAAGAGGGGTAGAAGCCGGAGGAGGCGGCGCCTGAAGCAGGAGGAGGCGACGCCTGGAGCAGGAGGAGGCGGCGACGACCTGCGCGCGGCTGGCTGGAGACGGGAATGGGGGAGTCGCGGCTTTCCTGCGGCAGACGGGATCGGCACGGGAGACGGGCTTGCGGGATTAAAAGAACCGGGGTGGGGGGGGGGGGGGGGCTCGGGTAGGTAGGAATTAGGTTAGGTTTTTTTTTGTATTAATAATAATAAATAGTTTTTATAAAACCGGGTTGTTACATTCTCCCCTACTTAGGAAGTTTCGTCCCGAAACTTCCCTGAGAAACTCAGAATGGGGTCAAAAACAACAAAGATTCAGACGATATTCATTCCAACAAGGTTTGCAGATCAAGACACTAAATAGAAATGACCTAGGGAGGACCCCTAGCGCCGCTCGGCCCACTAGCAGCCCATGGAGGACCCATGACGCCATGGTGGTACAGCCGGAATCTACAAGGCATAGAAGTTAACTATGAATATAAAGAAAACAGATAAAAGAACAAGCATGGAGACTTACTATGATCAAGAGAACAATTGCGGATACTTGCAACGCAGGTCAGGTTCAAGTTCATAGGAGAGCTCTTTAGTCATAGCGGGTTCGGACATACGCGAAAGACCGACTTCAGGGAGCACATGAATTGTCTTCGATTAGCCCAAAATTGAGCGGCAGAATGCGAGAATCCGGGAGCAAAAAGATATTACACGGAGCGAATATAGAACGTCAAAGGGGAAAAGAAGTTGGAGGATGATTGAGTATCGACAGGAGCGAGTCAAACTGAAGTTGGAGAATCACCAGAAAACGCTGAAGCAATTTAGCAGAGCAATTAACAAGAAAAATTTCATTTCTTGCTGAAACTGAGAAACTATCTAGAAGAACATACAGGATGACCAGATAAAATTTACAGACATGCGAAACAGGAATAACCAAAATACAAATACCAGAGGCCAGAAATTAGAAATTCTAACGCATTTCCTACTGTCAAGTACATAAATTATGTAATAATTACAGCATTTTCATTGGACAACTCTAGGTAATTTTCATACAAGTGCATCAATGAGAACATGTGTGATGTCAAACAGATAGTAAATTCATGTGTGTACTGATAAGCCCAGAATCCGCGACCTGTCCGCGCAGCTTTCCAGACCGGGCGGTCTGAGTTTTCAAGCCGCCAAGCCTCCCAAGCCGGGCGGTCTCCATGTCAGGCCGCTGCCAACGCCGACCCTGCTCAGCGACAAGGCTCCAGGACCAGGCCGTCAGCTCGCCAGGAGGAATCCGCCAGGCCGCGCGGCTTCCCTCCTTTCTTGTTTTTCTCTCTTTTGCTTCCCCTCACCTCTGCCCGGTTCTCCTGTACCCCGGGCAGCCGGTAATTTTAGCCCTGCTCGTTTGGGCAGGCCCCCGAGCCTATAAATAGGGGGAGGGTGCACTCCCCAAGACACGCTGACTGGGATCCAGGAGCTCGCCTGTTAAGAGCTGCGGTCTCAAGTCTAGTGTTTTGCGGCTTGTAGCCCGGCCGGCTTCCTCTTTTCCCTTTCGTGTAACTGTTTCTCATTTTAAGTAAAGGAAAGCCCGCCGCAAGAGTGACATTTAAGCCGCGGCGGGCGAACTCTGCTGTTGCCGCTGCCAGCGGCCCCCTTTTTCGGTCCTTTAGCTGCGACCGCTAGTAACCGATTGGTCGACAGTCTCCTCCTTTCCTTCCCTATTCCCCGGTGCTCGAACCGTTAGCTGGTGGTGCCCGACTCCCTGTCCGTTTTCGTGCATCAACATGTACAATCATTATTGTTGTTTTTGGCTTAACACTTGTACAATGATTTATGATATGCATGCAAATGAATGGATACACATGACAGGTTAAGGCCCATATCACTTAACATGTCATGCATATTAGGACTCTAATGCCAGCGCACTTGAAAATATTAAACCGCCCATACAATTTAATATTCGCAAGCGGTGTATATCCTAGTGGAAATTCATATGCACAAAAATGTTAAGTTTGCCCATAACCCCTTAACATTCGTGTGCATACTACTCATGCTTATGAGTGAGTGTGTGCGTGTTTCAGCCGCGAATAACAAATAATGACAAGCTGAGTGAAGCAATGATGTATGCTTATATATATATATATATATATTTATAATAAAGTTCAAAATATTTGATAATTACAAAATACTCTATCTTTTAAAACAAACCTGACTCTGATACCAACTGTCACGACCCGTCTCGACAGGAGTCAGAGTGCGCTTTGAGACGAGCCGTGATGCCACAGGCATGGGCGAAAAGAAAGTCATGCCTGCTAAGGCGGATGCAGAGTAGCTGATAATAATTATTATTGAGTAAAATAGCTTGATTTTTATGTGGAAGCTCTTAAATTCATCAGTGAAAAGAGTTTTGATGCACATGTACTTGGTAAAATTCATGTTTTACAGGCTACTACAATAGTTCTCATGCAGTTATGATTCAATAGAGGGTGCACATGCATTAATTCCAGATTCTAGTACATAAATATTTAAGTAGCCTAGCAGTTGTCCATGATGACAGAGAAAATGACTGATTGCAATTATTACATAAAAGAATTAATTGACAGTATAGAACCTGAAGCTTGATGCTGATAGGGGTCGAAGACCTGGCGGCGCTGCACGAATTCTAAGGCAATTCCAAGACATAAAGGAAAAGCCTCAGAACATTGAAATAAATAGGAGCACAGTCAGAGTAAAGTGCAGTAAGAGAAGCAGAAATATATGAGTGTATCAGTTTCTCATAAAGCTGTGTTATTCGAGGCAAGCAAATAAAAATGCTAAACAGAACAGGTTAGTTTATTATACTACTTTGGAGTTAAACATTTAGACGGACCAAGAGATGTCATTAGCGGTAATCAGTGGAAAGTGGAAGTGTTTTATTTGATGCACGTGATTCTGATGCAAGTCTGAACGCAAGGCTTATCAAAATAATTGAGCTTGCTATGGCCATTTGTTGGTTTCCGCTGTCAGTCAAGCGGAAACTCGAGTCAAAGCGTCACATCAATTGAACACTACCCTTCACTGATTGTGTATGACATTAATGACTTCAAAAATTCATGATTTAGGAGATTCGTAACATGTCGAGGCCGGATGCAAATTTAGCGATACAACTGTACAATATTAGAGTTCATGAATGCGGCAAGAGAGGACTTGAGTTATGGAGCCACATTCGCTCAATTCTTAGAACAGACCTAAGAAACCAGACAGACGTCAGAAACCGAATTTGATGACAGCAGATTCGATGACACAAGATTATTCGTCACAAGATTCGACGACGCGCACAAAACCGGATAAGGATCAATATATTTAGCAGGTTCAAGTATGTACGAGTGATACGACCGTCATACGCTATTTTTCTGGACATTTCATATTCCTTTAGATTAATCATTTCTCAGACATAAATATCTTCCAAATAAGCTGTATATATGTATATACGAGCATGACACAAATCACCAATCATTTAATTGTAACAAGAAATATTAACTGTATCCTTCAAAATAATCATTGTGGATGTTCACATAAACTATAGGTCTCCTAATCATCCATCAAATGTGATCCAATTCATGTAAGTGCGAATCCAAATGACACAATTCTAACAATTCCTAATAATTCTCATTAGGGTATTCGTTAATCATTGCAACATATTTCGGTTTATACATCAAACAAGAAAATTAGTATAATTATGAGATCAGACCAAATAATTGAAATTCAATGATTGCAAGGGAGAGAGAGATCTCTACTTGCCTGAAAGAGGCTAAAACTGGCGGCGGCTAAGTGCGCAAGCGAAAACAGAAATCCTGGCTGGACCTGTTCAGGAACAATCACAGACAATATTTGATAAATAGACCTGACAGGGATCCAAAATGCTAGCACAAGCAATTAAGCGATACATAGCTAAATCGAGAGAGGACTAAGAAGTTTACCTCTCTCATGAGTGAGGGGAGAAGAGATTCCACGCGGAGACGGAGACTTGGCGATGTTTGGGTTAGGGGAAACCCTAATTCGGAGAGAATTTGGAGCGATTCCACCACTAGGAACGAGGAGGGGCACTGGAAAACACACATACACAAGGGTTAGACGACTACGATAGGAGCAAAAATCAGGATCACAAAATATATGAAATCGGAGCATAATCTTTACAAGAAAACTCATGAAAATCTGGATAGAGATGAACAAGAGGGGAATCTTACCAATAGAAATCAAAACCGGGCCCAAAGAAGAGAGTGAAGGAAACCCTAGACGCTCTTCTTGCAAAATCGGACCAATCGGAGAGGAAGAGGGCTGCCGAGGGAAGGGGAGGCGGCTGCCTTCGCTGATCGACGAAGAGGAGGCCTTGCCGACCCTAGGAGAAAGAGGGAAGGGAGCAGTCGGCCTCTGGAGGAGCAGGAGGCCGCCAGCCCTAGCATCGGAGGGGGGGGGGAGCTGTCGACCAAAGCAAGAGGGGTAGAAGCCGGAGGAGGCGGCGCCTGGAGCAGGAGGAGGCGGCGCCTGGAGCAGGAGGAGGCGGCGACGACCTGCGCGCGGCTGGCTGGAGACGGGAATGGGGGAGTCGCGGCTTTCCTGCGGCAGACGGGATCGGCACGGGAGACGGGCTTGCGGGATTAAAAGAACCGGGGTGGGGGGGGGGCTCGGGTAGGTAGGAATTAGGTTAGGTTTTTTGTATATTAATAATAATAAATAGTTTTTATAAAACCGGGTTATTACAGGGATTCTCCACCAAACCTCCTGTGCTTACACACCCCAGCAAAATGGGGTTGCCGAACGAAAGAACCGCCACTTACTCGATGTCGCCCGTTCCCTCATGCTTCAAATGCATGTTCCCAAGCCATAATGGAACTTTGCGGTTTCGACTGCCTGCTTTCTCATCAACCGCCTCTCTTCCTCTGTCCTCAATTATGCTACTCCGTTTAGCATATTGTTTCCCTTCACTCCGGCTTTTCCTCTCCCGCCTCGTATCTTCGGCAGCACCTGCTACGTCCACCGCCTCGGGCCATCCTCGGATAAATTGGATCCCATGGCGGTGAAACACATCTTTGTCGGCTATTCACGCACCCAGAAGGGCTATGTCTGTTACTCGCCCGCTACTCGCGAGATCTCCGTTTCTGCCGACGTTACCTTCCGGGAAGAACAACCGTTTTTTCCTGCTCCTTTACCCGCTGATCTACCACCGACTCCTCTCCCGCCATCTCTACCACACCCTGCTATTCCCGCTACTACACCACCTTCGCCAGTTTCCCCTGCCCTCGCTCCTGCTACCGCCAAACCACCCGTTATCCGTGTCTACACTCGTCGCCCTCCCAGTTCCGTTGCCCCTCTGCAGCCGACCTCTACCACGGATACTTCGCGTCCTGCTGATTAGGTAACACCTTCCACTGCCCATCCTCTGGCCGCCTACGTCTCTCTTCATCGCCTCTCTCCCCTTCTGCACACATTTGCTACTTCTCTCTCTTCGATTGCTGTTCCTAACTCTGTGCAGGAGGCGCTTCAACATCCCGGCTGGCGGGCAGCCATGGAGGAGGAAATGTCTGCTCTCTGGGCTAACCAGACATGGACCGTCGTACCCCTTCCTCCGGGTCAGAAACCGGTTGGGTGCAAGTGGGTCTTTGCCATCAAACATGCTGCTGATGGGACAATTGATCGTCTGAAGGCTCGTCTTGTGGCTCGAGGCTTCACCCAGCAACAAGGGCTCGACTATGAGGAAACTTTCTCTCCGGTCGCCAAGCTCAATACCGTTCGCGTCCTCATCTCTGTCGCTGTTCATCGCCAGTGGCCCCTATTTCAACTGGATATCAAGAATGCCTTCTTAAATGGGGATCTCCAGGAGACGGTCTACATGCAACAAACGCCCGGGTTTGAGACCACGGGGGAGTCTCAGGTCTGACGCCTTCTAAAGGCTCTGTATGGTCTCAAACAGGCTCCACGGGCCTGGTTTGAAAAATTCAGTAAGGTCATTCGTGATATCAGTTTTAATCGCAGCTTGGCCGATTTCTCTCTGTTTATTCGTCACCGACCAACATGGACGGTCCTTCTGTTAGTATATGTTGACGACATCATCATTACAGGAGATGACTCACAAGGGATACATGCCGTCAAAGTGCATCTAAACTCGGTCTTCCAGACAAAGGACCTGGGAGCTCTATGATATTTTTTGGGTCTTGAGGTTGTCAGGCGACCGGACAGGCTTATTCTATCTCAACGGAAGTACTGTCTTGACCCTCTTCATGATGCTGGTCTTTCAGGGTGTAAGCCAAGTGATACCCCTATGGATGTAAACCACAAGTTATGTGCTCAGGCATCCGACTCGGATCTACTTCTCCAGAATCCTGAATATTATCGACGACTCGTTGGGAAATTGATCTATCTCACGGTTACCAGGCCAGATATTTCCTTTGCTGTTGGTCTTGTCAGTCGGTACATGCACTCTCCTTGAAAATCTCATCTTCAGGCTGTTGAACGTATTCTCGGGTACCTAAAAACAACCCCTGGTCAAGGACTTGTGTACCGGACTTCTTCGTCCGCTCCAACTTTGGTGACATACTCTGATGCTGATTATGCTGGCTCTCTTGATGACCGACGATCTACTAGTGGTTTTTGCACATACTTTGGAGGCCATCTGGTTACATGGCGAAGCAAGAAACAAGCGGTCGTTGCTCGATCATCAGCTGAGGCAGAATACCTGGCAATAACATCTGTTGTATCGGAACTGACGTGGCTTGAAAGTCTTCTCACTGATCTTGGTGTAAAATTACCTTCTCCGGCTCTTCTCCTTTGTGATAGCCAAGCGGCTATACATATCGTCAAGAACCCAGTCTTGCACGAAAGAATAAAACACATTGAAGTCGATTGTCACTTCATTCGGGAAAAAGTTCAAATGAAGAAGCTCGATCTAAAGCATGTTTCAAGGACGGAACAAGTTGCGGATGTCCTTACAAAGGCTCTTCCCAAGGCACTCTTCTATCAATGTTTGTCCAAGCTTGGTGCATACGATTTGTACGCTCCAGCTTGCGGGGGAGTGTTAGAATAACCCATGTATTGAGCCCATCTTTTGGGCCCATTAGTGCTCTCTTCTCTTTTAGTCCCACATCTTGTATAGGATTTATTCTCTCTCTTCCTCATATATATTTGTATTCTCTCCTTGTATTCATATACTCAATCAATACATACAAGTTTTGAGCTTTCCCTACAAATGGTATGAGATAAGTTAAAAACCATAACTATCGTTTTAGCCATGCCTAGTTCCCAAGAGTGAGGGAACCATGCTAGGAGATCTAATCTTTAACTATTTAATTAGACTATTAATGAGAGAGTAAAGCGGGATTTGGCACGCGGTAAGAGAAACACAAATTCTAACTACAAGGCAAAAAATGTAAGAAAATGATAACAAAAAATGATGAATATGCAAGCAATTCCATGATTGATCACTTATAATTTAATTGCATGAATTCAAGCTAATTTAGGGGAGCAAGATTGTTACCTGCAGTGAATTTCCAGGGCTGAAAGGCTTAGTTTAGGAATGTGGATCTAGTCTGTAGGGAAATTAATGGAGGGTCGAAGGTAGATGGGCTCCGATGATCGCAGTGGAGGTATGGAGGGCTCGTGGATGTAGGCTTGATAATGGGGGAGCTATCAACCGGGATTTTTTTTTTCAGGTTAGGGCAAGATTAACCGCCAGGCTGGAGGAGGCGAGGAGTCGAGCTAACTAGATTTCTGTGGAATCGGAGGCACCGCACGACACAATCACCGAAGGAGGGACGAGAAGTAGTCATCGGTGGTCGACCAACCCTTAGGAAGAGGCAGCAAGCTCCTACGAAGCTTCAATTGAGGTCGGTCGCCCAGGCGAAGCTTTGACATGGAGCGACAGGGTTCTGTGGTATGGGTCGAACTCGGCGGAGGAGAAACGAGAGTGGGCCGTGGGACTTTGATCATTCATCTGGAGGTCACGCCAGCGTCGATCAACTTCTGGCAGGGAGAGTCGAGAATATGGGTGGGTTGGAGGGGAAAACATGTACTGGATGGGAACCGAACGAGGACGGAAATGTCTAATTCAATTCTTTTTCAGGTTGATTTTATCTTGGGTTTTGGGGATTTAAATATGATTAAATTAGGAGTGGTTTCATCTAATGAGATTAATAATATTAAGATAAGGGGTTTTGTCTACTATGATTAAGGGGGTTTTGGAAGCTAAAGAGATTCACAGGAAATCAAAAAGGTATTTAAGATTTTAAAACTCCCATATAAATTAATTTCAAATTTATATTGTAATTAATATTTGAATTTTTGGAATTAATTTAAAGTTGAAATTAAAATTCATGCAAAAAATTGTTACCTTGTTTGTATGTCACCACCTCCTGCATTACTGGACATAATTATTTAAGGTCATGTTGGTTGGTCAAGTCAACATATCAGAAGTAAAAATGTGACACAAACATCATATACATAACGAAGATGTGAAAAAAAACAAATGCCTAATAATAAAACAATAAATCAATTAGATGCATTGTAGGATGTATCAATTCCCCCGATGCTGAAATAACTTGACCTCATCGAGAAGTGACAAAGACCTGCATTAGAAAGATCGACCGAAGGTGTCTAAGCTCAGATGCACTAAACCGTAAGTTACCAAAGATACTCCTGTTTTCCCAAGATACGAGGTAGTGCTGATACGTGCCAGTGCGCTTTTGAAATTCATGAACATCCAATACCCGCTCAATCTCCTCAATGATAGGTGTTGTAATCAGGGATCTCTAAATCACTTTAAAGAATAAGTTTGAGTTCTAATTTAAATATGTAGTGCAAGCGCGATGTTCTCGAGTCAACAGTTAGCGACAATCGATCTCGAATTCGTAAACGTGCGTATGAGCCTAGCTATTCGATCATATAAGTAATATGATTTAGCGATCCACATCCACGCAATTAGAGGAATGAAAATACAAGAATGTGAGAATTAACAACAAACAAGTAATACAATAATTAATGGCAAACTTGCTCTGACTTTAAAGAACAAATAAATATTTAAGCATAACTTTTTCTTACATGATGTGAGCGGGAGAGTCGGTGAGAGGTATATGTTGGATCCCTAGTTTGATTTGGGCTAGGTTCACTAAGTTAGGATCATCTGACTCAACATGTATAGCCAGAGTCATGGTTATGTCTTAGAGTATAGGCGAAGTCCTTAGAGTTAACACTACATGGACCAGCCATCAACATACTGCATAAAGACTCAAGACTTAGAGAAATATCAAAGACTCAGAAAATGAGTTCGACATTCGTCGAACTCAGGTCGACGAAAGCCGTGCTCAGCTCGACGATCTCAGAGAAAATTTTCTGAGCTGAGCTCGACGAACTTGGGACTCAGGTCGACGATTTATGGACACTACTTTAACATTTCAAGTCCAAAATTTCTCTGAACTCCACTCGACGAACTTGGTATTCAGGTCGACGATCTACGAGTATTCTACTTCAACATTTTGTTCCAGAAACAAGTAAATATTCTAAGTACAAGATCATACTCCAGTCGACGAATTCACCTTCTCAGCTCGACGAAGTTAGACAACATTCCTGACAAGACTTATCTAGCAGTTAGAAGTTCTCAGGTCGACGAATCTAGTTCTCAGGTCGACGAATCTAGTTCTCCGGTCGACAATTTCTGGCAACTCCACTTCAATACTTCATTTCAGAGACATCTAGAATATTCCAAGTCCAGAAACACTTTGCTGAACTCCAGTCGACGAACTTAGATTATCAGCTCGACGAACTTCATGCACAGAATTGACAAGGTTCTGGAGAAAGCAGTTGTCTGTTCTGCGGTCGACGATCTTGGATCTCAGCTCGACGAACAACTATTATCAGATCGACGAACTTAACTTCTCAGCTCGACGCACTGTGGACTCAGCTCGACGAATTCTGTGAAGAACCAGACTTAGTTATTTTCATCCATTTGTCCTTATTCTATGACAAGAATTCCTGAGTAATCAATGCTAAAATATTCTCTGAATATTACCGTTAGAAGCAAGCATTGATTACGGTCTTCATCAGGATTATTGGTTGCCGATTTTCTTTGAGACAGTTGGGGAAATCATTCAATGCAAAATATTCTCCAGGCCGTCAGCAATGAATGCAGAAGAATTTCAAATTTCAAAAGAAGATAATATGGAAAATACAAAAAAGGATTTTCCATCTCCTTCTTACACAGACAGACAGTCAGTTTGTTAATCAAGGATCAAGAATCTTCTGCTGCTATCTCTGGACAACACTCTGAGACAAAAAGAAATAGAAAGCTGATACAGAAAAAGAAACCCTAACCAGAGAAAGAACATTAAGCTGAAGAAGAAGAAGAACAACCAATCCAAATCAAGAGTCTTCTTCTGTCTTCTGCTAGAACTCTTCAAAGGACAACAAATCTTCTATCTGTCAAGGAGTTCCTGGAGTTCATCTGGTTAAAGCAACAGTTTGAAGGCCTATCACCCTAAAACAAAGCTCCATCTTTCCTGAACCATTCAATATCTCAGGGGGAGCCTTTGCTAACATCAAATCCACAAGAGTCTTCTCAGTTGTTGTGAGAAAGAGAAGACATAATCAATCTCTCATCCCACACTGTATAAAGGGTTCTTAACTCCCTTTTAAAGTTATTACTGGTTGCAAGTCACCTGACCAAAAGACTTGAGGTTTGGTTTTTGAGCACCTGATCAAAAGCTCATTGGTGTCAGGCACCTGATCAAAAATCTCAGTGGATTCCTACCAGGGTGGTAGAAGAGTGGATGTACCAAGGTTGGGGAACCACTATAAATTTCTTGTGTTGTCTGGTTGCTCTTTTCATTTGTTTCTTGCTGTGGCTGTGCTAGTTAGGATAACTTTGTTTGTGTTTGTTTATTTTCTGCAGCACCTGTGGTAGATTCACTTAACCTAGGATAGTTTAATTCATAAGTTTTATTTGTAGCAAAAAGTTTTAAAAATCTAAAGATACTCTATTCACCCCCCTCTAGAGTATTCCTGATCTAACCCCTCACTTTCAATTGGTATCAGAGTCTGGATTCCTTTGATTGTACAAGCTAACCATTGAACCAAAGATCCTGAGTTAGATCCGTCTTTTCATTTCTATTAGATATTCACACACAGCATGACACAGAACAAAAACTATGCAAGCACCAGACCTCCAGTTTGTAACCTAAATATGTTTGCCATCTGGAAGGCAAGAGTCAAGTTATATATGAACTCTATTGATGAAGATATTTTCAATTCCATTGTGACAGGTTCTCCTCAAACATCTACCTCTACAGCAACCTCCAGCAACAATGCAGTTCTACCACCTGAGTGGACTGAGGCCCAGAAGAAGGCAAAAATTGCTGATGCCAAGGCCATGAATATTCTGGCCCAAACAATGTCAGATGATATTTTTCAAAAAGTCGCTGAATGCACATCAGCCAAAGCCATCTGAGATTCCCTCAATCAAATGGTGGCTGGATCTGCTGATGAAAGAAAGGATAGGAGATCCAATCTCATATCCCAATATGAGAATTTCAAGAAGGAGGAAGCTAAATCAGTAGCAGACATGTACAATAGGTTGAGCTCAATCATCAATGAACTGAAAACCTTGGATAAGGACATCACCCTCACAGTGGTGAATGATAAAATCCTTATGTGCTTCCCAAGCTCATGAGATTCAAGGATCTGTCCCATCAAGAAGGCCAGGAGCCTGAATGAGATTTCCACTGAATCTCTTTTAGGAAAGCTCAAGTCCTATGAGCAACTTATCAAATCCAGAGAAGCAGCTGAGCAAAGAACACCTCCACCAGCAAGGAAGGAGCACAATATTGCATTCAAAGCTGCTGATGAGACAAAGACTCCAACAATGAATGAAGAACTGATGTCTCTCTTTGCCAAGAGATTCTACAAGATGTCAAGGAAAAACTTCAGAAGAAAGTCATCCAGACAGGATGACAAGCCAAGGTTTGGCAAAACCCACATTAAAGAAGTGGTGTGCTTTGGCTGTAGGAAACCTGGACACTTCCTCTCAGAGTGTCCAGAGACTCAGAAGAAGGAGAAAAGAAGAGAGAAGGATACAAGAAGACAGCAAAGCAGCATGCCTTCCTCAAGCAGACACAAGAAGAAGGAGAAAGGCTTTGTAGCTGAAAGCTGGAGTGAAACAGAAGATGAATCCTCATCTTCCAGCTCCGGTGAAGAAGAAGAGGAGGCAAGGGCCAAAGAAGTATGCCTCATGACCATTAATGCCTCCAGGAGCCAATCAGATGAATATTCATCTGACAATGAAGAAGCTTCAGAATATGAAGCTGACCAGGTATTTTCTTCTTTTGATTATAACTCTGATTCATTGAAATCTGAATTTAAAATCATGTGCATAGATCTAATAAATTCAGAAAAAGAAATTAAGACACTTAGGGAAAAACTAGGAAACCAAGAAAATATTATTTCTGAAAACAATAGGTTAAAGGATGAATTAAATTTAGCTAATGAACAAATTATCCTGTTAAAGACTGAGTTATGTGAGGCTAAACTACTTGAGGAAACTCTCAATGGGAGAAGCCTCAAGCTGATGGACATCATAAGTACTGTCAATGCCAGATTAAATGACAAGCTGTGCTTGAGTGCTTCATCAAGTTTGCCCCCCATTCTCAAGAAAAATATTTTGACAACCCCATCAAATTTGTTTTAGCTAAGGGGAAAGAAACAATAAACCATAAACAAACCATAGAAGAAATTCCCAAATCAAAAGGTCAAAATAACAAAAATCAGAAAACCTTAGGTAAAAACAAAGTTCAGCAGACTTCGTCGAACTCAGATCGACGAAATGTGGCAAGTTCGTCGAACTCTAGTCGACGAACTCTGAACGCAAACTTAAGCTATAATTATTTGTCTAACTGCGATCGACGAACTTTGTATGGTTCGTCGAGCAGAGATCGACGAACGTGGGGCACAGAAAATGACTATGTTCATTTTCTGGGCAGAGATCGACGATCTCATCCCAATTCGTCGAACTCTTGTCGACGAACTCACAATATTTCGTCGAACCAAGAAAGACGTGACAAAAATTATAACTATAACAACAATTATATTAAATTCAGAAAACCATTTAATCCATTAGCTGACTGGATAATTCCACCAAAAAGATATCATCCTTTAGGATACAAATCTCAACCAGAATTCTCTGTGATATCTAGTTTTTCATACCAACAATATAAAAGACCCAAGGTAACCTGGGTCAAGAACAACTAACTGTTTTTACTGCAGGAAAATGGCTATCCAGTGATTAATCAAACCTGGTACCTAGACAGTGGATGCTCCAAACATATGACTGACAGCAAGGACAATTTAATCAAATACAAGTGCAAGCTGGGACCAAAGATAATCTCTGGTGATTCAAAATGTGACCAGTCAGAAGGCTATGGAGAAGTCACCTTCAAGAAAGTGACTTATGTCAGAGGACTCAAGCATAACCTCATCTCTATAAGCCAATTATGTGATGAAGGTTATCATGTATACTTTAACTCAACCTCCTGCACTATCTCTAATAAAGAAAAACATATTGTTTTAATTGGAAATAGACAAAGCAACATCTACTTAGTTAATTTTTACTCTGCCCATTCAGATATCTGTCTACTCAACATAGTTAGTACTCAGAATGAATTATGACATAAAAGACTAGGTCATGTTAATATGAAAAATATTGCTAGGCTATCAAAAGACAACCTTGTGAGAGGCTTACCTTCTGGCCCCTACAAGATGGAAGACATTTGCAGGGCTTGTCAACTAGGCAAACAAACTAAATCTAGCTTTAAATCAGTAAATAAAAGTGATTCACCTAGGATTTTGTACTTGCTTCACATTGACCTTTTTGGACCTATTGCTGTACAAAGCATAGGAGAAAAATCTTATACCTTAGTTATTGTAGATGACTTCTCAAGTTTCACTTGAGTGTTCTTTCTGAGATCTAAGTCAGATACGTTTAAAGTTCTTACAGCTTTTCTCAGGACCATACAGATTGAGTGCTCTACTCATGTTGCATTGATCAGAAGCGATCATGGTACAGAGTTTGAGTCTCTTCTTATGCATGAGTTCTGTGAGAAGGAAGGTATCAGACACTGTTTCTCAGCTCCTAGAACTCCCCAATAAAATGGGGTAGCTGAATGGAAAAATAGGACCCTAATTGAAACTACAGACACATTACTTGCAGATGCTTACATGGCACTAACCTTTTGGACAGAGGCTGTAAGCACAACAAAGTATGTCCTGAACAGGAGCTTGATGCATAAACTGAAGAATATGACTTCATATGAATTACTTAAAGGGAAGAAACCTAAAATCAACTATTTTAAAGTATTTGAATGTATATGTTATATACATAACAACAACAAGAAATACATTAGAAAGTTTGAAGCTAAGGCTGAAGAGGGAATTTTTCTAGAATATTCCAAAGTAAGCAAAACTTATAGGGTATTCAATAAATTATCTTTAAAAATTGAATAATCTATTCATGTTACTTTTGATGAGCCTAATATGTCTTGCAAGGAGAAAGAGATTTCTACCAGCAATCGTTTGCAGGTACCTCACCTGTGTGAGAACTTGAATGGACTAAGCCTCACCCAAGAGGCTCCAACACATCCTTCTGCACAAGATGAAGAAGACAGTGAAGAAGAAGGAACTGAAGTGACTGAACCTCATCCAACAACAAATATAATTCCAAAAGAGGAATTAATTCAAAATGTTGTTGCTGAACCAAGTCCACCAAATGATCTTGTCACACTAAGGGATCATCATAGAACTCAAGTGATTGAAAACATATCAGCAGGTGTACAGACAAGACATCAACTCAACCAAGATTTGATGCATGCCTGTTTTCTCTCTCAGGTTGAACCTCAATCTATACATGATGCTGAGCAGGATCCCCACTGGATCATTGCTATGCAAGAGAAACTGAATCAATTTGAGAGATGTAGAGTTTGAGATTTGTTTCCAAGACCCCAAGACTACCCAGTCATTGGAACAAAATGAGTATACATAAATAAATTAGATGCCCAAGGTACAATTGTGAGAAACAAGGGTAGGCTTGTTGCTCAAGGATACAGACAAGAAGAAGGCATAGATTATGATCAAACCTTTGCACCAGTTGCAAGGTTAGAGGACATCAGAATCTTTTTGGCCTATACTGCCTACAAGAAATTCAAGGTGTATCAGATGGATGTGAATAGTGCATTTTTGAATGAAGTACTGAAAGAAGAGGTTTATGTTGAACAACCTCCAGGTTTTATCTCTCCAACCCATCCTTATCATGTATTTAAATTGCATAAAACCCTCTATGGTCTAAAGCAAGCTCCAAGAGCTTGGTATGAGACCTTAGCTAGATTTTTGATAGAGCCTAAATTCATTAGGGGCATAGTAGATAAAATACTTTTCACTAGACATCATAAGGACCAAACTTTGTTAGTACAAATCTATGTGGATGACATCATATTTGGGTTTACTGATTTCAAATTATGTAAGAGGTTCTCTGAACTCATGCATTCAAAATTTGAAATGAGTAGCATGAGTGAGCTCTCCTACTTCCTTGGTCTCCAAGTGAAGCAGCTCCCTGATGACATCTTCATCTCCAAAGCTAAATATGCTAAAAAACTTATAAAAAAGTTTGGGATGACTGATGACTCAGCAAAGAAAACACCCATGACTACAAATGCTGTAATAGACTCTCATGCACATGGAAAACCTATGGATCAGAAACTATATAGGGGCATTGTTGGGTCCCTACTATAACTTACAGCAAGCAGACCTGATATTATGTTTGCCACATGCCTTTGTGCTAGGTTACAGGTGAACCATAAAAAATCTCACCTAATTTTCTTTAAAAGAATTTTGAGATATATAAAGAGTTGTCCTAGTCTAGGCCTATGGTATCCTACTGAGTCAGAATTTGATTTAACTGGATATTCAGATGCTGACTTTGCTGGATGCATGGTAGACATAAAAAGTATTTCAGGAACTTGCCAGTTCCTCGGTATGAGATTAGTGTCTTGGTTCTGTAAGAGACAATCCTCTGTGTCCACTTCAACTGCTGAAGCAGAATACATTGCAGCTGGCAGTTGCTGTTCACAGATGTTGTGGATTCAGAATCAACTACTGGACTATGATCTCAACTTAAATAATTCAACTCTATTCTGTGATAACACAAGTGCTATAGCCATAGCACAAAATCCAGTCCATCACAGTAGAACTAAGCATATAGACATTAGACATCATTTCATTAGAGAGTGTGTAGACAAAAATTAAATTAAACTTGTCTATATCTATACTGATTTACAAAGAGCTGACATTTTCACCAAACCTGTGGATGAAAGAAAACACTTGTTCTTTATAAATCAGCTTGGGATGATCAATGAAGAAAACTTAGCTTAGTTTCTGTCGGCACTCGACGAATCTGCCAAAGTTTGTCGAACGGAGCTCGACGAACTAGGGAAAGATCTTGAGATATTCGTCGAACGAAGGTCGACGAACTCTCTGTGAGTGAAGTTGAGTTCGTCGAACGGCGATCGACGAATCTGCTTCAAAAAACTTTCGTCGAACGGAGCTCGAGGAAATGTCTTCAAATCTTCAGACTGAGCTTGACGAATTATGTAACTATCAATTATTTCGTCGATCTCAGGTCGAAGAATTTCTTAATTTTTGTGAAACGAAGTTTGTCGATTCATATTCTGTAAACCTTATATCTAGTTTTCTTCGACCTCCGTCCCGCGCTTTCAGTTCCTTTGCACTTGATCTTCGTTTTTCTCTTGCATGTGCTCTAATGGCGATTCCAGCAGGAACTCCTGCCGCAATGAAATTTGACACAGGGTTTGATGTCGATTTTGACTCATTCCAGCATTCAGACCCAATCTTTCTGGGAATCCTGCAACTACTTGAAGACCAACAACTCAAGAATCTGCTGTCGACTAGAATCAAGATATCTGCCACAGAAATCAGGGAATGAGTGTATACTTTTTCTACGACAGATGATAACCATGTCTGGAACAATCGCAGGTAATACTATTTCTCTCACTCCCGCCATTTTAACAGAAATATTTGGCTTAAGTAATGGTGAAGAGGATTTAGAAATGGATACTGAAGGGTTTGATGAGATGCTAAGTTTGATGGGTTATTCTGGACAAACACCCAATAAGTTGCTGAAGAAACATCTTTCTGCTGAATTTAAATTCTTAGCAGATATTGTGGGAAAAGTGCTGCTAGGCAAGCACACAGCCCATGACTACATAACCAGACACCAATTCCTGGTTATGTGTGCTGTGGTTAACCAGAAGAAAGTAAACTAGGCTCAGATCCTGTTTGATCTGATAAAGAAAAAGAATAATAAAAAGGAAGTCTGTTTTGGGAGAATCTTAGGGATCTTCCTCAAAGAAAAGGCTGCTGAATCCCTGGTCTCCCAGACCATATTCATAAATGCCTCTAAGAGGCTAACTTGTGCCCTTTTTGGCAAGTGGGAGAGGACCATCACAAAGCCCTCCAAGGCTCCCTCTTCCACAAGAGCTTCTGAAAGTACAAGGGCTGATCCAGCCACTTCCCACCCTTCTGAAGAGATCCCCCCTACACCTCCATCCTCTTCCACCATTCCTTCTCTCAAACAAACACAACAACAAAGTCAACAACAACCACAACAACCTGTTCATGTTCCTACTCCAGCTGCCTCTCCTGCCACTTCACCAATAGATCTTACTGACATCCCCTCTTCCCCTCCTCAGGAATATCATCAACCCTCTTCATCTCAATCACCACAACCAATCCCACCTCAGTCCCCCCCATGATACACACATTTCATCACCACCTTCATCTCCTTTACCACACTATCTGGACAACATCTCATTCTTTACCCTACCTACCTCCCCTCCTCATACTTCCTCTCATCCAGATGTCCACATGCAAGATGCTATCCCTCCTACTCCACCATCAACTTCCATTCCTCCATCTGTTTCCACTCAAACACCTTCCCTTCCACCATCTGCAAATCTACCCTTAGAACCCTCCACCATTTCATCTCTTATTGCACTGCTTACTCCTCTCCTCAAAAATCTTATAGCAGAGACCATTACACCTCTTGCTACTTCTATATCCTTCCTTGCTGCTCAAATATATGTTCTCTGCTGCCCCTCTTCAGTTAGGGGCCTGACTCCAGTTTGCACTGAAACCAGGCAGGGGGAGATACTTGATGAAGAAGAAGCAGCAGCAGTATCCCCAGCAACAGTACCAACATCAGCAACAACAGTACCATCAGCAGCAACAACAGAATTAGCACCAGAAGAACCAGCAGCAGCTGCTGATCAAGAGTTACTAGATTTAATTGATTTTATTGAGTCTGATATGTACTTGGATGAGCCTGTGTTGGCTGTGAAAATAACTGTTGGTGATTACATTATTAATCCTACAATAGATCTATCAAGCTTGTTAAGCATCTTTGATACATCTCATTTGAGTTCTCTTCCAGCAGACAGTACTAAGCCATCTTTGACTATCATCCCATACACCACACCAATAAGCACCAAAGTTGCCAAGCAACTCAAGGCAATTTTTGCCACTCTAGAGTCTCCAGCCATCTCATCTCCACCTAAGGCTGACTCAGTCATCATTTCATCCCCTCCAGAAACCATTTCTGCTCCAGTTTTTATAATGGATGATTACCCCATGCCTGATCTGGATGAACTGATCATGGCTGATATACAAGAGGAAAATAAGTCGGTTGCTGAAAGCACTGAAGTATATAGCTCTCCAGCTCCTGCTCCAGCTCCAGTTGCAGCTCCTCCTCCAGCTCCCTCCCAGCCAGAGAAATCTGAAATATCTACTGAGGCCTTAAAAGCATTAAATGCATTATATGATAACCCTCATGACTCCACTGATGATGATGAGGACTCAGATGAAGAACCTAAGAAAAAGAAAGTTTCTAAGAAGAGGAAAGCTCCTCCACCTCCTGCTCCAAAGCCCAACCCAGCAAATAACACACCCTATTACATACTCCAGAAGATCACTCCTTACAAGGGCATGCCAGCTTGGATGTGGCTGTCCAAAAATGAACAAAAAGAAAGAAAAAGAAACAGAAGATATTCTCCACCTCCACAAAGATTCAGGAAGGATCCTCCTCCACCTCCTCCTCCAGCTGCTGGTGCTTCAGGCACAACATCTCAAAGGTCTACCCAGTTTCAAATATACCAAAGACATCAGGGTAGATCTTCATCTTCAGGAAGCAGCTAGCAGAGACACTATTCATCTGACAAGCAGCACCAACAACAACAGCAGCATCAACAACAAAAACAGCAACAACTCCCTGAACATCAAAAAGCCGAAAGCTCCAACAGACCTGCTTCCCCTGTACCTTTTGAAGATCCTGAAACAGCTACAACAACAAGGATGACCAGGTTCCAGGAACTGGTTGGCCTTTCCATGATCAACAAAGCTAGAGCTGAAGGGAATGATACATCTGAATTCACAACAATGTCCAAGTACAGGAAGGAAGAGCTGAACAGGTTTGCTAAAGCTAATAAATTTTTCAATGTTGATGACTATATGAAACTGCATCCAGAAGCAGTAGTGCCCAGAGCTACATCACTAAAAATCATAAGGGCTGCTGATATGACTATGACAAAGGTGCAAGCTGCTGATCCAAACAGAGAAATTATATTCACTCAGTCTGGAGAGAAAGGGAAAGAGGAGAAGCAAAAGGAGAAAAAACAAAAGAAATGATACTTCAACTATCTTTAATATTTCTGAGTTAGTTTGAAAATTGCTTTTTATATATCCTGATACAAAGCTTATTGTATATATATCTGCTGCATATACTAATTTTTCCTGCCAGATATATGTTTTCTTGTTTTGTAAATTTTTTGTTTCACTATGAGTCTGTAATTAGTGACTCACCCAAATAGGGGGAGATCGTTGGATCCCTAGTTTGATTTGGGCTAGATTCACTAAGTTAGGATCATCTGACCAAACATGTATATTCAGGGTCATGGTTATGTCTTAGAGTAGAGGCGAAGTCCTTAGAGTTAACACTACATGGACCAGCCATCAACAGACTGCATAAAGACTCAAGACTTAGAGAAATATCAAAGACTCAGAAAATGAGTTCGACGTTCGTCGAACTCAGGTCGACGAAAGCCGTGCTCAGCTCGACGATCTCAGAGAAAATTCTCTGAGCTGAGCTCGACGAACTTGGGACTCAGATCGACGATTTATGGACACTACTTCAACATTTCAAGTCCAAAATTTCTCTGAACTCCACTCGACGAACTTGGTATTCAGGTCGACGATCTACGAGTATTCTACTGCAACATCTTGTTCCAGAAACAAGTAAATATTTTAAGTCCAGGATCATACTCCAGTCGACGAATTCACCTTCTCAGCTCGACGAACTTAGACCACATTCCTGGCAAGACTTATCTAGCAGTTAGAAGTTCTCAGGTCGACGAATCTAGTTCTCAGGTCGACGATTTCTGGCAACTCCACTTCAATACTTCATTCCAGAGACATCTAGAATATTTTAAGTCCAGAAACACTTTGCTGAACTCCAGTCGACGAACATAGATTATCATCTCAACGAACTTCATGCACAGAATTGGCAAGGTTCTGGAGAAAGCAGTTGTCTGTTCTGCGGTCGACGATCTTGGATCTCAGCTCGACAAACAGCTATTATCAGATCGACGAACTTAACTTCTCAGCTCGACGAATTGTGGACTCAGCTCGACGAATTCTGTGAAAAACCAGACTTAGTTATTTTCATCCATCCGTCCTTATTCTATGACAAGAATTCCTGAGTAATCAATGCTAAAATATTCTCTGAATATTACCGTTAGAAGCAAGCATTGATTACGGTCTTCATCAGGATTATTGGTTGCCGATTTTCAATGGGACAGTTGGGGAAATCATTCAATGCAAAATATTCTCCAGGCCGTCAGCAATGAATGCAGAAGAATTTCAAATTTCAAAAGGAAGATAATATGAAAAATACAAAAAGGGATTTTCCATCTCCTTCTTACACAAATAGACAGTCAGTTTGTTAATCAAGGATCCAAAATCTTCTGCTGCTATCTCTGGACAACACTCTGAGACAAAAAGAAATAGGAAGCTGATACAGAAAAAGAAACCATAACCAGAGAAAGAACATCAAGCTGAAGAAGAAGAAGAAGAACAACCAATCCAAATCAAGAGTCTTCTTCTGTCTTCTGCTAGGACTCTTCAAAGGACAACAAATCTTCTATCTGTCAAGGAGTTCCTGGAGTTCATCTGGTTAAAGAAACAGTTTGAAGGCCTATCACCCTGAAGCAAAGCTCCATCTTTCCTGAACCATTCAATATCTCAGGGGGAGCCTTTGCTGACATCAAATTCACAAGAGTCTTCTCAGTTGTTGTGAGAAAGAGAAGACATAATCAATCTCTCATCCCCCCACTGTATAAAATGTTCTTAACTCCCTTCAAAAGTTATTCCTGATTGCAAGTCACCTGACCAAAAGACTTGAGGTTTGGTTTTTGAGCACCTGATCAAAAGCTCATTAGTGTCAGATACCTGATCAAAAATCTGAGTGGATTCCTACCAGGGTGGTAGAAGAGTGGATGTACCCAGGTTGGGGAACCACTATAAATTTCTTGTGTTGTCTGGTTGCTCTTTTCATTTGTTTCTTGCTGTGTCTGTGCTAGTTAGGATAACTGTGTTTGTTTATTTTCTGCAGCACCTGTGGTAGATTCACTTAACCTAGGATAGTTTAATTCATAAGTTTTATTTGTATCAGGAAGTTTTAAAAATCTAAAGATACTCTATTCACCCCCCTCTAGAGTATTCCTGATCTAACCCCTAACTTTCAGTATACCTGCGGGTGACGAGTGCGGAAATGGAAGTAATCCAAGCAAGAGAAAAGAGGAAATGACTGTATGTGGATGACATGTATGATATGAGAGATGTGGTTCAACTAGCAGAGTGGTTGGTGGATGCACGATGCAAGCTGAAGGAGATCGAAGGAGTCTGAAAATTCCCTAGGAAGATCGCTCGTTTCCGACGCAGGATCCGTCGGGAGCGACAAAACATGAGCGGTGATGGGTCACTGATGCTTGTGACAGAGGTGGAGAGCGACGACGTGTGGGGGAGTTGGTGTTGGCGGCTGAAGAAGGTGCAGCTTTGGCAATTATGAGCATGAGAGAGGTTTTACCGGACCTTTGAAACATAGAGAGATTTCTCTGTTTCGTTTGTCCGGTTGCCTTAGGAGCATGGGAGAGATCAGTTTTAATAAGGAGTTATAATTCTTCCATTTAGTATTTTTTCCATAGAAAAAAAGGAAAAAAGAAAAAAAAAGAAATCACGAGAATTGAGGAATTTGGCTTAAATCAGAGGCTATTGTTTTAGATTTTTTCCTGATAGAGATAGATGTAAATCGACATTTTTAAAAAATTTTAGGAATCAAGTATATAATTTCCTTAAGAATTCTTCTCGTATTAAGATTAGTTTTGAAAAATAGACTTTGATTTTCAATTTCAATGTTGCCTACAGTAAAATATGCTTAATTTTAGTAGACTGTTTGAGTGTTTGCTTTAATTAACATTGTTAGAAAAGCCCATGTAAATGGGCCCATATTGGGCCCTTGTTTTTCTCCTTTTCCTTCTTTTCCTTTTAGTCCCACATCATTGTATAGGATTTCTTCTCTCCTTTTCTCCCCTATATATTTATATTCTCTCCTTGTATTTTGACATAGAAGCAATACATACAAGCTTTGAGCTTTTCCAACATGGTATCAAAGCCAGGTTATCCGACCTCGCGGTTTCCCCTTCTCTAACCGCCCGGCTTTGCTTCTCAGCCTATCCGCTCTCCCTCTGCGGCCTCCTCCTCTACTCGCCCGGGTAGCGACCTGTTCCTACCCATCTCTTCTCTCAAGGGCTTCTCCCTCTTAAGCCGCTGACTCTCCTCTTCCTCTCTACCTCCCGTGGATCCACCCCTCTGCCCCCTTTTATACCTTCCCCTCTCTCCCGTGTGACCCACTTCTCTCTGCTTCTAGCCGCTTGCGGTTTGTCTGCTTGCCGCTTGCAGTTTGTCTGCTTCTAGCCGTTCCATCTCTCTCTCCTCTAGCCGCTCGAGTTTCTACTCGCGGCCTCTCTCCTCTAGTCGCTCGAGTTCCTACTCGCGGCCTCTCTCCTCTAGCCGCTCGAGTTCCTACTCGCGGCCTCTCTCCTCTGACCGCTCGAGTTCCTCCCCGCGGCCTCTCTACTCTAGCCGCTCGAGTTCCTACTCGCGGCCTCTCTCCTCTAGCCGCTCGAGTTCCTACTTGCGGCCTCTCTCCTCTAGCTGCTCGAGTTCCTACTCGCGGCCTCTCTCTCTTAGCCGCTCGAGTTCCTACTCGCGGCCTCTCTCCTCTAGCCGTTCGAGTTCCTACTCGCGGCCTCTCTCCTCTAGCCGCTCGCGTTCCCCCCCGCAGTCTTTCCTCTGCTGGTCGCGCGGTTAGTTCTCACCGCGGGGACTTCTCTGTCTAATTCTCTTTCTCGCGCGGTCTCTGCCCCTCCAATTCGCAACGGTCTTCCATGGGCTCCTCTGTTGACTCTACCGGACAGGCGGTTACTCCTCCTACTGACCGCCCGGCCTCTCTTCCAGATCTTCGCAATGAGTTGCGGATCACCACTATATCCTTATCTGAGAAGAAAAACTTTGTTCCATGGGTCCACTCTGTTCGGCGTGTTCTTCAGGCCAAGGGCCTTGTGCTTCACCTTACCAACACTCCTCCTGTTCCCAATACGGAGAAGTGGCTACGCAATGACGGCCGAGTTCAAACATGGCTCCTTAATTCTCTAGAGGGTGAGCCATACCAAATGGTCATGTACCATGAGACCGCCAAAGACATGTGGGAGGAGCTTCACTCCTTATACTCTGGAAAGGATAGTCTTCAACACCTCTATGACATTATTACAGACCTTCAGTCCCTTGATGCTGGTGGGGCGGCTGACATGACCTCTTTTGTTGCTCGGGCCAAAACTCTGGCCGAGGCCTGGATCCAGCATCAGCCTTCTACCACCGATCTTGCTGCTCAGCGCGCGCAAAAGTAGGCCGTCTGCATTGCCATGATGATGGCTCGGGTCCCACCTCACCTTTAGAGCATTCGGGCTCAAGTATTGTCTTCAGCTTCTACTCCCTCTCTCTCTGATGTTTGCTCTATGATCCTTCGCGTTTCACCACCTCTGGATCCTCCGGCACCCTCCTCTCCGGCTCTCCTTCAGCAGGCCCCTCCTCCCTTACTTCCCCAACCGCCTTCTGCTCGCGGTGGCCGTTCTGGCTCTCACGGAAGGGGACGTGGGGGTCGGGCCCGCTCCAAGTGCTCCTACTGCGGCCGGGATGGCCACACGGATGCTGTTTGCTACAAGAAACATGACTGGAGAGTCTTCTTACCGATCTTGGTGTACGACTTCTTTCCCCAGCGCTTCTCCTTTGTGATAGTCAAGAGGCAATACATATTGCCAAGAACCCTGTATTCCACGAGAGAACTAAACATATTGAAGTTGACTGCCACTTCATCAGAGAAAAGATTCAAATGAAGAAGATTGACTTGAAGCATGTTCCCGGGATAGAACAAGTTGCGGATGTGCTCACTAAAGCTCTTCCCAGTACACTCTTCTATCAGTGCTTGTCCAAGCTTGGTGCATACGATTTGTACGCTCCAGCTTGCGGGGGAGTGTTAGAAAAGCCCATGTAAATGGACCCATATTGGGCCCTTGTTTTTCTCCTTTTCCTTCTTTTCCTTTTAGTCCCACATCATTGTATATGATTTCTTCTCTCCTTTTCTCCCCTATATATTTGTATTCTCTCCTTGTATTTTGACATAGAAGAAATACATACAAGTTTTGAGCTTTTCCAACAAACATATTACCAAATATGACGTATGTTTTTATTTAGTGACTTACTGGATGATCACCCCAATAAGTTGTAACAAATGCGCGAAGTAAAATGCACGTGCGCTAATACATGTGCTACAAAATACCAAATAAAAATGCATGAAATAAAATAAGATACGTGTGTGACTCAGGTTGCATCAGTAAGTGTTTTTTGGGGGCAGCAATTGGAGGCTCACCAAAGAAAGGCCCAAGATTGACAATGTTAAAAATGGGAGAGGTACCAAATTCAGCCGATAAATCTAAGAGATGCATTTGAACCATGTTTTTTTACCTGGAAAGGACCAAACTCCGCTGTCACAGTTTATTATAAGTGCCAACGGTTCCCTCTTTCCCGAAGTGTTATACCCAATTGACCTAGACTTCGTTTGGGGGGACTTATTTTCACTGGTCCATCAATTACGACAGGTCCGGTTCATGCGGTCGTAACCGCTTGACCGGTGAAAATACGTCCCCCTAACAGAGCCCTAGTTTAACTACGATGTTGTAGGTAGTGCAGGAGAAGAAATAACACCCCTTCTAACTAGTGCACTATCCAACTCCACCCCATATCCAACTTGGAGGCATTATCAGACTATTATCCAATATTTCACATAGCGGAAGAAGAATAAATAACAGAGTCAGTAAAACATGCATGCATATAACAAAAGCCTGTCAATGAGTCATAAAATTTCGGATTGGAAGTAAAATGTAGAAAGAAAATAGAATATGGGCAAGAAGGCCTCACAACACAGAGTACACAAAATATCCAAATCTTCAGTTTTACAAACAGGACCACAATCAAATGAATAACTAATTAAAAGAGTAACAGGGAACACTAGTTCACATCTTCTACCTGGCCCACGGAGCAACCTCATCATCAGGTACATCATAGGGACCTTCATGCTGTTGCTGTGGCATCTGCTGCTGCCTCTTCTAGTTGTGGGGAAAAAGTGAGGTTAATCTAAAAGTAGACTAAGTGACTCCACTCTCCCCATGAGGAGTGGAGCTGCAGTAAGTGTCAGAGCAACACAATAGTAATATGATTAACACTAAGTAACAAATATGCATGACATTAAAATAACTTGAGTAAGTATTATGCAACATCATAACCTTATATATAATGTCTCGACCTTATCAGTGTCAACATCTCACTACCACTCACAACTTTTACTGTCAAGGTAATGGTTAAAACAATGCTATGTTAGCTCAATACGTTCATAAAATATGCAATACAATAGTTCATTGCATGACAATGATATTGGATGAGTCAATTTATAGGACACTTAACACACTTCAATCCTAAGCCTCATATGACCAAGGACCCATACTTTAGTTCATCATTGTTATCAAGCAGAAAATGGTAATTTTACCTATGAGAGTGACGAGCTAAGATCCATAACTAAACCTCATGAGCGGTCAACACTAAGGGAAACAACCTCCAAAGTTATGATCCACTTAGTAGTCTAACTAATGTATCTATTCCAAGTAGAGATAACATATATGAGTTCCGCACCCATAAGAGACTTGAGTTGTTACAGAGTTCGTCGTCAGGGGTAAGGGTACAAATGAGTCGAGCTTGAGCCGTGTTTGACAAAATTTCCACGAGCTCGAGCTCAAGCTAACCATTTCGAGTTCGAGCTCGATGAGCTCATTTTGCTTAGCTCAAGCTCGAGCTCGAGCTCAAGACCTATTTATTGAGCTCGAGCTCAAGCTCACGAGCTCAAGTTAAGCTCGAGTTGTTGACGAGCTTTTTTAGCTAAGGAGCCTTTTTTTTATATTTTAATTTCTTAATAAAGTACAAATAAAAAGCTCATGAGCCAGCTCATGAGCTAATTGAACAACATGTGAGCTCGAGCTAGGCTCGTAATCGAGCCCGAGCTCCCCTGACTCGAGCTTTAGTGGTTTTTTCGAGCTGGCTCAACTCAATTTGCACCCCTAGTGATGTGAACCTGGGTTGGGGTGTAGTTTTGAACGATAATAAAATGCGACCTATTTAAAATAATTGTGATCTTTTTAAAAATAATTTGGCGCGAGGGGATATCGCGGGCTATTTTCTAACGAAATAAACGGTCAAGCCGTCGCTCGTGAACGCAAGGCTACCGCAGGAACGTATTAACGTCACAAGTCACAATTCCACAGGCCTAACATTCAACAGAGTGGTAAAACGGATATGGAAATAACGATAATTAGGAGATGAATTAGCTAGGGCAAGCTCCAATAATTAACTATTTAATTTAACTTGAGCATAAAAGTAACTAATGTATGGGAGCGGAGATGGAGAGGTATACCCCAAGAGGAAGAGTAACAGCTGAGTGCGAAATCCCCAAGGAAGGTATTGCTAGAAATCCCAAGGGACGGAGGACTTGCAAGAGGAGGGTTCATGGGACTGGCTTGATCTTCTGGCCGACTCAGCAGGCTCTGGACAGGGAACACCCGCCTGGAAGCAAGGAGGGTGCTGGAGCTTACTGGGGAGAGAAAACCATCGGAGGCCACTGGAGTTGCCGGGAACGGGGCCGGAGAAGTCATCAGAGGCTGTAAGAGTAGTCGACGGAGGCTTGGAGAGGATTTAGAACCGACGGCGCACCCAGGCGAGCGGGAACTGGCGGTGTCGGGAGTTGTCGAACTTCTAGGAGCCGGCCTGAGGAGCGATCACCGGACCTTGGGGAAGCAACCAGGGGCGGCGCGGCTAGCGGTCGAGGGAGGGGAAAGAGGCGTCGGGCTTCCGTCAGGCAGGAACAGTGAAAGAATCGCGGAAGTTAGGGCCGGCGCTGGGAGAAATCGACTGAAACCCAAAAATGGTTTAGTTAATTCATTTCCCAGCTGCCTCCACACTGAGAGGGAGAGGCTGATTTTATAAGAGGGGGAATTAGGGTTTTTATTTAGGCATAATGAGCTTTAATGGGCTTGGAGAGGGCTTTCAATGGGCTGGCAGACATCAAACAAGATTAAAGGGCTATCTGAATGGGGATTTCAAAGTGGGTCGGCTACAGACATAGGGGACGCTACACAATAAAATAGTTAATTAAAATTAAGCTTGCCCTATTTAACCCACCTCCTAAAATACCGGATCTATGCATTTAGGGTCACGTTGGCCGGTCACACCAATGAACCAAACCAAAATTGCGCGAACAACATGCGCGATACAAAAATAAAACCCAAGCGCTCACAACACGCGCAATACAACTCTACGCTACAAAACAACCCAAAAATACGCAAAAGCGTGCGCTACAAAAGTAAGAAAAACATGTGCGATAATAATAATAATAACGACGCGACGCGGGTTGCATCAATTCTCCCGGGGTTTAAAGTGCTCGACCCCGACGAGACTCGATGTAACCTGCAAGTAGAAAGTCCAAACGTCGATCAAAGAGATGATGCATATTGTCTTGCTGATGCCATGACTGCGACCCAAAACCTGCAAGTAACCTCTCATCTCAAAAGCTCGCAATCTATTAGTCAAAATTTCATGCCAGATATTTAAATAAACAGTAATTATTAGAGCTTTTAGAGGATGACATGGGCGGTGTGTGGGGAAAACATGTGGCAGTAGGGGGAACATGAAGCACGTGGAATCAGCCCGTGGAATCAGTAACTCATAACGCAGCATACTCTCGTCTGATAGACGCCTACGAACGTTTGCTAGACCTGGATCGAATATTATGCTAATTTCCCCCGTCAACGTCCCACTCGAGTCACAAAATTTTAAGAAGATCCCAATTTGACCGTGTAAAATTTTCCATAAAAATCCTTTGAAGCGGGTGTCCCGATGGGGAGTGAAGTATCGAAGTATCGTCTCGACTCTCTCGAGACTACTAAACCTAGAAGTGTCAGGACGCAAACAGTAGTTATGTGGTTGTGCGACATTCTGTCCTATATCCATAAATAAGTGATGCGAACAAAACGCATGCTCGCCAAAAACAAAATCAATATTGGGTGGTGACTCGAGGGCCACAGGTGAGGGACCACCAAACACAGTGTCTGTGAGCTCAAGTGTTTGTGGCGGTAGTGTGCTAAGAAAGTCAGGACATAAGACACACGAGTCTGTGTCACCCAAGACGAGGGCCTCATCACTAACCAACTCCTCTGGGAGAAGAGAAAACGATGATGTGTCATCCGAGGTGAGTGACACATCACTATTAAGTCCTTCCTAGAGTGGGGCCTCAGGAAACAACTCGGCGACTGAAGGATGTGAGTCAGTCGGGAAAAGTGGACACACTATGTCAATCGGGATGAAGGAGGAAAGAACTCATCTTCCTGGAGTAGGGGCTCGGGAAGAACCTCCTCAATCGAAGGGGGTGCTAAAGCGGAGACAAGTGGAGATACGATTTCAGTTGGGGTGGTAAAAATAGGAAGAAGCTCTTCTTCCTGGAGCAGGGGCTCAAGAAGAACCTCCTCGACTGAAGGGAGTGTTGTAGTGGAGACACGTGGAGTCACGACATCAGTCGAGGTGATAAAGCTAGGAGAAAAATTTTCTTCCTGGAGCAGGGGCTCCAGAAGAATCTCCTCGACTGAAGTGAGCGTCACAATGGGGGTAGGTGGAGCTAAAGTGCTCGTCGTGAAACTGACGAGATGTGGAGGACTATCGAAACACCTAATCTCGGGTTCCGCTATGTGATATGAAGTGGGAAGGTATACAGGAGCAGCATAGTACATGCGCGTTGTCACCTCCAAGTTGTGAAAAGAGGTGCACAACCCACGCAAATTTTGTCGGACGTCAGCAGTGACGCACTCAACATCTTTTTTCAAAGCTCTAATGCGCGCATCTAAATCACTCATCATTTTTTTTAAAAACATAAAAAACTAAACTTAAAGATTTTGAAACGACCGACGCTTAACTATCCCACGATAGGAGTGAGATATCCCAGTAGCCACACCAAACTGATGTGATCCAGGGTGCGGGTGTAGTTTTGAATGATAATAAAATGCGACCTATTTAAAATAATTGCGATCTTTTTAAAAATAATTTGGCGCGAGGGGATATCGCGGGCTATTTTCTAACGAAATAAACGATCAAGCCGTCGCTCACGAACGCAAGACTACCACACGAACGTATTAACTTCACAAATCACAATTCCACAAACCTAACATTCAACAGAGTGGTAAAACGGATATAGAAATAACAATAATTAGGAGATGAATTAGCTAGGGCAAGCTCCAATAATTAACTATTTAATTTAACTTGAGCATAAAAGTAACTAATGTATAGGAGCGGAGATGGAGAGGTATACCCCAAGAGGAAGAGTAACAGCTGTGCGCGAAATCCCCAAAGAAGGTATTTGTTAGAAATCCCAAGGGATGGAGGACTTGCAGGAGGAGGGTTCACGGGACTGGCTTGATCTTCTGGCCGACTCAGCAGGCTCTGGACAGGGAACACCCGCTTGGAAGCAAGGAGGGAACCGGAGCTTGCTAGGGAGAGAAAACCGCTGGAGGCCACTGGAGTTGCTGGGAACGGGGCTGGAGAAGTCGTCATAGGTTGTAGGAGTAGTCGACGGAGGCTTGGAGAGGATCTGGAACCGGTGGCGCACGCAGGCGAGCGGGAACTGACGGCGTCGGGAGTTGTCGAATTCTAGGAGCCGGCCTGAGGAGGGATCGCCAGACCTTGGGGAAGCAACCAGGGGCGGCGCGGCTAGCGGTCGAGGTAGGGGAAAAAGGTGTCAGGCTTCCGTCGAGCAGGAACATTGAAAGAATTGCGGAAGTTAGGGCCAGTGTTGGGAGAAATCGACTGAAACCCAAAAATGGTTCAGTCAATTCATTTCCCAGCTGCCTCCACAGTGAGAGGGGGAAGCTGATTTTATAAGAGGGGGAGTTATGGTTTTCTATTTAGGCATAATGGGCTTTAATGGGCTTGGAGAGGGCTTTCAATGGGGTGGCAGAAATCAAACAAGATTAAAGGGCTATCCGAATGAGGATTTCAAAGTGGGTTGGCTATAGGCATAGAGGACGCTACAAAATAAAATAGTTAATTGAAATTAAGCTTGCCCTATTTAACCTACCTCATAAAATACCAGATCTATGCATTTAGGGTCACGTTGGCCGGTCACACCAACGAGGCAAACCAAAATTGCGCGAACAACATGCACGATACAAAAATAAAACCCAAGCTCTCACAACACGCACAATACAACTCTACAGTACAAAACAACCTAAAAAATGCGCGAAAGCGTGCGCTACAAAAGTAAGAAAAAAACATGTGCGATAATAATAATAATAACGACGCGACACGGGTTGCATCACCTAGTCAGGGGTGCATCTATTCAACCGAACCTGTCATCGCACCATACATACATCATCATATTCAATTCACAAGTATTCACCCAACATTGTCACCATATCGACACCATTATCCAAATCAAATTTCGACTCAAATTTGAGGCGATCATAACCAACATAGCTAGAACCGAGATGACACAAGGTAGGCTATAGGACGAGGGTGTGCTGACACTAATGCGTTCCTAAGTGGACGTGCTCCCAGATGAAACCAAATAAATACAACTTAAATGAAAATGCAAATGGGTTTTAATTCTATTAATCTAGAAGTAAAATTTTGTAGTGATGAATTTATAAACGAAGCAAGTTAACCCAAGATGATTAATAATTTTTGGACGCACAAGCAAACCAAGCTAAGATTCACACAAAGTGCTATTTACTTCAATTTCCATGATTAAGCTCTATAGAACAAAGAAAATAATTAACAAATACACTAAGAAATCAAAATACCCAAACAAGTACTAAATATTTTCCCATATTCAATAAATAGGAATAAACACAATACAATAATACTCACATGACAAGAGCAGAGAGCATCTGAACCACTTGTCTTGGGGGAAGGTGATGTATTGGGTTGGATGTAGGTGGTCGACATATAATATTGTACAGCAGGATCACACGGGATATTGGAGAGAAATCAGCGTATTGGAGGTTCCATGGCAAAGATGGGTGCGGGATGATGGAATACCTTGGAGAGAGGGGTCGGGTTGCTTCTTGCGGCTTGCTGAAGGGGCCAAAACAGGGAACGATGACTGGTGGAGGGCTACAGGGAGTGTCTTGTGATGTGGTGGTGGTGGGGGGGGGGGGACCACTATGGCCTTGTCTGAGTAAGGTCGAGGGTCGGTCGTCGATTTCTTTATGCAGCTTCGTGGAGGAGGGAATGATTGCTGGAGGTTGTCGATCACTGAAGGGAGAGATGACAACATCTGGAATCGGCGGGGAGGATGGAGGGTTGGGATGCACTGTACGTTGGGTGAACTGTACGATTACAATTGGAATGCAAGGAATCGTGGACTGAAATTGGGGGGGGGGGTAACAGGTAAATGAAGGAGGAAATGAGAAATAAGCCGGGACGTCGCACCCCAGGGCCGTGGCATCGCACTACAGATGGCTGCCAGGCTGAAATCTCTCACCAATTAACAATCACTGTAAATTGTAGCATCCACTCATATTTATAACAAGAGGGGGCGGTTGAACATCGGATGTGAGGACTATGATTGGTCGTTACGCCCGATGCCCTAAAACACCAAAAACAAATACAAAAAAAATTAAATAAAATATATAGAAATAATAGAACGACGAGTTGGATGCGCTCGTGGTCTCAGATCACCGATCCAATCATCGTCTCTTGCCCGAATATACGAAAGTGGGCCCCGCCGACTGGTGACCCGTGCTCCAACGCCAATCTCCATCACGAGGTCAAAAAAGACATGACCTTCTTAAAAGGGTGAACCCTAATCTAATTGGGTTTGGGTAAACATTGCTAGGGAAAACTAAGCTCAGAACTTCAAATTGAATCCCCAAGAGCAACACTCATCCCTAGAAAATGCACTACATATGTATATGGGGGTAGAATGGACCTGTTTGTCATTCTAGTGAGATTAGTTTCTTCTAATGAATGCGCAGATACAGATATATATTGACATGCCTAGTATCTAGGGTGCCTCTAATGGTCTCCTTTGTACGTGTCCAAACCATCTTAGTCGAGTTTCTCGCATCTTCTCTGCAATTGACGCTACTCCTGTCGTATCCCTGATATATTCATTCCTTATTTTATCCAGTCTCGTGCGTCTACACATCCACCCAAGCATTCTCATCCCCGCAACTCCCAATTTTTTTTTATAACGTACACAATTCACTGCCCAACACCCAGAACTACAGAGCATCGCTGGTCTAATTGCAGTATGGTAAAACTTGCCCTTAAGTTTTAATGGTGTACTTTACGGTCACATAAGATCTCTTTAAATAGAATAAATTCTAAAAAAATACCAAAAATCACCAAATCTAGTTCTCTATAAAATAAGGATATGATGTAATGGAAGCTCGCATAAATAAGCATGTCATGGTAGTATAAAATTGATGGAAGTCAAAAAAGGATAGAACATGCACAAAATTTCCAGCACTATATTGAGGGCCTAAAAGGTCTTGAAAAGTTCTCAAAAAATTTAGGTAACCAGATTAAGCTAATATCCACTTTTTTCATCCCCAAAAATTCTATAAATCAAAACTCTAAGACTTCAAATCGGTCACCATTTCATTTAATTGAGGTGTCAAATGATTTTGAAATTTAAATAGAAAAGAAAGGTAAACTAGGTATCAGTTTTGGCTACAAACTTCATGAGACAGCACTTTCCTAAAGGAGGCTTCTAAGTTCTTCATTTTAATAAAAATGACGTAATATGTCAATTACCACCTCAGGTTCATACTGAATTCAATTTGGGGGTCTAGATGGCCTTCAAAAATTCTGCAAAAATTACATAAAATACCAGGGGGATGTTAGCTACATTTATCATGTTGAGAGTTTCTCCAGGAAAATTCATTTTTATGGGTTAATAATTCATGGAAATGTGTTGCTACATTTATCATGCAGAGCATGGGATCTTGTGACCCCAGTAAGGTTACAACGTGCATATATTCCATCTGCACCTTTCAATCACATGGATCACCCCGTCCACCGCCGACCAATGGATGGTGGTCGGCAGTAACACCTCCACCAGCTTCCCCTCTGGTTATCTCCCCTATATAATGGAGAGTGGTAGAATTTTGGGTAGCTTGTCAAATCATTTTTGTAAACTCTCACTTGGAGAGGGATCCTGAGGGGGAATCAACCCCAAGTGATTTGGAATGAGGATACCACGTTAGGTTGTAACTAGCTTTTCATTATAGTGCACCCCTTTAATTTTTCAATTGATGTGAAAGAATCCAAAAAATATGCATTGTTGGAGTTAAAGGAACCTTCCAAAGCCTATATAACATATTGTAGAAATCGGAAATCCCAAAAGCTTTATTGATGAAAAAAGTGTCTATACATGAGGAGAATACACAAATATATAGTAAGAGAGAGAAGAGGAGAATCCCAAATACAAGATGTGGGATAAACCTAAATACAAGTGGGCCTAAATACAGGGCTTTTCCAACACTCCCCCGCAAGCTGGAGCGTACAAGTCATAGGCACCAAGCTTGGATAGAAACTGATGATATAATGGTCCAGGTAGGACCTTTGTCAGAATATCCGCAACTTACCCAGAAGCTGGTACGTGCTCCAATTCCAGCTTTTTCTTCTGAATCTTCTCACGAACAAAGTGACAGTCAACTTCAATATGTTTCATTCGCTCATGGAGCACTGGGTTCTTGGCAATATGAATAGCAACCTAACTGCCACAGAATAGAGTAGCCGACGAGGATACTTTAACTCCCAAATCCCCAAGAAGACTCTCAAGCCAGGTAAGTTCAGAAACAACAGCAGCCATAGCACGATACTCAGCTTCGGCAGATGAGCGAGCAACAACAGACTTCTTCTTACTACGCTATGTAATAAGATTTCCTCCAAAGTATGTGCAAAAACTAGTAGTGGACCGTTGATCGTCATGTGAGCCCCTGCCCGCATAGTCTGCATCAGAGTAAGCAATAAGAGATAAAGACGATGATGACTTATATACGAGTCCTTGTCCTGGAATAACCTTCAAGTACCTGAGAATGCGTTCGACTGCCAGAAGATGAGAGACCCGAGGAGTATGCATGAATCGACTGACTACTTCAGCCGCAAAAGAGATATCAGGTTTCGTAACAGTTAGATATATCAGTTTTCCACAAGACACCGATAGTACTCTGGATTTGGAAGTAGTGAATCGGAGTCAGATTCACGAGCACACAACTTGTGGTTGACCTCCATCGGGATTTCCAAAGGTTTACACCCTGAGAGACTAGCATCTTGCAGAATATCAATGCAATAGTTCCTTTGGGATATGACAACGCCATCGGGTCGCCTTGCAACCTCAAGACCCAGAAAGTATCGGAGGTTTACCAAGTCTTTGATTTGAAATACAGATTTTAAGTGCTGCTTGACTTGTTGTATCCCTGCTGAATCATCCCCAATGAGCAAAATGTCATCTACATAGACCAGGATAATAACAGTCCCGGTAGATCGGTGACGGGTGAGATGGGAGAAATCGGCCGAGCTCCGTTGGAAGCCAACCCCACGAACTGCCTTACTGAAATTGTCGAACCATGTCCGAGGAGACTGTTTGAGATCATAAATAGATTTCTGAAGCAAGCATACACGAGACTCCCCCGTGGTCTCAAACCCGGGCGGTTGGTGCATGTAAACTGTTTCAAGAAGATCTCCATTGAGGAAAACATTTTTGATGTCAAGCTGATGTAGGAGCCACTAGCGATGGACAACTAAAGAGAGCAAAACCCGAGTTGAGTTTAACTTGGCAACGGGGGAGAACATTTCATCATAATTAAGGTCGTATTGCTGAGTAAACCCCCGGGCCACAAGACGAGCTTTCATACGATCAATTGTCCCATCTGCAACATGTTTGATTGTAAAAATCCATTTACAACCAACACAATTGCGTCCAGGAGGGAGAGAAACAAGATCCCAAGTCTGATTCGCCCAAAGAGCTGTCATTTCCTCATTCATAGCAGCACGCCACCCCGGGTGTTGGAGAGCCTCCCGTAAAGAGTTAGGTATAAAAATAGAGGAGAGAGAAAGAGCAAAGCCACGAAGTGGTGGAGAGAGGCAATGTAGAGAGACAACGTTCGCCAAGGGATGAGCCATAGAAGGTGATGCCGAATGAACAAGTCACGGGAGCACACCTGTAAAGGGAAGTTCCTGCAGGGCATCAGGTGGAGGCGGACGATGAGTGTAAACATGAATGAGAGGTGGTTTGGGCTGAACTGTTGGTGGAGGGGTGTAAGTGGAGAAGTGACATGAACTGTGGGTCGAGGAGGAGGTGGCAAAAAAGGATCAGTCGGAATTGTGTGAAATGGTTGATTTTCACAAAGTGACATCAACATAAACAACTACCTTCCCAGTGGTGGGAGAGTAGCAGACATACCCCTTTTAGGTGCAAAAGTAGCCAACAAACATAGTCTTAGTAGCACATGGAGCTAGTTTGTCATATGGTGGAGCAAAGTTATAGACATAACACATACATCCAAATACGTGGGGTGTAAGAGAGAAGAGGAGCTTGGAAGGATACAAGAGGGTGTGGAGCCACAAAATGGAGTACGGGGGCGTGCATGTTGTTGATGAGGTGGTAGGCAACGGAGACTGCAAAATTCCAATAAATATGAGGAACATGCATTTGGAACAGTAGAGAACGGGCAACATCCAGAAGTTGATGATTTTTTCATTCGGCGATGCCATTCTATTGAGGGGTATACGCACAAGTCTGATGGATAATGCCAAACTCGGCACAGATATGCGAGAAGGTCAGACTCGTATATTCACGTGCGTTATCAGTGTGAAGAATTTTTTAAAGTTGTCGAAAATTGAGTGCGAGTTTCGGTAATAAATGTGCGGAAGATTGACGTAAGTTCTGCACGGTCACGAAGTAAGTATAGTCGACTGACTCGTGAGTAATCATCAATAAATATTACGAAATAACGATAGCCAAACACACTAGAAATCTTATACGATCCACAAATATCTGAATGAACTAAAGATAAAGGAGCGTCACTCCAGATACAGGGAGAAGTAAAAGATATACGATGATGCTTACCAAGATATAAGATTCATAAGAAAAGTCTTGAAGAGAAACATCGGGAAGAGCTTTCTTGAGAATCTAGAGAGGAGCATGGCCGAGACGACAATGTCAATCGGTGGAAGAAATAGTGGAAAGAGCGGTAGCTGGAACCCCCAATAGATACAGCTCGTTGGACAACCACCATTTACCAAGTATACTCTGCGTTAGTCGATCCTGCACAACAAAAGAAGAGCGTGAGAAAGTTACACACCAATTAAGGTCTTGTGTAAGACGACTAACAGAGAGAAGGTTGAATGAGGGTCCCGGAACATGAAGCACCGAGGACAAGGAGAGGGAAGGTGTAAGAGGCATATGAGCAACACCAGTAACCGGGGTTGTGTCACCATTAGCCACAGTAATATACATAGGATAAGCAGAATTCAAGTATTGAGGTGGCTTTTGTGGAGAGAGATGATGCGTGACACCTGAGTCCACAATCCAATGAGAGCTGTAGGAGCGGCAGGATATACCTTCGTTGGAGATCGAGGCCACGAAATCAGAAGATCGACTAACCACTCTTTGTAACTCTTGGAGTTGAGCACGCGGTGCTGTAATGTCGTCACTGGTGGCAGACAAAGAAGTGGTAGTAGCAGAAGCAGTGAGGTGGGGAGGCAACCCATGCTTACGATAGCAGGTGGCCTCCAGATGACCGTCCATGACGCAGTGAGAACATTTGAAGAGGAGACGACCACCACGACCGTCCTCGAGACTGGCGACCACCACGAGTCGGTGGACCACGAGCAGAAGGAGCATAAGTAGCCACGGACTGTTGGAGTAGAGCCGGAGAGGGAGGTGGAACCTCTGGTGGAGGAGTGACTTTTAGAAGCACGGAGCAGACGTCCGAGAGGGACGAAATAACAACGTAAGACAAGATATGAGCTCGAACACTGTGAAGATGTAAGAGAACATGGGCCATCATCATAGCAATCTCAACTGCTTCCTTCTGCATGCGTTGCGTAGCTAAATCCGTGGTGGGAGGTTGATGTTGTATCCATGCTTTCACTAAAGTTTTAGCCCGAGCAACAAAGAAGGTCAAATCAGCAGAACCCCCAGGATCAAGTGACTGAAGAGCACTGATTATGTCAAACTAGCGCTGTAACGGTTCTGTCTGGTTCGGTTTGTAAGCAAAACCGCAAACCGAATCACCCCTATGTGGTTTCAAAAATTTGGAACCGGACCGAACCGCTCGAACATTTAAACCGAACCGAACCAAACCTATGTGGTTTGGTTCGGTTTTGGTTGTTTAAATAATGTGATAAATTCTAAAGATTTATAGAGAGAGATCGGGGATGATGCAATGAATGAGGCTCAACCACTTAACATGAAAGTGCTGCTTGAACACAATTTCTAGCACCTAACCATTTCAGGACTCCAAAATCAAATGAATGAAAATTGAAATATTCATCAACATTGTTTGTTTGGAGAAATATCTAGACTAGAAATCAACGACAACTTAGATGCATTGTTTGTTTGGAGAAAGATCAAATAGAAAAGTGTTCTGGAATGACATGACGGAGTCGGTCTGGAATGACCTAGATGAGAAGAAATCAACACTAGGGAAGAGGAAGAGGAAGAAAAAGGAGAAATCTACACTAGGGAAGATGAAAAGATGGAAGAAGAGAGAAGAGGAAGAGGGCTCACCTGCGGCGACAGACCCCTGGCAGGATGAGGAGCGGCGATTCGGAGGGATGAGGAAAAATCAACAATCGCAACTCGCAAAAAGCACTGGTCAGGAAGTAGCCGAGAGAGTTAGATTAAACTTTCAGAACCTAAAAATAAAATATAACGTTATAGCCCATGATTTAATCATTAATGAAATGTATTTAACTGTTTGCCGCAAAAGTCTAAACCATGAAGCGTATGGTTTAACGTATGGTTTAATGAAAATATGAAATTTAATTAACTGTTGTATGATTAACCGTATGACTTAATAAAATTTAATTAATAAATTAAATATTTTTATACAAAGCTGTTCGGTTCGATTCGGTTCGGTTTGCCACACAAAACCATAAACCAAACCGAACCATATGGTTTTTCTAAAATCAAAACCGTAACCGAACCGCGACCTACTGAAATCAAAGCAAACCGCAGTTGGTGTGGTTCGGTTCGGTTTTGCGGTTCAGTTGGTTTTAGCTTACAGGCCTACGTCAAACAGATGCTGAAGACTGTCCTTTCCAGAATATAGAGAGTGAAGATCTGCCCACATGGCATGGGCCGTCTCATGATATATGACCATCCGATACTGTTCAGTGTCCAGGAAATTGAGAAGCCATGATTGGACATGACCATCATCTCGGAGCCAATCCTCAGTAGGAGCAGTGGGGGGAACCTGAGTCAAGTGATGAAGAAGACCTTTAGTTTGCAGAACACGACGAACATAGTGAATCCATTCGACAAAGTTTATTTTGCCCCGGAGAGAGATAGTTGTGATTCGTAGCTCATAGCGAAGTTCAAGAGGAGCCAACACAACCTGTCCAGGAAGAGAGGAAGCCGCTGTCGAATCTGATGAAGGCATAAACGAAAAACAGCACGAACCTAACTGTAAATAGGAAGACGACATTGAAAAGTAACGGACAACACAACGGGTAGTAGCGGATAGCATAGCGGCTAGCTGCGGCGAGAAGAAGCCGCGGGTAGGTTCCCTTCAGCGACAAGAACCGGCAAGAAGCGGCTAGGAGTGGTCGCGAGCAAAAACCACTCCAGCGACTAGAAGAATTCGCGAGTAGAGACACTCCAGCGACAAGCAGCGGCTAGGAAAGGTCGCGAGTAGAAACCACTCGAGTGACAAACAGCGACAAGCAGCGTCTAGGAGAGATCGCGGGAAAGAAATCTCCAGCGACAAGAGGCGACAAGCAGCGGCTAGGAGAGGTCGCGAGAAGAAAATTCTCGGGCGACAAGCAGCGACGAGCAACGGCTAGGAGAGGTCGCGAGAAAGAAATCTCCAGCGACAAGAGGAGCGGAGAAGAGCAAACCGCGAGAAGTGGAAAAGAGTAGGCCGCGAGTGGATAAACACGCAGAGACCGCTAGCGGATAAACATGCGAACAACATCACCAAGAGGGCGTGCGGATAGAAGAGGCCACGAGTAAAACTACTCGAGCCGCAAGCAAGGAGAGATCGCGAGCAGCGAGAACACGAAGAGACCGTCGCGATTACCCGAAGGAGAGCGCACAGCCGCAAACCAGTGGGGCCCAGGAGGAAAAAAGTATAAGAACACGAGGGAGACCCAAAGACGGAGCAGCTGCTGCGCACCAAGGAGACGACGGTAAGAAAGAGGGAGACCGCACGGTGAGGCAGATAGGAGACCGCAAAGAGGGAGCGGTTAGCGAAGAAACAAGCCGCTCGGTAGGACCAGTTTATGGCTCTGATACCATGTAGAAACCGGAAATCCCAAAAGCTTTATTGATGAAAACAATATCTATACATGAGGAGAATACACAAATATATAGGAAGCGAGAGAAGAGGAGAATCCCAAATACAAGATGTGAGATTAACCTAAATACAAGTGGGCCTAAATACATGGGCCTAAATATAGAGCTTTTCCAACACATATCATACAACGATGGAAGAATAAAGAAGATAAAAGATCCTTTCCTTCCAAAGATCTACATTGCCTCTCATTCATGGAAGGATAAAGGGAAATATGATTATTTCCTTCCAATGATTTACATTGCTTCTCATTCATGGAAGGACAAAGGGAAAGGATTAAAAGAAACTCCAATTCCACATCTTCAACATTATCATGAATTTTCCAACCACCGTGATGCTTATTTCAATGGAGAATCTGTTGAGGGTGTTTCCTTATCATTTTCATTTATATATTTTCACGTTAACCATATTTGTCTTTATTTATGTGTGATGGTTGAAATTATTCTTATGCCGGATGACTAGATTTGTCATAATTTTTGGAGCCTAGATGATGCAGCACGATGTGTAGGGTTTGCGCGTCTGTCAGCTTTTCTAGGAAACCCTAAATGCATGCATTGAAAAATTGAATTTTGAGCGGGCGTTGCACACACTTAAGAAGTTAAGCACAAAAATAACTATTTCGTTTCAAAACTGAAATCACTTGAAAAAAGTTCAATTTTAATTCCGGAAAAGAAGGTTCACAACTTTCGTTCTTTTCCCCATGTCGTAGCTAAACGAAGATCATGAATTCCAAATACGTTTCCGTTTGAAGTTTTCGATGTAGCATTCGCTGAGAAAATTCGGGCGAAAACCCAACAATGAATCTAACTAACCTAAAGAGAAATTGCAGACGCACACAAAGGAAGAGAGAGAAACAAGTTATCCACGAAAAGATGCATCTTTCCGCAATCGAAGTCGACGACGATCCCGCGAGGACTTCCTCGTCACCTTCGATCTCCCGCTCCGAGGTCGGCCGCTATCGCACACGGGCACCGCAAAAAAATTTACTCTCGCTTTCACACTTAAGTGGCACCCCAAAATCTCATTCACTTAACGGTGTAAGGAAGTCACAAACTAAACAACCTAAAATTCACTTCCTCTCACACGGTGGATCCACAAAATCTCCAATCAAGAGGATTTGGAGATAAGTTTTTTTCCCCTTCCAACTCACGGTAGCAACTAGCCCAGGTAAAACTAATCACTATTTTTGGAAACGCCAAACTAATTCAACAGAACTCCAATGTGAAAGCATCAACAACACAGGGTTATCTCCAATCCAACTCTCCAATGGGGATAAAAGGCAAAAGCAGTAATGTCAACCTCCTAATCTCACTCACAGCACTTCAAACTTCCTCTCCTAACTATCGACAAATAAGAACAACCCAATGGAAAACAAAATCAAACAACATCTACAATATCGCATTGTTTATCTTCTCTGTTACAACTCACACACAACAAACAGAAGAAACAAAGAACAAATCACAAATTGATTTCAATCTTAGCATTCAATATCATTCGACTACTCCTAAACAGGAAATCACAATGCAAATCACAATATTCAACTTCATCACCAAAAACTGAATGAAATTACATCATATTTATACTCATCGAAGAGATCCATCAGAATCTTCAAAGGAGCGTCCATGACAGAAGCAAAAACTATCGGAGGAGGAAGTCGTGGCAGCAGAATAGAGCTTGTAGGCTGCTCGACTCGCGGGACGGTGGGATCGTGGGCAGAAATTGTGCGGGAGCTTCTCTTGGTGCAGCGCCAAAGTCGGGAGAGGGGCGGTTGAACCCTAGTTGTGCGCCATGGCTGATTCGGGAGAGCTCTGGATCTAGCCGATCGGGGAATACAGACCTGGTGGGGGAAAAGATAGGCTGAACCGGCTCCTTCAAAGGGTTAACTGTTTATATATATATATTTCAAACAGACCAATACAACAAAACTACATAAAATTGCAAAATCAAGACGAAAAAATAGCATAATTAAAATGCCATAAATTAGGGTCGGTAAATATCCGGTCAGGTGCGGCGTCGTGCACTTTTGCATCGACTTGATCCGGGCTGGTCTCCGCCACAAGATCTCGGTCTGCAAGGAACCGAGTTTTCAGATTGCAATGTTTGTATTGTTGTATGATCGATGGTTTACTAGCTCATGAGCGACCGCGAAAACAAGAGATGATGAAAAGAACAGAGGAGTATTTTATTTCTTGGCGGGGTGGTCGAGTCTATGAAGGTCCCTCCGCATACCTAGGAGTATATAGGATCTCTCGTCCTGAACCAAGTGTTGTGCGAGGTCGGGGGGGGGGGGGGAGATTGAAATCTTCAAATGGGCGAATCCAACGATTTGTGAACCTCCCTCCACTTGTTACAACGAGGTCATATTTATAAGAAAATACAAAATGAGGGTGCATCTTACTGTTAGAAGGCGGGCCCCACACCCATGGAAGGTATATGCGATCTCCTTGAGCTTATGCGATTTTGCGAGCTCTTTTGGTTGCGAGCTCCGCTGACTACGAGCACCTCTAGCTTCCGGCTCCTCTGGCTGCGAACTCATCTTCCTATGAGCTCCTTTTCCTGCGAGTTCTTTAGTCTGTGAGGTCCTCTTGTTATGAGTTCTTCTGACTACAAGTTCCTCTAGTTGCGGCTTGCGAGCAACCCGGGAGCCCCTCCGGTTCTAAGTTCATATGCCTGCAAACTTCTCTAGTTGTGAGCTCCTTTATCCGTCAGCTCCTTCAGTTGTGGGATCCTTTAGCGGCGAGCTCCTCTTCATTTTTTTGTGAGTCGCTCTGTCTGCGAGTTCCTCTTTCTGTGAGCTCCTCTGTCCACGAGCTTCGTTGCCTGTGAGGTCGCCCAGGATTTCGAGATCATCGAGGATGGCTAGATCTGCTTGGGCTCGACGTCTTGAAGATCCCACATTTTGAATTGTTTATCTCCCCAAATATAGGTCGGACAATAATCTAGGAAAGATAAACTGCGTCTTTGTTAGGCGTCTAGGCTTCGATTGACCCTCGAATGAATTCACCTTATATTGTTCTGTGATAATTAAGGGAACCACGTGTTCATGGAGTGATGTATAGATTGAGGTTTCTATTATTTATTAAATGTTTAGGTGATCGACTAGGGAGTGCCACTTGTGTAATGAACTTATGTCCAATGGTGTTCTAGAGAGTCACTCCATAGGAATTATACTTGGTCCAAGGATGGCTAGGTATGGCTTTAGGGCAAAGTTTCATTGACACATATGATGATTATCAGGTAGTAGATCTATAATGTGGTGGATTGTCGGTAGTCTATTCTACTTGGTCTATAGTAGATCGTAATTACTCTAGATTCAGTAGAAAGTAAGAGGGAAAAATTCTTGAGTGATTTATTCGTCCACATAAGGGGCTTTAAATAGGATTACAACATGACTCAAAGACACCAATAGACGGTGTGAGACTAAACACAAATACACCTAAATACTCTAATAACCCGACATTGACCCGATAATTCCAACACTCCCCCTCAAGCTGAAGGGGGGACCCTTCAGCTTGGACACAACAAATAACGACAATGAAGGTAGATGATGCAGGATAAAACATCAGACAAGCCACCGAGGGAAAATCCAAAACGGTGAATCAAGGCGGGGACATAGCCACACACGACGCTGACCCACACACGACGCAGGACCCACACACGACGTGGACTCACTGAAAAACGGCCAACACACATCATCTACACACAACATGCGAAAGAGAACGAAAGATGTTGAGCAAGTCATCAAACGAGTGATCAGGGATAATCCGTCGGGGATAATCCGTCGGGGATAACCTCACAAAACGGTCCCTCGCGACACAGTCCCGCACGACACGGTCCCACACGACACAACCCGATGAGAATAGAACACCAACATAAATCGCCTCCCCAACACATGACCAATCAAAAAAAAATGTGGGGAGACGCAAAAACGACAATGCAACATAAGCCTAGAGACCAATCAAAAGAAAACATGGGGAGACACAAAAACGGCAATGCAACATAAGCCTAGAGGCCGTGTGGGACTAAGGCGAACACCGAGAAGGATCATCCGGATCGCATCATCCCAACACTCCCCCTCACGTGCATACCACGTGCATATAGACATAACACGACGATAGGAAGCAACTACTAACTACAGAAAATTAAAAGACCACATAAAACAACCGATAAACAACACAATTTCAGCATCGACAAGATATCAGCACCCTCAGAAGCGGATGCAGTGGCTGAAGCATTGTCGATGAGCAGCGGGAAGAAGCTATGCAGAGATAGCAGCGTAAGAAGCTACGCAGAACAGCGGCACATCAGCAACAACGACAGAGAAACATCAGCGGCGATAGAGGATCAGACAGGGACAGCCGAAGAAGCAACAGTCAATGCATCGATGGAAGAAGCCGTTTGGAACAGGTGTCGAAGGAAGAAGAGGCCACCCGGAAGCAGAGCTGTTGGCATCAACTGGAACATCGACTGGAGAAGACAGCGACACGACGGGAGAAGCAGCGACACGACGGGAGAAGCAGCCGATGACGATGGAGCAATCGATGAAGTCGATTACGCACGCGGATGCAGTCGATGAAGACGTCAGGAGAAGCAGCCGACGGGATCGATGACGATGGAGCAGCGCACGACGGGAGAAGCAGCGTACGACGGGAGAAGCAACGCACGACGGGAGAAGCTGTACAAGCGGAAGCAGGCCACCGAGCCATCGACGAGGGGACAAAGTCCCGCTCCCGTTTCCGGAATCAAACAACCATTCCGTGGACGAGCGAGGGGAAAAGCCATCTCCGTAAGCCCTAGCAGGTCGTGGTCTTGGAAGGACGGGTCGGGGAAGGGGGGAGAATTGTGGCAGAAGCGAAAAAAAATTTATTTTAGGTTTCAGATGAATGCCTCTGATACCAAGTAGAAAGTAAGAGGGAAACATTCTTGAGTGATTTATTCTTCCACATAAGGGGCTTTAAATCGGATTACAACATGACTCAAAGACACCGATAGCCGGTGTGAGACTAAACACAAATACACCTAAATACTCTAATAACCCGACATTGACGCGATAATTCCAACAGATTCAAGTATGTAATTCAAGGTTAAAATCTAAGTTATATATCAGCGCACTCCATCATGCAGCTAAAAGATGGAAGAACAAAAGCTATTACAAGATGAAGAGGTGTTCTGTTTTCATCTGCTATCCAAACCCTGGAATAAGAGGTGTTTTATGCATGACTGCCCAAATGAAAATCTCAAAATCTCTGCGTAGCTAAGTTTTTTTTGTAAATAAATATACATTTTGGATATTCTGAACGACACAAGAATGTCATTTTGTCTGATGGATCAATCACCAATGTAAAAACATCTCAAACCTCACTTGGATGAGACAATGTTATTCCATATAGGCACATCATGTCTCTCACTTTCACATGAGTTGACATCGGTTACTTTGCTTAGATTCTTTGCCAAATCAAGCATGTGCACTCCTTCCTCATCCTGATGTTGTCTTGCGTATTATATGTTATCTCAAATCTACCACTAGTCATGATTTTTTTATCCATGTTAAGTTCCATTCAACTACGAGTCTTTGTCCACTATAATTGAAAATCTTCCATTCACTCATTTTTGTACTGCTTGTTATTGTATCCTTCTTAGTGATATTCCTATCTCATGGTGTTTTATGAAACAATGCTTTGATCCATGTTCCTCATCAAAATCAATTACCTGTCAACAAAAAACATATGTTCTAAAATCGAATTGCTCTTTTACCTCTTGGATGACCATTAAAAACATTCCCAAGCGGACTCCCTCGCATCTAAAGACAGGATCATCGAAGCGTCGTGCCATCGAGTTTCAATACTCTCAAGGAGCCAAAAGCTGAGTTGGTTACCACCATGATTATGGTGTATTTGTATTACTAAATAGTAGTAATTAAGTATTTAATATTAATTAGTCATTATTAACTAATTTGAATTATATTAAGTATATTATTTCTTATTATGTGTGCTCTCCCTCATCTATATTAAGGGGAGGGGTAAGAATGCTATCTCATCTTGGATCATTGTGGCTTTTAGACTCTCTCTCATGGGAACTCTCTCTCTTCGAAACTCTCTCCTCCCTTACTCATCTTAAGTGTTCACTCTCCTGGAGTTTGTCTTTGAATTACAGTGTATGTCTATTTTATATTAATGCAAGTTCGTTGCTTTGAATATTGCTCTCATTCTCACCACCTCTCTTCAATCACTTTGAGTTCTCTCACACTCACAATCACCAATCTAGCCACTCTATAACAATGAATTGATCCTCTGCTCTCTACTTTTTGTACCTGCAGTTGCCAGGAACTTGGACCACGCCCGACGACCGCTTAGACGCTATGGAAACCTCGATGGGCTGTCTCCTCGACGGCATGGTGTCAACCCTCGACTCTTTCGATGCGTCACTTCGACGGTTGTTGTCCTATTTGGCTCGATTGAATGCAGATCCCACCATGGAGGCACCAACCATCATGCCACCCGACATCCCAACTCACCTGGCCGCCCCAATAATTTCTATTGTCGTCCTCTAACTCGACCGATTAGGCGAGGTTGCCATGCCGTTAAAGCAACTAACGCAAGAGCCCCCACGTACAGTACAGGCCGTCACAACACACCCGCACCCTCGGTTGACCAGCAGGATAACCCTGGTAGGTCTTGTTGTTTAGTTTTTGACAAGCAAACAACCCTCATCTTCCACACGATTCATCTTGCTACACAGGAGGCCACCGACGGTGACCTTACAATGGTCGATGCATGTTTCCCGCTTCCATCTCCCCGTCTTGCTCAACAACAACACCAAACCTCCTTGTTCTCGCTCCCTACCCTCTTCCAACCACCCTAGCTTTATCACTCACCCGAGCTAACAAATTCATTCACTCCTTTTCCCCACAGCTTTGTCCCATAGAGCTCCGCCCCCGCATTTTCTATTGTGGCCTCGCTGTTCATGGCAAGGATAGTTGGGACTTGCAGCTACAGTCCTTGCCAACTCTCCATCCCCTCACCATCATCACTCTTCTCGGGCCCCACAAGCATTGGTTCCATTCCCTTCCTGACAAAACCTTCTTTCCTCCTATCTAGATATCAGATTAAACTTTTTCCCCACATTTTGTTGGCTTCAACTCTTACTCCCATCCATTCACCTACTCGCCACCTTTTATTTTTTCCCTGCACACTCTAGCTGCCACTACATCTCAAGTAATTACCCCACGCTCCACACAATTCTCTCTTAACATGTTATCAAAATGCACTTAAATCTAATCAAAACCCATGCTACATGCTGCCCTTGGAAGAGTATTCTTTTTCTTCCGTGTTTGGTCTACTGGCCACTCTCTTTACTTAATTCTCTTTCTATCATTGATGCTAGGCCCTTTGCTCCATCATCAGGCTTAAATTCCCCATAGCACCACCGGCTTTATACTTAGGGCCCTTTGCTAGGCCCTTTACTTAATTCTCTTTCGAGTTTTCTATACTGGCACCAGCTTCATACTGATCGTTATGTCAATGTTGCCAAAGTTTTACTTAGGATTCATTTGTATTTTCTTCTTGGAAAATGCTTGTTTCTCTTCTTTGCTTCCCTTTATCAAGCTTCAAAAAACTATCACTTCGTTGCAGATTGCTTGTCCAAAGATCCTCCTTGACCACCAAAGGCCATGCAAACAACTTCTAAGTTGGTGCGGGCGGTTGTCGGTCCCACAGTTTTTAGATTCAATCCTTTTTCTTTAAGAGGATGTGATATGCTTATAATAGGCTTGGTGTATTATTTTGTTCTAGTTGCAGACATCTGATATATGGAGCTAGTTGGTTTTGTAGTCATATTACTTGATTATTGTAGTTGGATAATTCTATATGGATTGAGACTTAACTCTATGAAAAATGTTGGTAGACATGCCATTGAGGAGTAGATTGTTATAGGTTATGGATCCCACGCCGTTGGTTATCTTGTATTAGGAGTTTATTTATATTAATTTGAGTTGTATCGAGTCAAGTGTATTAGGTGTTTCAAAATTGTAGGCATCTAGTCAAGCTATGTGCATCGTTGTATTTTATGTGTTTTAATATTTTGCATCGTTTCTTTGTATCGAGTGTTTATACCCCTGCCTTTGTGGCCTTATATAAGGATGCCTTGTCTTGTAAGAAAGGGAGACCAATGAAATAGAAGGTCCTTTTATCTCTACCCTCTGTAAACTCGCTGCCTTTTCGTAGGGTTTCCTATTATCCTATTCCCCAAGCTTATTCTTCTTTCTTCTACCACCATTTTAGGGCTTGCCCTTGTATATCCGCCGGCTTACACCTCCAATGAAGCCTCGCAAAATAGTCCCATAACATATTTGGTATAAAAACCAAAACTGTTGCAGTCTTCCACCACTATTGCTGCTTTCGCCAACCGACACCATTCCTCTGCCGACGTCTCCACCAAGCCCATCATCTTCCTCCTTCCTGCACGCTGTTCTAGTCTCTGCTTCATCAACCCATCCACTATTTTAGGAGGTTCCCACACTCCCTACGCCCAACGGTGATCGACGACACCCTCGTCGTCGTCTGCAACAACACCACGCGAGTTCTTCTGTGCCAACCGCCATTAGCTGCGGTGATTTCCTTGCTAGCTGCTTCTTCTTCGAATGGATTCTGCCGCTCCTTCACCTCGATGTACGCACAAGATCTTCTTCCTCCACTTGTTGCTGCAACGTTTTTTCGTTAGAATCAGGATAGATACCGCTTTTCTAGGTCGTAATTTTTGATGAGTTTTAGTCAGCTTCGTTGTCGCATGTTTCGATCTTTTTGGGTTAGAAAATACTTCAAGCATTTTTTGATTAGTAAACACTTGACATTTCGTGCCCAAAAAATAGTGTATTCAAATCTTCAACGCAAACATCACACAATTAACTCCAAATTATGGATAAGATAATGCTTCTCTGCTTCTTTCAATTTTGTGGAAGCACAAATAACATCTTTCCATCACTGCACCAATACACATCCTAGTCTTTGAAAGAATCCATTGATATAGATTTGAAGATCTTCGAAACCATAAGTTAGTGATAAAACTAGGGCATGCACCAACAATTCATTCAACTTAAAAGTTTTCTTCATACTTATTGCTCCATTCACTGTCTTCTTGATTAGACGGGTCATCAAGGTAGCGATCTTCGAGATGTCCTTAATGATTTTTTGATAATATTCTACTAAGCCCAAGAAACTTTAAATGCATTAGTCGGGCGAGGCCACTCGACAGTTGCAGATCTTTTGGCAGGATCCACAGAGATTTCTTTGGCGCTGAATATATGGCCAGAGCCACTTCGTTGAGGCAGAATTGATACTTAGAGAATTTGACAAATAATTGTTGCTCTTTCAATGTTCGGACGACTTGTTGTAAATAACCTTTATGTTCTACCTCGTTCTTTGAATACACCAAAATATTGTTAATAAAGACAATGACGAATCGATCAAGAAATGGATGCATGACCCGGTTCATCATGTCGATAAATGATATTAAAGAGTTGGTGAATCCCAACGACATTACTAGAAATTCATAATAACCATTTCTGGTGCGGAATGTCTTTTTTGGATATCTTCATTCTTGACCCTCAATTGATGGTAACTAGATCGTAAGTTAATTTTTGAAAAACTTGGAAGGATGAGCTCTGATACCAGGTGTTACGAGTTTTAGAATGTTGCCAGAGGAATGTTCAGAGGTGGAGATGACGATGGAGGAGATACTATGGAGTCATGACCGCGACAGCCTATGCGGGGTTGCTCGTTAGAGGAGAGAGCCACCAATTATTTCACACAAGGAACAAGAACACAAAACTTCTTCTCTTCCCTCTATAACAATGGCCAAAGGGCTTTAAATAAGGATACAAGGGGTCTACAACTCTACATGTAATTTCCCCATGACGCGACATAATCAAATACAAAAACTAAAAATATAAATAACGACACTAATAACACACTCGACTCGACTTAATATATATAATAATAGATTCATAACATCTAATTAGATACACGGGTGCGCAACCCGTAACAGTTTCAATCTTCGGTAATGGGTGTCAGTTTTTTATTGTTACTTTATTCAACCTTCTATAATTAATACACATCCGCATGCTTTCATCTTTCTTCCTTGCGAACAAAATTAAAGCACTCAAAGGTGAAGTGCTCGGAAGAATGAATCTCTTGTTCTACCAATCCTGTAACAGCTCCTTCAATTCTTGCAGTTCATGTATCGCTAGATGGTATGTGACCTTAGTTACGGGCTATGCTCCTGGGATTAGGTCGATCGGAAAATCAATCTCCCAGTGTGGTGGAAGACCAGATAGATCCTCTGGAAATTAGGTAATCGCAAGTGATGGATACATCATTAACCTTCATATTTACTTCTCCAACTTCTGACACATGGCAAAATATGTCATGTACTCACGTCTTAACAACTTATTGACTTATAAAGTGGATATTATTAGGACAATTCCACCTTCACCACAAAATTTTAAGGTGGGTTGAGTTGGATGTCGGAAAGCGAGTTCTTTCTTGGCATAATCAATTGACGTTTGATACTCTAACAACCAATCCATGTCCAAGAAAACATCATAGATTAGGAAGACTTATATGGATATGCCCTTCTAGCTTTTGTTTAGTTAATGACATTTGACTAGCTATCATATCTGAGATGAATAAATGTGTTGCACCAGAGTCAAATAAAGTGATAACCAAAATTTTTTCAAATATTATCGTTCAAACAATCTCATCAATTGCTTCCCGTGCCGCCTCCTTGTTCATTCCATATATTTGAGGTTGAGCAGAGTCTTGTTGTTGTGACTTTCCATTTGCTTGTCCGCAGTCTCCCTCTTCTGTGGACAATTTGCAATGCGATGCTCGGGCTGATGTAAGTAAAAAAGCATCTATTGTTCTTCCTTTCTATAACAGCACCCTGGTGGTGCTTGTTAAATCTAGGGCTTGTTGACTTACGGTGATTTTTATTACACCGACGCTTCTGTCAATCTTGATGACAAGATTCTTGAGACTTTCATTTATCTCCTAGCTGATATAGTCGTAGCGCTCTTTGAATCTCCTCGACCCTTTGAGCTTCCTCAACCAGTGCCCTATAATCAAAATGTTCCATAGGAGCTAAGGAAATCTGAATGGATTCTCGCAACCTACACGGCAAAATGAATATTTGCTGATCCAGAAAGACAACGTCGGGGACATGCTCAAGCATAGAGGAAAACTAGGCATCATATTTAGTGACAAAAAATTGCCCGAGTCAGTTGTGCAAGTTGGTCCTTTATTTTTTTTGTGTTGCTGACATCAGCCAATATGGCTTGTGGAATCCTGCCACAAACTCGCACCATGTAATATCAATCACCTTCCTTTTATGTAGGTGGATGCGTTTATGATTATTCCACCAGGCTTATGCATTTTTTGGAGAATAAACTCGATGAGGGTTACCCTATTCTCTTGCGGGGACTCAATTTCCTTGAAGATCCGCTCCACCTGACGAAGTCATTCTTCTGTGACAGGTGAATTTGTAGACTCCACAAATCTTGGACTTGTCCATATAAAAATATCCAGCCATTTTTATTACAGTCGAAGGAGAAGATCCGGGTAAAGGGAGAGCCTGCAGTAGGGGGAGTGAAGGAGGAGGCTAGGATTTGAGGAGAAACCAGGGAACAACCCTTGATATTACTTCCGAGATGAAATTACAAGTACAATTTCCGCCCTTTATATAGAAGGGGGGGGGGGTCCAAACATAAAATAACAACTTACAACAACATACCAAAATAACCGAATATTAAAACAACAACATATAATGACCAATACCAAAACAACAGAACACAAAATAAGAACTGAATATTAAGTTTCCTCACTGGCTGGCCCCGCCCAAGCCCTTGTCTTGTCCTCACCCATATCTGGTCCATCTTCGACAGACCCGGTCTCGTCCGCAGCCACCTGACGCCTTTCCCGTCGCTTGTATACCCACCATGGTTGTTCATTGTCAGAATATCAGTAACAATACCGTCGTCTGGAAAATTTTCCTTGTTCTCGAGGTAAAAGTCGGGAAACTATCGGCGAAAATCATCCCACAATAGCCAAGTGGTTGCGGACGGTGGGCGGTGATGCCACGTCACGAGGAGCTCCTCTGGGTCCCCGTCGTCGGGTAAATGGTGTCTGCGGTTCAGAATGTTGTGCGGATAAGTGGAGGCTGTGTTAGAGTACTACAGATCGTTTGGTATGTGATCCAATATCGAGTGATCACTCACAACTTGGCGCAACTGAGAGACGTGGAAGACCAGGTGAATGCGGCTTCCTTAGGGAAGTTGACTCTTGTAATTGACGGCCCCAATCCGGGATATGACGGTGAACGGTCCAAATAATTGCGGGGACGGCTTGGGGCACGATCGTTTGGTGACTGTGAGTTGCCGGTACGGATGCAACTTGATAAGGACCTTTTCTCCGACTTGAAATGATAGGTCCCGACGTTTGCGGTTGGAGAAAGACGCCATCTTGACCTGGGCCTGACGAAGGTGGTGTTTGAGGCTGTCCAAAATAATGTCTCGATCTTGAAGATGATGCGCCAAGCTTTGTGGAAGGTTCTCGCCAGGGAGATGCCGTACGACATCTGGTGGTGGGCGGCCGTAAACGGACTGGAATGGAGTCATGTCCGCGACATGACGGTAGGCGGTGTTGTGGGAATACTCGGCCCATCGCAACCACTTGGACCAAGTACCCGACCTTTCGCAGATGAAACCGCGTAAATACGTCTACAAGCAACGATTGAGAACCTCTGATTGACCATCCATTTGCGGATGGTAGGCGGAGCTCATGCGGAGATGTGTGCCTTGAAGGAAAAATAAGGATGTCCAGAAACTGCTCAGAAAGAGGGGGTCGCGATCGCTCACGATGGAGCGTGAAAATCCATAGAGGCGTACGACTCCAAAGATGAAGCTATCAGTAACCCGCCCGTGAACATGGTTTCATACTTTGCTTTCTGGCATGAAAGGAAGGCGGCTACATGGGCTTTGACTTGCTTGAACATATGAGGCCAGTAGAGAGATGCCACTAGGTATGCTCCAAAAAGATAAATAATACAAAGGTATGCCCCCTTATATATAGAAAATGGGGGATATAAGTGAATACAACAAGCGATGTGAGACTAAATACAAGTCACACGGTTTATGCGGTTTGACTTTGTCAAACCGCAAGACTATATAATAGAGAATACATATCCTGGGAAGTCGCTGATCTTCAACAGAGGAAAGTCCTGAGACTGCTACTGCGGGTTGACCCCAGACCGTAGTTGCGGACAATCACCAGACCGCTGATGCGGACAACCACCAAACCGCTGCTGCGGATAGCCTCCAAACCGCTGTTGTGGATAACTACCAGACCGCTGCTGCAGATAACCACCAAACCGCTGCTGCGGATAGCCACCAGACCGCTTTGCGGATAGCCACCAGACCGCTTTGCGGATAGCCACCAGACCGCAGCTGCATGTCGCCAGCAAGTTGTAGCTGCGGATTGCTCTCCGGACTGAATAATAAGAAGACAGAACCTCCAGGCCAGCTTGGCAGGACACCAAACGACAACATCGGTGTGCCAAACCGCTATAACTAAACTGCAGGTCTGTCGAACCGCAAGACTGCTACCAAACAGACCGCATCCTCTGACCGCAAAGCCAAACCTCTAGAACACAAACTAGAAGACCGTTACGACTAGATAACACTCCCCCTCAAGCTGAAGCATATATGACAACCATGCCCAATTTGTTACAAACTTCCAAAAAAGGGGTAACTGGTTTGGTGAAGAAATCAACAAGCTCTCTATCAGAGGTAACAAACGGTTTGTAGATTTGATTCTTCAATATCTCCTCTCTGATAAAGTGACAATTCACTTCAATATGTTTCTTCCTCTCATGAAAGACTGGATTCCTCAAAATATATATGAACGCTTTATTGTCACAAAACATTGGTAGAGGATGATCATAAACGTCTCCCAAATCAAGCATAAGTGTTCGTAACCACTTCAGCTCACAAGTGGCTTCCGCACTTGACCTGAAAACTACGACCTGTTTCTTGCTCTTCCAGCTGAGCAGATTCCCTCCAACAAAGGTACATAAACCAGATGTAAACTTCCTATTTCCTTATCATCTGCATAACTAGCATCAGAATATCCCTTAATTTTCAAATATCTCCTTTTCTGAAACAAAAATCCTTTTCACGAAGCACCTTTCACATACTCTAGGATTTTGATAGCTGATTGTAGATGACATTCCCTAGGAGCTTGCATAAACCGGCTCACTCTTCCTACTGCATAACAAATATCCGGTTTTGTGACTGTCAGATAAATGAGTTTTCGCACAAGTCGTCTGTATATGGTGACATCTTCAAGAAGAGGAGAATTCTTACTCCATCACTTGTCATCTCCAACAACCATCGGAGATCGAGCAGGTTTAGCCACAAGAAGACCTGTCTTTTTTAGAAGATCCAAGACATATTTTTGCTGTGAAAGAACTACAAAATCAGGCTTTCAGGATATCTTAATCCCCAAAAAATATTTGGGAGAACTCATATCTTTTGTAACAAAATGTTGAAGAAGATGCTTCTTTGTCATATCAACACCCATTTTATCGTCCCCTATAAGAAGAATGTCATCCACATACACCGCAAGAACAACAAGATCAACTAAGGTTTTGCGAATGAACAAAGAGTGATCTGTAGTACTCCGAGCAAACTCAATAACCAAAATAACATCATTGAACTTTTCAAGCTAGTCCCTCAGACTTTGCTTAAGACCATAGATAACTTTCCGCAATTTACACACCTGAGACTCTCCGTGAGCAACCTACCCAGTAGGTTGCTCCATATGGACTACCTCCTGCAAATCACCATATAGAAAGACATTCTTCACATCCAACTGAGTAATCGCCCGGTCCCTGTTGACGGTCACAAAAAAGATAACACATATTGTAGTAATTCGAGCAACATGAGAGAATGTATCAAAGAAATCCACACCATATGTCTGTGTAAAACCTTTGGCAACAAGCCGAGCCTTGTAACAGTCAATATTACCATCAGAAAGAAACTTGACCACAAAGACCCAGCGACAGCCAACCACATCAGCTCCAGTAGGGGTAGAGACAAGAGTTCAAGTACCCCGTTCATTGAGATTTTTCATCTCCTCATCCATAGCTACTTTCCAATGCGGAATAACAAGAGCTTCTTGATAGGTGGTCGGAATAGCATTGACTGAGAGAGCGAGAGTAAAACTTTTACAAGAAGGAGACAGCCGCGCATAAGAAACCACATCTCATATGGGATGTTGAGTGTAAGTTCGAACACCTTTCCGAAGAACAATCAGAAGATCAAGATCGGACCTGTCTACTGTTTCAGATCCATCCAAAGGAAAGACAGCTGACCCATGAGTTGTCAGCAGCGTCTCATCCGATGAATCAGAGACAGGTGGAGAAGAAAGAGGGCAGGCTCAGGAAGATGTGCCGAAATAACAGGAAAAGAAGAAGAATCATCAGAAGGTGAAAGAGTAGATGTAGAGAAAAAGAACGGAGCATCTTCAAAGACGGTGACGTCTGCGGAAACATATTGTTTGTGGAGAACAGGATCATAGCACCTGTAACCTTTCTGAGTTGGACAATAACCCCAAAAGATGCACTTTATAGAAAGATGAGATAGTATGTCGCGATCAGAAGGAGAGTTGACAAACGCGGTGCACCCAAAGACACGAGTAGTTAAAGGGAAGGGATTCACATTAGGATACAAAATAGATAATGAGGTTTTGCCGTCGAGAACCGAAGACGGAACTCGGTTGATGAAGAAACAAGAAAGAAGAACATCATGACCCCAATAGGATCAGGGAACATGCATATGAGTAAGAAGGCTACGAGGCACATCCAGGAGATTTCGATTCTTGCGTTCAGCAACGCTATTCTGTTGAGCGGTATAAGAGCAAATAGTTTGATGTACAATATCACGGTGCATGCAAAATGATGTAAACTGATGACTTATATACTCTTTAGTATTATCAGTGCAAAGTATCTTAAATGTGACATCAAACTGTGTACGAATTTCATTATAGAACGCAGTAAAAACGAAAAAAAGTTCAGACCGTTCTTGTAACAAATACAATCGCGTACATCTCAAAAAGTCATCAATAAAGGTAACAAAATAAAAACTACCCCTACCAACAGTCCGGATAGGAGCAGGATCCCAAACATTCAAATGAACAAGTTCAAAAAGGCGAGAAGAACTACGTCCGTGCCGTGCTGTAAAAGTAGAACGGTGGTGTTTGCCAAATTGACAAGCCTCGCAATTAAGAGAAGAGTCTTCCTGAGTTAGATGAGACAGAAGTTGATAAAGAATTCGAGAAGGAGGATGACCAAGGCGAAGGTGTCACTGAAGAAGAGTAGAAGAGGCAGAAAAGGCTGAAACGTTATCAAAGCAGAACAAGCCACCGCTTTCAGTCCCTGTAGCAATCGTCTATTTGGAGTAAGGAGTTTGAAAAGAACAAGTAGACACAGTAAAAACAACCACACAACCCAACTGTTTGCAAAGAGAAGTAACAGAAAGAAAGTTGCAAGAAAAATTCGGGACATAAAAAGTGTCCTCAAGCTGAAGAGGAGTGACATGCACAGTGCCAGACCCACAAATAAAAGGAAACCCATCCGCAATAAGAACTAGAGGGAACCTGTTATGTTTGTCCAAGAAAGAAAAACACGAGAATTACCGGTCATATGATTAGTAGTACCAGAATCAATAAACCACCTATCCATAGTGACCAATTGAGCAGCACCCAAAGAAGTAGCAAAAGAAGAAGCAAAAAGAGAAAAAGGAGCGGATAGAGTAGAAGAAGAGAGAGTCGGAGTGTCCATTGAAAATAACAGGAAACTGCACGGGTAGAGAAAAACAACCCGCATGAACACAACAAACCGCGCAAAAGACAAGAGGCCACACGAACACTCGAGGGAAAAGAAGGTTGCGCGAACACAACAAGCCACAAAGAAAGAACAATGCACAAGAGAAGCGACAAGTAAGGGAGGGAGACCGGGGCGGGAGAGAGACCACTTGTGGTTAGAAAAAGAAATCGCGAGCAAAGTGGAGCAAAGGATCGATGAGCTCTGATATCTTATAAAAAGAGCTAAATAGAGAAATTTTATTGCTTCAAAAAGATAAATAATATAATGGTATGACCCCTTATATATAGAAAATGGGGGAAATAAGAGAATACAACAAGCGATGTGAGAGTAAATACAAGCCGCGCGGTCTATGCTGTTTGACTTTGTAAGTCAAACCGCAAGACTATACAATGGAGAATACATATCCTAGGAAGCCACTGATCTCAACAGAGGAAAGTCCAAGTTCGCTACTGCGGGTTGACCCCAGACCGTAGTTGCAGAAAACCACCAGACCGCTGCTGCGGACAACCACCAAACCGCTGCTACGGATAGCCTCCAAATCGTTGCTGCGGATAACCATCAGACCGCTGCTGCGGATAACCACCAAACCGCTGCTGCGGATAGCATCGGATAGCCTCTAGACCGCTGCGCGGATAGCCACTAGACCGCTGCTGCAGGTCGCCAACAAGTCGCAGCTGCGGATTGCTGTCTGGACTGAAGAATAAGAAGACAGAACCTCCAGGTCAGCTCGGCAGGACACAGGCCGACAACAGCGGTTTGCCGAACCGCTATAACTAAACCGCAGGTCTGTCAAACTGCAAGACTGCTACCAAACAGGCCGCATCCTCTGACCTCAAAGCCAAACCTCCAGAACACAAACTAGAAGACCGCTGCGACTAGATAACAGACCGCCCAGTCTCCTTGCCGCTGCGAATAGAATGCAGACCTCCCGGTCTCCTCAAGTTTCAACAGTTTCGTACTTTGCTTTCTGGCATGTAAGGCAGGCGACTACATGGGTTTTGACCTGCTTGAACATATGATGCCAGTAGAGGGACGCCGCTTAGCGTCGGTAAGTGCGGAAGGCTCCGACATGGCCTCCGGATGGTGTAGCCTGGAACTCGGCTAAAATGCGTGGGATGAGTGAAGAGGCCGCGAAGAGCACCAAGCGTTCACGGTAAATGAGCCGGCCACCCACTAATGAGTAGGGGTGGATGTCCGGGTCGGCAGTGAGGGTTGTCCGAATGGAGGCCACGTGCGGATCCCTTTCCACATCATGCTGGATCGAGGCGACATCCTCCCAGATCGGGTGGGAGATAGCACGAAGTTCAGGGGACTGCACTTGCCGGGAGAGAGCGCCCGCCGCCTGATTCGTGCGGCCCGGTTGGAACTCGATAGTGAAATCGTATCCGAGGAGCCTGACCACCCAAAGTTATTGCGCTAGCATGACGATCTTCTGTTGGAGGAGGTATTGCAAGCTGTGGTGATCGGTGCAGACGCTGAAGATGCGGGCCAACAGGTATGGTCGCCAATGTTGAACTGCTAGGACGAGGGCCATAACTTCATTCCCATAGGCCGAACGGCTCCGAATGGTGTTGAAGAAGGCCCGACTGTAGTAGGCGATGGGGCGGCCGCTTTGCATAAGAACCGCTCCCACGCCGGTGCCCGAGGCATTACACTCCACGATGAATAGCTTAGTGAAGTCCGTCATGGCCAAAACGGGGCCATTTACAAGTGCTGCCTTGAGGGTTGTGAAAGCGGACATGTCCGTCGGGGTCCACGTGAAGGGTCCCTCCTCTGAGGACTTAAACAGCTCCGTCAGGGGTCGGGCCAAGGCGCCGTACTCCCGAATGAAGCGCCGATAGTGCCTGGTCAGACCCGAGAAGCCCCGGACATCCCGCTGGGAAGTGGGAGTCGGCCAGTGTAGAATGGTCGCCACCCCGTCGTCGTCCATGGCCATGCCTTTGGCCGAGATCGTGTGGCCCAAATAGCCGACGGTGGTTACGCTAAACGAGCACTTCTTGCGGTGGAGGACCAGATGTTGTTCCAGAATTGTCTCGAGTGTGTGTCACACATGGCAAAGATGTTCCTGCCCGGATGAGTTGTATACCAAGATATCATCGAAAAAACAAGGACATGTTGGAGTACCGCTCGGAAGATGTTCATGGTGGCCTGGAAGGTGGCGGGGGCATTGGTAAGCCCTAAGGGAATGACCAGGAACTCGTAATGCCCGTCATGTGTCCGGAATGCTGTCTTCAGAACGTTTTCTGGCCGCACCCGGATCTGGGGGTACCCTGCCTAGAGGTCGAGCTTTGTGAATAAGGCGGCTCCATTGAGTTCATCTAAAAACTCCTGAATGACTGGGATGAGGTACTTGTCTGAAATCGTGGCTTTGTTCAATTCCCTGTAGTCGACGCAGAAGCGCCAACTTCCGTCCTTGCGCCCGAGGAGGACCGGGCTGGAAAAGGGGTTGGTACTAGGCCGGATGAGGCCTCCCATGAGCATCTCCCGCACGAGGCGTTTAATCTCGTCCTTTTGAACATGCCTGTAGTGATAGGACCGAACGGAGATGGCTGCGGTGTGAGGTGCCAGCGGAATGGCATGGTTAGTGGCTCGCACCGGGGGTAAGCCTGTAGGGGCGGTGAAGACATCGACGAACTCGTCAAGGAATCAAGAAAGGTCGGAGGGAAGCCCTGTGGTGCCCGTCGGTGCGGCTTGCAGCTGCCAGAGCCAAGCCGAAAACTCCACGTCAGAAGTGCGGCGGATGGACCGAAAGGAGACCAGCGTGCGAAGAAGAGTGAAGTCGCCCACGAGGTGGCAAGGAGACCCCTTCCAGAAAAACTGCGTAGACATCTCGACCCAATTGACCCATACGTCGCCCAACGTTGCTGGCCATGCGGTGCACAAGATGATGTCGACACCGCCCAATTCGAAGACATAAAAATCGGCCATTACCGAACAATATCCCAAGGTCACATGCATGTCGATGCACGAACCTACGGTCAGACGTCGGCGGCCGTCGCCTAAACAGACAGTAAAATCCGGGGTGCATGGGATGGAGAGGTGCCAGACCAAATGCTTAGAGATAAAGTTGTGGCTTGCGCCGCTATCAATCATAATGAGGACTGGGTGGCCCTAGACGAATCCTGCGAACTTCTTCGTCCGAGGTCCGGTGATACCGCCCACCGAGAAGCATGGAAGATACAAGCGGTGGAAGGTGGATCCGTCGATCTCCGGGGGTTGCGGCTCGTCAGATACCTCGAGTGCATCAAAATCCTCCAATGTGATTTCGCCATTTCGGGGCTCAGGTCCCCGATAATTGCATGAAACTCTTTCATGGTGCACTCGTGATTGAGAGAATAAGGTTGCCGACATGTAAAGCATAACACCTTTTTATTGACCTCATTGTGACCCCCTTTAGAAAGGCGATGGGTGTTTGGGGTGCGGCCTGGACGAGGCCCGCCCGGTGGAGGTGACCGCATACTGAAGTCCCGCGGTGGTGGCGACCGAGAGGGAGGAGGCTCGGTGGTCGGGCATTGAGATCCACCTCCACTGCACGTGCTAGATCGAGTGCTTTGGAGACTGTTCACGGATTGTGGGTGCGGAGAAGGGACTGAATCGACAGAAGGAAGCCTTGCATGAAGAAACCAAAATTGTGATCTGGCGGAAGACTCCGAATGTGTCACCAGGGAGACAAATTCGTCGGTGTAAGCGTCGAGGCCGACCGACTGACGGATGCTGCAGAGACACTCAACCGCCGAACCGGCGTAGCGAGACTAGTATCGTTGGACCATTTCATGTTTCAGTTCACCCCAAGAGATGTGGGGTTGGGACTGGCATAACCACTGCGCCCAATGCACATCGGATCCATCAAGGCCGACCACGACGTATTGACCCCATCCGCCTCGGGTGTGAGGTAGAGGTCGAAGTATTGTTCCGCCTTGGCGATCCACCTCATGGAATCGGTGCCAGATAAATGCGGGACATCAAGGGCTGGGGACGAGCGCCCGAGAGAGGGATGGCTGCGGCGGCCTGTGGTGGTGGGCCAAGGAGTGAGCCCCCCATCCGTAGAGGAGGTGCA